>BSUD01000007.1:41693666-42307451 GCA_033239045.1 Fagopyrum esculentum | reverse complement strand
GGGGGGGGGGGGGGGTTGAATAGAGTATGGGAACTTTTCGCAAACCAAATCTCAAGGCCTTGAAACTCCTTTCAAGGGTCTTGATGTCGATCTGTGCTCTTTGTGAAACTTTGATTTCAAGGGCTTTGAAACTACTTTCAAGTGCCTTGACTTCTTGCTCCTGCAAAACAAAGTTAGTCACAGTAAAGTATATATGGTGCGGAATTGAAAAGATCAACACGAGGATATGTTTACGAAGTTCGGCTCTAAATAGCCTACTCTCCGTCCCAAGGTATAACCTTAGGATCTAACTATCTATTATCAACTTCAAAGAGTCCTAGATACAAACTAGAAGAAATCCCCTTCTTCTCTCACTCTAGCCAACGCTATGATCTAGTTCCAACTCTTAACCTAGCTATAATAGCCTAGTTACTTCGCAGAGTACCACACACTCTAGTATAACACTATTTAGATCTTCCAATGGAGCTCTAGTGTTTTCTCTCTTTAAGGGGATAAAGCTTTTGTATGAATGAGAGAAAGAAAAACAACGAATGAAGATGATTAGGTTGCTTGAAGACTTAAAGATGTTTTCCTGTGTAAGCTTGTGTATTTGTCTTCTACGACCATCATCTCCATTTATACTCTTCTATGGAGAGGTCTTCTAACGGTTCTAGAGATGACCGTTTGAAGATGAATCTTCTTCTCCATGAAGATCGTTTCTTGTTTCGAGATAAGGTAGACGTTGCAAATCTTCAGCTCCTGTGAACACGTCGAGTCCTTAGCTCCTTGATCTTCTCGTCTTCTGTTGAATCAAGAGAAAAGATATTTTGCCGCTCTTTGTTTTTAGAAAATCTTGTGAAAAGATTCTCTAATCTTCGGTTGAGATCTTTTTTCGGGTTTTGAGATCTTTCTGTTAAGAATAAATCTTCCTGGAAAATCTTCAGCTCATTTGAATTCTTGTTTCGTGCATCTGTAACTCCAAGGCCCTTGAATTCATCCCTTTGTAAACGCTATCTTCCTTTGTCCTTGAGTTATACTTCGAGGTCCTTCAAATCCATATCAACGCCCTTGACACTTTTGATAAAACCTGCACTGAATTCAAACTAACCAAATATCTAGAGAATATAATCAATACATTGTTCATCCAACTACCACATTTGTGTTAAGTCTTCCATCATCAACAACTGTAAAACATTTATAAACAAGGTGGAGTTTTTAGAATTATTTGAGGAAATAAATTATTCACCGTATTAATGTAGTACATAATATTTCACTAATTAGTGGATATATATAGATCTCATCATAACCGTTGAATTATTTAGATCGTGTGGTTGACAAACATTCTCATTTCTTACCGTAACTCTTGTTCTCAATGGATCCTATATATATATATATATATATATATATATATATATATATATATATATATATATATATATATATATATATATATATATATAGAGAGAGAGAGAGAGAGAGAGAGAGAGAGAGATTTTAGTTCAAGTGAGAAGAGAGCTTGTAAATAGGAATTAGGAGGGCTGTGAGGCATTGAATGAGATTTAAATCAACGACTCCCACATACTCATCATTAATGGCATTTTGGTAAATTGAGTTAGAATTTTTGCAAACATAAATTACGTTAAAAATAAAGTTCTTTGCAAAGAGAGAGACGGGTTTTAGACACTACTCCTCTCATGCATGTAACACCCGTGTTTTTGCCTTTACCGCCCCCGCGGTGAAGGGGGCCGCCCCTACGGCCAGCCGCGGTCGCGGCAGGGTCAGCCGCCCCTGTGGCTGACTCTAGATCGTGCCCGATCTATTTTTATTCCGTTTTATTTCCTTCCTTTCTTAGAAGATCCGATCTTCTAAGATATGAGCCGGCTTTCCTTCCACCCTTTAACCCTAAAACGACATTCCTTTATCTTTTTCAACCGATTTCTATATATTCCCGCTGTCTGTCTCTTTTTCCTCTTCTTGCTTACGTTTTCTTCAACCTTGAGCATGCTATAACATTTCCCTTGTGATCTTTTGTAGATGTGTAAGTCTTTATCCCCTTGATCCTTCTATACGTTCATGTATACCTACATCATGCTTCTTCCTTCTTCTTTACGCCTTTCTCTTCCTCTTTTCTCTTCTTCTTCTCCACATGAATCAAGATCGAGTCTTGATTCTTGTTTATGTTGCGTTGTTGACGATATGTATGCCAAACTCCCTTGGTTGAAGTCTTTGTGTGTGTGGAGTTGAAAAGCTGAGTCTTTTCCCTTGCTATGTGTTGCTATTAAAGAAACCGACGCCGCTTCTGTGCAGAAACTGCCCCCGCGCCAAGAACGTCCCGCCCCTACGGTTGCAAGCCATCGTCGCCCCCGTTGCTTCCTTTCTTACTTCATGTGCCCTTTCCTTATGCTAGATCATGCTAGGTTGAACCTAGATGATTTGTGTGAAAGCAGTTAGTGACTTGTTGATCCCCATGAGTTGGTTACACCCTTGATTTGTGTTGTTGATAACGTTCCTTGCGAACCTCGAGACTAGGAATCCTTCTCCTAGCATGTTGAGATTAGTTAGAGATTATTGAGACTAGAAGTAGGGAACTTCTAGCATTCATTAAGTTTTTGATTCGCGATACCTTGTGTGAGAAGGCATCTACCCTTTCCTTTGGGAAGCTGAGAAGTTAGTGGATTCTTTAGTTACCTTCAAGTGATGTAACTCCCTTGGACTTACTTATCTACGCTCCGTATATAGGTTTGACCGTATTGGTTGTGTTTGTTTACTTTATCGTTATAACGGGAAGATGGGCTAGGATGACGTTATACCCTTAATTGACCCAAGTGTATTATAACCGGGATGTGAATACTTGTACAGTTCTATAGGAGACTGGAAGGTACTCTTGTGACCCAGGACCATAGGTAACTGATAATACTGATCTATTCATGTCGGCAGACGGAAGCGGAGGCGAGTTTCGGGAGATTCTCGTTTGACAAAAGAAATTGAATTAGTAATGGATAACTTAGTGAATTATAATAACATGTTTTGTGAGAGCATGCTATGTGTTTACTTTCTTATGTGTGTTTGTGCCTTTACTGTCTTTTTGATATCTAGGATTGTTAGCTAACGGTTTATACCGATGCTGTAGATGCCCTGCAGGGTAGAGATACTGCTAAGTGATCCGGATGGTGTAGTCATCCGGGGTTCCTGTACATTATAGGACGGGACCGGGTTTTATATATTTGTTGTTTTCTTTCCCTTTTGTTTTGAACTCGGTTGAGAGTCATTTGCGTTTCCGTTGTTATACCTTATGGTTTTTATTTAAGTTTTGGTTTTTATTTATTTATGCCTTGTTGCAAGATCCGATGTTATTGTTGTTACTCTGAGGGTCGGGACTTATTGTGAAGTCCTAACCCGTAATGCTTCGAGTTCTAGAACTTCGGGTGTTACATTATGGTATCGAAGCTCTAGGTTTACAACAATGACACTCGTAATCTTCTAAAGGTCGAATAGATAAACAAACAGAACCCACAAGGGGTCTAAGTTTTCAAAAGGGGGTTTTGTTTTAACTTGTCAGTCTGGGATAGATGTACGGGCAACCACCACTACCTCCGCAGATCTTAGTAGTTTAGTTTTCTTTTATGTGCTTTTTCTGGATTTGTGCAGTTGTTGATAGCACGGCCTTATATATCTACACCGATCCCTATCGTAGATGGTGCATACTAGAGCTACATCTACTATGGGGTGAGGAAGGGGTCGTCCACCTCTTCCACCTGTAGTCTGTGGACAAGGACGTGTAGGATGACCTCCACTAGCTAGAGGTCGGGTCCAAGCCCCTGTTGTTGACCCACTTGCCGCAGAGGCGTTCGCTATAGAAGTTGTTGAGAAAGTTGTTCCCGAGGCAGGGAACGGGACCGCCACTAGGTCTGGAGCACATAGAGAAAAGTCGACCGATTGTCCATCAGAGTATTTGCATATCACGACTATGTGTAGAGAATTGAGGAGGCTATCAGGACTGGAGGACCTGCTCCAACACCGCTAGTACCTGCGAGATCAGCTGAGGTTTCATAAAGAGTGACACAAGTTGTTCCCGCACATGCTAGAGCTGCTGAGGTTGCTAGAGTTCCGGATGAGGCAAGAGAGCCGAGAACCGATTGTTGGTTGAAATCTTTCAACCAGCTGAAGGTTCCTTCTTTCGAAGGAAAGAATGGATTGGAGGTAGAGCTTTGGCAAGGTCTGGTGGATTCTATTATGAAGGCGATCTATAGCCCAGAGGGTGGTCGAGTCGACATAGCACAAACGTTGCTGCGGGATCAGGCTCATCACTGGTGGAGGACCATTCGTAGTAAGGTCACGAGTTATGAGCAGATTAAGACTATGATCAGGGATCGCTACTGCCCCACAACTATGAGGAGAGATCAACTACAAGATTTCCTCGAGGCTGGATTCGAGGATATCCCTATTGCTAAGATTGTCAGCAAGTTTCACGAAGAGTTATCTTTGTTGGGTCCGTCTCACCAGCCAAGGATCAGCATGTATATCTGTTCTCTCGGAGGTTTAGAGAGTCTTCTCGCTCTTATCTTTCTAGTTTCCGTTGTGAGTCTTTGACGGACTATCAGGATATAACATCTACTTATGAGAGAGACCGACCAAGTCAGAGGAGAGCTTCTCAGGAAGGAGGTCTTGAGAAGAGGCAGAGGACTGGATCAACCACAACTGGAGCTAGAGCGGCTGGATTCGGGCATAGTCAGATGTCAGGACGCTTTGGTTTCCAACAGACGATGCAGAGTTCCGGGAAAGGACGGCAATGTCATAACTACGGAGGTGTCGGACACATCCGAGATGATTGCAAGAAGATTGTAGTGACTTGCTTTTCTTGTGGCAAGCCCGGACACAGAGCTGCATTTTTCCCTCAATGCAAGGCACCTTCACAACAGGATTCATTACCTGCTAGTGTCGCTAGAGGAGGGCAGAGGCCACCTCAGTATTAGTATCAACAACAGAGAGATCTTGGATATATCGCTCCACAAGGTTCCGCTCAGGGACATGGGAGAGGTAGAGGACGAGGTGGTGGTACTTCCGACACTAGAGATGCTTCAACTATAGTTTATGAGCTGAGGAGTGCAGTAGAGCCGACAGCTCCACCGACCACGGGTACAATTCACATTAATGGTTTTCATGTCAGAGTTATTTTCGATACCGGTGCTACGCATTCTTTTATATATGATGCATGCGTAGATAGACTAGCCTTAGTTACCGTAGAGAGGAGACCTTTCTTTATAAGATTACCCGACAGGGGTAAGATCAGGGGTACACGAGAGGTTCGCGAATGCCCTATTAGATTGGGAGGTCGCCATTGGCCAACTGACTTCTTCGTCATGTACTTAGTACATGAAGAAGTCATTTTGGGCATGGATCGACATCAGGCAGTTCTTGACATCGACAAGAGGACAATGACGATGATGGGATCTCGGAAAGACCGGTACTGTCATGTAGAGATTTTTCGAGGATGGGATCTCGGAAAGACCGGTACTGTCATCAGTGCAGTCTGAGCTGCGAGACTTATCGGTTAGGGACGCGAGGCTTTTTGGTGCTATGTCGTGAAGGATATTACGAGTCTAGTATTGAAGGAGATTCTTGTAGAGAGCGAGTTTACCAACGTTTTCGAAGAGCCATCAGGTTTACCTCCACAGAGGAGTGTGGACTTTGGCATTGAGTTAGAGCCCAGGACGAGACCGATGTCAAAGGCTCCTTACCACATGGGGCCTATCGAGATGCTTGAACTTAAGAAGTAGCTCAAAGAGTTAGCTGAGAAGGGCTTCATCCTCCCTAGTGTATCTCCTTGGGGCGCACCAATACTCTCCGTTAGGAAGAAAGACGGGTCGATGAGGTTATGTATTGACTACTGAGATCTTAACAAGGTGACAATCAAGAATAAGTACCCATTGCCCCGTATCGATGATCTTTTGGACCAACTGCACGGAGCTTCAATGTTTTCTCAGATCGATCTGAGATCCGGATATTACCAGTTCAGGGTGAGAGAGCAGGACATAGCCAAGATGTTATTTCGGATCAGATATAGCAACTACGAGTTTATAGTGATGCCTTTTGGGCTCACGAATGCGTCCGCCGTGTTCACGGAGTTGATGAAAAGCATCTTTACCGACTTCCTAGACCAATTCGTAGTGGTCTTCATCAATGATATTTTGGTATACTCTCGTAGTAGAGAGGAGTACGCATGACACTTGAGGATCATACTCCAAGTCCCGCAGGATAGAGATCTTTACGCCAAGCTGTCGAGTTAGCTGCTATTGTTGTTCACGCTTTGAAGATGTGGAGACATTATCTGTACGGAGCTACGTGTCAAATATTCACAGACCATAAGAGTCTGAAGCACATATTCACTCAACGGGAGTTGAATAACCTCCAAAGGAGATGGTTGGAGTTGATCAAGGACTTTGATCTGGAGATCTTATACCACCCGGGAAAACGAATGTGGTAGCTGATGCCCTTAGTAGGAAGACTCCTTGGGAGAAGGCGATCGCTCGGCCGACAACTCAACCACAATTACAACGAGACTTAGCATGTCTAGACACGGATATCCACTTTCCAGATTCCGACAGCCATTTGTCCACCTTGAAGATGTTACCTGATCTGTTGGTAGAAATCCGACAGAAACAGGAGAGTTTCCAAACTTCGACATGGATTCGAGACAAGATGTCTCGAGGAGAGGCGCCACAATTTGTCGTCGGTGCCGATGAAATTTTGAGACGCCAAGAGCGTGTATGTGTGTCCTCAGATCGAGAGCTGAGATAGCAGATCTTATAGGAGGCTCACACTACACCTTACTCAGTGCATCCCGGTGTGAGTAAGATGTATCAGGATATGAAATTCTCTTTCTAGTGGGGAGGTCTAAAGGCAGACGTGACGAGATATATAGCTCCGTGTGCGACATGTCAGCAGGTCAAGATCGAGCATCACTGACCAAGAGGAGAGCTACACCCACTTCCCGTTCCTCAGTGGAAGTCGGATGGCATTTCAATGGATTTTGTTACCGGTTTGAGACCGAGTCGAGCCTTTGACGCCATCTGGGTGATAGTAGAACGACTGACGAAGACCGCACGTTTCATTCCTATCAAGGACACGTGGCTGGGAGTCGATTGGCAGAGGAGTTCACTAGACATATAGTGAGACTTCATGGAGTACCTAGGACTATAGTCTCTGATAGAGACAGATGGTTCACTTCGAGGTTTTGGTAGCAGGTACATGCCACCCTAGGTACGAGTCTGCAGTTTACGACCGCCTACCATCCTCAGACCGATGGTCAGTCGGAGCGGACCATCCAGACTCTGAAGGATATGTTGAGAGCCTGTGTGCTAGAGTGGGGACACGTGTTGTCATATCACATTCCCTTAGTGGAGTTTTTGTACAATAACATGCATCGATCAAGATGGCCCCTTACGGGGCGTTATACGGACAAACATGTTGTACCCTTAGTGCTAGCAGAGTATCACATGAGCAGATACAAGACGATATGGCTTGAGTATCGATGATCCGAGAGAGGATGTTGGCCGCACAGAGTCGCTAGAAGTCCTATGCAGATAAGAGGCGTAGACCTGTAGAGTTCAGAGTCGGAGCTCAGGTATGGCTGAGAGTATCCCCAACATGAGACGTTAGACGTTTCGGCATCAAGGGGAAGCTCAGTCCTAGATATGTCAAAACTTTCGAGATTCTTGAGCACGTTGGAGAGGCAACATACAAACTTGCTCTGCCACCGAGATTTGAGGGTGTTCACCCAGTCTTCCATGTGTCTCAGTTACGGGATTACGTACCGGAGCCGAGACACATCGTTAGCCATGAGAATTTAGTGGTCGAGCCAAATCATACATTCGTAGAGCACCCGATAGCTGTCTTGGAGAATAGTACGAGACGCTTGCGATCGAAGGACATACCGATGATGAAGATTTGATGGTCGATGCGAGGAGTTGATGAGGCGACTTGGGAGAGAGAGGATAGTATCCGGAGGAACTATCCGGAGTTTTATGTTGAGCTGGATGTACCTATAGCGTAGATGTTTGAGTTTCGGTTTCCTTTTGTTGAGTTTTGTATACGCTTATGTGATGTTTTGAGTTATGTGCCCCGCGAGGGAGTATGAGTTGAGATCAGTGTTTTTGCTTCTTTCTTTCTATTGTGTGATCTTGTGGATATTGCAAGTTTCTGGACGAAACTTATTTTCAGGGGGATGTGATGTAACGACCGTGTTTTTGTCTTCACCACCCCCGCGGTGAAGGGGGCCGCCCCTACGGCCAGCCGTGGTCATGGAAGGGTCAACCGCCCCTCGACTGACTCCAAATCGCACCCGATCTATTTTTATACCGTTTTATTTCCTTCCTTTCTTAAAAGATCCGATCTTCTAAGATATGGGCCGACTTTCCTTCCACCCTTTGACCCTAAAAACGACATTGCTTTATCTTTTTCAACCGTTCTCTATATATTCCCACCGTCTTTCTCTTTTTCCTCTTCCTGCTTACGTTTTCTTCAACTTCGAGCAAGCTGCAACATTAATGTGAATGCCAGTTAGTGGCTTGTTGATGCCCATGAGTTTGTTACACCCTTGAGTTGTGTTGTTGATAACGTTCCTTGCGAACCTCGAGACTAGGAATCCTTCGCCTAGCGTGTTGGGATCAATTAGCGATCATTGAGACTAGAAGTAAGGAACTTCTAGCATTCGTTCAGTTTCTGATTTGCGATGCAACATTTACCCTTTCCTTCGGGAAGTTGAGTAGTTAGCAAATTCTTGAGTTACCTTCGAGTGAGGTAAGTCCCTAGGACTTACTTAGTTGCGTTCCGTATATAGGTTTGACCGTATTGGTTGTGTTTGTTTACTTTATCATTATAACGGAAAACCGGACTAGGATGACGTTTTACCCTTAATTGTCCCAAGTTTATTATAACCAGGCGATGACTACTTGTCCAGTTCTACAGGAGACTGAGAGGTACTCTTACGACCCAGGCTCACAGATAACGAATAGTACTAATCTATTCCTATCGGCAAACGGAAGCGGAGGTGAGTTTCGGTATATTCTCGTGTGACAAAAGAGGATGAATTAGTAATGGATAACTTAATGAAAGATAATAAGTTGTTGTGTGAGAGCATGCTATGTGTTTACTTTCTTATGTGTGTTTATGCCTTTACTGTCTTTCTGATATCTAGAATGCTAGCTAACGGTTTATACCGATGTTGTAGATCCCCTGCAGGTTAGAGATGTTGCTGAGTGATCCGGACGGTGTGGTCAGCCGGGTTTCCCGTATGTTATAGGACGGGATCGGGTTTTAAATTTCTATTGTTGTCTTTCCCTTTTGTTTTGAACTCGGATGCGAGTCCTTTGCGTTTCCGTTGTTATACCTTAAGGTTTTTATTTAAGTTTTGGTTTTCATTTATTTGTGCTTTGTTGCAAGATCCGTTGTTATTGTTGTTACTCTAAGGGTCGGGACCTATTGTGAGGTCCTAACCCGTAACGCTTTGAGTTCCCAAAAATGAGGGTGTTACAGCGCATCCATGTTCCGACGTTTTCTTCTCCTTTTCGACGTTCTTCTCTGTTCCGACTTTTCTTCTCCGTCTCGGCGGTAAACAACGAAATCATATAGGATTTTCTCCGATTTTCTTTGAAACAATGGTTAAATCAAAGATAAACGATGATTCAGGTTTGTTTTTGTTCAATTTGTACTCTTAATGTTTAGGTTTCTACTCTTTAGATTTAGGGTTGGCTACCTATAATTTTGAGTTTGAAATCAAATTTGTTCAATTCATTTTTGTGTCGGATAGTTTTGATTGCAAAAATGCATGTATATACATATGTTGAGTTGGTTTAAGTCCTCTAATTGCATAATTTGTATGCTCCTTCTAGTGTGCATGCAAACTGTTCGACAAAATGCCTCATAAGAAAATAGTGTTGCCATTAACAACATGTTGCTATTAATAGGGTACCTCATGTTGTAATAGTATGTGAATGGTTATTTATGTGAACAGAGATGCTCTAGCCATTGTCACAATGATATAAATATGACTTTAAATCTATACAAATTTCTATATCTGAAGAGTCGGTATATTTCTTGCAGTACAAACTTGTTATCTCGATTGTTCTAAGTGGCAGCGTTTTACCTATTCCTAAATGCTCAAATGCTAGAATTAACCATTTTAACTTATAGTTTGAAGCACAATTGTGCATGAATTGTGAATATGAACCACTAATTGTACTTTGACATACTGTGTTTAGCATTTTATCAAGAATGTTGTAGTCTCTTCTATTATAAGCAATAATAATCTTATTGTGTGGTATCATCACATAAAAGTATATAATTTCAAAAAGACCCAAACCGTCGAGCCAAATAATTTACCTTTGATGTTCACAGGCTCCCATGGTTGAGTTGTGACGTGGTTGTGTGTTGAGAAGAGCAAGCTTTCGCCTTTGCTGCGTTCCTTGCTATCGAAGGAGTTGACAACGCTAATGCACTGAAAACCGCCCCTGCGCCTCTGCTGTGCCGCCCCTGTGTGTTGCCGCCCCTGCATTTGTCCAGCCGCCCCCACAGTTTCTTCTGCAGTAACTCCCGTTCTTGTGAGTTGCTTCCTTCCGTGCTTCCCTCGTTCCTTTCCTTGTCCCTTCTGGATGTTCCTTAACCCTTGAGTGTGTTGTAAGACTAAGGTTGATCCCTTAGCTTGTGGAGATCTTTTAGAGATCACTGAGACTAGAAGTTATAGACTTCTAGCAACCGTTTGGTTCCTGATGCATGATGCTTGTGTGACCAGGCTTTCCTTACTCCTTTCCTGAGGGAAACTGAGTGTTCTCTGAGTTGTTACTGAGCTTTTAGATTACCTTTGAGTGAGGTAAGTCCCTTGGACTTACTTAGCTTCATTCCGCATATTGGTTTGAGTGTTTTGGCTTGTTTGTATTGTTTATCATGTTTATAACGGATAACCGGACTAGGATTCACCTTTACAACCTTAACTGGCCCAAGTGTATGATAACCGGGCGGTGACCACTTGTCTAGTTCTACAGGAGACTAGAATGTGCTCTTGCAACCCAGGCACGTAAGTATCGAATAGTAATAATCTATTCCTATTGGTAGACGGAAGCGGAGGCGAGTTTCGGGAGATTTTCATGTGACAAAAGAAGTTGAATTAGTAATGGATAACTTAAAGAAAGATAATAACCGGTTGTGTGTGAGCATGCGAGATGTTTATTTTATCTTATGTGTGTTTGTGCCTTTACGTTCTATTTGATATCTAGAATGTTAGCTAACGGTTTTTACCGTCATTGTAGATGTTCTACAGGTTCAGGATGCTGCTGAGTGATCCGTATGGTGTGGTCAGCCGGGGTTCCTGTACACTATAGGACGGGATCGGGTTTTTGTTTACGTGGTTGTTTCCCTTTTTGTTTTGAACTCGGCTGCGAGTCTTTTACGTTTTCTTTTGTTCAAACCTTTTGTTTTATATTGAGTTTTGGTTTTCATTTTTGTGCCTTGTTGTAAGATCCATTGTGATGTTTCTACTCTGAGAGTCGGGACCCATTGTACGGTCCTAGCCCGTAGCGCTTTGAGTTCCTAGAACTTGGGGTGTTACAATATGGTATCAGAGCAAGATTGGCAACAATGGCACTCAAAATCTTTTAAAGGTCGGATGTATCAATAAATAGAACCCGCAAGGGGTCTAATGTTTTCAAAAGGGGGTTTTTGTATTAAACTTTTTGGTTGGGGATAGATGTACGGGCGACCATCACTACCTCCACGGATCTCAGTAGTGTAGTTTCTTATATGTTGGCCTTTATATGTTTTTTTTTCTGGTTTTCTTCTTTAGTTGTAGCGTGGCCTTATACCTATATATAGTCTTATATATCTATCCCTATAGCAGATGACACGCACTAGAGCTACCGCTGCTAGAGGGCGAGGAAGGGGTCATCCACCACTTCCATCTACCGTCCGTGGACGAGGACGTGCAGGAAGACCTCCACTAACTAGAGGTCGCGGCCAAGCCCCAGTTGCTAATCCGCCTATCGCTAAGGCGTTTGTTGAGGAGGTTGCTAAGAGTATTGTTCCTGAGGCTGGGAACGGTGTTAGCAGGAAATATGACGATAATGTAGGCACTTGTTCTAGTCGTTTTCCCTCATTATTGTGTACATGGATGTAGTTTTGAAGCAATTGTGAGCTTGTTCACCTATTTTGTCGATATAGAGATCTACAATAGCTTTGTCTTGTTTATAGGTGAATAAGAGCTTGGATCGGAGCAAATGATGGAAGAGAAGGAGTATTTGATCATGTTCGAGGACAAGGAGATGCGTTAGAGAGGCTAAGGAAGGAGCATGGATGGAAGATTGCACGAAACAAAGGCAAAGAAAGAGGAAAAGCAAGTCCACGCCCTGAATTACGGCCGCGGAGAAGGGAATTGAGGTCCACGCTCTAAACCACGGCCGTGGACTTGGTATCATGAACGTGGAAGAGAGTTTGGAGCATTCCAGAGAGTTACACGGTCTAAACCATGGCCGTGGAAATCCTATGGCACCGTAATCTGGTTCCACGCTCTAAATTACGGCTATGGAAAGTACTACATGACCGTGATCTTGGCAAATATTATGACGTATCTTATTTGCCACATCATCAAAGTAAATGGGCTTTTATCGTAACACGTCCTCACTCTATAAAAAGAGTAGAGAAAAGAGTTTTCGGTATCTCCGCTTACCGGGTGCTATCCGCGCTTATCCTTGCTTAGGGTTTCGAAGCCGACGGCGATAGTTTTGAAGATTGAAGATTATTTGCGGCGGAAGTTGGTGATTTCTTAGGTTTGATTCCGGAAACGATTGACAACCGTTTTCCGTTGTTTACCTGAGATTATAGTGAGGATTCTTATTCCATATTCTGAATCCAATTGAACATATTGCTTTGTTATTTGGATTTGAGATTGATCTTAAGTTTTTATTGAGTTTTCGAGGGTTTTCATATCTCCTTCTTTCTATATTGAATATTGATATCATGACAATGATTGTTGGCTAAAACCCTTTAGCAATTCTAAGGTGAAGGGTTGATAGTTGTGGCTTAGATGATGATAGATCGATCGTAAACATATTGGACCCTGAGAGTGTGAGAAACTCGTCGATAAACCTAAATTACGGCCTGTTCTTGAGGTTCCACGGCCGTGGAACTCAAGATCATACCGTGATTTTCCCTGATCTACGACCTTTGCTTTTGCTTTAATCTAAAGATAAAGATTAGCTTTAACCTAGCATTGGCTTGCCTTTCCTAGGCAGTAGTGAGACTCAACATCCTCTATTTCGGTTTCAAGTGTCACAACCTTAACCGTTTGAGTTTATCTTGATCCTTTGGGCTGGGCTGGGGTATTTGAGTTTAATTCTTGTCCTTAGATCCTTTCTATACTGCAGCCTCAACAACCTTTATAGAGAGTGTCTTTGGGATAGACATATAAGGTTTTGGAACTTCACCGTACGTTACTTTGCTTTAGTATACCTTTGCAATTCTCGACTCTGTCCTTATACTTATAGAATATCTTGAATCGATTGCCACAATTAGACGCCTGGATATTTATGGTTGTTGTTTTCCCTAATATTTGCAAAGCTTTACACTTTTACTTGCTTGATTACTTGAGATTGAAATTTAACTCACCAAATCCCTGAGGTCGATACTCTAGAATACTTGCTAATCTACGCCGATCCGTAAACTGCGGGTTCGCTTGCTTTTATTCTAGTTTTATAAATTAAAACTTATTTGCATGCACGTTTTCGGGCGAACAAGTTTTTGGTGCCGCTGCCGGGGATTTGGTCAAGACCAAACTTCGGTTCTCGGTTGTCGAGCTTGGGAGCTTTGCTCTTGTTATTTGATATCTCTTTTGAGTGTTCTTCGCAGGTTCTTTTAGGTATATGCGCAGGTCTAGATCCATGAAGGACCTCGTACCTTTTAATCCAGAACTTGAAAAGACTCTAAGGAAAAAGGCTAAAGAAAGAAAGATGGCCGAAAACAAAGAAAGAAACCTCCAAGCGGAGTTGGAGGAATCTCAAGCTCAATTTAGGTTGAGTGAAAAGTGATAGCATGAATTATTGTGTATATTTTGGGACTTGTTTAGACGTTTTATCTTCAATAATCTGCATGTTTGGATGTATATTATGTGATTATATTGTCGTTTCATCTACCTTTGCGGGAATCGAGGTCTACACCAAGTTTCGTTGTAATCGTAGGTAAAATGGCACATTTTGGACTAAAATGGAGCAAAAGGAGCAAAGGAGTCATTGGAGCTACATTCAAGAGCTTAAGGAAGAATCCAGGAATCATGGAAATGCATTGAAGATTCACTTTGGACTAGATTTGAGAGATTTCACATTTAGTTAGAGTCACCTCGGTTGACTACAGAGTCACCTCGACCGAGGTGATCCAGAGGAGCTGCTCGACCGAGGCGAACACCTTGGGCGCCGGCAAGATATTTTATTCTTGGCTGAGATCTTTTATCTTTGGAAAGAAGATCGTATCTTTTTGGGCTGGATTCCTGGAAGGAAGAAGATAATTTAGCCCATATATTTTACCTATTTTTATGGGAAAAGATCTTTCTAAGATATCTTATCTTTGGAGGGTAATTTTCCTATAAAAAGGGTTGGATTTTCCACAAATCCGATCGTGCTTAGAGATCCGCTAGACCCGCTATCACCCCGGAGACGCTTAGGGCTGGAAAGAGCGCTTACGACAGCAACACCCCGCATACACTCCAGTTGGGAGATTTGAAGAACCTTTTTGAAGGTTGAAGAAGGAAGTTGATAGCTTTTATAGCTTGTGTGAAGGGTTTTGTAAGACTTTCTTAGATTCCCTTGTTTGCTGATTGTCTTGTTGGATTGTGATCCAAGGAATGCTTGTTTGATAATTGATTCAGTTATTGAAGCCTTTCTCTTAAGGTTTTCTTGTTCAATTATTCATCTTCCCATATATTTGATTATTACTTTCATGATGATGAGTGGCTAATTTCCTTGTGTGATTCTAGGGTGATTGGCTGAAGGTTGTGGGAAAAACAATGATAGAACGATCTTAAATCACAATAGGACCCTGAAAGCTTGAGTCTTTACCTTAACCCTAGAACATCTCGCTCAGTCGATGAACATCTCGGCCGGGGGGAATTCGTCTGACCAAGGTGACTTACCTGATCCAAAACTGAGAGTTAAGTGTTAGAGTTTGCCAAAACCTATTCTTATTACACCTTTCCTGGTTCAATGCAAGCCTAGGATGAGACTTACCCGGTGATTCCCTTGTTTATTTACCAAAGATCATAAGCAATAGGTAATAAAGGTTTATCCTTTATTGGGGTTCGAGTGTGCCTTCATCCCATCTTTGTGAGTTAGCCTGAGACTTACCCGGTAAAGGTTGATTCTATTCCCTTAGGTGGTGTGTTGGTTTGAGGTTATAGTTCTTTACCTTGATTCCTTGAGACTTACCCAGTAATAGGAATTACGGTTTGGGATTAGCGAGTAGTGAGACTTACCCGGTGATCTATTCCACTTTAGTAACTCCTTCCCTATGCAAATATCTCAGCTTTGTCCTCTTATCTTTAGATCTTGAGTTGGAACCACAACTAGATGCTTTAATCCCTAGAATTGCATATTTCCTTAATTGACTTTTTATCATCCTTGATTGTTAAAATTGTTTCGTGGTTAGTAAATACATAGCTTACCTATTCCTGCTTTGTTTCACTAAGTCCCTCTGATCGACCCTTGGAATTCCTTGCTTTTACTACGATTGACCCGTACAATGCGGGTTCACATCCTTGTTTTAAGCTTACATCTAGGGTTATAAATTTAAAGCTTGCACACACCGTTTGGAGCGAACAAGTTTTTGGCGCCGTTGCCGGGGACTTGGTCTAGACCGAGCCAGTTGCGGTACGCTTTTGGGGCACTTGCCCCCTGTTTCTACTAACCACTCTACTTGAGTAACTTTCGCAGGTTCTTTTACTCAGGTTTATGCGAAGAACCCGCGCTGGGAAGGAAATTGTTCCCTACGATCCCGAACCAGAAAAGACATACAAAAGACGCTTGAAAGAACCGAAGATGGCCAACCAAGACAATCGCGATCTTGCGGCCGAATTGAAGGAGGCGTTAGAAAAGCTACGCCTCAGCAGGGAAGAACTGAGGCTGGAAAAGGAAGAAACTCGCACAAGGACAGAGGCGATCGAAGCAGATATGGCAGTCCTACGAGAACAGTATCTACATCGACCGAACCCAGATCCTCGACCGAGGCAAGATCTTTTTCCAGATCCTCGACCGGGGCAGAATCCAACACCTCTCGCCCCGGCCGAGATACTTCCACCTCGGATGCCGATCCGAAACATTCTGTTAGCAGGTATTCCACAGACCCTAGGTCAAAGGATGGACCCCAATCAACAACTGATGCGTCCAGGAGTTAACCTAGGAGATCCAGCGGACCATGATTATGAACTTCGACCGCAAGTTCTTTCCATGATTCGCCAATGTCAGTTTGGAGGGCTTAAGAAGGAATCCCTGCATCAACATCTATAAAACTATGAGATCTTGATGGAGACCTTGAGACCTTCAAGAATAGAAAACAACAACTACAAGCTAAGGCCTTTCTACTTCTCCTTGAAAGATAAGGTGCTTACTTGGTATCAATCTCTTCCTCCCGGAAAGATCAGCACTTGGGAAGAGATGACGACGGAATTCTTAACTAAATTCTTTCCACCCTCTAAAACTGCTGAAATGAGAGGGAAGATCAATGCATTCATCATGAAAGACAAGGAGAGCTTGTCCAAGTCATGGGAGAGATTTAAAGACATTCTTTTGGATTGCCCACATCATGGGATTCCAAAGATAGAATTGCTGGAGATATACTTCAAGGGACTGGACGGCAACACCCAGTTCAACCTTCAACTACTATCCGTCGGTACATTCATGGACATGGCGATTGACGAAGCTTGGGAGTTCATAGAGAAGCAAGCTTTACACATGGAGAAATATTCCCACCAAGGAGCTAAAGGTGGAGTTAAAAAAGTCAACTTTCAAGAGGAGCCATCAAACACTAATCAACTCATCTCTTTGAAGAATGACGTGAAACAATTGAAGGAACTCTTAGTTGCTCAAACCAAGAAGGAAGATCAAGGATCAAGGAACAATAATGGATACCGTAACAACAACAACAACGGTTCCCGGAACAACAACTATAACAACAATAGAGGATCCAACAACAATAATTGGAGGACAAACAACCAAAATTCGGGTAACCTTTACTCTTACTCCAATTCGAATGATTCCTCTAATCCTTTCCTCTCTTCTCCTTCTTCATCTACTCCATTGAAGAGCTAAGAGCAAGGATCAAGTTCGTCCCAGGCGGAAAAGAAAGACGTAGTGCTGGAGGCCATCTTGATCAAGCTTAGCGCTATGGAGACATCTATGACGTCATTTTCGAAGGCACAAAAAGCCTTTGAACAACAACTTGCTAGTAGGGCGAATGAAACGCCAAGAGATCCAGGGAAGCTTCCAGCAAAGATGGAAAGCAACCCTAAGGGCCAGATCATGGCCATAACGACGAGGAGTGGACTGAAGACTACACATCAAGTGCCTCGGTCGGTGCCAGTACAGACGAAGACCACCTCGGTCCAGGTGCAGACGAAGAACACTTCGGCCGAGATGCTAACCGAGGTGGAGCCACAGAAAGCGGAGGAGAAAACTGAAGTTTATATTCCACCTCCTGCATATAAACCACCACTTCCATTCCCCCAGTCAAGGGCCAGAGCACATCTAGACAAGCATTTTGGTAAGTTCCTTGACTTGATGAATAAACTACACATTAATATCCCTTTCCTTGATGCTATTCTAGGGATGCCCGCCTATGGGAAATTCTTGAAAGAGATTCTGTCAAGGAAGAGGAAGCTGGAAGACTTTGGTGAAGTAAGGATGACATCTAAATCCTCGGAGCTCATTCAAATCATGAAGGAGAAGATGCCACCCAAATTGAGAGATCCCGGCTCATTTTGCATTCCCATTCAAGTTAGGGATGTCACTTGTTTAGCCTTATGTGATCTAGGAGCCAGCGTGAGCATCATTCCACTGGAGCTATGTGTTAAAATCGGTCTTGGAGAGCCCAAGCCGGTGAAGATACGATTATACATGGCGGACCGCTCCATTACCCATCCCGTGGGCATCTTGGAAGACGTTCCGGTCAAGTTAGGTAACTTCTATTTACCTATAGACTTTGTTGTGCTTGACATTCCCGCAGATTATCCCGTTCCTATCATTCTCGGGAGGCCATTTCTAGCAACTTCGGGTTGCAATGTGGATTGTAAGAACGCCAAGTTGAAATTCAACATTGGCGGAGATGAAGTGGAGTTTGCATTACTTGCAGCTATGAAGGGAGAGCAGCTAGGAGATGATATCTTCAATATCTATGATGAAGAAGAATCAAGAGAATTGGTGAGCTCTATCCTTATTAAAGATCCACTTGAAAAAGTTATTAGCTTTAGCTTAATGGAGGAAGGTATAGATGCTTCTTGTGATGCAGATATACGGGGCTTAAAGGCATTGGAAGAAGATCCAGGAGCTAAAACTGAAAGACTAATCCAGGAGAAGAAGATCTCCAGTTTCGGTTCCAGTTGCAGTACCTCGACCGAGGCACTTTCTGGACCAAGCGAGGTGGCTGAAGAACATCTCGGTCAACCTCTCTGGACCTCGACCGAGGTCGAAAGCGAGATGATGTCAACTGAGACTTCTGAAGGTCCAGTTCCTCAATTTTCCCCACTGGAAGAAGGAAGCAAGGATCCTCCTCAGAAAGCACCCCCTATTGTGGAGCTTAAACAACTCCCAAGTCATTTGAGGTATGTCTTTCTTGGACCGGATTCTACCTATCCCGTTATTGTTAGTGCTTCCCTCTCCGAATCTGAATTATCTAAACTAATGCATGTCCTAAGGAAGCATCAAAAGGCTTTGAGTTATACCATTGATGATCTTATTGGCATTAAGCCTTCTTTCTGCATGCATAGAATACTAATGGAGGACGATCATAAGACTTCACGGGAACCTCAAAGACGGTTAAATCCGATCATGAAAGAGGTTGTGAAGAAAGAAATTCTTAAGTTGTTGGATGCAGGTATCATATATCCTATCTCGGACAACAAGTGGGTTAGCCCAGTACATGTAGTTCCGAAGAAAGGAGGGATGACCATTGTGACGAATAAGAACAACGAGTTAATCCCGACTAGGACCGTCACGGGCTAGAGGGTTTGCATTGATTATAGGAATCTGAACACGGCCACTCGGAAGGACCATTTTCCACTTCCCTTCATTGATCAAATGCTCGAACGGTTGGCTCAACATTCACACTTCTGCTATTTAGACGGCTATAGTGGTTTCTTCCAGATTCCTATCCATCCGGATGATCAGGAGAAGACCACTTTCACTTGTCCATGGGGGACATTCGCTTATAGGAGGTTTCCATTTAGATTATGCAATGCACCCGCTACCTTCCAGCGATGCATGATGGCTATCTTTTCCGAGTATATAGAGGAGATCATGGAGGTATTTATGGATGATTTTTCAGTATATGGTTCCTCTTTTGATGATTGCCTGTCTAACCTTTCTCTAGTGCTACAAAGATGTGAAGACACTAATCTCGTCTTAAATTGGGAGAAGTGTCACTTTATGGTTAATGAAGGCATTGTGATAGGACACCTCGTTTCTAATCGAGGCATTGAGGTCGATCGCGCTAAGATCGAGACCATTGAGAAACTCCCTCCCCCTTGTTCTGTTAAAGGTGTGAGGAGTTTTCTCGGGCATGCTGGTTCTACAGGAGATTCATCAAGGACTTCTCGAAGATTTCTAAACCACTAACTAACCTCTTGAATAAAGATGTTATTTTTGAGTTTTCGCAGGAATGTCTTGATGCATTTTACATGATTAAGGAAGCATTGATCTCCGCTCCCATTATCCAGCCTCCGGATTGGACCTTGCCCTTTGAGATCATGTGCGATGCGAGTGATGTGGCGGTAGGAGCGGTGCTTGGACAAAAGAAGGATGGGCGGACCACCGCCATCTACTACGCTAGCAAGACGCTAGATGAGGCCCAACGTAACTACGCCACCACCGAGAGGGAGCTATTGGCGGTTGTATATGCTTTCGAGAAGTTTCGTTCTTACCTAGTAGGGGCGAAGGTCATTGTCTACACCGACCATGCATCCATACGTTACTTACTTGCTAAGAAGGATGTAAAGCCACGCCTTATACGATGGATTCTCTTGCTTCAAGAATTTGACCTAGAGATCCGCGATAAGAAGGGGTCCGAAAATTCTGTTGCGGACCACCTCAGCCGGCTACCTCCCTCTTCACGCGAGAAGGACGACCCACCCATAGACGATTCATTCCCCGATGAGCACTTGCACTTGTTGGAGCGTTTGATAGATTTCCTTACCTCACCCCATGATGAAGGTGAAGTATGGGGTGAGGATACCTCCCACCTTGTTTAGAGACATCATATGGTCCAACTAGCGACCTTAAATCAAGCGCTGCTTGAGAGGCAACCCAAGGTATTGCTTTCTTTTTCCTTTTTCTAGTCTAGTTCTAGATAGTTTGCTTTTTCTTTGCTTTGTTTTGTTTTTGGCATCCTGTACAGACAATAGGTGACATCTAAGGAAGTAATACAACCCATGATCACAACTGGAAGGACAGGAGTTTGAGAAATTGAGAAGATGAAGTTGACTGAGACACATCTCGGTTACTGTCAAAGCACCTCGACCGAGATGATTCTTGAGCAACCGAGGCGATTAGGGTTTTTGAAGATCCACCTCGGTCCGTACACCTCGGTCTAGTCGAGACCATCTCGACCGAGGTGACAGCAGTTCCAAAAAAGGGTATAAAAGGGGATGAAGATTTCTCTCTCCTCTCTTTACCCTCTTCTCGACCGCGGCGCATATCTCACCTCGCTCCTCCGTTCTTCGCTCGTTTTCGACGATTCTTGCTTCTAATTTGAGAGGAAAGCGTAGAGGATCGTATTGCAAGCACTAATTTGCAGAAAGAACGAGCCGAATCGACCAAATCAGGGTAAAAATCGAAAAACCCTAACTTTGTCTTTCACTACTGATTTCTCTCATTCTGAGCTTTGGTTGCCCCTACATTTGCTGAGGAACAGATTAAGTACCCCATAGGAACTTGTGGTAGTGATTTTGGGGGAAAAGAACTGGATTTTTGAGGTAATCGATCGAACAACTCATCGCCTCGGTCCAGTCGGCCTGTGCCTCGACCGAGGTGTTCTATAGGGTTGTCAGAGCAACCAAGGTAACCTGACAGATTACAGAAAGATGAGTTCTGAGAGACAGTTGGTCCTAAGGGACAGATCTTCTCCTTCCCCCTCTTCTTCCTCCCGCCGTACTAGACCGGTGATCCACGAGAGACACCAGGTCGATTATGACCGCATAGCGGCCCGTCTAGTGATTGCACCCCGCTTCCTGGACATCTCAGCTCCTTTACCTACCTGCCTACCGAGCGCGCAGTGAAGTACCGGTTGATGAACCGGAACTACCTGGTTCCCTTAGATCACTGGCGGGATATCTTTGGCTTCCCGATCCCGACTGTTGCTGATTTTCCCTCCCGAGCTGTGCTAGGGAGTTCTGGGAACAGATAGCTCACGTGGTTGAGCATGCTGACAAATGGAGACCTGGAGATTCCAGGGAGAGGATTATATTCCATATTGCTTTTAGATTGGCCCACAGGATCTTCAGTGAGACTCTTCTGGCGCGTACTGAGATGCCCGAGAAGGTCAGACAGGGCGAGCTTCTTAGTTTATACTGCATGGTGACCGGAGGAGTTCCGGACTTTGGATTGATGTTGGCCGAGGATCTGCATAAGATCAAGGCAAAGGCGAAGGGCGACATCAGCTGTGGAGGTATTGTGACTCATATAACGAGTTACATGGATATGGACCTCAGTGCTTGTACCATGGTGGCGGCTGCCAAGCCGCTTGGACTTCAGGAGATGATCACTCGGAGGATACTGGTTCCCCGAGGACTCACTACGCCATATGTGGCGATGCCATGGGAGCCGACTGCACCGCAGGGGATCAAATGGTCAACTCAGTTCTCCGTGTTTGATCCACATTACTGGCAGACTGCGTGGATCCCATTTATGGAGGATGCTAGAGAAGCGGCAGCTGCAACAGCTCAGGGGCCAGCTGAGGAGGATGAGGCTGATGATGATGAGGATGGTGGTGTTCCTATGGACACGGGCACAGATACAGCTGGGACTAGTGCGCCGGTAATTGATTTAGACGATGACGAGACTGAGGAGGAGCCGGCTGCATTACCAGTACGCCCTGCTAGGCGCAGGGTACGCAGGTAGAGGGATCCAGATGCTCACCGTCGGATCGATGATCTGACAGATCAGATGATAGATTCCTATGTTGCTATGTCCGTGGAGATCCGGGAGATGTAGGAGAGACTACACTACCAACACGTGATGGCTGAGATTCAGTTTCAGCATGTCATGGGCTACCCTTTCGACCAATCTCAACACCCGTATGTGCCACCACCACCACCACCGGATCGGGATTATTGAGGGCTACTGGATTTTCTTTCTTTATTTATTATGCAACTCAGCTATGTCCGGTGAGTACTTTATTCCTCTAGACTTATTTTGACCCATTGGGACAATGTGTCCCAAGTATGGGGTATTGATGTACTATTCGACTTTTATGATGTATGACTTGACTCTATTGGATATTTATGTTTTATTCTGCTCTATCTGAGATTACATGCATGCATACAGGTTATTTGATTGAGAAAAACGTCAAAAACTGGAAAGAAAAATTTTTTTTGACCTCGACCGAAGTAGTTCTGGCCAAACGAGGTACTTCACCTCGGTTGACTAGAACATCTCGACCGAGGCGTTTTTACTGAAAGGAATTTTTCGAAAACGATTTTTGTGATTCTTAATCTGGATATGATCTCAGTGAAGATTTTGTTTGCTGACTGGTTTTGAAATTTTTATATGCTTGAAAGGTTTTATAATATGTTTAAGTTGCTAAATGCTTTGTTTGAAATTTGTGGCATGTTTAATACTTTGTTTTTATCCAAATTATGTTGAATTTGAAGGTTCACACCACATGATGAGTTCTCTCACTTTCTTCTTGGGAAGACCAAGGCAATTCATTCTCTTCTCTTCTTCTTCTTGATCATGCTTAGCCCCTCATATACATTTTGCCTTCCTTTACCTATCCGGGAATTTGGAAGCAAGCGAAGTGGTGAAAGCAAGTTAAAGTTGAGAAGTGGGCTGGAAGTTAGAAAGAAACAAATAGGTTTGGGGAAGTCAATCATGAT
Source organism: Fagopyrum esculentum (assembly GCA_033239045.1). Classification (NCBI taxonomy): domain Eukaryota; kingdom Viridiplantae; phylum Streptophyta; class Magnoliopsida; order Caryophyllales; family Polygonaceae; genus Fagopyrum; species Fagopyrum esculentum. The sequence continues at coordinate 42,284,137 of BSUD01000007.1, read as the reverse complement.
GATGAGTAACTCGGCACCATTAATATAGCCGGGTGTTTGTGTCTTGCCAAAGTCGGATTGAGCGATATTCCTAACGGGTCATGGTATGTGCATCAAGGGTTTGAGGCATCTCGAGAAATTGATGATTGCTGATTTCCTAGGCTTCGGTTATTGTGCACCTCTGTCCATGAATCCCAAAAAGTAAAGTAAAAAAAAAAGGGAAAGTAAATAAGCAAAGCTTATTGGTGGGAGATGTTGAAAGCAAAGTAAAGTGAAGATCCTTTTTCCCGGATTCTAGCACCACATTCCCTATATACATCCCACCCTCACACGTTTTCTTTGACCTTTCTTTTGAAAGCCCTTGAGACCTCGAGCTTGTTGATTGACTTAGTGGTTTAAACTGGATTATACATGATTAATTTCGATGATTATGATTTATTATGCATTCTATGATTTTATGCAAAGATGAACAACTTTCTTATATTTATAAAATGTTTTGATCATGTCTTGATTTTAAATTCCAGGAAGTATTCTCTTAGAGTGATCTATGATTGTAGCACACCATTAAAATGTTTTGAAAGACTTTTTCATTGATCTTCATGACTTATAATCCATTCTATCTTGTATTTTATATTCGGAACTTGCTTGGGGACAAGCAAGGGCTAAGTATGGGGTATTTTGATAGCATGAATTATTGTCTATATTTTGGGACTTGTGTAGACGTTTTATCTTCAATAATCTGCATGTTTGGATGTATATTATGTGATTATATTGTCGTTTCATCTACCTTTGCGGGAATCGAGGTCTACACCAAGTTTCGTTGTAATCGTAGGTAAAATGGCACATTTTGGACTAAAATGGAGCAAAAGGAGCAAAGGAGTCATTGAAGCTACATTCAGGAGCTTAAGGATGAATCCAGGAATCATGGAAATGCATTGAAGATTCACTTTGGACCAGATTTGAGAGATTTCACATTCAGTTAGAGTCACCTCGGTTGACTACAGAGTCACCTCGACCGAGGTGATCCAGAGGAGCTGCTCGACCGAGGCGAACACCTTGGGCGCCGGCAAGATATATTATTCTTGGCTGAGATCTTTTATCTTTGGAAAGAGGATCTTATCTTTTTGGGTTGGATTCCTGGAAGGAAGAAGATAATTTAGCCCATATATTTTACCTATTTTTATGGGAAAAGATCTTTCTAAGATATCTTATCTTTGGAGGGTAATTTTCCTATAAAAAGGGTTGGATTTTCCACAAATCCGATCGTGCTTAGAGATCCGCTAGACCCGCTATCACCCCGGAGACGCTTAGGGCTGGAAAGAGCGCTTACGGCAGCAACACCCCGCATACACTCCAGTTGGAAGATTTGAAGAACCTTTTTTAAGGTTGAAGAAGGAAGTTGATAGCTTTTATAGCTTGTGTGAAGGGTTTTGTAAGACTTTCTTAGATTCCCTTCTTTGCTGATTGTCTTGTTGGATTGTGATCCAAGGAACGCTTGTTTGATAATTGATTCAGTTTTTGAAGCCTTTCTCTTAAGGTTTTCTTGTTCAATTATTCATCTTCCCATATATTTGATTATTACTTTCAAGATGATGAGTGGCAAATTTCCTTGTGTGATTCTAGGGTGATTGGCTGAAGGTTGTGGGAAAAACAATGATAGCACGATCTTAAATCACAGTAGGACCCTGAAAGCTCGAGTCTTTACCTTAACCCTAGAACATCTCGCTCAGTCGATGAACATCTCGGCCGGGGTGGAATTCGTCTGACCGAGGTGACTTACCTGATCCGAAACTGAGAGTTAAGTGTTAGAGTTTGCCAAAACCTATTCTTATTACACCTTTCCTGGTTCAATGCAAGCCTAGGATGAGACTTACCCGGTGATTCCCTTGTTTGTTTACCAAAGATCATAAGCAATAGGTAATAAAGGTTTATCCTTTATTGGGGTTCGAGTGTGCCTTCATCCCATCTTTGTGAGTTATCCTGAGACTTACCCGGTAAAGGTTGATTCTATTCCCTTAGGTGGTGTGTTGGTTTGAGGTTATAGTTCTTTACCTTGATTCCTTGAAACTTACCCGATAATAGGAATTACGGTTTGGGATTAGCGAGTAGTGAGACTTACCCGGTGATCTATTCCACTTTAGTAACACCTTCCCTATGCAAATATCTCAGCTTTGTCCGCTTATCTTTAGATCTTGAGTTGGAACCACAACTAGATGCTTTAATTCCTAGAATTGCATATTTCCTTAATTGACTTTTTATCATCCTTGATTGTTTTAATTGTTTCGTGGTTAGTAATTACATAGCTTACCTATTCCTGCTTTGTTTCAGTAAGTCCGTGTGATCGACCCCTGGAATTCCTTGCTTTTACTACGATTGACCCGTACACTGCGGGTTCGCATCCTTGTTTTAAGCTTACATCTAGGGTTATAAATTTAAAGCTTGCACACACCGTTTGGAGCGAACAAAAAGGTTCGTATGGCAGAAGCGGAGCGTCATCATTTCCAAATTGATGAGCTCAAAGCTATGATGCTGGACATGAAGTTGGAGATGAATGAATCCAAGAAGAAGAAGAAGAAGAAAGCCAAACCAACTAGATCCATTGGTGCTGAATCATCCGACGAGGAGTACGATGATGATATGCCACCACTAGAGGAAATTGATCCATTGATCAATCCAGTCCGGAATGATCCAAGACCACCCGTAAATCCTCGTGTCCCGGCTGGGGGTGCGAGAGCCGCTCGTGTCGATGAAGAGCCACGAACTATTGGACAAAGGATGGATCCGATTCAGCAACCACGCCGCCTAGGTGTGAATTTTGAAGCTGAGGATATCCATGAATTCAGCTTTAGTCCACAAGTGATCACCATGGTTTGCCAAAATCAATTTGGTGGAAGTGCTGAATCTCCGGATCAACATTTACAGAAATTTGAGATTCTAATGGAGACAATGAAGCTGAAGAAGACCACCACCAACGACTATAACATCAAGCCGTTCTTCTTCTCTTTGAAGGACAAAGCCTTGGCTTGGTATCAAGCTCTTCTAAATGGAAGACTTAAGACATGGGAGATTCTATCTTCGGAGTTCTTAACCAAGTTCTTTCCGCCATCCAAGACCGCGGAGTTAAGAGGTAAGATTAATGCATTCATTATGAAGCCTAACGAAAGTTTGTTTCAATCTTGGGAAAGGTTTCAGGATTTATTGTTGGATTGCCCACACCATGGCATTTCAAAACTAGAATTGTTGGAGATATACTACAAGGGGCTGGATGTGGAAACACAATTCAAGCTCCAATCCCTTTCATGTGGTACATTCATGGACATGAGGAAAGATGATGCTTGGGACTTCATTGAGAAGCAAGCCCAAGTGATTGAGAAGTATTCTCACCAGAAGGTGGATCCTAGCCATCAAAATAGAGGAGATCCGGGAGCTAAGTTGACACAAGCTGCGCAAACTCAAAACTTTTCCCTCAACACCGAAATTAAGGAGTTGAAGGAAGTCATTAAAGCTGGCTTTCAAAAGCCAAAGGAGCAAGATGTTGGATACTTAGGAAACAACAACAACAACTATCAAGGGAATGAGAATACAAATAGGAACAACCGGAACAACAACCAGAGCAATTGGAACAACAACAACAACCGGAATAACAATTGGAACAACAATCGGAATTCAAACAACAATTGGCGTTCCAACTAACAACAAAATTCCGGTAATCATTATTCCAATTCAAGAAATTCACTAACACCTCCATCTTCTTATTCTACTCCTTTGAAAAGCCAGGGACAATCACCAAATGGTGCAAGCAGCTTGGGAAAGGAAAAACCCGATCCCATGTTGGAAACAATCATGGGAAAGCTTCAAGGACTGGAGAACTACGTTACTAAGGTTGATAAAGCTCAAAAGGCTTTAGAAAACCAAATGTTCAGCAAGGCCGAGGAAGTTCATAGAGATCAAGGAAAGCTTTCCGGAAAGACGGAAGATAATCCGAAAGGAAGGGTGATGGCAATCACAACTAGGAGCGGAGGGACAACTACCGACCCGCAGCCTACGTTTGTTGAAGTTCCAACTGAAAAGGAGAAGGAAAAGGGGAAGGAGAAGGAAGACATCTACATTCTTCCTCCTGCTTATAAACCTCCCCTACCGTTCCCAAAATCTAGAGCGAGAGCGCGTCTAGACAAGCAGTTTGGTAAGTTCATTGAACTCATGAGTAAACTGCATATTAATATACCTTTCATTGATGAAATTGTAGGTATGCCCGCTTACGGGAAGTTCTTAAAGGAGATCCTCTCTAACAAGAGGAAGCTGGAAGACTTTGGAGAAGTCAAGATGAGTTCAGAATCATCGGAGCTCATCAAAACAATGAAGGACAAGATGCCCCCAAAGCTGAAGGATCCGGGGTCATTTTAGATTCCAATTGGAGTAGGAGAAGTCACTTATGACACTTTATGTGACTTGGGAGCAAGCATTAGCATTATCTCACTCGCTTTATGTAGGAAGATCGGTTTAGGCAAACCTAAACCGGTGAAGATGACGTTATACATGGCGGATCGATCCATAACTCGTCCCGTCGGTATTACTGAAGACGTCCCAGTCAAGCTCGGTAAGTTTTACATTCCAATAGATTTCGTTGTGCTTGACATTCCTGCAGATTGTCCGGTCCCGATCATACTGGGAAGACCGTTTCTTGCAACATCCGGATGTATGGTGGATTGCAAGAATGCTAGACTCGCCTTCGACATAGAAGCAGAGAAGGTCGAGTTTGTTCTTTCAACATTGGTGAAAGAGCCAGCTCTTGGAGAAGATATGTTCAATCTCTATGACGAAGAAGCATCTAGGGAGGAAGTGAGCTCGATTCAATTCAAGGACCCGTTGCAAAAGGTTATAACCATGAGCATCATGGAGAAAGGAGAAGAGGAGGATTACAATGAGGAGATCGAAGCCTTGGAGGAGCTAAAGGAAGTGCAAGAAGAAGAGTTTGAAAAACTCTACGATGGGTCAGAAGACGTGAGGAACCACGGAATGTCGTGCTATTCCACGGCCGTGGTTTCATCCATGATGACCGTAACCAGTTATTTTGAGCACTCCAGTAAGTTACACGGCCAAAACCACGGCCGTGGAACTACTAGTGATGCCGTAATTGACTTCCACGTCCTAAACCACGGCCGTGGAAGTAACAGTGGTGCCGTAATTCAAGGAATTTCTGAGGATGATTATGTTCTTTTCACAAATGCTCTTGAATCTTCTTCAGCCACTCCTACACCCTTAGAGACTTCTAAGGAAGCGTTGGACACTCCTCAAGAGTCATCAAAAGCATCAATGGCAATGGAATTGAAGCCACTTCCCACACATCTTCGGTATGCATTTCTTGGAACTAATTTTACTTTTCCCGTAATTGTTAGCTCTGATTTAAGTAAAGATGAGCATGATAAGCTAATGACTGTTTTAAAGAAGCATAAAAAGGCTTTAGGATACACCATAGAGGATCTTGTAGGAATTAAACCATCATTATGCATGCATAAGATCCTAATGGAGGAAGATTTTAAGCTTTCGCGACAACCTCAACGACGGTTAAATCCGATCATGAAGGAGGTTGTCAAGAAGGAGATTCTTAAGTTGCTTGACGCATGTATCATCTATCCTATCTCGGATAGCAAGTGGGTGAGCCCCGTTCAAGTTGTTCCAAAGAAAGGAGGAATGACGGTTATAACAAAAAAGAACAATGAACTCATTCCTACAAGAACCGTCACGGGATGGAGGATGTGCATTGATTACCGCAAGCTGAACAATGCAATTAGGAAGGATCACTTCCCGCTACCATTCATTGATCAAATGATTGAGAGGTTAGCACAATATTCCTATTTTTGCTATCTTGACGGTCATAGTGGTTTCTTCTAGATACCGATCTATCCGGATGATCAAGAGAAGACCACATTTATGTGCCCATGGGGGACGTTTGCCTATAGACGAATGCCATTCGGGCTTTGCAACACCCAAACCACCTTTTAAAGGTGCATGATGGCCATCTTCTCGGAGTACATTGAGGAGATAATGGAGGTTTTTATGGACGATTTTTCTGTTAATGATTCTTCATTTGATAATTGTCTATCTAACCTCTCTCTTGTGCTGCAAACGTGTGAAGACACTAACCTAGTTCTTAATTGGGAGAAGTGTCAATTCATGGTAAAAGAAGGTATTGTGCTAGGACACTTAATCTCTAGTAGAGGGATTGAGGTAGACAAGGCTAAGATAGAGACCATAGAGAAACTTCCTCCTCCATCTTCGGTGAAGGGGATAAGAAGTTTTCTAGGACATGCTGGATTCTATAGACGTTTTATCAAAGACTTTTCTAAGATATCAAAACCGCTCACTAATCTATTGATGAAGGATACAGTTTTTGAATTTTCGCAGGATTGATTAGATGCTTTCCACAACATCCGAGAAGTTCTAATCTCAGCCCCGATTATCCAACCTCCGGACTGGAATCTTCCGTTCGAGGTTATGTGTGATGCGAGTGACGTAGCTTTAGGTGCGGTGCTAGGACAAAAGAAGGAAGGTCGCACCCATGCTATCTACTATGCTAGCAAGACACTAGACGAAGCGCAGCTGAACTACGCCATAACTGAAAAGGAATTTTTAGCTATTGTATATGCCTTTGAAAAGTTTCGTTCTTATCTTGTAGGTGCAAAGGTGATTGTATACACATACCATTCTGGGATCCGGTATCTACTTGCCAAGAAGGATGCGAAACCAAGGCTGATTAGATGGATTCTTCTCCTACAAGAATTCGATCTAGAGATCTGTGACAAGAAAGGTTCAGAAAATTCTGTTGCGGATCATTTGAGTCGTCTACCACACATAGAAGACGACGATCTACCTATAGATGACTCCTTTCCGGACGAGCATTTACATATCATTGAGGAGTGCATCGACAAGATAACAAGAGGTAATGAACCATGGTTTGCTGATTTTGTTAACTATTTGGTTTGTCAGGAAATACCTCCCGGACTATCCTACACACAAAGGAAGAAGTTTTTTAAGGACGTCCGGCAATACTATTGGAATGAACCTCTACTCTTCAAGAGAGGTCCCGACGGTATCATTAGGAGATGTGTGCCGGAAGACGAGATGCAAAGCGTCATCCGTCATTGTCATTCACTACCTTGTGGAGAACACGGAAGTTCCAATAAAACTAGCGCTAAGGTATTGCAATCTGGATTCTTTTGGCCTACTTTATTTAAGGATGTGCAAACCTTTGTTTCCTGTTGCGATGCTTGTCAGAGAACAGGGAACATATCTAGGAGAAATGAAATGCCTCTCAACAACATTCAGGAGGTAGAGATCTTTGACGTTTGGGGAGTAGACTTCATGGGACCTTTCTCATCATCTTGTAGAAACCAATACTTACTTCTAGCTGTAGATTATGTTTCGAGATGGGTTGAAGCTATTTCCTCTCCAACTAATGATGCCATGGTTGTTGTCAAGTTTTTTAATAGAACTATTTTCCCAAGGTTTGGGACACCACGGACCATCATTAGTGACGGAGGTTCACACTTCATTGCCCGACGATTCGAAGTTCTACTAGCTAAGTATGGGGTGAGTCACAAGATCGCCACTCCCTTCCATCCACAAACGAGTGGACAAGTGGAGATTTCAAATAGAGAGATTAAGGGAATCCTAGAGAAAAGAGTTTTGATGACAAGGAAGGATTGGTCTTTGAAGCTAGACGATGCATTATGGGATTATAGGACTGCGTACAAGACTCCCATAGGAACAACACCATACAACCTTGTGTATGGGAAGTCTTGTCACTTACCGGTGGAGCTAGAACACAAGGTGTTTTGGGCTGTAAAGTGGTTGAACTTCAGCATGAAGGAAGCAGGCGAGAAGCGCCTCTTAGACCTTAACGAGCTTGAAGAACTCCGCTTAAATGCTTATGAGAACGCCAAGATTTACAAGGAAAAGGCGAAGCGTTGTTATGATAAGCATATCATTCCAAAGGACCTCAAAGAAGGAGATCAAGTTCTCCTCTTTAATTCGAGACTTCGACTCTTTCCAGGTAAGCTTAAATCTCGTTGGACTGGACCTTATCTAATTAAACGTGTTTTTCCCCATGGCGCAGTTGAAGTATGGGGTGAAAAGAGCGGAAGTTTCAAGGTGAACGGTCAAGGACTTAAGAAGTATTCACCAGAGCTCCAAGCTGAGAAATTCGCACCAACTACACTCGAATAGACTCAGGTACGGTCTAGCTAAGGACCTAAAACAAGCGCTTCTTGGGAGGCCACCCAAGGTATTGCACTTTCGTTGAGTTTTTGTTTCTTAGTTTAGCTTAGTTTAGTCGTTTTTCTTTTGTTTCCCCCTCGATACCTCCCGGTATGTCATGTTTTTGGATGTAGGAATAAGGAATAGGCAAGGAAAGGAAGAAAAAGCTGGAAGAAATTGACGAAACTTGGATTTTGGCACACAACAGAGAGTTCCACGCCCTAAACCATGGTCGTGGAAGCTACAGTGACCGTAATTTGCCAAAATCTGAGAAAAATCAAGCAAAACCACGGGTCCATACAGTTCCACGGCCGTGGAACACCCCGAGTGACCGTGATTTTCAAAAAAATTACGGGCACTATATAAACTTCCTCCCTTCACAAAAACACCACAAAACTCAACTCCACGCCCTAAACGCCGAATCCCTACTTCATCTCTCAAATCTTCGTTTGAAGTCCGATTTAAGCGATTCTTGAGCCTAAAGTGAAACATTTTCAATCCTCTGCAAGATTCAAGCAACAAATCAAGTGAACAATCCCTGTAGAAGAAGGAATTCGGATTTTAAAAATCCAAAACCTAGGTTTTTCTCCTCTTTCTCTACTTTGTCAATTCGGCTCTATTTTTCGCAAGAATTTAGAAGAACTGAATAGAATTGGAATTGGAATTAGTCTAGGACTGTGACTACTGAATTTGGTGTGGATTTGTTGAGATTTGAGTGAAACAGAGAGAAACCACGGTCTTTGGAGGTTCCATGGCCCTGGAAAAGGAAGAACAGACCGTGATTTTTTCTATTATTGAGAAAATGTTGAGAAGAAAGTCTACCAGGAATAAGAAACAAAAGGGAGATAGTTCTTCCTCTTCCCAACCCCCTCCTAACCAACCACCATCACCACCCTCTCCAAAAATCCCAACCATCCATGAGGATTACTTAGGAGCTTTAGAAAGAATCGAGAAGAGGCCGGTTATAGGACCTCGATACCTAGTCTTAAAGGAGCTTGATCCTCTAAACATAGTGAATGACTTGATTTGGCTCTTGGATAGAGCCGGACTGATTGTTTTCTCCGCTATTAGAGCGGACACTTATGAGGAAATCACTAGGGAGTTTGTCACCTCCTTCAAGCATAGCGCCGTCAACAGGACGGTTTCCTTTAGGTTGATGGAGGAGAGCTATGAGTTCTCGATAGTTCAGTTTAGAGCCTTCTTTGGGTTCCATGAGACCTTCAATGGTCGGTTTCCTAGCGGGGTATACGCTAAGGACTTTTGGGAGGATATTGCTGTGATTTATGCTAGTGAGGATTGTTGGCAACCGGCCGACACCAAGGCTAAGCTCATTTACCACTTAGCCTTGAAGGTAGCTCATAGGGTCCTTTCCGAGTGTCTCTTCCCTAGGACCGAGACCCCACAGAAAATTAAAACCGATGAGCTTTTCGTCCTCTACTGTATGCTTACCGGTAGACCCGCTGATTGTGCCACTCTCCTAGCCTCCACTATTAGTAAACTGAAAAATAAGAGGGCCGGGAACATAGGATATGGAGGCATGGTTACTCACATAGCCACACAACTAGGGATAGACTATTCCGCTTGCACTAGGATAGCGGCGAGACCTTTGGTTCTCAATAGTCTCATGACTAGAGGTCTTATCATTCCCCGCCACCGAGCTCCACCTACCGCAGCCATGCCATGGGAGGATAGAGGTGGTAGAGGTATCCCTTGGCTACCCGAGTACTCCATTATGGCCAGACGCCATAACTGGAAGGCGACATTCGCAGCTATGCATGCAAATAGACTAGTAGCCCCTCCTTATGTCCCGGATGAGGTCCCAGCCGCGGGTGTTGATGATGAGATGAGAGGAGGTGATGATTATGAGGGAGGAGGTGATGGTCATGACTTTGATACGTTTCCGGATCAGCCGGCACAGTTTCCCGATCCTCCTAGACGTTCTCCCCAACCTTCCGGTTTCTCTTCCTCTCGCCGGGCTAGCGTGAGTGAGAGGCTGACTTGGATGGATGCATCTCCCACTTGGTATGGAGAGCAGACATCATGGATGGGAGCTCCTCCTCCATGATACGAGCAGGCACCGGCGGTACCGACTCCTCAGGACGCACCAACATGGTACGGACAACCACCAGCTTAGTATGAGCAACTACCGGTGTGGGCCACCGATCTATCTAGGAGAGTGGGAGATCTAGAGATCCGCCAGGACACTCGTGATGTACGGGCTGAGGAGCATGATCAGATGATGAGAGACATATACCGCCAGCAGTTTGGGCGGAATTTTAGCTCCGAGTTCCGTCCATTTCCTCTACCGCCTCCTCCATAGTGATGAGATGATTGCCGGTTTGAGCCGCCCCACCACCGTCTAGTGAGTTCTTTGTTTTCTTTTCTTGTCTTTATTTTTCTTTTTGAACATTGAGGACAATGTATGTTTCAAGTATGGGGTGGGGTGTAACTATGATTGTAATAACTCTACTATGTTTGCTTGCTTATCCATGACAGTTGCATGTTTCATCTTATAGTTACACGTTTTTCATTATTGCATTGCATGAAAAAGCTTTGAAAAACCCATAAAAATTTGAAAAATTTTGAAAAGTTTTTGTGCTTCTAAGATTAGGAATGATTCCTATGATAATTCTCACTTGCATAATGAGTTTTTGATGACAATTGTATGCTTAAATTGAACAATGAATTGAAAAGAAATTAAGTGTGTTGTTTATCCTTTCTTGCAAGTTTCATAATGTGAAGAGTTTTATTTAAATCATATTGAGAAACAAAGGTTGAAATCACAATATAAGTTCTTATACTTCTTTATGAAATGATTAAGGCGATCCGATTTTCTTATTTCTTTCTTTGATCATTTAATCTATCCGGGAATTAGGAGGAGTTGTGTTTTGGCAAGTTTGATGTGGGAGGGCCATGAAAGCAATTGTTTGCATTCAAAGAATAGAAATTATAGGTGTGGGGAAGTCAATCATGATGATGAGTAACTCGGCACCATTCACATAGCCGGGTGTTTGTGTCTTGCCAAAGTCGGATTGAGCGATATTCCTAATAGATTATGGTATGTGCATCAAGGGTTTGAGGCATCTCGAAATTGAGAAATGCAAATCTACTAGGCTTCGGTTTTTGTGCACCGCTGTCCATATTTCCAAAAAGTAAAGTCGAAAAATAATGTGAAAAAGAAAAGAGCAAAGCTCTAAGTTGATGGGTGTTGAAGAAAAACAAAAAGAAGATAAAGAGTTACGGTATTCCTTTTTTCCGCATTCATGCGCCACATCCCTTACAAGTTTCCCTCCTTTCCCCATTCTAGATCTTACTTGAAAGTCCTTAAGATCAAAAGAGTGTTATTTGCCTTAGTGATCTAAATTGAAGTTTCACATGCTTGATTTTGACAATGCTTGAAGGATATGATGTTTGTCTTAAAGTTTAAGCAATTTATGATGTTTCTTTGCTCTACATTCTTTGGTTTATGTGTATGAACGTTTTCAAGAATGAATGAAGCAAACTATGAGGATGATCTATTGACTAGGAGCACATTTGTCAAAGAAATTGTTTTGTTTTAAAGTTCCATCCATATTTCATTCTAACTTGTGTTCTAAGCTTTTGAAAACCTTGCTTGGGGACAAGCAAGTGACAAGTATGGGGTATTTTGTTAGCATGAAATATGACGATAACTTAGGCAGTTGTTTTAGTCGTTTTTCCCTCATTATTGTGTACATGGATGTAGTTTTGAAGCAATTGTGAGCTTGTTCACCTATTTTGTCGATATAGAGATCTACACTAGCTTTGTCTTGTTTATAGGTGAATAAGAGCTTGGATCGGAGCAAATGATGGAAGAGAAGGAGTATTTAATCATGTTCGAGGACAAGGAGATGCATTAGAGAGGCTAAGGAAGGAGCATGGATGGAAGATTGCACGAAACAAAGGCAAAGAAAGAGGAAAAGCAAGTCCACGCCTTGAATTACGGCCGTTGAGAAGGGAATTGAGGACCACGCTCTAAACCACGGCCGTGGACTTGGCATCATGAACGTGGAAGAGAGTTTGGAGCATTCCAGAGAGTTACACGGTCTAAGCCACGGCTGTGGAAATCCTATGGTAACGTAACCTGGTTCCACGCTCTAAATTACGGCCGTGGAAAGTACTACATAACCGTGATCTTGGCAAATATTATGACGTATCTTATTTGCCACATCATCAAAGTAAATGGGCTTTTATCGTAACCCGTCCTCACTCTATAAAAAGAGTAGAGAAAGGAGTTTCGGTATCTCCGCTTACCGGGTGCTATCCGCGCTTATCCTTGCTTAGGGTTTCGAAGCCGACGGCGATAGTTTTGAAGATTGAAGATTATTTGCGGCGGAAGTTGGTGATTTCTTAGGTTTGATTCTGGAAACGATTGACAACAGTTTTCCGTTATTTACCTGAGATTATAGTGGTGATTCTTATTCCATATTCTGAATCTAATTGAACATATGGCTTTGTTATTTGGATTTGAGAGTGATCTAAAGTTTTTATTGAGTTTTTGAGGGTTTTCATATCTCCTTCTTTCTAAATTGAATATTGATATCATGACAATGATTGTTGGCTAAAACCCTTTAGCAATTCTAAGGTGAAGGGTTGATAGTTGTGTCTTAGATGATGATAGATCGATCGTAAACAGATTGGACCTTGAGAGTGTGAGAAATTCCTCGACGAACCTAAATTACGGCCTGTTCTTGAGGTTCCACGGCCGTGGAACTCATGTTCATACTGTGATTTTCCCTTATCTACAACCTTTGCTTTTGCGTTAATCTAAAGTTAAAGATTAGCTTTAACCTAGCATTGGCTTGCCTTTCCTAGGTAGTAGTGAGACTCAACATCCTCTATTTCGGTTTTGAGTGTCACAACCTTAACCGTTTGAGTTTATCTTGATCCTTTGGGTTGGGCTGAGGTATTTGAGTTTAATTCTTGTCCTTAGATCCTTTCTATACTGCAACCTCAACAACCTTTATGGAGAGTGTCTTTGTGTTAGACATATAAGGTTTTGGAACTCCACCGTACATTACTTTACTTTAGTATACCTTTGCAATTCTTGACTCTGTCCTTATACTTATAGAATATCTTGAATCGATTGCCACAATTAGACGCCTGGATCTTTAGGGTTGCTGTTTTCCCTAATATTTGCAAAGCTTTACACTTTTACTTGCTTGATTACTTGAGATTGAAATTTGACTCACCAAATCCCTGAGTTCGATACTCTAGAATACTTTCTAATCTACGCTGAACCATACATTGCGGGTTCGCTTACTTTTATTATAGTTTTATAAATTAAAACTTATTTGCATGCACGTTTTCGGGCGAACAAACGGGACCGCTGTTAGGTCCGGAGCACAAAGAGCGCCATCGACGGAGTCCGGTCAAGTGTCCATCGAAGCTTCTACATATCGCGACTATGTGTAGAGAGTGGAGGAGGCTATCAGGATTGGAGGAAGTTACACAGATTGTTGCCCCGCATGCTAGAGTTTCTGAGGTTGTTAGAGCGCCGACTGAGGCGAAGGAGCCAAAGCCCGACAGCTGGTAGAAAGCTTTCGACTAGTTGAAGGTTCACACTTTCATGGGAAAGACTAGATTAGAGGTGGACCAGTGGCTAGGACAGTTGGATTCTGCTATGGAGGCTATTGGTTGTCCAGAGGGATGTCAAGTCAACATAACACTAACGCTACTGAAGGATCAAGATCATTCTTGGTGGAGGACAGCTCATAGTAACGTCACTAGTTATGAGCAGATGAAGACGGTGATCAGAGATCGCTACTGCCTGCAGCTATGAGGAGAGACCTTCTTTAGGATTTCCTTGAGGCTGGAATCAAGGATTTGCCTATTGCTGAGATCATCAGCAAGTTTCAGGATGAATTGTCTTTGTTTGGTCCGTCTGCACCACCTGAGGATCACCATGTTTACCTTTTCTCTCGGAGGCTGAGAGAGTCGACACGCTCTTATCTTGCTGGTTTCCGTTCTGATTCTTTGACGGGCTATAAGGATAGAGCTTCGGCCTTTGAGAGAGACCGACCGGGTCAGAGGAGAGTTTCTCAGACAGGAGGTCCTGAGAATAGACAGAAGACTGGATCAACCAATGTTGGAGCTGGAGAAGTTGGGTTTGGGCGTAGTCAGACGCCGGGACGTTCTGGTTTCCAGTAGAGTTCTGACAAAGGACGGCAATGCCATAACTGTGGAGGTGCAGGACACATCCAAGCTGATTGCAAGAAGCCAACAGTGACTTGCTTTTCTTGTGGAAAGCCCGGACACAAAGCTGCTTTTTGCCACCAGGGCATGGCATTATCACAATAGGGTTCTTCACCTGCTAGTGATGCAGGAGGTGGACAGAGATCACAGTATCAGCAGCAGTAGCAGAGGGTTTCTGGTTTATTGCTTCTCAAGGTTCCACTCCAAGACAGGGGAGAGGTAGAGGATGTGTTGGTAGATCTGTAGACACCAAAGATGCATCAACCAAAGTGTATGAACTGAGGAAAGTTGTAGGGCTGACGACACCATCGACCACAAGTACCATACATATTATTGGTTTTCCTGTCAGTGTTTTTTTCGATACCGGTGCTACACATTCTTTTATATCAGATGCATGTGTAGATAGATTGGCCTTAGATACCGTAGAAGGTAGACCCTTATTTGTAGGATTACCCGATGGGGGTATGATTCGAGGTGCACGAGAAGTTTGCGATTGCCCTATTAGATAGGGAGGTCGCGATTGGCCAACTGACTTCTTCGTTATGTACTTAGTACATGAAGAAGTTATTCTGGGTATTGATTGGATGGATCCACATCGAGCAGTTCTGGACATCGGCAAGAGGACAATGATGGTAACTAAAGATGCGGGCCACATTGAGATCTTCCGAGGATGGGATCTTAGGAAGACTGGTACAGTCATCAGTGCAGTGCGAGCTGCGAGACTTATCAGTCAGGGTTGCGAGGCTTTTTGGTTCTACGCCATGAATGATAGTACGAGTAAGGCTTTGGAGGAGATTCCAGTAGCTTATGAGTTTGCTGACGTCTTTGGAGAGCCATCAGGATTACCTCCACAGAGGAGTGTAGACCTTGGCATTGAGCTAGAGCCCGGTACGAGACCGATCTCTATGGCTCCTATTCGTATGGCGCGTATCGAGATGCTTGAGTTGAAGAAGCAGCTCGAGGAGTTAGCAGAGAAGGGCTTCATCCGACCTAGTGTATCTCCTTGGGGCGCACTAGTACTCTTCGTCAGGAAGAAGGACGGGCCAATGAGGTTATGTATCGATTACCGAGAGCTGAACAAGGTGACGATCAAAAACAAGTACCCATTTACCGTATCAACGATCTTTTGGATCAGATGCATGGAGCTTCAATATATTCGAGGATCGATCTGATATCTGGATATCACTAGCTGAGGGTGAGAGAGCAGGACATAGCCAAGACAACATTTCGGACCAGATATGGCCACTACGAGTTTGTGGTGATGTCATTTTGGCTTACGAATGCGCCCACATTCTTCATGGAGTTGATGAACAACATCTTCATCGACTTCCTAGACCAGTTTGAAGTTGTCTTCATAGACGGCATTCTGGTTTACTCTCGCAGTAGAGAGGAGCATGTAGGACACTTGAGGATTGTTCTTCAGGTCTTACAGGATAGAGAGCTCTACGCCAAGCTCTCTAAGTGCGAGTTTTAGATGTCCGAGGTAGCATTCTTTGGTCACATCGTTTCAGCTGAATGGATCAAGGTAGATCCGGCAAAGATCGAGTTAGTAGCATCTTGGCCGTCACCTAAGAACGTCAAGAAGGTACGCAACTTCTTAGGATTGGCGGGCTACTACCGGCGTTTTGTTGAGGGCTTTTCAGTTATCGCCCGACCGCTCACTTCCTTGTTGAGGAAGTCTACGAGGTTCGTATGGTCCGAGTCGTGCCTGTAAAGCTTCGAGGAGCTAAAGAAGAGGTTGACCTCTGCTCCTATCGTAGCTCAGATAGAGGGCATTGAGGACTTTGTGGTTTTTAGCGACGCATCCAAGCTGGGTTTGGGATGTGTTCTGATGCAGAGGGGTAAGGTGATTGCTTACGCGTATAGACACCTGAAGACGTACGAGGAGAATTACCCTACCCATGACCTTGAGTTTGCTACTGTTGTTCATGCTTTGAAGATTTGGAGACATTATCAGTACGGAGATATGTGTCAGATATTCACAAACCATAAGAGTCTGAAGTACATATTCACTCAGTAGGAGTTGAATAACCTCCAGCGCAGATGGTTGGAGTTGATCAAGGACTTCGACCTTGAGATCTTATACCACCCGGGGAAGGCAAACGTAGTACCTGACGCCCTTTGTAGAAAGACTCCCCGGGAGATGGCAATCACTAGGCTGACAGCTCAGCCATAGTTACAGCGAGATCTTGCATCGCTAGAGATGGATATTCACTTTCTGGATTCCCACAGCCAGTTGTCCACCTTGGATATAGTACTTGATCTGTTGTCCGAGATCCGACAGAAACAAGAGAGTTCCCAGCTTTCAGACAGATCCGAGACCGGATGTCTCAAGGAGAGGCACCACAATTTGAAGTTTGTGTCGATGGGGTCTTGAGACGTCAAGAGCGTTTTTGTGTGCCTTGAGATCAAGAGTTGAGACAGAGGATCCTTCAGGAGGCTCACTCTTCCCCTTACTCAGTGCACCCTGGTGTGAGTAAGATGTAACAAGATATCAAACGTTATTTCTGGTGGCGAGGTTTGAAGCCAGACGTCACGAAGTAGCTTAGTGTGCGGCCTGCCAACAGGTCAAGATCGAGCATCATAGACCAAGAGGCGATCTACACCCACTTCCTGTTCCTCAGTGAAAGTGGGAGGACATTTTGATGGATTTCGTTACCGGTTTGAGACCGAGTAGAGGTTTTGATGCTATCTTGGTCATAGTAGATTGACTGACGAAGACCGCACATTTCATTCCGATCAAGGAAACATGGCCGGTGAGTTGACTAGCAGAGGTTTCACTAGATAGACAGTGAGACTTCATGGAATACCTAGGACTATAGTCTCTCATAGAGACGGATGATTCACATTGAGGTTTTGGCAGCAGGTTCATGCCGCCCTAGGTACGAGTCTGCAGTTCACGACTGCTTACCATTCTTAGACTAATGGTCAGTCCGAGCGGACCATCCAAACTTTGGAGGACATGTTGAGAGCCTGCGTGTTAGACTGGGGACAAGTGTGGCCAAATCACCTTCTTTTAGTGGAGTTTTCGTATAACAACTGTTGGCACACATCGATCAAGATGGCTCCTTATTAGGCTTTATACGGACAAAGATGCCGTACACCGTTGTATTGGGACGAGCCGAGAAGTGCTAGTGGAGTAGCACTTGAGTAGATAGAGGATGACATTGCTCAAGTAGCAATGATCCGCGAGCGGATGTTAGCAGCACAGAGTCGACATAAGTCTTATGCAAATAAGAGGCGCAACATACATACTTGCTTTTCCTTTGTTGCATTGCGTACGCTTTTTATGACGTTTAGAGTTACGTGCCTCGAGTGGGAATATATGAGTTCAGTTCTGTTTCTGTGTGTTGTTATGTGATCGTTCGGCTTTTGCAAATTTCGGGACGAAACTTCTTTTTAGGGGGATTTGATGTAAGATCCTAGTTTTTACCTTCACCGCCCCCGCGGTGAAGAAGGCCGCCCCAGCGGCCTTGGTGTCTGTCACCGCCCCCACGGTGACAATGGGCCGCCCCTGTGGCTAAGGCGATCCGCCCCTGCGGATGCGCTGTAGATCGCGCCCGATCTATTTTCGTTCATTTTATCTTCCTTCCATAGATAGAATATCCGATCTTCTATCCTATGGGTCGGTTTCCTTATCTTCTTTCTAACCCTATACATCCTTTCCATCTATCTTCTCCGCCTCTCCTATATATTCCCGTCTTTCCTCCTTTTTCCCGTTTTTCGCTTACATCTCCTTCAACCCTGAAGTTGCAGCCGTCTCCCTTGCTTCCTGTGACTTTTCTGAACGTGTAAGTCTTCTCCTCTGAGTTCTTCTTCATCACGTTGATGCAGCTGCTACATGTCTTTCCCTTCTGTTTCATTTCTTCTTCGTTCTTCTCTTTTCTTCTTCTCCAAGAATCAAGCGTTGATGATCCTTTGATGTTCACAGGCTCCCTTGGTTGAGTTGTGACGTGGTTTTGTGTTGAGAAGAGCAAGCTTTGGCTTTGCTGCGTTCCTTGCTGTCGAAAGAGTCGACAAACTTCTGCACTGAAAGCCTCCCCTGTGCCTCTGTTGGCCCACCCCTGCGTGTTGCCGCCCTTGCGTCTGTCCAGCAGCCCCCGCGGTTTCTTCTACAGTAACTCCCGTTTGTATGAGTTGCTTCCTTCCTTGCTTCCCTCGTTCCTTTCCTTGTCCCTTCTGGATGTTCCTTGACCCTTGAGTGTGTTGTAAGACTAAGGCTGAGCCCTTAGCTTGTGGATATCTCTTAGAGATCATTGAGACTAGAAGTTATGGACTTCTAGCAACCGTTTCGTTCATGATTCGTGATGCTTGTGTGAACAGGATTTCCTTGTTCCTTTCCTGAGAGAAACTGAGTGTTCTTTGAGTTTTAGATGAGCTTTTAGATTACCTTCGAGTGAGGTAAGTCCCTTGAACTTACTTAACTTCATTCCGTATATTGGTTTGAGTGTTTTGGCTTGTTTGTGTTGTTTATCATGTTTATAACGGATAACAAGACTAGGATTCATCCTTTATAACCTTAACTGACCCAAGTGTATGATAACCGGGCGGTGACCACTTGTCTAGTTCTATAGGAGACTAGAATGTGCTCTTGGAACCCAAGCCCGTAGGTTACGGATAGTACTGATCTATTCATATTGGTACACGGAAGCGGAGGCGAGTTTCGGGAGATTCTCGTGTGACAAAAGAAGTTGAATTAGAAATGAATAACTTTAAGAAAGATAATAACCGGTTGTGTGTGAGCAGACTATATTTTATTTTATCTTATGTGTGTTTGTGTCTTTACGTTCTCTCCGATATCTAGAATGTTAGCTAATGGTTTTTACCGTCTTTGTTGATGTTCCACATGTTCAGGATGCTGTTGAGCGATTCGGATGGTGTGGTCAGTCGGGGTTCCCGTACATTATAGGACGGGATCGGGTTTATGTTTGCGTGGTTGTTTCCCTTTTTGTTTTGAGCTCGGCTGCGAGTCTTTTACGTTTTCTATTGTTCAAACCTTTAGTTTTATATTGAGTTTTGGATTTCATTCGTCTGTGCCTTGTTGTAAGATCCGTTGTGCTGTTGCTACTCTGAGGGTCGGGAACCATTGTGCGGTCCTAGCCCGTAGCACTTCGAGTTCCCATAACTTGGGGTGTTACATAAAGTAAAACTCACTACTAACCTTTTGCTTCTTAAACAATATGTCTATCATCAATTGGGCATCACAATCACAAAGGTAAGCAAAAGATATCTCCTGAAGTTTTTGAACTCTGTAGCCGTTGCACCTATGTTTTGATAACCCCCAATAAACTCTTTGAAAACCTTATGACTCCTTGTTGGTCCAATCTTTGCTCTTCCACAATTCAGAATAAAATTCTTAAGACCAATGTCCATTTTTCTATTAAATTTGAAAAACCGTTTCATTGTAGGAGCCAATATAGCATGATTATGAGCTTCATCAACCCACTTCACAAAGTACTTTCCACCCTCCATAATCCTAACGCAACTCATGCGTTACAACCACATCGATTGGAAGTTGTCTTCCTTTTGCCCGTACTAAGTTTGCCCTTTTTTTACCTTCCATTGTTAAAACAAAATACTTCCTCAACGCAATATTATTGGGTTTGTGATTACATGAAACACGAATCCGTTCGCTCCAAACGGTGTGTGCAAGCTTTAAATTTATAACCCTAGATGTATGCCTAAAACAAGGTTGCGAACCCGCAATGTACGGGTCAATCGTAGTAAAAGCAAGAATTCCGGGGTGTCGATCTTAGGGACTTAGGTGAAACAAAACCAATATAGGTAGTCGATGCAACTAATAACCACAAAAGCGATTAAAGCAATCAAAGATGATAAAAAGTCAATTAAGGAGATATGCAATTCTAGGGATTAAAGCATCTAGTTGTGGTTCCAACTCAAAATCTCAAGATAAGCGGACAAAGCTGAGATTTTGCAAAGGGAAGGTGTTACTAAAGTGGAATAGATCACCGGGTAAGTCTCACTACTCACTAATCCCAATCCAAAAGAACCTATTACCGGGTAAGTCTCAAGGTACTAAGAAAAGGAATTATAATCTCAAACCAACACTCCAACTAAGGGAATAGAATCAACCTTTACCGGGTAAGTCTCAGGCTAACTCACAAAGATGGGATGAAAGCACACTCAAACCCCAATAAAGGATAAACCTTTATTACCTACACTTATGATCGTTGATACACAAACTAATGAATTACCGGGTAAGTCTCATCCTAAGCTTGCATTGAACCAGGAAAGGTGTAATAAGAATAGGATTTGACAAACTCTAACACTTAACTCTCAGTTTCGGATCAGAGAGGTCACCTCGGTCAGACGAATTCCACCCCGGCCGAGATGTTCATCGACTGAACGAGATGTTCTAAGGTTAAGGATAAAGACTCGAGCTTTTAGGGTCCTACTGGGATTTAAGATTATTCTATCATTGTTTTTCACCCAACCTTCAGCCAATCACCCTAGAATCACACAAAGAAATTAGCCACTCATCATCATGAAAGCAATAATCAAATATATGGGAAGAGAATGAATATTTGAACACAAAAACCTTAAGAACAAGGCTTCAATAACTGAATCAAATATCAAACAAATAGCGTTCCTTGGATCACAAATCCAACAAGACAATCAAACAAAAGGGAATCTAAGAAAGTCTTACAAAAACCCTTCACAAAAGCTATAAAAGCTATTAACTTCTTTCCTTCAATCTTCCTTCAACCTTCCAAAAGTCCTTCAATTGCTGGATGCTATCAGCCCTCTAAGCATGTATAAACATGGTTGAACTTGTGAAAAATCCAACCCTTTATATAGGAAAATTACTCTCCAAAGATAAAATATCTTAAAAAGATATTTTCCTAATAAAATATATCTATCTCTCATAAATAGATCTCTAAAATATATGATCTTCCTTCCAGAAATCCAGCCCAAAAATATAAGATCTCAGCTTCCAAAAATAAAAGATCTCAGCCAAGAATAAAATATAGCTCGCCGCGTCAGGGTATTCGCCTCGGTCGAGACGCTCCTCTAAATCACCTCGGTCGAGGTGAATTTGTGGTCAACCGAGGTGACTCTCAGCTGAAGGTGAAATCTCTTAAATCTGGTCCAAGGTAAATCTTTAATCCATTTCCATGCTTCCTGGATTCTTCCTTAAGCTCCTGAATGTAGCTCCAATGACTCCTTAGCTCCTTTAGCTCCATTTTGATGTAAAATGTGCCATTTTACCTACGATTACAACGAAACTTGGTATAGACCTCGATTCCCGCAAAGGTAGATGAAATGACAATATAATCACATAATATACATTCAAACATGCAGATTATTGAAGATAAAACGTCTAAACAAGTCCCAAAATATAGACTATAATTCATGCTATCAAAATACCCCATACTTGTCCCTTGCTTATCCCCAAGCAAGTTCCAAATCTTAAGTATAAGATAGATGGATTATAAGTCATAAAGATCAATGAAAAGTATTTCAAAACATTTTTGGTGGTGTGCTCCACTCATAAATCACTCAAAGAGAATGCTTCATGGTAATTAAAATCAAAATATGATCAAAACATTTTATAAATATAAGAAAGTTGTTCATCTTTGCATAAAATCATAGAATGCATAATAAATCATTATTATCGAAATTAATCATGTATAATCCAGTTTAAACCACCAAGTCAATCAACAAGTTGGAGGTCTCAAGGGCTTTTCAAGAGTAGGTCAAGAAACGTGTGAGGGTGGGATGTATATAGGGAATGTGGTGCTAGAATCCGGGAAAAAGATCTTTACTTCACTTCCTTTGAACTTCAACATCTTCCACCAATAAGCTTTGCTTATTTTTACTTTTTTACTTTTTGGGATGCATGGACAGAGGTGCACAATAACCGAAGCCTAGGAGATCAGCAATCATCAATTTTTCGAGATGCCTCAAACCCTTGATGCACATATCATGACCCGTTAGGAATATGGCTCAATCCGACTTTGGCAAGACACAAATACCCGGCTATGTGAATGGTGCCGAGTTACTCATCATCATGATTGACTTCCCCAAACCTATTTGTTTCTTTCTAACTTTCAGCCAACATCTCAACTTTTCTTTCACTTTCTTTTCTCTTGCTTGCTTCCAAATTCCCGAATAGGTAAAGGGAGGCAAATATTTATGTGAGGGGATAAGCTTGATCAAGAAGAAGAAGAGAGGAGAATGAATTGCCTTAGTCATCCCAAGAAGAATGTGATAGAACTCATCATGTGGTGTCAACCTTCAAATTCAACATAATTTGGATAAAAACAAAGTATTAAACTTGCCAAAATTTCAAACAAAGCATTTAGCAACTTAAACATATTATAAAACCTTTCAAACATATAAAGATTTCAAAACCAGTGAACAAACAGAATCATCATTGAGGTCACATCCAAATAAGAAGCACAAAAATCGTTTCAAAAACTGTCTCAGTTAAACCACCTCGGTCGAGATGTTCTAAGTCAACCGAGGTACTGCACCTCGATTGGTCAGAGTCACTTCGGTCGAGGTCATAAAAATTTTAAAATTTTTTGTTAAGCAGTTTTTGACGTTTTTCTCAATCAAATAACCTGTATGCATGCATGTAGTCTCAGATAAACACATAGAGCCAAGTAAAGCATAATAAGACCCACATACCCCATACTTGGGACACATTGTCCCAATGGGTCAAATAAAAGTCTAAAATCAGAAAACTCACCAGACATAGCTGAGCTGCAAAATAAGAAAATAAGCTCCAAAAATGCATCAATCCTCATCAGATCGGTCGAGGTGTTTTTGGGCGGACCGAGGTGTCAGAGCGGATGTCAGACCAAATTGCCTCGGTTGACCAAGAGCATCTCCGTCGAGGTACTGTGATAGCAACCGAGATGTATCTCAGTCAAGCTCCGTCTTCTCAATTTCTCGAACTTTTGTCCTTCCAGTGTAGCTCTTGAGTTGTAATCCTTCCTTAGAAAGTACCTGGTTCTTGTCTAGAGGACGCCAAAAGCAAAGCAAAGCAAAGCAAAGCAAAAGCAAACTATCTAAACTAAACTAGAAAAGGGAAAAGAAAGCAATACCTTGGGTTGCCTCCCAAGAAGCGCTTGATTTAAGATCGCTAGCTGGACTGTACGGTGTCCTCAAACAACGTATAGTGGTGCAACTTCCTCAACCGGGACTTCCGGTTTGTATTTCTTAAGTCTATGACCATTGACCTTGAAGCTTCCACTCGTTTCTCCCCAAATCTCAACTGCACCATAAGGGAAAACATGTTTTACAACATAAGGTCCGGTCCA
Source organism: Fagopyrum esculentum (assembly GCA_033239045.1). Taxonomy (NCBI): domain Eukaryota; kingdom Viridiplantae; phylum Streptophyta; class Magnoliopsida; order Caryophyllales; family Polygonaceae; genus Fagopyrum; species Fagopyrum esculentum. Next base: position 42,260,399 of record BSUD01000007.1, on the reverse strand, counting down.
TCTAGATTTCAACTTATGTGGAAAGAGGCGGAGGTGGGAGTTAAAGAGTAGAACTAAGTCTCCTTCTTTAAGCTCCTTAGGAATGATACGCTTGTCATGCCATTTCTTCGTCCTTTCTTTATAGATCTTGGCATTCTCATATGCGTTCAAACGCAGCTCCTCCAGCTCGTTGATGTCTAATAGCCGCTTTTCACCGGCGTTTTTGATGTCGAAGTTCAACCATTTGATCATCCAATATGCTTTATGTTCCAGCTCAACGGGTAATGACAAGACTTCCCATATACCAAATTATAAGGGGTGGTACCAATGGGAGTCTTGAATGCGGTCCTGTAGGCCCAAAGAGCGTCGTCCAACTTCATGGCCCAATCCTTCCTTGTCCGAGAGACGGTCTTCTCTAATATTGCCTTGATTTCTCTATTTGAGATCTCGACCTGTCCATTAGTTTGAGGGTGATAAGGGGTTGCTACCTTGTGGGTTACCCCATACTTCGATAGATGTGCTTTGAACTTCCGGTTGATAAAATGTGTCCCTCCATCGCTGATGATGATGCGTGGAGTTCCAAAACGTGGGAAGATAGTCCTACTAAAGAACTTCACAACCACCATGGCGTCGTTAGTGGGAGAGGCAATTGCTTTAACCCATCTAGAGACGTAGTCGACAACTAGAAGGATGTAGAGGGTTCCTCCGGATGATGGGAAAGGTCCCATGAAATCAACTCCCCATACATCAAAGATCTCAACCTCCTATATATTATTGAGTGGCATCTTGTTCGTTCTAGATAGGTTCCCTGTTCTTTGGCATGCATCACAAGAGACAACAAACGTTTGCACATCCTTAAATAATGTAGGCCAAAAGAAACCGGAACGTAATATCTTGGCGCATGTTTTGTGAGCGCTAGCATGCCCTCCACAAGGAAGTGAGTGACAATGTGTTCGCCACTTAGCGTGCATGCAAATAAGCTTTAATTATAAAACTAGAAATCAAGCAAGCGAACCCGTAGTGCACGGATCGATATAGTTGAGCAAGAATTCCAGAGTATCGAACACAGGGATTTGGGAGGTTAAATCCAGTTATAGATTATCAAGCAAGTAAATGTATGAAGCTTTTCAAATTATTGGGAAAACAACAATCCTAAAGATCCAGGAATCCAGCTGTGGCAATCGATTCAAGATATACTAAAGATATAAGGACAGAGTTGAGGTATGCAAAGATATACGAAAGTAAGGTAATCATACGGTGAAGTTCCAAAAACCTTATATGACCCACCTAAAAGACACTCTCTATAAAGGTTGTTGAGGCTTCAATATAGAAAAGATTCTAAAGGTAAGAATTAACGTAAAATACCCAAACTTGTAATCCAAGGATCAAGACTAACTAAACCGATTAAGGTTGTGACACTCAGAATCGAGGTAGAGGTTGTTGAGGCTTCACTACCACCTAGAAAAGGTAAGCCAAGACTAAGTTAAAGCAAATCTTTAACTTTGGATTAAAGTAAAAGCAAGTTCGTAAACTGACACAAAATTATGGGTAGTTCTTGAGTTCCACGGCCGTGGAAGCTCAAGAACAGACCGTGGATTAGGTTCGGCGGCGATTCTCTCTAACTCTCAGGGTCCAATCTGCTTACGATCGATCTATCATCATCTAAGCCACAACTATCAACCCTTCACCTTAGAATTGCTAAAGGGTTTTAGCCAACAACAGTCATATTGATATCAAATTCAAGATTTAAAGGAATGAAAGATGAAAACTTCCGAAAACCTTCAATAACTTTCAAGTCAATCTCAAATTCACAAATCAAGAACAATTACGTTAATAGATTCGGAATAACACAAACAATCACAATCTTAGATAAGAACGAAGAACGGGATGTCAATCCGCCTTCTAATCAAACCTAAGTATGAAGCGTAATCTCCTTACGAACAATCTTCCAAATCTTCACTCTTTCCGTCAATCCGGAAGTCTCAATAGCAAAGCGCAAATCTCTCCACGACGATCTCCGCAAAAGCGTAAAACTAGGGTAAGCCAAAGTTTAAGCGAAGGTGCGTCTAAGCAGAGGTGACGGAATCTCTCTTCCTCCGTCCTTTTATAGTGTAAGATAAAATATAAGCCCGGCCCATTGCGTAAAAGATCGTGGCTTAAAATATTGCGTAAAAGATCGCCAAGATCACGGTCGTGGAAGGGTTCCACGCCCGTAATTTAGAGCGTGGAAGTTGGTCACGGTTTGTCACAACCCTCCACGGCCGTGTAAGTTGCTGGAATGCACCACGCCTCTCTTGCCAAGGTTCCACGGCCGTGGACTTGAACGTGGAATCTAGTACGGCCGTATTTTAGAGCGTGGTTTAGAGGTAGTTCGTGATTTTCCTTAGTCTCGTGCTATTCTTCAAGTTAGCACCATCCTTAGCTCCTTGATATGTCCTCAATCCTTGGACATGCTCAATCAAACTCCATTCTCTCTCAATCCGTTCGGATTTAGCTCTTAATTGCCTACAAACAACACAAAGCTTATGTAGACCTCTATATCGACAAAATAGATAAACTAACTCACAAATGCTTCAATGCTTTATCAATGACTACCTATATGGATGAAATACACTTAGAAAACGTGCCTAAAATATCACAATATTTCATGCTAACAAATAACCCCATACTTGCCACTTGCTTGTCCCTAAGCAAGGTCTTTCAAAAGGCTTTTAAAAACAAGTTAGGATGAAATATGTGTACCTTCTCAAAGCAAAACTTCTTTTGGATGAATGTGCCCTCTAATCAATAGATCATTCTCAAATCTTGCTTCATTCGTTTATAAGACTTTCATACACTTAATCAAAGAGTAAAGAGTAAAGAAAGCTCATGAATCAATCAAACTTCCATGTAAACATCATAACCTTTAAACATTATTAAAATCAATCATAAGAAACTTCAATTTAGATCACCAAGTCATATAACATTCTTTTGATCTTAAGGACTTTCAAACAAGGTTTAGAATGTGGAAAGGGAAGGAAAACTTTAAGGAATGTGGTGCATGAATCCGGGAAAGTGGATAACTATTCTTTTCTTCTTCTCTTGCGGTTTCCGCAGCACTTTCAACTTAGAGCTTCACTCTCTTCTTTTCATTTTTCGACTTTACTTTTGGAGTTATGGATAGAGGTGCACAAAAACCGAAGCCTAGGAGATCGGCGTTTCTCAATTTTTATGAGATGCCTCAAACCCTTAGCGCACATACCATAATCCGCTAGGAATATCGCTCAATCCGACTTTGGCAAGACACAAACACCCGGCTATGTGAATGGTGCCGAGTTACTCATCATCACGATTGACTTCCCCAAACCTATAATTTCTTTCTATTCCTTTGAATGCAAAGTATTGCTTTCATGGCCCTCCCACATCAAACATGCCTTTTTTTTTTTCATTCAACTCCTTCAAATTCCCGGATAGACAAAGGAGGTCAATATTTCAATGAGGGGCTAAATGATCAAAGAAAGAAGAAAGAAAATCGAATTGCCTTAATCATCTCAAAAAGAAGCATAAGAACTTATTATGTGATTTCAACCTTAATTCCTCAACATGATTTAAGTAACATTCATCACATTATGAAATTTGCAAAAGAGGAATAATCAACTCATTCAATTTCTTTTCAATTCACTATTCGTTTAAGCATGCGATTGTCATCAAAACTCAATTCACAAGTGGTGATTATCATAGAAATCATCTCTATCCTTAGAAGCACAAAACTTTCAAAATTTTTTAATTTTTATGGGTTTTTCAAAGCTTTTTCATGCAATGCAATATGAAACGTGTAACAATAATGAAACATGCAATGGCGTTCTCAATAGAAGCAAATAAAGTGAGTAAGAGTTATTACAAACGATTAGTCACACCCCACCCCATACTTGGAACAAACATTGTCCCTAATGTTCAAAGAAAAGAAAAAGAAGAAAACAAAGAAAGAAAAAGAACTCACAAAACGGTGGTGGAGCGGCTAAAACTGTCGATCATGCAAGTCATCACTGCGGTGCCGGTGGAGGTGGGAATGGAGAGAAGCTAGGATCATAGTACCGCCCGAACTGCTGGCGGTAGACGTCTCTCATCATGTGGTCAAGGTCGTCCATATGTGCATCTCTAGCGTCAGCTCGGATCTCCAAAGCTCCAACTCTGTTGGAAAGGTCGGTAGCCCACTCTGGCAGCTGCTCGTACCAACCAGGCGGCTGGCTGTACCATGCCGGCGCATCTGAGGGTGCTGGTACTGGTGGCGGTGGCGGCTGTGTAGACCATGATGGTAGAGCTCCGTACCACGCAGGAGGGGCCACCATCCAAGAGGGCCTCTCGCTGACACTGGCACGGCGAGAGGATGATCGTGAAGCTCTAGCGGGACGGGGAGAATGCCTAGGCATGGTGGGAATTGCGTCCGGCTGATCCGGGAATGTGCCAAAGTCCTGCTCAGCTCCTCCTCTACTACAGGTGGTGGTGGGACATATGGAGTGTAATACCCGAAAAATTTAATTTCCGTTTAATACCCGATCAAACCGGATTTCAATCCGCTAACCTCTCATCTTTCTAGAGAATGTTTTACTTTATAAAATTTTATCAAATTTCTATTATTTTATGTAACTTAAGTCACATAAAATAATAAATATGTAAACCGTATAACAATCCCGTATGATTAAAACTCGAAGAGTAGTTCCGTACAAGTTAAGGTTTCACTTATTAAGTTCATCCTATAATTAGATGAGCAGACCCAATTTAACTGGCCCAAACAACCTCCAACCCAAACCCTTTTTCCCTATTTTGGCCCAACTCTTCATGCCAGCCTTACCTTAGCCCGTACCTCGCAGTCTAGAAGGCCCAATTGATGTTGATTTCCACATCAGGGCCAGCTATAACAGATGGGTCGGCCCAACCACAGGAAGGAGCAGCAAAGGCCAGCCGTTACATTTTTTTTACCCCCTTAACTACTCTCTCTCTCTCCTATCGTGATATCTCCACAAATCCAGCCCGTATCTCGCTCTTTCCTATCTCGTATACCTTCAGATTTGGTCTTCCCTTACGTACACACCACACCGATCCCAGACGTCTCCAGCGCCTCTCCTCCTCTCGCCGCAACAGCTGGACGGACTCCTGTCTTCGAGAACCTGTAAGGCGCAACCGTAGTGAGCCTTCTTCGATCTCTCCTTTCTGTTACATATTCCAACTCCAGCACCACCTCATCTAGCGTCGACAGCAGGACGAGAAGCCTCAACACTAGCAATAGACGCTGAAACCGTGCGAGTGCAGTCATGTCCGGACCATCGTCCTCAGCACCGAGTCCTACTCCACTCTCGTCAATCGATCGAGCCTCAAATCCCCCTTCTATATCTACGGGTAGAGTCAGTATTTTCTTCCGTAACCTTCACCTGGCTGACTTCTTACAGTGACTCACCCTTCTTGCTTGTGCCGGACGGATGTCAACAGTGAGACCAGTGGAGCCGATCCTAGCCTCGATTCCCTAGTCCAGTGGTGCTGAGCGACACCAGTAGCTCCCGTGGATCCATCGATGTAGCAGTCCGGTATGAGATCAAACCTCAGCTTGTTTCCTGTATATTTTGAAAGATGAAGTTATGTATGTGTATAGTGATCTTCATAGGATTCGAACCTAGGACATGTGGACTAGGATTATGTAGATTTTAGTGTTCAGTGAGACTCGAACTGCTGACCTCTGGGTATAAGTAAAGGGAACAAGTGCTGCCCTGGAGAATCGAAATCAGGACCTCCTGCACACCTTATATTCCAGCCTTGATCTGCTGACTTTAGGACCTAGTTTCGATATTTTAGATCGAGAATCCACCGTTGAATTTTTAATATGATTGAGATAGAAATATGAAGTTTAATGTATTAAAATTTGGGAGAAAGTTAACGGTCGGATTAGAAATTATAAGGTCCCAAAGTAGAGCAATAGGGCTGTTTTTCCAGCAGAAGAAAATTTGACTAAGTATAGAAATTCTAGCCTTTATTCCAACTTTAGAGAATTATGTAGGAATTATGGTTGAGTAGTTTTCGAGAGATTTTTGCTCCTATGATTAGTATGCATATCATAGAGGATCTAGAGATTTTTGCGGAATTTTTATCTTTTTATTTAAGCCTCGTATCTTAACCCAAAGTCGGACCTTAACGACTTTTTGTGAAAATCAAGGATTGGGTGTAACCCTTGAAAATCTTACCAAACTTGTCCGTAGGAACTAGAATGTGTAAATAAGTTCCAAAGAAGAGTTTGAAACCAAGTTATAGAAAAATCTTGGAGTTTCGGGACTAGGGGTAAAATGGTCATTTTACCTTAGGAGGGCTTTTTAGTTTTTTTTTCTTAATGAGTTTGTACATTTTAGAAGTTAAAGACTTCTAAGGAGATGAGACGTATTTTGATCCACGTGCCTTGTGTGACAGGCGTTTGAGTTTTTACGGTTGCGGACCGAGTTGAGAAATTGAGAGTTGTGAATTGATTCAGGTAAGTCCTTGCGACTTACTTAGCCAGTTTCTGGATATTAGTTGGGAGATAATGGTAGTGTGTGTGCAATATATGTGATTATAATAATAACAACTTGTTAGGACGACCGTTGTTATTATGTGTTAAGGCCCAAGTGTACGTATAACGGGCCGTGACATCACTGCCCAGCTCTGCCAGGAGACTGGGAGGTTCTCTATACCCAGACCATACAGGTACACGGTGAGATGCATCGGATCCACTCCTGATGGGTACACGGGGGCGGAGGCGAGGTTTGGGAATCCCTCGTGTCATAAAATAAGTATCATTAGAGTGAATGACTTAAATGAAGATAATAAATGGATTGTTTGAAAGCATGATGAGTGTTTATTATTTTAATTGTGTGTGTGCTATTATTATTCTCCTAATGTTTAGATAACTAGCTAATGGTTGTTTTGTTGTGTTTTTTTTTAGAATTTCCGCAGGGTAGGACAGCAGCTGAGTGATCCGGAAGTAGTGGTCAGCCGGGTCTCCGTACTCCTTAGGGGGGGTTTGGGTTGTTGCTTTGGTGTTCTTTCCTTTTGTTATTACAGTTAGTTTGTTTCCGTTGTGTAAGTACTGTAGGCTGTTAGACCTTGTTGCATTCATCCTTTAAAAATACATTTTTATGGATTTCGGTTTTCCTATTTGTGTCTTGTTGCAAGATCCTAGTAATATTGTTGTCAAACTGAGGCCGGGACCCATTGTGAGGTCCTAACCAGTAATGCCCCGAATTTTGAGAATTTAGGGTGTTACAACATGGTATCAGAGGTCTAGGTTGACAACAATGGCACTCGAAATCTTCTGAAGGACCGAATAAGTACTTAAGCAGAACCCGAAAAGGATCTGAGTTTTAAAAAGGACTTTTTGTTTTCAAAATGCATGCATAGTCTGTTGGGAATAGAAAAGTACGGCTGACCACCACTACTACCGCGGATCTCAGTATGCTTAGTATGGACTTTAGGTTGTTACTCTCTTTGGACTTATTAGCTTGATTATAATGATAGGTGATGTAGATAAGCATATGCCAAAGATTAGTAAAATTTATAGTTGTAGTATGCCCTTCACGGAGATAACAGTATGAGATCCTCGTTCAGTTGACACACCTAAGTATAATTAAAGGGTTTCAACTTGAGGAAAAGTACGCTCAGCTTATGAGCATTAGGGTAGACTAATGACGGACACCTCCTTCGAGCTTGTTGAGGAATGTTGAGACGGAAAAGTGAAACCTGAAAGACAACACCAACCACGACGACAAGAAGGGAATCCCAAGTCAACTCAATAGGATCAAATGAAGAATATACATGAGAGTAGTTCTAGCAACGCGTTAGATGACCGGCAAGAATACAAATTGGGAGAGACAACCCATAGTTTCTTTCAACATGAGGTAAAGCAACGTTGCAAACAAAGGGGATGCCTTCCGAAACACACATAGGCATGAAGGTCAATGTGAAATATAGTAGCGATCCAGACAAGAGACATTGAATCTAAGCGTATTGACGGACCATAAGGTGAAAGTTTGTGGCTAAAAGCAGAGCGGAATATGATCACTCTTGAAAAAATTATTTGCCGCCACAATCAAGATGGGAAACCGAGACAATCATAAGCGTAGGAGTCAAGATGAGATACATTGTCCAACCAAACACGAAGAATAAAAGAGCCGAAAAAGGGAAGCTTACAGGTTGCTAGAAAGTGGAAGGCAGATTACACCAACATGGAAGTGGTGTGACCTTCTAGAATACACAAGCACTACAACAAGGATCGGGATACAACAAAGACCGGATTTCTATAAAAGCGGAAGTACAAGCAGCACCCCAAAGAAGAAAGGTGTAGGAGAATGGTCTTGGTGAAAAGAAGGTCTCAAATAACTTCCCACTCATGAAAGGATTTAAGTTAATAAACGAGCGGGTCATAACAGGGAACCGCAAGTGGACACTAACTCAGGTAAAAAGAATCATAGAGAAGTGCCTGCAAGTTACCGTAGAAGAATTGATAAGCCGTCGACGGAATACGAAAATACAACTAGACTCGTAAGAGTATAGTGCTCTTATAAGAGTGATTCGTAGAAAGAGCTAAAGGAGTATAAATGGAAGAGAATTATTTTCACCTCGTATATCAAACCTCAAAAGAGATAGAAGAAAAGTAAGTCTACGATCTTATAGAAAGTCAACTACAGACTAATTGGTAACAACAAAGAATTTACACGTGCTGGCTAACTAGTGATGGTTGGTTGACAAATAAGAAGAGTAACTACAAGGTTATAAAGAAAATTTAACGATATCTAGTGAATTTCTTCCAGAGATCAACGACGAAAAAGGTGAAGTTAAATCAATACAAATACTAGTAGCCTTGATGGTAACATTGAATGAGTCCAATATAATAACTCTAATGAAGAAATTAAAGAGAAGCTCTCGACGGTCGGTAATGACCATTGATAATAGTAATGGCGTAAAGAGAATTGTTTTCAGTAGTTACTTACTACTGATTAAGGAAAGATACATATCAAAGGTAGTATGGAGGGCTCCCTGTAAGAAGAACTAGAAGATTAAGAAGAAACAAATGATTGTGGACATGTCCTAGGTCTTGGCATTCCACACAAGTTGGACTGATGGTGCTTCTCCGAGAAAAAGTGAGGTCAAACTGTCTAGATTGACAGAGGATGCCCTTGTGATTAAAGTTGTGACACATAATAATTGAAATTGTAGAGGCGGCACAAACATAGAGAGTAGGATTTACAGCCTTGGTGAAATGTATGATCGAGTTGTGAAGTGATTGCAGATGGAAACGGCAGGTGGGCTAGAACAGACATGAGAAGGAGTAAAGTTGAATGACTAAAGGTTTCTAACAAGAGCCGATATTACCCCAATAAGATAATTACCGAAAGGTGTCTATATAAGAGTAATGAGAAATGGTGGTACTCCGATGAAAATTCAAGCTTGACTGATGGCATAAGAGTTGATAAAAGTAATAAGACCAACCAACGTGTTCCGTAAGGTGTATACGAGGAAACACAAAGGGATTTAACTATCCTACTGGGGGGTAAAGATTTATAGAAGGTAAAGCGACACGAGTATAAGGACAACATAATAAATGCAAGTCGAGAACTTTGATTTTTGAAAAAAATCATATACAACTGTGGTTCTTATGCAAATGGTACCGATGGGTGTTTAACAAAAGTCATACACATCAGACCGATAATGCTTAGATGGATAAAGAGTAAACCAAAAGAATAACTTAAACAATAAGAAGTAAAATCGTGTATCAAGAGGCGAGTCTTGTTAAATTGGAATAAAGTGTTGAGATGAGGATGCCTTTGTAGAACCTATGCAAGAGTACAACGTAACCGAGGTTCCAAAATTAAATGAGCAGTAATGATCAACTGAAAGTTGAGATCGATTCCGGGGAGGAAATCGTTATAGGACGAGTCACCTAGTAGAAGAATTCACAAGACAAGCTTGAAAGTTCAAGGTAACCCTAATCATCACGGACCTAAGTCATTAACACCAACGGTCCATGCAATGGGAACTGCAAGGAGATGATAACTAAAGTTATCAGAACTACCAAGACGCTTACCAGCTATCGTTGAAGACTTGGAATGACTATTTATGTCAAGATGAATGACCCAGTTGGGCTCAAGAAGTAGAATTAGCCTAAGGAAAACAGAAGTGTGGAAGATAAAACGAATTAGCAAAGCATGAAAGGATTAATCGAGCAGGTGATGCTCACCAAGAATTTAACGCCAGTATAGGTATGAGAAGAACAAGTCCGGGATAGTGAGCTGAGTCAATTATAGTCTGACCGACGTCAATTGAGGACGTGTAAGTGTTGGTTGATATTGACGAGTAGGTACCATTAAGAAGAGATATTAGTGACTTCGAAGTTAAGAGATAACTCTACCGATGCCTTGGAGGATTCCCCAAGTAGGCAACGACAACCTTCTCGGATGATTTAAGGATATGGAGCGAATCGGGTTAGAGGTTACATTCTGGTTGGTTAAGAACAGACTACGGTTGAGTAAGAGAGTAAGGGTCTGTTTGAAGAGAATCTTGCTAGTACTAGAAGGACAGTATAGACGGGAGTGGGGTAAATCATGTTGACCCTCAAAAAGACGCCATTATGACTAATGGGTGATTACAACAAAAGCGTGGTAGGCCATGAACCACAGATGAAGAAAATCAATGTTATGTTAACTATGATTCCAAGTTAAGGAATTAGAGATCTATATGAAAAGGGTCCACTTGGGTGTGTGTTTTGTTTTGAGTTATATAAATTTTAAAGCGGGATAAGAAGTAGGTGAACACCATTAATTAAGGAACGATCCGATTAGGTCACATTGAGGAAACCGGGCCAAGCGGTTTGTATTACAAAAAGCATTAGGCACTTAGTAAAGTGCCGACATAAGTTTAAGATCATTATTTCAGAATCAATAGTCGGGAACTTTCGAAAGGAAAAAAAGCAAGTGGGCCCAGTGGAAGGAAAAGTGGTTTGGTAGAGCAATCAAAGGAGCTGGAAGTAAGTAGAAAACCAAAACCGTCGAGAGAGTACCTACCGAACCCGAGACCCTTCATCAACTATGAAAATCAGAATTTTAGCCGGTTCATGCTTTTGTAGAGTTCCAGTGGCCTAGACGAGGAATCGATGAGGCTACTTATGAAACGGAGGGGAGCATTAGAAATGGTTACCCTAAGTACCTTGCGGAGTTAGCCGCTACTTCTGTATCAACGAGTTAGTACTCGGGTAATGTTTGTTTGACTTTTCATGTGTTAACTTGGAATGAGTAATTGTGTTTTATGTGATGTGTGCCTGAGGATGATGTTTGAGTAGTTGCATGTTAGAAAACAGGACTTAATGAATCCAAGTTATACAAAGGACGTTGTTGAGTAGATACATTATTCTAAGTTTCGGGACGAAACTTATTTTAAGAGGGCACTGATGTAATACCCGAAAAATTTAATTTCCGTTTAATACCCGATCAAACCGGATTTCAATCCGCTAACCTCTCATCTTTCTAGAGAATGTTTTACTTTATAAAATTTTATCAAATTTCTATTATTTTATGTAACTTAAGTCACATAAAATAATAAATATGTAAACCGTATAACAATCCCGTATGATTAAAACTCGAAGAGTAGTTCCGTACAAGTTAAGGTTTCACTTATTAAGTTCATCCTATAATTAGATGAGCAGACCCAATTTAACTGGCCCAAACAACCTCCAACCCAAACCCTTTTTCCCTATTTCGGCCCAACTCTTCATGCCAGCCTTACCTTAGCCCGTACCTCGCAGTCTAGAAGGCCCAGTTGATGTTGATTTCCACATCAAGGCCAGCTATAACAGATGGGTCGGCCCAACCACAGGAAGGAGCAGCAAAGGCCAGCCGTTACATTTTTTTTACCCCCTTAACTACTCTCTCTCTCTCCTATCGTGATATCTCCACAAATCCAGCCCGTATCTCGCTCTTTCCTATCTCGTATACCTTCAGATTCGGTCTTCCCTTACGTACACACCACACCGATCCCAGACGTCTCCAGCGCCTCTCCTCCTCTCGCCGCAACAGCTGGACGGACTCCTGTCTTCGAGAACCTGTAAGGCGCAACCGTAGTGAGCCTTCTTCGATCTCTCCTTTCTGTTACATATTCCAACTCCAGCACCACCTCATCTAGCGTCGACAGCAGGACGAGAAGCCTCAACACTAGCAATAGACGCTGAAACCGTGCGAGTGCAGTCCTGTCCGGACCATCGTCCTCAGCACCGAGTCCTACTCCACTCTCGTCAATCGATCGAGCCTCAAATCCCCCTTCTATATCTACGGGTAGAGTCAGTATTTTCTTCCGTAACCTTCACCTGGCTGACTTCTTACAGTGACTCACCCTTCTTGCTTGTGCCGGACGGATGTCAACAGTGAGACTAGTGGAGCCGATCCTAGCCTCGATTCCCTAGTCCAGTGGTGCTGAGCGACACCAGTAGCTCCCATGGATCCATCGATGTAGCAGTCCGGTATGAGATCAAACCTCAGCTTGTTTCCTGTATATTTTGAAAGATGTAGTTATGTATGTGTATAGTGATCTTCATAGGATTCGAACCTAGGACATGTGGACTAGGATTATGTAGATTTTAGTGTTCAGTGAGACTCGAACTGCTGACCTCTGGGTATAAGTAAAGGGAACAAGTGCTACCCTGGAGAATCGAAATCAGGACCTCCTGCACACCTTATATTCCAGCCTTGATCTGCTGACTTTAGGACCTAATTTCGATATTTTAGATCGAGAATCCACCGTTGAATTTTTAATATGTTTGAGATAGAAATATGAAGTTTACTGTATTAAAATTTGGGAGAAAGTTAACGGTCGGATTAGAAATTATAAGGTCCCAAAGTAGAGCAATAGGGCTGTTTTTCCAGCAGAAGAAAATTTGACCAAGTATAGAAATTCTAGCCTTTATTCCAACTTTAGAGAATTATGTAGGAATTATGGTTGAGTAGTTTTCGAGAGATTTTTGCTCCTATGATTAGTATGCATATCATAGAGGATCTAGAGATTTTTGCGGAATTTTTATCTTTTTATTTAAGCCTCGTATCTTAACCCAAAGTCGGACCTTAACGACTTTTTGTGAAAATCAAGGATTGGGTGTAACCCTTGAAAATCTTACCAAACTTTTCCGTAGGAACTAGAATGTGTAAATAAGTTCCAAAGAAGAGTTTGAAACCAAGTTATAGAAAAATCTTGGAGTTTCGGGACTAGGGGTAAAATGGTCATTTTACCTTAGGAGGGCTTTTTAGTTTTTTTTTTTCCTTAATGAGTTTGTACATTTTAGAAGTTAAAGACTTCTAAGGAGATGAGACGTATTTTGATCCACGTGCCTTGTGTGACAGGCGTTTGAGTTTTTACGGTTGCGGACCGAGTTGAGAAATTGAGAGTTGTGAATTGATTCAAGTAAGTCCTTGCGACTTACTTAGCCAGTTTCTGGATATTAGTTGGGTGATAATGGTAGTGTGTGTGCAATATATGTGATTATAATAATAACAACTTGTTAGGACGACCGTTGTTATTATGTGTTAAGGCCCAAGTGTACGTATAACGGGCCGTGACATCACTGCCCAGCTGTGCCAGGAGACTGGGAGGTTCTCTATACCCAGACCATACAGGTACACGGTGAGATGCATCGGATCCACTCCTGATGGGTACACGGGGGCAGAGGCGAGGTTTGGGAATCCCTCGTGTCACAAAATAAGTATCATTAGAGTGAATGACTTAAATGAAGATAATAAATGGATTGTTTGAAAGCATGATGAGTGTTTATTATTTTAAGTGTGTGTGTGTTATTATTATTTTCCTAATGTTTAGATAACTAGCTAATGGTTGTTTTGTTGTGTTTTTTTTTAGAATTTCCGCAGGGTAGGACAGCAGCTGAGTGATCCGGAAGTAGTGGTCAGCCGGGTCTCCGTACTCCTTAGGGGGGGTTTGGATTGTTGCTTTGGTGTTCTTTCCTTTTGTTGTTACAGTTAGTTTGTTTCCGTTGTGTAAGTACTGTAGGCTGTTAGACCTTGTTGCATTCATCCTTTAAAAATACATTTTATGGATTTCGGTTTTCCTATTTGTGTCTTGTTGCAAGATCCTAGTAATATTGTTGTCAAACTGAGGTCGGGACCCATTGTGAGGTCCTAACCAGTAATGCCCCGAGTTTTGAGAATTTGGGGTGTTACATGGAGGGGCTACAATCCTGTTCGCATGCATAGCAGCGAACGTCGCCTTCCAGTTATGGCGTCCAGCCATAATGGAATACTCTGGGAGCCACTCAATACCTCTCCCCGTCCTACTCTCCCATGACATAGCAGCGTAAGGTGGACCTCTATGGGTAGGGAAGATGATGCCTCTAGTTATGAGGCTATGGAGTCCTAGGGGTACAGCAGCGATGCGTGTGCAAGCAGAAAAATCTACCCCTAGCTGTCGAGCAAGGTGGGTGACCATCCCACCATATCCAATATTGCCTGCCCTCTTATTCTTTAGCTTGCTCATGGTAGCAGCTAAGAGGGTGGCACAGTCAGCAGGCCGTCCATGTAACATGCAGTAAAGAAGAAAGAGCTCATATGTCTTAATCTTCTGAGGTGTCTCCGTCCTAGGGAAGAGACACTCAGAAAGTACCCTATGAGCTATCTTCAAGGCTAGATGGTACATCAATCTAGCCTTGGTGTCAGCTGGCTGCCAGCGGTCCTCGCTGGCATACACCATAGCAACCTCCTCCTAGAAATCCTTGGCGTAAACGCCGCTGGGGAAACGACCATTGAAGGTCTCATGGAACCCGAAGAAGGCTCCAAACTCCCTAATGGAGAACTCAAAATCTCTTTCCATCAGCTAGAAAGAGACAGTCCTATCAACGTGACTGTGCTGGAACGAGACCACAAACTCCCTAGTGATCTCCTCATAAGCATCTTCTCGAATAGCCGAGAAGATGACAAGACCGGCTCTATCTAAGAGCCAAGTAAGATCCTCTATCACATGGAGAGGCTCTAACTCCTCTAGCAGCAGGTATCTAGGCCCTATAACAGCTATCTTCTCGATCCTCTCTAAGGCATCGAGATGATCCTCATGGATGGTATGGATCTTAGGGCGAGGAGGTGATGGTGATGAAGGTGATGATGGAGGTGAAGGGGATGAAGGTGGTGGTGCTCTAGAAGAGGAAGAGGGGTTGCCCTTCCTTTTCTTACTCTTATCTTTGTCTTTGTTCTTGTCCTTATTCCTACCGGACACTCTCCTCACAAAATCCATTTTCTGGTGAAAATCACGGTTTGTTCTTGAGATTCCACGGCCGTGGAAGTGCCAGTAACCGTGGTTCTTCTCGACTTTTCGCAAACCTCAACAAAATTTCACCAAATTTCACAACAGCAGTCCTAGACTAATTCTCTTCCAATTCCAATCAGTTATTCCTAAACAATCTAGCAATTTCAAGACCGAATCGACAAAGATAGAGAAAAGCGAAAAAACCTAGGTTTTCGGATTTTCAAATCCGAATTCTGCTTTCCTCGGTGATTTGCCGCTCGAATTGTTGCTTGGATCTTGTTGGTGATCGGATTTGCTTCAGTTTAGGTCAAAGAATCGTTAAAAACGATTAACGAACGAAGATTTGAGGTGAGGGGAAGGATTTCGGCGTTTAGGGTGTGGAATGGGTATGTGGTGTTGTGTTTTTGTGAAGGAAAGTGGTTTATATAGTGGCCGTAAAAATTTTTGAAAATCACGGTCTGTCAGGGGGTTCCACGGCCGTGGAAATGTACGGAACCGTGATTTTGGTGATTTTTTAAAGGCTTTTGTAAATTACGGTCTCAGAGGGTTCCACGACCGTGGTTTAGGCCGTGGAACTTTCTATAATGCTCCAAAGTCCAAGTTTCGTCACTTTTCTTCAAACTTTCTCTTCCCCTTTCCTTTTCCACTGTTCCTACATCAAAAAACACGAACATACCGGAAGGTATCGAAGGCAAAACAAAGCAAAAACGTCTAAACTAAGCTAAACTATGAATCAAAAACAAAAACGTAAATGCAATACCTTGGGTTGCCTCCCAAGAAGCGCTTTGTTTAAGGTCCGCAACTAGACCAAATTCGCACTTACTCGAGTGCGGTGGGCGCGAACTCTTCAGCTTGGAGTTCTGGTGTATACTTCTTGAGTCGTTGACCGTTCACCTTAAAGCTTCCGCCCGCTTCACCCCATACTTCAACTGCACCATGGGGGAAAATACGTTTGATTAGAAAAGGTCCGGTCCAACGAGATTTAAGCTTACCTGGAAAGAGACGAAGCCTTGAATTGAAGAGGAGAACTTGATCTCCTTCTTTGAAGTCCTTTGGAATGATATGCTTATCATGCCAACGCTTTGCTCTTTCTTTGTAAATCTTAGCGTTTTCATAAGCGTTCAAGCGGAGTTCTTCAAGCTCATTAAGGTCCAAGAGACGCTTCTCTCCCGCTTCCTTCATGCTGAAATTCAACCACTTGATGGCCCAAAACGCCTTGTGCTCTAACTCTACCGGTAAGTGACAAGACTTCCCATACACAAGGTTGTATGGTGTGGTTCCTATGGGAGTCTTGTACGCAGTCCGGTACGCCCACAATGCATCATTAAGTTTCAAGGACCAATCCTTCCTTGTCCTTGAAACCGTCTTCTCTAGGATTCCTTTGATCTCCCGGTTTGAGATCTCAACTTGTCCACTAGTTTGTGGATGATAAGGGGTGGCGATCTTGTGAGTAACCCCATACTTAGCTAGAAGAGCTTCAAAGCGCCGAGCAATGAAGTGAGAACCTAATAGCATGAATTATAGTCTATATTTTGGGGTTTGTTTGGACGTTTTATCTTTCATAATCTGCATATTTGTATGTATTATATGTGATTATATTACCATTTCATCTACCTTTGCGGGAATCGAGGTCTGCACCTAGTTTTGTTGTAATCGTAGGTAAAATGGCACGTTTTGCATCAAAAAGGAGCTATGGAGTCATTGGAGCTACATTGAGGAACATAAGGAACCATCCAGGAAGCATAGCCATGGATTAAAGATTCACTTTGGACCAGTTTTGAGAGATTTCACATTCAGTTGTGACTCACCTCGGTTGACCACAGATTCATCTCGACCGAGGTGATCCAGGGAAGTCGACTCGACCGAGGCGAATACCTAGGACGCGGCGAGAATATTTTATTCTTGGCTGAGATCTTTTATATATGGAAAGTGATCTTATATTTTTGGGCTTGGCTCTTGGAAGGAAGAAGATATACTAGATGATATATTTTACCTATTTTTATGGGAAGAGATCTTTTCTAAGATATCTTATCTTGGGAGGGTTATTTTCCTATAAAAAGGGTTGGATTTCCACAAATCCAAAAACCCGCTATCACCTTGCTTTACACCTATTACGCAGCAGCAGCCATACTCCAATTGGGAGATTTGAAGAACCTTTTTGAAGGTTGAAGGAAAATTGAAGATTGTAGCTTTTATAGCTTTTGGAGGTTTTCTTGTAAGATTACCTTAGATTCTCTTCCTTGTTGTCTTGCTTGTTGGATTTCTATCCAAGGAACGCTTTTGTTGTGATATTTGATTCAGTTATTGAAGTCTTTTCATTAAATTCTTCTTGTTCAAATATTCACCTTCTTCCCATATATTTGATTAATACTTTCATAATGATGATGAGTGGCTAATTTCCTTGTGTGATTCTAGGGTGATTGGCTGAAGGTTGTGGGAAAAACGATGATAGAATAATCTTAGATTCCAGTAGGACGCTGAAAGTTCGAGTCTTTAACCTTAACCCTAAGCATCTCGCTCAGTTGATGAACATCTCGGCCGGGGTGGAATTTGGCTGACCGAGGTGGCTTATCTGATCCTAAACTGAGAGTTAAGTGTTAGAGTTTGCCAAATCCTATTCTTATTACACCTTTCCTGGTTCAATGCAAGCTTAGGATGAGACTTACCCGGTAATTCCTTAGTTTGTGTATCAACGATCATAAGTGTAGGTAATAAAGGTTTATCCTTTATTGGGGTTTGAGTGTGCTTTCATCCCATCTTTGTGAGTTAGCCTGAGACTTACCCGGTAAAGGTTGATTCTATTCCCTTAAATGGTGTGTTAGTTTGAGATTATAGTTCTTTATCTTGATTCCTTGAGACTTACCCGGTAATAGAAGTTACGGTTTTGGATTAGTGAGTAGTGAGACTTACCCGGTGATCTATTCCACTTTAGTAACACCTTCCCCATGCAAAAACCTCAGCTTTGTCCGCTTATCTTTAGATCATGAGTTGGAACCACAACTAGATGCTTTAATCCCTAGAATTGCATGTTTCCTTTATTGACTTCTTATTCATCTTTGATTGTGTTAATTGCTCTTGTGGTTAGTATTTACATAAGCATACCGTGATTGGACTTTGTTTCACTAAGTCCTTGTGATCGACCCCTGGAATTCCTTGCTTTTTACTACGATTGACCCGTACACTGCGGGTTCGCATCCTTGTTTTAAGCTTACGTCTAGGGTTATAAATTTAAAGCTTGCACACACCGTTTGGAGCGAACAGAACCTCCATCACTAATGATAGTCCTTGGTGTCCCAAATCGTGGGAAGATGGTCTTGTTAAAGAACTTGACCACTACCATGGCATCATTGGTGGGAGAGGCAATTGCTTCCACCCATCTAGAAACGTAATCCACCGCCAAAAGTATGTATTGGTTTCCACAAGATGATGGGAACGGTCCCATAAAGTCAACTCCCCAAACGTCGAAAATCTCCACCTCTTGGATGTTATTAAGAGGCATCTCATTCCTCCTAGAGATATTTCCTGTTCTTTGCCAAGCATCGCAGCAGGAAACAAAGGTTTGCACATCTCTAAATAAAGTAGGCCAAAAGAATCCAGATTGCAATACCTTAGCGCTAGTTTTGTGTGAACTAGCGTGTCCTCCACATGGTAGTGAATGACAATGGCGGATGACACTTTGCATTTCATATTGCGGCACACATCGCCGAATGATGCCATCCGGACCTCTCTTAAAGAGGAGAGGTTCATTCCAAAAGTATTCTCGAACATCCTTAAAGAACTTCTTTCTTTGTGCGTAGGATAATCCGGGCGGTATCTCCTGACAAACCAAATAGTTAACAAAATCAGCAAACCATGGTTCGTTACCTTTGGAGATCACGTCGATGCACTCCTCTATGATATGTAAGTGTTCGTCCGGGAAGGAGAGATCTATAGGTAGATGGTCGTCTTCTAGATGTGTTAGACGACTCAAATGATCCGCAACAGAATTTTCCGAACCCTTCTTGTCGCGGATCTCTAGATCGAATTTTTGTAGGAGAAGAATCCATCTAATTAGCCTTGGCTTCGCATCCTTCTTTGCAAGGAGATACCGGATCGCAGCATGATCCGTGTACACAATCACCTTTGCACCTACAAGATAAGAGCGAAATTTGTCAATAGCATAAACAATGGCTAAAAATTCCTTTTCCGTAGTGGCGTAGTTGAGCTGCGCTTCATCTAGCGTCTTACTAGCGTAGTATATGGCATGGGTTCGCCCTTCCTTTCTTTGTCCAAGAACAGCTCCTATAGCTACGTCACTTGCGTCACACATAACCTCAAAGGGAAGATTCCAATCCGGAGGTTGGATAATAGGTGCTGAAATTAGAGCTTCCCGAATCGTGTTAAACGCATCCAAGCATTCCTGCGAAAACTCAAAAACTGCATCCTTCATCAATAGATTAGTAAGAGGTTTTGATATTTTAGAGAAATCCTTTATGAAGCGCCTATAAAATCCAGCATGTCCTAGAAAACTTCTTATCCCTTTCACCGAAGTTGGGGGAGGAAGCTTTTCTATTGTCTCTATTTTCGCTTTATCCACCTCAATCCCTCTACTAGAGATTAGGTGTACTAGAACAATGCCTTCCTTCACCATGAATTGACACTTCTCCCAATTAAGAACTAGGTTAGTGTCTTCACACCTTTGTAACACAAGAGCAAGGTTAGAAAGACAATTGTCAAAAGAGGAACCATAAACGGAGAAGTCATCCATAAAAACCTCCATGATTTCCTCTATATATTCGGAGAAGATGGCCATGATGCACCTTTGAAAGGTGGCTGGGGCGTTGCAAAGCCCGAACAGCATCCTCCTATAGGCGAACGTACCCCACGGGCACGTGAACGTGGTCTTCTCTTGATCATCCGGGTGTATCGGAATCTGAAAGGAACCACTATAACCGTCAAGATAGCAAAAGTGCGAATGTTGCGCTAACCTTTCAAGCATTTGATCGATGAAGGGTAGTGGGAAGTGATCCTTCCTCGTCGCATTGTTTAGCTTACGGTAGTCTATGCACATCCGCCATCCTGTTACGGTTCGGGTAGGAATGAGTTCGTTATTCTTGTTGGTGATGACCGTCATTCCTCCCTTCTTCGGAACTACTTGTACCGGACTCACCCACTTGCTATCGGAGATAGGGTAGATGATACCTGCATCAAGAAGTTTAAGAATTTCCTTCTTGACAACCTCCTTCATGGTCGGATTTAACCGCCTTTGAGGTTGTCTTGAAGTCCTAAAGTCCTCTTCCATCAATATCTTGTGCATGCATAGGGAAGGTTTAATTACAACTAAGTCCTCTATAGTATATCCTAAAGCTTTTCTATGTTTCCTAAGGACAACCATGAGCTTACTATGTTCATCTATGCTTAAATCGGAACTAACAATAACCGGAAAGGTAGAATTAGGTCCAAGAAATGCGTACCTTAGATGAGTAGGAAGTGGCTTTAGTTCCATGACTATCGGAGTTTCCAATGGTTCTTGAGTTGAGCAAGCGAACCCGCAGGGTACGGATCGATATAGTTGAGCAAGAATTCCAGAGTATCGAACACAGGGATTTGCGGGGGTTAAATCCAGTTATAGATTATCAAGAAAGTAAATGTATGAAGCTTTTCAAATTATTGGGAAAACAACAATCCTAAAGATCCAGGAATCCAGCTGTGGCAATCGATTCAAGATATACTAAAGATATAAGGACAGAGTTGAGGTATGCAAAGGTATACGAAAGTAAGGTAATCGTACGGTGAAGTTCCAAAAACCTTATATGACCCACCTAAAAGACACTCTCTATAAAGGTTGTTGAGGCTTCAATATAGAAAAGATTCTAAAGGTAAGAATTAACGTCAAATACCCAAACTTGTAATCCAAGGATCAAGACTAACTAAACCGATTAAGGTTGTGACACTCAGAATCGAGGTAGAGGTTGTTGAGGCTTCACTACCACCTAGAAAAGGTAAGCCAAGACTAAGTTAAAGCAAATCTTTAACTTTGGATTAAAGTAAAAGCAAGTTCGTAAACTGACACAAAATTACGGGTAATTCTTGAGTTCCACGGCCGTGGAAGCTCAAGAGCAGACCGTGGATTAGGTTCGTCGGCGATTCTCTCTAACTCTCAGGGTCCAATCTTCTTACGATCGATCTATCATCATCTAAGCCACAACTATCAACCCTTCACCTTAGAATTGCTAAAGGGTTTTAGCCAACAACAGTCATATTGATATCAAATTCAAGATTTAAAAGAATGAAAGATGAAAACTTCCGAAAACCTTCAATAACTTTCAAGTCAATCTCAAATTCACAAATCAAGAACAATAACGTTAATAGATTCGGAATAACACAAACAATCACAATCTTAGATAAGAACGAAGAACGGGATGTCAATCCGCCTTCTAATCACACCTAAGTATGAAGCGTAATCTCCTTACGAACAATCTTCCAAATCTTCACTCTTTCCGTCAATCCGGAAGTCTCAATAGCAAAGCGCAAATCTCTCCACGACGATCTCCGCAAAAGCGTAAAACTAGGGTAAGCCAAAGTGTAAGCGAAGGTGCGTCTAAGCAGAGGTGACGGAATCTCTCTTCCTCCGTCCTTTTATAGTGTAAGATAAAATATAAGCCCGGCCCATTGCGTAAAAGATCGTGGCTTAAAATATTGCGTAACAAATCGTCAAGATCACGGTCGTGGAAGGGTTCCACGCCCGTAATTTAGAGCGTGGAAGTTGGTCACGGTTTGTCACAACCCTCCACGGCCGTGTAAGTTGCTGGAATGCACCACGCCTCTCTTGCCAAGGTTCCACGGCCGTGGACTTGAACGTGGAATCTAGTACGGCCGTATTTTAGAGCGTGGTTTAGAGGTAGTTCGTGATTTTCTTTAGTCTCGTGCTATTCTTCAAGTTAGCACCATCCTTCGCTCCTAGAGATGTCCTCAATCCTTGGACATGCTCAATCAAAATCCATTCTCTCTCAATCCGTTCGGATTTAGCTCTTAATTGCCTACAAACAACACAAAGCTTATGTAGACCTCTATATCGACAAAATAGATAAACTAACTCACAAATGCTTCAATGCTTTATCAATGACTACCTATATGGATGAAATACACTTAGAAAACGTGCCTAAAATATCACAATATTTCATGCTAACACAATGCCGTATGACACTAGTAACTTCATCTTCCGGAATGCATCTTCGAAGCATCCCATCCGGACCTCTCTTAAATAGTAGAGGTTCATCCCAATAGTAATGGCGTACGTCTTTAAAAAATTTCTTCCTTTGAGCGTACGTCAATCCGGGTGGTATTTGGCAAACAAGATAATTAACAATGTCAGCAAACCAAGGACCTTTATTATCAGAAGTTTGGTGGAGGAAGTGTTCCACCAAATGATTGTCAGAAAAGGGGGTAAGAAGTTTGTTATCTCAGTTGACATCATCTTGTTTTCGACCTCGGTCGAGGTCCAGAGAGGGTGACCGAGATGTTCTTCAGTCAAGAACACCTCGCTTGGTCCAGAAGGTGCCTCGGTCAAGGTACTGCAACTGGGACCGAAACTGGAGATTTTCATCTCCTGGATTAGCCTTTCAAATTTAGCTCTTGGATCTTCTTCCAGCGCCTTTAAGATCCGTATATCTGCATCACAAGAAACATCTATACCTTCCTCCATTAAGCTAAAACTAATAACTCTCTCAAGTGGATCATTAATAAGGATAGAGCTCACCAATTCTCTTGATTCTTCTTCATCATAGATGTTGAAGATATCATCTCCTAGCTGCTCTCCCTTCATTGCCGCAAGCAATGCAAACTCAACTTGATCACCGCCAATGTTGAATTGCAACTTGGCGTTCTTACAATCCACATTGCTACCCAAAGTTGCTAGAAATGGTCTCCCGAGAATGATAGGAACGGGGTAATCTGCGGGAATATCAAGCACAACAAAGTCTATAGGTAAATAGAAGTTACCTAACTTAACCGGAACGTCTTCCAAAATGCCCACGGGATGGGTAATGGAGTTGTCCGCCATGTACAACCGTATCTTCACCGGCTTGGGCTCTCCAAGTCCGATCCTAACACATAGCTCCAGCGGGATGATGCTCACGCTGGCTCCTAGATCACACAATCCCTCACAAGTGACATCCTCGACTTGAATGGGAATGCAAAATGAGCCGGGATCTCTCAATTTGGGCGGCATCTTCTCCTTCATGATTTGAATAAGCTCCGAGGATTTAGATGTCATCTTTACTTCACCAAAATCTTCCAACTTCCTCTTCCTTGATAGAATCTCTTTTAAGAACTTTTCATATGCGGGCATCCCGAGAATAGCATCAAGAAAAGGGATATTAATATGTAGTTATTCATCAAGTCAAGGAACTTACCAAAATGCTTGTCTAGATGTGCTCTGGCCCTTGACTAGGGGAATGGAAGTGGAGGGTTTATATGCAGGAGGTGGAACATAAACTTCAGTTTTGTCCGACGCTCTCTGAGGTTCGACCTCGGTTGGCATCTCGGCCAAAGTGTTCTTTGACTGTGCCTGGACCGAGGTGTTCTTCGTCTGTACTGGCATCGATCGAGGCATTGGATATGTAGTCTTCAGTCCACTTCTCGTCGTTATTGCCATGATCTGTCCTTTGGGGTTGCTTTCCGTCCTTGTTGGAAGCTTCCCTGGATCTCTTGGCGCTTCATTCGCTTTATTAAAGAATTGTTGTTCTAAGGCTTTTTGTGCCTTCGAAAATGAAGTCATGATGTCTCCATAGAGCTGAGCTTGATCAAGATGGCCTCTAGCACCACATCTTTCTTTTCCGGTTGGGACGAACTTGATCCAGGCTCCTGGCTCTTCAATGGAGTAGAAGAAGAAGAAGAAGAGAGGAAAGGATTAGAGGAGTTATTCGAATTGGAGTTAGAGTAAGGGTTACTCGAATTTTGATTGTTTGTCCTCCAATTGTTGTTGTTGGATCCTCTATTGTTGTTGTAGTTGTTGTTCCGGGAACCGTTGTTGTTGTTCCGGTAACCATTGTTGTTCCTTGAGCCTTGATATCCTTCATCTTCTTTCTTGGTTTGAGCAACCAAAAGTTCCTTCAGTTGTTTTAGATCATTCTTTAAAGAGGTGAGTTGATTATTGTTTGGTGGAGCTTCTTGAAAGTTAACTCTTTTAACTCCACCTTCAGCTCCTTGGTGGGAGTATTTCTCCATGTGCAAAGCTTGTTTCTCTATGAACTCCCAAGCTTCGTCAATCGGCATGTCCATGAACGTGCCGGCGGATAGTAGTTGAAGGTTGAAATGGGTGTTTTCGTCCAGTCCCTTGAAGTATATCTCCAACAACTCTATCTTTGGAATCCCATGATGTGGGCAATCCAAAATAATGTCTTTAAATCTCTCCCATGACTTGGACAAGCTCTCCTTGTCCTTCATGATGAATGCATTGATTTTCCCTCTCATTTCTGCGGTCTTAGAGGGGGGAAAGAATTTAGTTAAGAACTCCGTCGTCATCTCCTCCCAAGTGTTGATTTTTCCCGTAGGAAGAGATTGATACCAAGTAAGCGCTCTATCTTTCAAATAGAAGTAGAAAGGCCTTAGCTTGTAATTGTTGTTTTCTATTCTTGAAGGTCTGAAGGTCTCCATCAAGATCTCATAGTTTTGTATATGTTGATGCGGAGATTCTCTCTCTAGCACTCCAAACTGGCATTGGCGAATCATGGAAAGAACTTGCGGTCGAAGTTCATAATCATGGTCCGTTAGATCACCTAGGTTGACTCCTGGACGCCTCAGTTGCTGATTGGGGTCCATCCTTTGCCCTAGGGTCTGTGGAATACCTGCAAAAAGAGCATCTCGGACTGGCATCTGAGGTTGAAGTGTCTCGGCCGGGGCAACTGGGACTGTGTCCTGCCTCGGTCGAGGAGTTGGAGCTGGTCGAGGTAGATATTGGTCCCGTAAAGTCGCAATATCTGCTTCGATCGCTTCCGTCCTTGTGCGAGTTTCCTCCTTTTTCCAGTCGTAATTCTTCTTTGTTGAGGCGTAGTTGTTCCAATGCCTCCTTCAATTCGGACTCAAGATCGCGATTCTCTTGATTGGCCATCTTAGCTTCTTTCAAGCGTCTTTTGTATGTCTTTTCTGGTTCGGGATCGTAAGAAACGATTTCCTTCCTAGCGCGGGTTCTTCGCATAAACTTACAAGAAAGAACCTGCGAAAGTTGTAATACCCGGAAATTTTATTTCCGGCTATCTTAGGAACAAATCAGAACAAGATCGATTGTGACCCTTTCCGGCCCTTTATTTCTTTTGTAGCAACTCCGACTATATGTCGTTATCTTTTAAGTTTCGGGACGAAACTAATTTTAAGGGGGGTACTGATGTAATACCCGGAAATTTAATTTCCGGTAAATCCCGAGTCATCATAAACCTTGTCATATTATGTGAAGAGTTAAGCACATAAAATGCTTTTGTCAACTTCTATAATTTTATGTGAGGCTTCAATCTTCTTACATAATCCTTAGTTTTATAAATTAACCCATCTTATCATTTTATGTGAGGACCTTACTATATCCTATGTGACACCGGGCCCATTATGAAGCTGAGTTTTGGTCTACGAACCCTACCATTCGGGCTTGTCAGAAATGAGCCATTTGGGCCCATTAAGAAACCCTCATTCCTTCACCCTTTCACGTAACTCCAGCAAACCCTAAGGGACGCAACTCTCCTTGCTTCCTACGTGAAACCTAGGCGGCTGCCCTCCTTCTCCCTTGCATCGCCTAACCGTCGCCTTCCTCCTCCACTCCAGGCCGGCGCCGACGACGACCGCCCCTCCTGCGCGCAACCGTCCACCACCAGGGCTCGTAGCAGGCGCCTTCTATCCTTCTGTTCGTGCACAGCAACGGCGGCCTTCTATCCTTCTGTTCGTGCACGGCAGCGGCGGCCTTCTATCCTTCTGTTCGTGCACAGCAGCGCCAGAGGACAGCCGCAAGGGGCGCAAGGCCGCTGGGGCTGTGGCCCAGGAACGTGATGAGGGCATGGGCAGTCTCGGATCTGCGTACAACTGCTTGTCTCCCTTTATGTCTTCTCTTACGCTCAGAACCGTCCATCTCCAGCATCTCCAGCCTCTTCAGCGCAGCAGCCCACAGCAGCAGTCAGACGCAGCAGCAACCCGCCACAGCAGTAGTCTCCCAACGCAGAAACGTCTGATGCAGTCGGTCCTAGTCTGAAGCTGCAGCCCCTGTTGACAAGCCATAGAACCAGTGCAGTCATGTAAGCCATCTAACCCTTGTAACCCTTGCTACACTACACTTCAGTCCACCTTTTCCTTGCCTAACGTGTACCCGTTTCGTCTGTTAAACCTACTCAGAACAACCGTAGGAGAGCTGTACAGATTCTTGCGTTTTCCAGAATTTTCGGAAGTGTTGAGCAGTCAACTTCGGGTCCATTTTTGGGTACGCTAGACTCTTCCTTTCTGGCTGATTTTCGGATATGTTTTATTCGATATTGTATAGTATAACATACTAAAATTTGAGAGCAATCCGATCTACGGTTTGAGAGTTATTGTGTTCCAAAGTTGACGCCTCATGTAGTTTGTATATATGTGCTGAGTGTTGGGAAAACAGCAAGTGATGCTGTTTTGTGAGAGGGTTTTGAATACGTTTTTGATCTCCATTGGGCTTGAATTTTGGATATGATATAGTTGACATATTGTTATAGAATATATTAAAATTTGAGAAGCATCCAGCGAGTGGTTTGGGATTTATGATTTTTCAAAGATTTAGTCATAAACAGTTTTTCTGTTGTGCTGAAATTCGGTTTTGTGAGATAGTTTTAAATAGGCTTTTGATCTCCTTTGCGGCTGAATTTTGGATATATGATAGATAAGATTTTATAGTAGAACGTATCAAAATTTGGGATAAATCCAGCGAGTAGTTTAGGAGTTATGATTTTTCAAAGTTAAGACAATGTGTTGTTTGTTAAGTGTGGTAACCAACTTTGGAAATTTTTGTAGAAGTGATGGTTGAACAGTTTTAAGAAATTCTTTCTCCTATGAATAGATGGGATATCATAGATGATCTAGGGAATTATTTCGGAATTTTTATAAGATTATTCGAATTTTATATTTGAAGCTGTAGTTGGACTTTAGTGACTTTTCGGGAAATATAAAATGGGTAGTTTTTCTAGTTGTTACCTAAAATCATCCTAGGGAGTAGAATATGGTTAGTTAGCCTCCAATTATATTTTAAGTACATATTCCGAGTTTTTGGAAGTTCCGGAGCCAAGGGTAAAATAGTCATTTACCATAAATTGGTACTGTATTAAATTTTGTTCTAATAGGATATATTGCCTTAGAAGTCTTAGACTTCTAATTACCTAGAAAGTGTGCTGACACACTTGCCTCCTTTGACAGGCAACCGAGTTATACGGTTACAGATTGAGTTGTGATTAAGAGAGTCGAGATCTGATTCAGGTAAGTCCACGGAGTTACTTAGCTGGCTTTCTTGTATGAGTGTAATGTGTATGAGTGGTGTTTGCTAGTAATGCTAAACAACGAAACCGGATTAGGCCGACTTTATTATTTACGTAATTGACCCAAGTGTATGATAATGGGTCGTGACATCATCTGCCTAGCTCTTGCGAGAGTCTAGGAGGTTCCCTGCGACCAGCCCAGTCCAGTAGACGGTCAGATGCATTAGTACCATTCCGCGTTGGTAAACGGGGACAGGGGCGAGGTTTGGGAATCCCTCGTGTCACAAAATAAGTATCATTAGTAATAACGTATCACCTAATTAAAGATAATAAAAGGATTGAGTGTTGCATGTTGATTGTGTATGTTGTGTGTTTGTGCTTTTACCTTTATACTTATGCATAGAATGTTAGCTAACGGTTTTATACCGCTTGTAGATGTCTTGCAGGTTAAAACAGTTGTAGAGAGATCCGAAGGGAATGGTCAGTCGTGTCCACGTACTTATTTAGTTGGGGACGGGATGTCTTTTGTTCTTCTTATGTGTCGTTTTGGCACCTTTGCTTTGTAAGGCTGATACATATTCTTCATGTATATATTGTTTAAAGTTTTCAAATGATTTAAATACCTTTGTGCCTGGTTGTAAGATCCAAGTTAAATTGTTGTCAAACTAAGGTCGGGACCCATTGTGAGGTCCTAACCAGTAGCTCCCCGAGTTCTCAGAATTTGGGGTGTTACAATGTGGTATCAGAGCTCTAGGTTGGCAACAATGGCACTTGAAATCTTCTGAAAGACCGATTGTATAAAATAACTAGAACCCGAAAGGGGTCTAAAATTTTCAAAACGGATTTATGTTTTCACGCACGCACATAGTCGGGTTGTTGGGTTAGTAGTACGTTGGACCACCATCGCTCTCCGTGGATCTCTACAACTTGGATCGATATGAGTTAGCATATGGACTTATTATGATGAGTATTAATGTATGTTATATATATGTGTATGTGTAGTATGTTAGTATCCTAAAGGATATATTATATCCTTTAGTTGTGATATCATGAAGCGATTGTCGCCTCATGATAAATCGGTAGCAGACTTGAAGAGCTTCCAACACGAGACAAAGGACTCGGACCTTGGATCAAGCAGTATTATACTCGGGTGGGCGTCCTAGTAACCCTTGTTAACAATCCAAAGAACTAATAGGCGTAGACGTAAAGATGTAGAGATAATTTTGACCAAAAGTACAATCAAATGAGGAAGAATTCCCGAGTCAACTCGGATAGAAGATATAGAAGGTCATACAAGGGACTTTGTTGTATTAAGCCGAGAGATGAATTATAAGAACCAGAAGAGACAGAGCGTCAATCTGGGTGTGATAATCTAAGGTGCACGGAATGAAGACCTACAATTGAGTGTAAAAGCGAAAAGTCAGACCCCACAAGCGTGGGGAGGTTTGACCTCCTCAGAGATATAAGTAGTTTGAAAGAAATCGCGACGCCAATATCTAAAGAATGGAAGCCTGTAGCAGGGTCAACGGAGTTTCGTGAAGGCGATATTACCACTAACTCTAGTGGAGAAATCTGTATGGGAGAACGGCCATGCTAGACCCGAAAGTCCAGGGTAACCCGAATTATCACGGGACCTAAGCCATCAACACAGATGGTCCATGCAAAAGGAACTGCAAGAGGATGATCATTACGGCCATAAGAATTTCAGAGACGCTTGCAAGCTATCGTGGAAACTTGAAACGACAATTTATGCCAGATGAATGACACAATTGGACTAGAGAAAAGGAGTTAGTCCATAAGAAGCGGAAGGGTGGAAGGTAGAAGAACTAAAGAAGTAGAAATGGATTTTTGTGAGTAACTGTTTACCTACTAGCTAAGGAAAAATTTGACAGATCACAATTAGCACGGAATGGAGACGTACAATTTAATGTAAGAGCAGTAGACTTTACAAGCCTGGAGACATTTTTGGCTTCTTCAAAGATAAGAATTCTGAGAGGAATCGCAACGTTAGTATCGAAAGGATTGAAGCCCTGTAACATAGTCAATAGATATTTGGAAGGAAATATTACGAACAACGCCAATTAAGGAACCTGTGCTTGAGAGAATCGTGTGGTGGACTCAAGAGCCCAGGGTAACCGCCATTTATAACAGAACATAAGTCATCAACACCGACGGTTCCTGTAAAGGGACTACAATTGGGATGTAATTAAAAGTCATCGGAACTACAAGACGCTTACCATCTATCGTGGAGTGTGAGGAACGACTTTTAACGTTAAGCGAATGGCACAATGAGACTTGAGAAGGAGAGTTGTCCCAAAGGAAGCAAAAGAATGAAAGATAAGACGAACTAAAGAAGGATAAAAGGATTAATCTAGTAGGTGATGTGCACCAAAAGTTTAATACCAGTAGAGGTATAAAATTGAGATAAGTCACTTATTGACTGACCGATGTCAACCAAGGACGTGCAAGTATTGTTTGGTATCGACAAGTTATGTGCCGTTAAGAAGAAATATTTGTGATTGTGGATCTATGGAGTAGCTTTACCGATGCCTTAGAGGATTTCCTCAAGTAGGCAACAACAATCTTCTTGGATGAATTAAATGTATAAAGAGAAACGTTTTAAGGGTTACTTCTTGGCTAGTTAAGATCAAACTCCGGTCAAGTCATGGAGTTTGGATCCGTGGTAGAAGAATTAAGAAAGTAAACGGAAGAAGTTGCTTTTCAATCGTTGTTTTATTTTTCTTAAGGAAAGTAAAAACGGTACTTGGTAATTCATCCGTATAAGACTCATGGTGTAATTGGAAGAAAGAGTTTTGGAGTCAATCAATTTATACTTACAGAAAAGGTTCTTAGGATTTATGAGTGACAATAGGATAATCAGAGTAGCGCAGCGGAAGCGTGGTGGGTCCTAACCCACAAAGCAAGAAGCTCAAGAGTACTGATGGATGTCGTGTCGAGTTTAAGATGGTGATAGTCGGTGAAATGCATTCTAGCTGGAAGAAACGTGAGATAGGCTATGTGAGTGACTGGAAATGTTGTACGGAAACTTATGTGCATGTAGAGGTAATAGAAGGAGACTGGTACCCTATTACGGATCCGAGTTGCGTTTTGAGTCAGAGGGATACTATCGGGCCGGTAACCACGGTGGATAAAAGAGTGCACTGTTGATGGTATGCTACCAATTATTGAGTAGTTATGAACAAGCGATGGTGATGTGAGATCACCTTGTGTCTAGTGTTGTCATTGCGGGCACATTCTATGTCACGTAAGATCCTGGATACTGCGTAAGAAGTTTGAGGTGAGCTAGAGATCTATAAAATAATACGATGATGTCGATAGAACACAAATATTGACCACCGGAATTGGACTGTTATGTTATATCAAGTTTAAGACCAAAAATGAGCAGATGATGATTCTTTAATGGAGGAACCATATGACTAAGTCATATTAGGAGACAAGACCAAGTGAGTTGTGATACAACTAGCCTTAAGCACGTAGTAAGTGTCGGGAAATGTATAAGGGAGATATCCTAGATCGGATACTCGAAACCTTTTTAAAAGACCAGAAGGAAAGGAATTTGAATAAAGTGCCTCACGAAGGTCATCAAGGAATTGGGAGGTGAGTTCTGTAAGATAACCATGTGAGATTTTGAAAAGCGGTTTAGGAGTGATTAATGGATTAGTTTTCCTCATTCCATCGGAAAGTGTGACCCTAGTTCTACACGGATTCAATTGGAGGAGATACCTACCAAACACGAGTTAGGTCATCAGATTGAAAGATCGGACAGTTGAGCCGGATGGTACCGGTGAGATACCCAGTACACACTCTAGAATGTGGTAGTATGCGCTTTTGAGGTAATTACATGAAAAGACTTTTGAGTCAATGGTTTTAAGAAAAGCCGACGAAGATACCTGATATCTTGTGGATAGTATGAGACGTAACCTTTCAGAGATCTATACGAAGATAGTTGCGACCTTAGGATCGATGAGTTAGTACTCGGCCTGTATCGGTGTGATATTGTGTGACTACTTGTTTGTTTCATGCTTGAGTGTTTTATCAGTGATGTGTATTTTATTGGTAACCTTTGATGTGCGGGATACTTAGATATAGAAACGACAAGACTTAAGATGTAGTAATTAGGTACACTAGGTTGTACCTTTATTTGTTCCTTGAAGACCGACCTTACGATTGACGTATATTAAGTTTTGGGGCGAAACTAATTTTAAGGGGGTACTGATGTAATACCCGGAAATTTTATTTCTGGCTATCTTAGGAACAAATCAGAACAAGATCGATTGTGACCCTTTCCGACCCTTTATTTCTTTTGTAGCAACTCCGACTATATGTCGTTATCTTTTAAGTTTCGGGACGAAACTAATTTTAAGGGGGGTACTGATGTAATACCCGGAAATTTAATTTCCGGTAAATTCCGAGTCATCATAAACCTTGTCATATTATGTGAAGAGTTAAGCACATAAAATGATTTTGTCAACTTCTATAATTTTATGTGAGGCTTCAATCTTCTTACATAATCCTTAGTTTTATATATTAACCCATCTTATCATTTTATGTGAGGACCTTACTATATCCTATGTGACACCGGTTTCTTATCCTTTGATCATTTTTATCATTTTATGTGAGCACCTTACTCATATAAAATATACAAGTCAATCTACCTTCTTTATTTTGTAAATTGGACCCATCCAGGCCCATCTGTATCATGTATTCCGGGCCCATTATGAAGCTGAGTTTTGGTCTACGAACCCTACCATTCGGGCTTGTCAGAAATGAGCCATTTGGTCCCATTAAGAAACCCTCATTCCTTCACCCTTTCACGTAACTCCAGCAAACCCTAAGGGACGCAACTCTCCTTGCTTCCCACGTGAAACCTAGGCGGCTGCCCTCCTTCTCCCTTGCATCGCCTAACCGTCGCCTTCCTCCTCCACTCCAGGCCGGCACCGACGACGACCGCCCCTCCTATTCGCCCCTAAAGGTGTGTGCAAATAAGCTTTAAATTTATAAAACTAGAATCAAGCAGCGAACCCGCAATGTACGGATCGACGTAGCTAAGCAAGAATTCCAGAGTATCGAACACAGGGATTTAGGTGGGAACAAATTCGATTTCAGATTGTCAAGAGTAAGTATGAGAGTTTTGCAAATATTGGGAAAACAGCAATCCTAAAGATCCAAGTATCCAGCTGTGGCAGCGATTCAAGATATACTAAATGATATAAAGACAGAGTTGAGATATGCAAAGGTATACTAATGTAAGGTAATCGTACGGTGAAGTTCCAAAAACCTTATGTAACTCACCTACAAGGCACTCTCTATACAGGTTGTTGAGGCTCAATATAGAAAGATTCTAAAGGCGAGAATTAGTGTCAAATACCCAAACTTATAATTCAAGGATCAAGACTAACTTAACCGATCGAGGTTGTGACACTCACAATCGAGGTAGAGGTTGTTGAGGCTTCACTACCACCTAAAAAAGACAAGTCTAAACTAAGTTAAAGCAAATCTTTAACTTTGGATTAAAGTAAAAGCAGGTTCGTAAACTTGAGGGAAATTACGGTTGGATCTTGAGATACCACGGTCGTGGAACTCAAGAACAGCCCGTAATTTAGGGTTCGTCGACGATTCTCTCGAACTCTCAGGGTCTAATCTGTTTGCGATCGATCTATCATCATCTAAGCCAAAACTATCAACCCTTCACCTTAGAATTGTTAAGGGTTTTTAGCCAATAACCATCATATTGATATCAATTCAAGAATTAAAAGATAGAAAGATGAAAACTTTCAAGAACCTTCAATAATCTTCAAACTAATCTCAAAGTCACAATCAAAAACCAGTATTGTCAAAAGATTCAAACTAAGGTAAACAATCACAACCTTAGGAAAGAAGGGAAAACGGGATGTCAATCCGTTTCCTAAATCAAACCTAAACAAGAAGAGAGATCTTCTTGCAAAATCTTCCAAAAAGCTTCGATCTTCCGCCAATCCGGAAAATATGGAAATCCCAACAATAATCTCCACCAAGTGCGAGATTAGGGCAATTCCAAGCACGAACCTTGATCTCCAACGAGATCTCCCAATGCTTCTCAACGAGGGTAAGCGGTGATTAGCGGGCGTTTTTCTCTATAACGGAGATGCCGAAATCTCTCTTCGGCCGTCTTTTTATAGGGCAAGACGAAATATCGGCCCGGCCCAATCTTCAAAAGATCGTGGCTTTAAAGTGTGGCGAAAAAGATTCGCCAAGATCACGGTCGTGGAAGTTTCCACGACCGTAATTTTAGAGCGTGGAATAGGTCACGGTTTGCAGCATGTATTCCACGACCGTAATAGTTACTGGAATGCATCACGCTTTTCTACACAAGATGTGATTTGTAATACGGCCGTATTTTAGAGCGTGGTTTAGGGCAAGAACGTGATTCTTCCCTAGCTTCGTGCATTCCTCAAGTAAAACTCCAATTTGCTTCCTAAGAGTGTCCTCAATCTATGGACTCACTCAATCAACTTCTCTTTTGCTCGATTCCGTTCGGAAATAGCTCCAAATCACCTATAATCAACATAGAACTAGTGTAGACATCCATATTGACAATATAGGTAATACTAGCTCACATATGCAGCAAAGTTCAATCAAAGACTATCAATATGGATCAAATACGTTTAGAAAACGTGCCTAAAATATCACAATATTTCATGCTAACAAATAACCCCATACTTAACACTTGCTTGTCCCTAAGCAAGGTCTTTCAAAACGCTTTAAACAAGAGTTAGGATGAAATATGTGTACCTTCCTTTGGATGAATGTGACTTCTAAAGAATAGATCATTCTCAAACCTTGCTTCAATCGTTTGTCAAACTTTCACACACTCAATTAAAGAGTAAAAAGCAAAGAGAATTTATGAATCAATTTAACTTCTAAACAAGCATCATAACCTTCAAATATTATCAAAATCAATCATAAGAAACTTCAATTTAGATCACAAAGTCATATAACATTCTTTTGATCTTAAGGACTTTCAAAGAAAAAGGTCTAGAATGTGGAAGGGGAAGGAAACCTTTAGGTAATGTGGTGCTTGAATCCGGGAAAGTGGACAACTACCTTCTTCTTCTTTTGCGGTTTCCGCAACACTTCACTTAGAGCTTCGCTCTCTTCCTTTCATTTTTCGACTTTACTTTTGGAGTTATGGATAGAGGTGCACAAAAACCGAAGCCTAGGAGATTGGCGTTTCTCAATTTTCATGAGATGCCTCAAACCCTTAGCGCACATACCATAATCCGCTAGGAATATCGCTCAATTCGACTTTGGCAAGACACAAACACCCGGCTATGTGAATGGTGCCGAGTTACTCATCGTCATGATTGACTTCCCCAAACCTACAATTTCTTTCTATTCACTTGATTGCAAATAATTGCTCTCATGGCCCTCCCACATCAAACATGCCTTTTTCATTCACTTCTCCAAAATTCCCGGATAGGTAAAGGAGGCTAATATTTCAATGAGGAGCTAGATGATCAAAGAAGGAAGAAAGAAAGTATCGAATTGCCTTAATCATTTCAACAAGAAGTATAGGAACTTATAACGTGATTTCAACTTCAATTTCTCAACATGATTTAGGTAACATTTTCTCATTATAAAACTTGCAAAAGAGGTAGAATTCATTCATTCAAATCCTTTTCGATTCACTATTCTTTTAAGCATGCAATTGTTATCAAACTCCATTCACAAGTAATGATTATCATGGAAATCATCTCAATTCATTAGAAGCACAAAATTTTCAAAATTTTTCAATTTTTATGGGTTTTTAAAGTTCTTTTTCATGCAATGCGAAGATGAAACGTGCAACACATAATGAACATGCAACGATAGTCTCGAATGAAAGAAAACATAGAGAGTAGAGTTATTACAACTTTTTAGTACATCCCACCCCATACTTAGGACGAACATTGTCCCTAATGTTCATAAGAAAGAGAGAAAAGAAAGAAAAGAAAAAGAAACTCACAAAGTGGTGGCGGGAATGTCTAAAACGAACGGTCATGCATCAAATCACTGCGGTGCCGGCGGAGGTGGGAATGGGGAGAAGCTGGAGTCGTAGGGCCGCCCAAACTGCTGGCGGTAGACGTCCCTCATCATGTGGTCAAGGTCGTCAAGGCGTCCGTCTCTAGCGTCGGCCCGGATCTCCAACGCTCCAACTCTCTCTGAAAGTCCGGTAGCCCAATCCGGCATCTGCTCGTACCATCCCGGGGCGTGATCGTACCATGCGGGGGCGTCGGATGGTGCTGGTGCTGGTGGTGGTGCTACTGGCTGCTCCGTGGACCAAGGAGGGGGAATACCATACCATGTGGGAGGTGTGGTCATCCACGTGGGCCTCTCACTCAAGCTAGCGCGGCGAGATGACGAGTCTGAGGCTCTAGCTAGACGTGGAGAGCGTCTAGGTACATCTGGGGCCGCCTCCAGCTGGTCCGGAAACGTGCCAAACTCCTGCTCCGCTCCTCCTCCACTATCAAACTGATCTCCCATATCCTCCTCCTCTACAACCGGTGGTGGGACATAAGGGGGAGCTACTAACTTGTTCGCATGCATCGCAGCGAACGTCTCCTTCCAATTGTGGCGTCCCGCCACAATGGAGTACTCCGGCAGCCACTCAATACCCCTGCCCGTCCTACTCTCCCAAGGCATGTCCGCATAAGGCGGACCTCTATGTGTGGGGAAAATGAGACCCCTAACCATGAAAGCATGTAACCCTAGAGGAACGGCCGGTATGCGGGTGCAAGCAGAAAAATCTACACCAAGACTCCTAGCAATCTGGGTAACTATCCCACCATATCCGATGTTTCCCTTCGCCTTGTTCTTGAGCTTGCTCATAGTAGCAGCCAAGAGAGTAGCACAATCTGCACGGCGTCCATAAAGCATACAATATAGCAAGAATAGCTCATCCGTCTTTATCTTTTGGGGCGTCTCCGTCCTAGGAAAGAGACACTCCGAAAGAACACGGTGAGCTATCTTCAAAGCTAGATGGTACATCAATCTAGCTTTGGTATCAGCGGGTTGCCAACGGTCCTCGTCGGCGTAGATCATCGCAACTTCCTCCCAAAAATCCTTGGGGTAAACAGCGCTCGGAAATCGACCATTGAAGGTCTCATGAAACCCAAAAATAGTCCCAAACTCGACGATACTCAAATGGTAGTCTCTTTCCATGAGACGGAAAGAGACGGTCCTATCTATGTGGCTGTGCTCGAAAGACGTCACAACCTCCCGGGTGATCTCCTCATAGGCGTCTTCTCGGATAGCCGAGAAGATAACTAGTCCGGCTCTATCCAAGAGCCAAGTAAGGTCATCAACTATGTTGAGAGGATGTAGATCCTCCAACAACAAATATCTAGGGCCAATCACTGCCCTCTTTTGTATCTTTTCGAATGCAGCGAGATGGTTCTCATGTATGGTCGGGACTCTAGGGTGAGGAGGTGAGGATGGGGGTGAAGGTGAAGATGGTGGTGAAGGTGAGGATGGTGGTGGTGCCCTAGAGGATGAGGAGGAAGGATTTCCCTTTCTTTTCTTATTCTGGTTACCCTTCTTCTCTTTTATCCTTCCCGACACTCTTCTTACAAAATCCATTCTGCACAGAAATTACGGTCTGTTCTTCCAAATCCACGGCCGTGGTTTACCCAGAGACCGTGATTCGTCTCAGAAAGTCACGAATCTCAGCAAATTCGCAAGCAATCACCACAACAAGCAGTCCTAGTCTAATTCCTTCCAGTCTTTATCAGTTCTTCCTAAAAATCTATAGCAAAAACGACCCAAATTGGCGAGAATCGAGAAGAAAGAATAAACCTCTTTTTTGGATTGAAAAATCCGAAATGCGCGTTTGTTGATGGATTTCCGCTCGGTTTGTCGCTTGGATTTTGTTTGTGGTTGAATTTGCTGCAGTTTAGGATGAAGAATCGTTGAAAACGATTAGAAAACGAGGAATTGAGAGGGGTCGTGGTGTTTCGGCACTTAGGTCGTGGAAAGAGGGATTTTTGGGATGAATTTGTGAAGAATGTGGCTTATATAGTCGCACGTAAAATTTTTGAAAATCACGGTCTGTCGGGGTGTTCCACGGCCGTGGAAGTGTACGGAACCGTGGTTTTGGTGATTTTTCAAAGGCTTTTGGAAATTACGGGCACTGTAGTTGTGACGACCGTAATTTAGACCGTGGAACCTCCTGTAAAGCTCCAAAGTCCAAATTTCGTCACTTTTCTTCGACATTATCTTCCCTTTCTCCTTTTCCATCGATCCTACAACCAAAAACACGAACATACCGGAAGAAATCGAGGCAAAAACAAAGCGAAAACGTCTATTCTAAACTAAACTATGAATCGAAAACAAAAACGAAAATGCAATACCTTGGGTTGCCTCCCAAGAAGCGCTTTGTTTAAGGTCCGTAGCTAGACCAATCTCGCACTTATTCGAGTGCGGTAGGCGCGAACTCCTCAGCTTGGAGTTCCGGCGTATACTTCTTGAGTCGTTGGCCGTTCACCTTAAAACTTCCGCTAGCTTCACCCCATACTTCAACTGCACCATGGGGGAAAATACGCTTAATTAGAAAGGGTCCGGTCCAACGGGATTTAAGCTTACCTGGAAAGAGGCGAAGTCTTGAATTGAAGAGGAGAACTTGATCTCCTTCTTTGAAGTCCTTTGGAATGATATGCTTATCATGCCAACGCTTTGCTCTTTCCTTGTAGATCTTGGCGTTTTCATAGGCGTTCAAACGGAGTTCATCCAGCTTATTGATGTCTAGGAGACGCTTCTCTCCCGCTTCCTTCATGCCGAAATTCAGCCATTTGATAGCCCAAAACGCCTTGTGCTCCAGCTCCACCGGCAAGTGACAAGACTTCCCATACACAAGGTTGTATGGTGTGGTTCCTTTGGGAGTCTTGTACGCAGTCCGGTACGCCCATAATGCATCTTCTAGCTTCAAGGACCAATCCTTCCTAGTCCTTGAAACCGTCTTCTCTAGAATTCCTTTGATCTCCCTATTTGAGATCTCAACTTGTCCACTCGTTTGTGGATGGTAAGGGGTAGCGACCTTGTGAGTAACCCCATACTTAGCTAGAAGAGCTTCAAAGCGACGGGCTATGAAGTGAGAACCTCCATCACTAATGATCGTCCTTGGTGTCCCGAATCGCGGAAAAATGGTCTTGTTAAAGAACTTAACCACCACCATGGCATCATTTGTGGGAGAGGCAATTGCTTCCACCCATCTAGAAACGTAGTCTACCGCCAATAGTATGCATTGATTTCCACAAGAAGATGGGAATGGTCCCATGAAATCAACTCCCCAAACGTCGAAAATCTCCACCTCTTGGATGTTGTTGAGGGGCATCTCGTTCCTTCTAGAAATATTGCCTGTTCTTTGACAAGCATCGCAGCAAGAAACAAAGGATTGCACTACTCTAAATAAAGTAGGCCAATAAAATCCAGATTGCAATACCTTTGCGCTAGTCTTGTTCGAACTAGCGTGTCCTCCACAAGGTAGTGAATGACAATGACGGATGACACTTTGCATCTCATCTTCCGGCACACATCGCCGAATGATGCCATCCGGACCTCTCTTAAAGAGAAGAGGCTCGTTCCAATAGTATTCCCGGACGTCCTTAAAGAACTTCTTCCTTTGTGTGTAGGATAGTCCGGGCGGTATCTCCTGGCAAACCAAATAGTTAACAAAATCAGCAAACCATGGTTCGTTACCTTTGGAGATCACGTTGATGCACTCCTCTATGATGTGTAAGTGTTCGTCCGGAAAAGAGTCATCAATGGGTAAATGGTCGTCCTCTAGATGTGTTAGGCGACTCAAATGATCCGCAACAGAATTTTCCGAGCCCTTCTTGTCGCGGATCTCAAGATCGAATTCTTGTAGGAGAAGAATCCATCTAATCAGCCTTGGCTTCGCATCTTTCTTTGCAAGGAGGTACCGGATCGCAGCATGATCCGTGTAGACAATCACCTTTGCACCTACAAGATAAGAGCGAAACTTGTCAATAGCATAGACAATGGCTAAAAACTCTTTCTCGGTAGTGGCGTAGTTGAGCTGCGCTTCGTCTAGCGTCTTGCTGGCGTAGTATATGGCATGGGTTCGCCCTTCCTTTCGTTGTCCAAGAACAGCTCCAATAGCTACGTCACTAGCATCGCACATAATCTCGAAGGGGAGAGTCCAATCCGGAGGTTGGATAATAGGTGCTGAAATTAGAGCTTGCCGAATGGTGTTAAACGCATCCAAACATTCCTGCGAAAACTCAAAAACCGCATCCTTCATCAATAGATTAGTGAGAGGTTTTGATATCTTAGAAAAGTCCTTAATGAAGCGTCTATAAAATCCAACATGTCCTAGGAAACTTCTTATCCCTTTCACCGAAATTGGGGGAGGAAGTTTCTCTATGGTCTCTATCTTAGCCTTGTCTACCTCTATCCCTCTACTAGAGACTAAGTGACCTAATACGATTCCTTCCTTAACCATGAATTGACACTTCTCCCAATTAAGGACTAGGTTAGTGTTCGCTCCAAACGGTGTGTGCAAGCTTTAAATTTATAACCCTAGACTTAAGCTTAAAACAAGGATGCGAACCCGCAGTGTACGGGTCAATCGTAGTAAAAGCAAGAAAATTCCAGGGGTCGATCACAGGGACTTAGTGAAACAAAGTCCAATACGGTATGCTAGTGTTAATGCTAACCACAAGAGCAAGTATACAATCAAAGATGAATAAGATGTCAAATAAAGCAAACATGCAATTCTAGGGATTAAAGCATCTAGTTGTGGTTCCAACTCAAGATCTATAGATAAGCGGACAAAGCTGAGATTTTTGCATGGGGAAGGTGTTACTAAAGTGGAGTAGATCACCGGGTAAGTCTCACTACACACTAAGATGGGATGGAAGCACACTCAAACCCCAATAAAGGACAAGCCTTTATTACCTACACTTATGATCGTTAGTATACAAACTAAGGAATTACCGGGTAAGTCTCATCCTAAGCTTGCTTTGAACCAGAAAGGTATAATAAGAATAGGATTTGGCAAACTCTAACACATTAACTCTCAGTTAAGGATCGGATAAGTCACCTCGGTGAGCCAGTTTCCACCCCGGCCGAGATGTTCATCGACTGAACGAGATGCTTAGGGTTAAGGTTAAAGACTCGAACTTTCAGGATCCTACTGTGATTAAGATCATTCTATCATTGTTTTTCCCACAACCTTCAGCCAATCACCCTAGAATCGCACAAGGAAATTAACCACTCATCATCATAATGAAAGTATTAAATATGTGGGAAGAAGGTGAATATTTGAACAAAGAAGAATTTAATGAAAACACTTCAATAACTGAATCAAATATCACACAAAATCGTTCCTTGGATAATGATCCAACAAGACAAGACAACAAGGAAAAGAATTGAAGATAATCTTACAAAACCCTCCAAAAAGCTATAAAGCTATAGTCTTCAATCTTCCTTCAACCTTCAAAAAGGTTCTTCGAATCTCCCAAATTGGAGTAGGATGCGGCTGCTGCGCTTGTAAACCCTGATCGGTGGTATAGCGTGATTGTATGTGGTGTATGCAGCCTCCCCAAATTGTAGAAAATCAACCCTTTTTATAGGAAAAATAAACCTCCAAAGATAAGAAATCTTAAGAAGATATTATCCCATAAATATAGGTAAAATATATGATTCTGCATATCTCCTTCCTTCTAGAAGCTCAGCCCAAAAATATAAGATCACTTTCCAATTTTAAAAGATCTCAGCCAAGAATAAAATATTCTCGCCGCGTCCTAGGTGTTCGCCTCGGTCGAGTCGGCGTCTCTGGATCGCCTCGGTCGAGATGAATCTCTGGGAAACCGAGGTGATTCATAACTGAATGTAGAATCTCTCAAAACTGGTCCAAAGTAAATCTTTAATCCATGGCTATGCTTCCTGAGTGTAGCTCCAAATGACCCTTGACTCCTTTTGCTCCTTTTCGATGCAAAACGTACCATATTACCTGCAATTACAACGAAACTAGGTGTAGACCTCGATTCTCGCAAAGGTAGATGAAATGGTAGTAAAATCACATAATGTACATACAAACATGCAGATCATGAAAGATAAAACGTCCAAACAAACCCCAAAATATAGACTATAATTCATGCTATCAAAATACCCCATACTTAGCCCTTGCTTGTCCCTAAGCAAGTTCCTCATATAGAAATCAAGATAGAATGGATTATAAGTCAAGGAAATCAATGAAAAGTCTTTCAAAAACATTTTTATGGTGTGCAACTATCATAGATCACTCTAAGAGAGTACTTCCTGGAAATTAAAAACTCAACATGATCAAAACATTTTATAAATATAGGAAAGTTGTTCATCTTTGCATAAAATCATAGAATGCATAATAAATCATAATTATCAAAATTAATCATGTATAATCCGATTTAAACCGCTAAGTCAATCAACAAGCTCAAGGTCTCAAGGGCTTCCCAAAAGAAAGGTCAAGAAACGTGTAGGGTAGGGATGTATGTAAGGTAATGTGGTGCTAGAATCCGGGAAAAGGATGAACTTCACTTTCACTTTGACTTGCAACATCTTCCACTAATAAGCTTTGCTTATTTCACACTTTTTCTTTTACTTTACTTTTTGGGATGCATGGACAGAGGTGCACAATAACCGAAGCCTAGGAAATCCGCAATCATCAATTTCTTGAGATGCATCAAACCCTTGATGCACATACCATGACCCGTTAGGAATATCGCTCAATCCGACTTTGGCAAGACACAAACACCCGGCTATGTGAATGGTGCCGAGTTATTCATCATCATGATTGACTTCCCCAAACCTATTATTGCTTTCTAACACTTTCACTTTCAGCCACTTCTCAACTTTTAACTTGCTTTCACCACTTTGCTTGCTTCCAAATTCCCGGATAGGTAAAGGGAGGCAAAATGTATATGAGGGGCTAAGCATGATCAAGAAGAAGAAGAAGAAGAAGAATGAATTGCCTTGGTCTTTCCAAGAAGAACGTGAGAGAACTTATGCTGCGGTGTCAACCTTCAAATTCAACATAATTTGGATAAAAATAAAGTATTAAACATGCCAATAATTTCAAACAAAGCATTTAGCAACTTAAACATATCATAAAACATTTCAAACATATAAAGAATTTAAATCCTGTCAGTAAACAAGATCTTCACTGAGATCATATCCAGATAAGTAACGCAAAAATCGTTTTCGAAAACTCTCAGTTAACCCACCTCGGTCGAGGTGTTCTTGGTTCAACCGAGGTGAAAACACCTCGTTTTGCCAGAACTGTCCCGGTCGAGGTCAAAAATTTTTTTTTTTTAAAACCATTTTTTCCCTTTTTTTCGGTTTCGACGTTTTTCTCAATCAAATAACCTGTAAGTATGCATGCAATCTCAGATAAACATATAAATGCAGAATGAAGCATAAATATGAAAATATCTGGTAAATAAAATACATCAAAGGTCAAATAATACATCATGAGTCAAATAAGTCAGATAATACATCAACTACCCCATACTTGAGACACACTGTCCCAGTGGGTGTAAATAAAGTCTGAAAGAAAGGAGGACTCACCGGATAAAGAGCCGAACTGCATAAAAATAAAATAAATAAAATCCTGCAGCTCCTCAGAAGTCCTGATCCGGTGGTGGTGGTGGGATGTAGGGGTACAAAGTAGGGTCATAGGGATAGCCCATGACATGCTGGAACTGTAGCTGAGCCATCATGTGCTGATGATGCTGTCGCTCCTGCATCTCCCGGATATCCAAAGAAAGTGCAGCATAAGTGTCGATAACCTGATCTGTCAGGTCATCAATCCGTCGGTGTGCTGCTCTGTCTCTAACCCTCTGCCTCCTACGCCTAGCGGGCCTGACTGGAGAAGTCTCAGCTGGCGCCGGCTCAGTGTCCTCCTCATCCTCATCAAGATCAATAATGGGAGGCGCGCTCGTTCCAGCAGTGTCTGTCCCTGTGTCCATCGGGACGCCGCCTCCTATCTCATCAACTGTCTCGTCATCATCCTCCTCATCAGCCTCCTCTGCCTCCTCTGCAGCTGCAGCAGCAGCAGCTGCTCCCTCTCTGTAGTCCTCCATCAGCGGGCCCCATGCTGTCTGCCAAAAATGCGGGTCGAAGACCGAAAACTGTGCAGACCATCTGATGCCCTGAGGCGCTGTCCGCTCCCAAGGCATAGCAACGTAGGGTGTAGTCAGCCCACGGGGAACCAGAATCCGCCGTGTGATCATCTCCTGCAGACCCAGCGGCTTCGGAGCCGCCACCATGGTACACCTACTCAAATCCATATCCTGATACCTAGCGATATGGGTCACTATACCTCCGCAGCAAATATCACCCTTCCCCTTGGCTTTGATCCTGTGCAGATCCTCTGCCAGGAGCAAGCCAAAGTCAGGGTATCCTCCCGTGACCATGCAGTATAGGGAGAAAAGCTCCCC
The DNA here is from genome assembly GCA_033239045.1 of Fagopyrum esculentum. Taxonomy (NCBI): domain Eukaryota; kingdom Viridiplantae; phylum Streptophyta; class Magnoliopsida; order Caryophyllales; family Polygonaceae; genus Fagopyrum; species Fagopyrum esculentum. Next base: position 42,216,205 of record BSUD01000007.1, on the reverse strand, counting down.
CTGTCTGACCTTCTGGGGCGTCTCAGTACGCGCCAGAAGCATCTCACTGAAAACCCTGTGCACTAGTCTGAAGGATAAATGGTAAATAAGCTTCGCCCTGGAATCACCAGGGCGCCACCTGTCTGCATGACTCGTGATGTGGGCTATCTGACCCCAGAACTCTCTAGCTACCGCTCGGGTCGGGAAATCTACAGCGGTGGGGGTAGGGAAGCCAAAAATGTCTCTCCAGTGGGCAAGAGGTACTATGTAGTTCCGGTTCATCAACCGGTACTTCACAGCCCCCTCTGTGGGGAGGTAAGTGAAGGAACTGACGAACTCGAGGGTAGGCTCGAGGTAAGCTGGGGCTCGGATCTCAGAAAACTGATCCAGCCCGACTGTGGCGATCATCCTGCTAAGCTCTCCATCTACATGGAGACAGTCAAAGGCAGAAACGTCCAGAAATCTAGGAGCGATAACTGGACGACTAGAAATGCGGTCATAATCTACCCGGTGTCTCTCATGGATCACCGGGATAGAAGGTCGGGATGAGGAAGAAGAAGGGGAAGGAGAGGATCTATCTCTAAGGGCCAGTAATCTATCTGAACTCATCTTCACAAATCAATCTGTCAGACCACCTCGGTTGCTGACAAGTCCCAAAAATCACCTCGGTCGAGGTGCAGACCGACTGGACCGAGGCGTACAGTTCGAATTCCAATTCTCAGATTTCCAGTTCTTTTCCCCCTAAAATCACTACAATTGCTTCCTAAGGGGTACTTATAGATTTCCTCAACAGAAATAAGGGCAACCAAAGCCCAATAAACGGTAAACGAGTCGGTTAGGGTTTTCGAACCTTTTTCGCTTCGTTTCGGCCGAAACTCTCAGAGTTCTTGCAGATCCGTGGTTGCAATCGACTCCTCTACTCCTCAATTGCAGTTTTGAAGCAGAAATCGTCGAAAAAGAGTGAGAAACGAGGGAGAACGAGGTGCCCTTGTCGCCGCGGTCGAAATGGGTGAAAAATAAAAAGTGAAAAGTAATTTTCGCTTTTTATACCGTCGCGAGATCTGCTGTCACCTCGGTCGAGATGGTCTCGACTGGACCGAGGTGGTACGGACCGAGGCGGTTCTGCAGAAACCCTAGTCGCCTCGGTTGCTTCAAGAATCAACTCGGTCGAGGTGTTCTGACAGTGACCGAGGTGCTTCTTTCTTCTCAGAATCTCGAACTTCTCCCTTTTCTGGAATGCTCCTTCCTGTTATCTGTCTAGAACACCAAAAACAAAGCAAAGCAAGGCAAAAACAAAAAACTATCTAAACTAGACTAGAAAACGGGAAAGAAAGCAATACCTTGGGTTGCCTCCCAAGAAGCGCTTGATTTAAGGTCGCTAGCTGGACCATGGTGCGTCTCAAAGGAGGTAGGAGGTTCCCTCACCCCATACTTCACCTCCATCGTGGGGTGAAGTAAGTAAGTCCATCAAACGCTCCAAAACGTGCAAGTGCTCGTCGGGGAATGAATCGTCTATGGGTGGGCTATCCGTCTCGCGGGAGGATTCCGGTAGCCGGCTGAGGTGATCCGCAACTGAATTCTCGGATCCCTTCTTATCGCGGATCTCTAGGTCAAACTCTTGGAGCAAGAGAATCCATCGAATAAGGCGCGGCTTTGCATCTTTCTTAGCCAACAAGTAACGAATGGCTGCATGGTCGGTGTAGACAATGACTTTCGCCCCTACTAGATAGGAACGAAACTTCTCGAAAGCGTATACAACCGCCAATAACTCCTTCTCAGTGGTAGCGTAGTTGCGTTGTGCTACATCTAGCGTCTTGCTAGCATAGTAAATGGCGGTGGTCCGTCCATCCTTCTTTTGCCCAAGCACCGCTCCTACGGCTACATCGCTAGCGTCACACATGACCTCAAAGGGCAAGGTCCAATCAGGAGGTTGGATAATGGGAGCGGAGATCAACGCTTCCTTAATCCTGTAAAAAGCATCAAGACACTCCTGCGAAAACTCAAAAACAACATCTTTATTCAAGAGGTTAGTTAGAGGTTTAGAAATCTTGGAGAAGTCCTTGATGAATCTCCTATAGAAACCTGCATGCCCGAGAAAACTCCTCACACCCTTAACAGAACAAGGAGGAGGGAGTTTCTCAATAGTCTCGATCTTAGCTCGGTCGACCTCAATACCTCGATTAGAAACGAGGTGTCCTAGTACAATGCCTTCATTAACCATAAAATGACACTTCTCCCAATTCAAAACAAGGTTAGTGTCTTCACATCTTTTAAGCACTAGAGAAAGGTTAGATAGGCAATCATCAAAAGAGGAACCATATACGGAAAAATCATCCATAAATACCTCCATGATCTCTTCTATGTACTCGGAGAAGATGGCCATCATGCACCGCTGGAAGGTAGCTGGTGCATTGCACAATCCGAATGGCATCCTCCGATAGGCGAACGTCCCCCAAGGACATGTGAAAGTGGTCTTCTCCTGATCATCCGGATGGATGGGAATCTGGAAGAATCCACTATAGCCGTCCAAGTAGCAAAAATGTGAATGCTGGGCCAACCGTTCGAGCATTTGATCAATGAAGGGAAGCGGAAAATGATCTTTCCTAGTAGCCGTGTTCAGCTTCCTATAGTCGATGCAAACTCTCCAGCCCGTAACGGTCCTCGTTGGGATCAACTCGTTGTTCTTATTCGTCACAACGGTCATCCCTCCTTTCTTCGGAACGACATGCACCGGGCTAACCCATTTGCTGTCCGAGATAGGATAAATAATACCTGCATCCAACAACTTAAGAACTTCCTTCTTCACAACCTCTTTCATGATCGGATTTAACCGTCTTTGAGGTTCCCGTGAAGTCTTATGATTATCCTCCATTAGAATTCTATGCATGCAGAAAGAAGGTTTAATGCCAATGAGATCATCCGTGGTGTATCCTATGGCTTTTCGATGCTTTCTCAGGACATGCATTAGCTTAGTTAATTCAGATTTGGAAAGGGAAGCGCTAACAATAACGGGATAAGTAGAATCCGGCCCAAGAAAGATATACCTCAAGTGACTAGGGAGTTGTTTAAGCTCCACAACTGGGGGAACCTTCTGGGAGGGATCTGTGCTTCCTCTTTCCAGTGGAGTGGTGTCAGAAACTGGACTAGGTGCAGTCTCAGTTTGAATCGTCTCTCTGTCGACCTCGGTCGAGGCGCAAAGGCGTTGACCGAGGTGTTCTTCAGACGCCTCGCTCAGTCCAGAAGATGCCTCGGTCGAGGTATTGCTACTGGATCCGAGGCTGGAAACCTTCGTTTCTTGGATCAGCTTCTCAGTCATGGCTCCTGGATCTTCTTCCAGTGCTTTCAAGCTTCGTATATCTGCATCACAAGAAGCATCTATACCTTCCTCCATTAAACTGAAGCTAATAACTCTTTCGAGTGGATCATTAATAAGGATAGAGCTCACCAATTCTCTTGATTCCTCTTCATCGTAGATGTTGAAGATATCATCAGTTAGTTGCTCTCCTTTCATGGCTGCAAGTAGTGCGAATTCCACCTCATCGCCACCAACGTTGAATTTCAACTTGGCGTTCTTGCAATCCACATTGCAACCCGAAGTTGCTAGAAATGGCCTCCCGAGAATGATAGGAACAGGATAATCTGCGGGAATGTCAAGTACGACAAAATCTATAGGAAGATAGAAGTTACCTAACTTGACCGGAACATCCTCCAAAATGCCCACGGGATGGGTGATGGAGCGATCCGCCATGTAAAGTCGAATCTTGACCGGCTTGGGCTCTCCAAGGCCGATCTTAGCGCATAGCTCCAGCGGGATGATGCTCACGCTGGCTCCTAGATCACATAGGGCTTCACAAGTGATATCCCCAACTTGAATGGGAATGCAAAATGAGCCGGGATCCCTCAACTTAGGTGGCATCTTCTCCTTCATGATCTTTATAAGCTCCGAAGACTTAGATGTCATCCTAACTTCACCAACATCCTCCAGCTTCCTCTTCCTTGATAGGATCTCCTTTAAGAACTTCCCGTAGGCGGGCATACCTAAAATAGCATCAAGGAAAGGAATATTAATATGGAGCTTATTCATCAAGTCAAGGAACTTACCAAAGTGCTTGTCAAGATGTGCTTTGGCTCTGGACTGGGGGAATGGAAGTGGTGGTTTATATGCAGGAGGTGGAACATAGGCTTCAGTTGTTCCTCCTGCTTTCTGTTGCGCCGCCTCGGTTGGCATCTCGGTCGAGGTGTTCTTCGACTGGATCTGGACCGAGGTGGTCTGCGTCGAGCGAGGTACTGGATCTGTGGTTTTGAGTCCACTCCTCGTCGTGATGGCCATGCACTGGCCCTTAGGGTTAGTTTCCGTCTTTGCTGGAAGCTTCCCTGGATCTCTTGGCGCTTCATTCGCCCTATTAGCAAGTTGTTGTTCGAAGGACTTTTGGGCCCTCGAAAATGAAGTCATAGAATTCTCCATAGCACTAAGCTTGATCAAGATTGCCTCCAGGACTGCGTCCTTCTTTTCCGGCTGAGACGAACTTGATCCTTGCCCTTGGCTCTTCAATGGAGTAGAAGAAGAAGAAGGAGGAGAGAGGAAAGGGTTAGAGGAATCATTAGAGTTGGAGTTTGAATAATTGTTACCGTTGTTTTGGTTATTATTCGCTCTCCAATTGTTGCTATTGGATCCTCTATTGTTGTTGTAGTTGTTGTTTCGGGGTCCGTTGTTGTTGTTACGGTACCCGTTATTGTTGTTGTTCCTTTGCCCTTGCTCTTCCTTCTTAGTTTGAGCCATCAATAGCTCCTTCAATTGCTTCACGTCGTTCTTCAAGGACGTGAGTTGGTTGTTGTTGGGTTGAGTCTCTTGAAAGTTGACTCTTTTAACTCCACCTTCAGCTCCTTGGTGGGTATACTTCTCCATATGTAAGGCTTGCTTCTCAATGAAATCCCAAGCCTCGTCAACCGCCATATCCATAAATGTGCCGGCGGAGAGTAGTTGGAGATTAAACTGGGTGTTTCCGTCCAGTCCTTTGAAGTAGATCACCGGGTAAGTCTCACTACACACTAATCCCAAACCGTAACTCCTATTACCGGGTAAGTCTCAAGGAATTAAGATAAAGAACTATTGCCTCAAACTAACACACCATCTAAGGGAATAGAATCAACCTTTACCGGGTAAGTCTCAGGCTAACTCACAAAGATGGGATGGAAGCACACTCAAACCCCAATAAAGGACAAGCCTTTATTACCTACACTTATGATCGTTAGTATACAAACTAAGGAATTACCGGGTAAGTCTCATCCTAAGCTTGCTTTGAACCAGAAAGGTATAATAAGAATAGGATTTGGCAAACTCTAACACATTAACTCTCAGTTAAGGATCGGATAAGCCACCTCGGTCAGCCAGTTTCCACCCCGGCCGAGATGTTCATCGACTGAACGAGATGCTTAGGGTTAAGGTTAAAGACTCGAACTTTCAGGATCCTACTGTGATTAAGATCATTCTATCATTGTTTTTCCCACAACCTTCAGCCAATCACCCTAGAATCACACAAGGAAATTAGCCACTCATCATCATAATGAAAGTATTAAATATGTGGGAAGAAGGTGAATATTTGAACAAAGAAGAATTTAATGAAAACACTTCAATAACTGAATCAAATATCACACAAAATCGTTCCTTGGATAATGATCCAACAAGACAAGACAACAAGGAAAAGAATTGAAGATAATCTTACAAAACCCTCCAAAAAGCTATAAAGCTATAGTCTTCAATCTTCCTTCAACCTTCAAAAAGGTTCTTCGAATCTCCCAAATTGGAGTAGGATGCGGCTGCTGCGCTTGTAAACCCTGATCGGTGGTATAGCGTGATTGTATGTGGTGTATGCAGCCTCCCCAAATTGTAGAAAATCAACCCTTTTTATAGGAAAAATAAACCTCCAAAGATAAGAAATCTTAAGAAGATATTATCCCATAAATATAGGTAAAATATATGATTCTGCATATCTCCTTCCTTCTAGAAGCTCAGCCCAAAAATATAAGATCACTTTCCAATTTTAAAAGATCTCAGCCAAGAATAAAATATTCTCGCCGCGTCCTAGGTGTTCGCCTCGGTCGAGTCGGCGTCTCTGGATCGCCTCGGTCGAGATGAATCTCTGGTCAACCGAGGTGATCATAACTGAGTGTAGAATCTCTCAAAACTGGTCCAAAGTAAATCTTTAATCCATGGTTGTGCTTCCTGAATGTAGCTCCAAATGACTCTTGACTCCTTTTGCTCCTTTTTGATGCAATACGTACCATATTACCTGCAATTACAACGAAACTAGGTGTAGACCTCGATTCTCGCAAAGGTAGATGAAATGGTAGTAAAATCACATAATGTACATACAAACATGCAGATTATGAAAGATAAAACGTCCAAACAAACCCCAAAATATAGACTATAATTCATGCTATCAGTGTCCTAGTACAATGCCTTCATTAACCATAAAATGACACTTCTCCCAATTCAAAACAAGGTTAGTGTCTTCACATCTTTTAAGCACTAGAGAAAGGTTAGATAGGCAATCATCAAAAGAGGAACCATATACGGAAAAATCATCCATAAATACCTCCATGATCTCTTCTATGTACTCGGAGAAGATGGCCATCATGCACCGCTGGAAGGTAGCTGGTGCATTGCACAATCCGAATGGCATCCTCCGATAGGCGAACGTCCCCCAAGGACATGTGAAAGTGGTCTTCTCCTGATCATCCGGATGGATGGGAATCTGGAAGAATCCACTATAGCCGTCCAAGTAGCAAAAATGTGAATGCTGGGCCAACCGTTCGAGCATTTGATCAATGAAGGGAAGCGGAAAATGATCTTTCCGAGTAGCCGTGTTCAGCTTCCTATAGTCGATGCAAACTCTCCAGCCCGTAACGGTCCTCGTTGGGATCAACTCGTTGTTCTTATTCGTCACAACGGTCATCCCTCCTTTCTTCGGAACGACATGCACCGGGCTAACCCATTTGCTGTCCGAGATAGGATAAATAATACCTGCATCCAACAACTTAAGAACTTCCTTCTTCACAACCTCTTTCATGATCGGATTTAACCGTCTTTGAGGTTCCCGTGAAGTCTTATGATTATCCTCCATTAGAATTCTATGCATGCAGAAAGAAGGTTTAATGCCAATGAGATCATCCGTGGTGTATCCTATGGCTTTTCGATGCTTTCTCAGGACATGCATTAGCTTAGTTAATTCAGATTTGGAAAGGGAAGCGCTAACAATAACGGGATAAGTAGAATCCGGCCCAAGAAAGATATACCTCAAGTGACTAGGGAGTTGTTTAAGCTCCACAACTGGGGGAACCTTCTGGGAGGGATCTGTGCTTCCTCTTTCCAGTGGAGTGGTGTCAGAAACTGGACTAGGTGCAGTCTCAGTTTGAATCGTCTCTCTGTCGACCTCGGTCGAGGCGCAAAGGCGTTGACCGAGGTGTTCTTCAGACGCCTCGCTCAGTCCAGAAGATGCCTCGGTCGAGGTATTGCTACTGGATCCGAGGCTGGAAACCTTCGTTTCTTGGATCAGCTTCTCAGTCATGGCTCCTGGATCTTCTTCCAGTGCTTTCAAGCTTCGTATATCTGCATCACAAGAAGCATCTATACCTTCCTCCATTAAACTGAAGCTAATAACTCTTTCGAGTGGATCATTAATAAGGATAGAGCTCACCAATTCTCTTGATTCCTCTTCATCGTAGATGTTGAAGATATCATCAGTTAGTTGCTCTCCTTTCATGGCTGCAAGTAGTGCGAATTCCACCTCATCGCCACCAACGTTGAATTTCAACTTGGCGTTCTTGCAATCCACATTGCAACCCGAAGTTGCTAGAAATGGCCTCCCGAGAATGATAGGAACAGGATAATCTGCGGGAATGTCAAGTACGACAAAATCTATAGGAAGATAGAAGTTACCTAACTTGACCGGAACATCCTCCAAAATGCCCACGGGATGGGTGATGGAGCGATCCGCCATGTAGAGTCGAAACTTGACCGGTTTGGGCTCTCCAAGACCGATCTTAATGCATAGCTCCAGCGGAATGATGCTCACGCTGGCTCCTAGATCGCAAAGGGCTTCACAAGTGACATCCCCAACTTGAATGGGAATGCAAAATGAGCCGGGATCTCTTAACTTAGGTGGCATCTTCTCCTTCATGATCTTTATAAGCTCCGAAGACTTAGATGTCATCCTAACTTCACCAACATCCTCCAGCTTCCTCTTCCTTGATAGGATCTCCTTTAAGAACTTCCCATAGGCGGGCATACCTAAAATAGCATCAAGGAAAGGGATATTAATATGGAGCTTATTCATCAAGTCAAGGAACTTACCGAAGTGCTTGTCAAGATGTGCTCTGGCTCTGGACTGGGGGAATGGAAGTGGTGCCTTATATGCAGGAGGTGGAACATAGGCTTCAGTTGTTCCTCCTACTTTCTGTTGAGCCGCCTCGGTTGGCATCTCGGTCGAGGTGTTCTTCGACTGGATCTGGACCGAGGTGGTCTGCGTCGATCGAGGTACTGGGTCTGCAGTTTTGAGTCCACTCCTCGTCGTGATGGCCATGCATTGGCCCTTAGGGTTAGTTTCCGTCTTTGCTGGAAGCTTCCCTGGATCTCTTGGCGCTTCATTCGCCCTATTAGCAAGTTGTTGTTCGAAGGACTTTTGGGCCCTCGAAAATGAAGTCATAGAATTCTCCATAGCACTAAGCTTGATCAAGATTGCCTCCAGGACTGCGTCCTTCTTTTCCGGCTGAGACGAACTTGATCCTTGCCCTTGGCTCTTCAATGGAGTAGAAGAAGAAGAAGGAGGAGAGAGGAAAGGGTTAGAGGAATCATTAGAGTTGGAGTTTGAATAATTGTTACCGTTGTTTTGGTTATTATTCGCTCTCCAATTATTGCTATTGGATCCTCTATTGTTGTTGTAGTTGTTGTTCCGGGGTCCGTTATTGTTGTTACGGTACCCGTTCTTGTTGTTGTTGTTGTTGTTCCTTTGCCCTTGCTCCTCCGGTTTAGCTTGAGCCATCAAGAGCTCCTTCAATTGCTTCACGTCGTTCTTCAAGGACGTGAATTGGTTGTTGTTGGTTTGAGTCTCTTGAAAGTTGACTCTTTTAACTCCACCTTCAGCTCCTTGGTGGGTGTATTTTTCCATGTGCAAGGCTTGCTTCTCAATGAAGTCCCAAGCCTCGTCAACCGCCATATCCATAAATGTGCCGGCGGAGAGTAGTTGGAGATTAAACTGGGTGTTTCCGTCCAGTCCTTTGAAGTAGATCTCCAACAACTCTATCTTTGGAATCCCATGATGTGGGCAATCCAAAAGGATATCCTTGAACCGCTCCCATGATTTGGACAAGCTCTCCTTGTCTTTCATGATGAAAGCATTGATCTTCCCTCTCATTTCAGCAGTCTTTGAGGGGGGAAAGAATTTGGTCAAGAATTCCGTAGTCATCTCTTCCCATGTGCTGATCTTTCCTGCAGGAAGAGATTGATACCAAGTAAGAGCTCTATCTTTAAGGGAAAAGTAGAATGGTCTTAGCTTGTAGTTGTTATTTTCAATTCTGGGAGGTCGCAAGGTCTCCATCAAGATCTCGTAGTTTTGAAGATGTTGATGCGGCGACTCCTTCTCTAGCCCTCCGAATTGACATTGGCGAATCATCGCTAGAACTTGTGGTCGAAGTTCGTAGTCATGGTCCGCTGGATCTCCTAGGTTCACTCCTGGACGCCTCAGCTGTTGATTAGGGTCCATCCTTTGACCTAGGGTTTGTGGAATTCCTGCAAGAAGAACATCTCGGACTGGCATCCGAAGTGGATGCACATCGGCCGGGGCGTCAGGAACTGGGACTTGCCTCGGTCGAGGATCAATTACTGGATCCTGCATCGGTCGAGGTTGAATCTGGTTCCGAATTGCTGCAATCTCAGCTTCGATTGCTGCATTCCTGGCCTGATTCTCTTCCTTTTCCTGCCTTAGCTCTTCTTTACTGAGACGTAGCTGCTCCTGCGTCTCTCTCAATTGGGCCGCAAGATCGTGATCGTCTTGTTGGGCCATCTTCGCTTCTCTTAAGCGTCTCTTGTACGTCTTTTCTGGTTCGGGATCGTAAGGAACGATTTCCTTCCCAGTGCGGGTTCTTCGCATATACCTAAGAAAGAACCTGCAAAAGTCACTCAAGTAGAGTGGTAAGACAACACGGGGCAAATGCCCCTAGAGCAAATCGTACCGGCTCGGTCTAGACCAAGTCCCCGGCAACGGCGCCAAAAACTTGTTCGCTCCAAACGGTGTGTGCAAGCTTTAAATTTATAACCCTAGACTTAAGCTTAAAACAAGGATGCGAACCCGCAGTGTACGGGTCAATCGTAGTAAAAGCAAGAAAATTCCAGGGGTCGATCACAGGGACTTAGTGAAACAAAGTCCAATACGGTATGCTAGTGTTAATGCTAACCACAAGAGCAAGTATACAATCAAAGATGAATAAGATGTCAAATAAAGCAAACATGCAATTCTAGGGATTAAAGCATCTAGTTGTGGTTCCAACTCAAGATCTATAGATAAGCGGACAAAGCTGAGATTTTTGCATGGGGAAGGTGTTACTAAAGTGGAGTAGATCACCGGGTAAGTCTCACTACACACTAAGATGGGATGGAAGCACACTCAAACCCCAATAAAGGACAAGCCTTTATTACCTACACTTATGATCGTTAGTATACAAACTAAGGAATTACCGGGTAAGTCTCATCCTAAGCTTGCTTTGAACCAGAAAGGTATAATAAGAATAGGATTTGGCAAACTCTAACACATTAACTCTCAGTTAAGGATCGGATAAGTCACCTCGGTCAGCCAGTTTCCACCCCGGCCGAGATGTTCATCGACTGAACGAGATGCTTAGGGTTAAGGTTAAAGACTCGAACTTTCAGGATCCTACTGTGATTAAGATCATTCTATCATTGTTTTTCCCACAACCTTCAGCCAATCACCCTAGAATCGCACAAGGAAATTAACCACTCATCATCATAATGAAAGTATTAAATATGTGGGAAGAAGGTGAATATTTGAGCAAAGAAGAATTTAATGAAAACACTTCAATAACTGAATCAAATATCACACAAAATCGTTCCTTGGATAATGATCCAACAAGACAAGACAACAAGGAAAAGAATTGAAGATAATCTTACAAAACCCTCCAAAAAGCTATAAAGCTATAGTCTTCAATCTTCCTTCAACCTTCAAAAAGGTTCTTCGAATCTCCCAAATTGGAGTAGGATGCGGCTGCTGCGCTTGTAAACCCTGATCGGTGGTATAGCGTGATTGTATGTGGTGTATGCAGCCTCCCCAAATTGTAGAAAATCAACCCTTTTTATAGGAAAAATAAACCTCCAAAGATAAGAAATCTTAAGAAGATATTATCCCATAAATATAGGTAAAATATATGATTCTGCATATCTCCTTCCTTCTAGAAGCTCAGCCCAAAAATATAAGATCACTTTCCAATTTTAAAAGATCTCAGCCAAGAATAAAATATTCTCGCCGCGTCCTAGGTGTTCGCCTCGGTCGAGTCGGCGTCTCTGGATCGCCTCGGTCGAGATGAATCTCTGGGAAACCGAGGTGATTCATAACTGAATGTAGAATCTCTCAAAACTGGTCCAAAGTAAATCTTTAATCCATGGCTATGCTTCCTGAGTGTAGCTCCAAATGACCCTTGACTCCTTTTGCTCCTTTTCGATGCAAAACGTACCATATTACCTGCAATTACAACGAAACTAGGTGTAGACCTCGATTCTCGCAAAGGTAGATGAAATGGTAGTAAAATCACATAATGTACATACAAACATGCAGATCATGAAAGATAAAACGTCCAAACAAACCCCAAAATATAGACTATAATTCATGCTATCAGTTAGTGTCTTCACACCTTTGTAAAACAAGAGAAAGGTTAGAAAGGCAATCGTTAAAAGAGGAACCGTATACGGAGAAGTCGTCCATGAAGACTTCCATGATTTCCTCTACATATTCGGAGAAGATGGCCATCATGCACCGTTGAAAGGTGGTTGGGGCGTTGCAAAGCCCGAACGGCATTCTCCTATAAGCGAACGTACTCCAAGGGCACGTGAATGTGGTCTTCTCTTGATCATCCGGATGTATCGGAATCTGAAAGAAACCACTATAACCGTCAAGGTAGCAAAAATGCGAATGTTGTGCTAACCTTTCAAGCATTTGATCGATGAATGGCAATGGAAAGTGATCCTTCCGCGTTGCGTTGTTGAGCTTGCGGTAGTCTATGCACATCCGCCATCCAGTCACGGTTCGGGTAGGAATGAGTTCGTTGTTCTTGTTGGTGATGACCGTCATTCCTCCCTTCTTCGGAACTACTTGAACTGGACTCACCCATTTACTATCGGAGATAGGATAGATGATACCTGCATCAAGAAGTTTAAGAATTTCCTTCTTGACAACCTCCTTCATGGTCGGATTTAACCGCCTTTGAGGTTGTCTTGAAGTTCTAAAGTCTTCCTCCATTAATATCTTATGCATGCATAGGGAGGGTTTAATTCCTACTAAGTCCTCAATAGTGTAGCCTATGGCTTTTCTATGTTTCCTAAGGACAATCATGAGCTGTTCATGTTCATCTATGCTTAATTCGGAGCTAACGATAACCGGAAAGGTAGAATTAGATCCAAGAAAAGCGTACCTTAGATAAGTAGGAAGTGGTTTGAGTTCCATCACTTTCAGAGCTTCCAATGATCCTTGAGGAGCTTCCGACGTTTCCTTAGAAGTTTCTAAGGGTGTTGAGTGAGTTGGAGAAGAATCAGAAAAAGTTGAAGAAGTATGCCGATCACCCTCTTCCACGGCCAGAATTACGGGCTCCTTATATGTTCCACGACCGTGTAATCCCCTGGAATGGAGGTCGATTTTGGTTGTGAAATCCACGGTCGTGGAATACAAGTTATGACCGTGGATTCTGACATTCTCAGCCTCATCGTGGAGTTTCTAAAACTCCTCTTCATGCATCTCTTCTTGTGCTTCCAAGGCTTCAATTTCCTCTTTGCACTCTTCTTCTTCCCCTACATCTGTTAGACTCATAGCAATGACTTTTTGTAAAGGATCGTTAAAGAGAATCGCACTTACCTCTTCCCTAGATAAACCTTCTTCATCTTGAATATCGTAGATATCCTCATCAAAGATTGGTTCCTTCACTAGAGTGGAAAGAACGAACTCTACTTTCTCTTCTCCAATATCAAAAGCGAGTCTACCATTCTTGCAATCGACCATGCAGCCGGAAGTTGCAAGAAACGGTCTTCTGAGTATGATCGGGACCGGGCTATCTACAGGAATGTCAAGCACGACAAAATCAATGGGGACAAAGAAATTACCTAGCTTGACCGGGACGTCTTCTACAATACCGACGGGGCGAGTGATGGATCGATCCGCCATATATAACGTCATTTTCACCGGTTTAGGTTCGCCTAAACCGATCTTCCTGCACAACGCAAGTGGTATGATGCTCACACTTGCTCCTAAGTCACATAAAGCGTCATATGTGACATCTCCCACTCCAGTGGGTATGCAAAATGACCCCGGATCCTTCAATTTTGGGGGCATTTTCTCCTTTGTTAACTCCACCTTGATAAATAAGACATTACTTATGGTTGATGAAAGCCAAAACCTTGGTTTCCAGGTTTTGGTAAGATCTTACAAGTGTTGGTAAAGTCTTTACAGTGTCTGGTAAGGCCTTACCTTATTACAGAAAACCTTGGTTTCCAGGTTTCAGTAAGGCCTTACATAAACTGATAAGACCTTACCAAAACTGGACAGAAACTACAATTGCGTGGCGTACGTACAAGTGGCTTTTCCTTCTTGTTGAGTTAATTAAGGGATTTGTTTTTAACAAATCTTTGATTTGTTTTAAATAAATCTTCTTAAGATAAAAATGGAAGATTTCCTTCAACTCAACAAAACCGTGCTTGACTTTGACCGCTTAACTTCAACAAACAAAATCTCAACAAATCAAGATCTTAACAACCCAAGATCTTAACAACCCAAGATCTCAACAACCCAAGATCTCCTAGGATCACGAAGGCAAGATCTTTTCTCAACGTTAAAGAATGCTGATACGCTTGCCTATTTAAGGAGACAAAGAACAGAAGACAATACACACGTTCATTGCCTACTTCGAAAACCGAGTGATAAATTCTACTTATCTCACAAAGAGCCGATCTCACATTCGAAGCTTCATCATTATACTTCCCTGAGAAGTGTGAGATCTTTTTCGAGCTGATAGTACAATTCAACAAGGATCATACAAACCGTTATCATTTCTAGACACGTTGGATACGAGTGTTGTATCTGGAGTACTTTAGTTTTTCTTTTCGAGTGAGTGAGTTGCTAGATAGGAAGTGTAAGACTTCTGAGTTTAGAAGAGGGAAGGTCTTCTGAAGATTGTATCTGGAACTCATCAAGAAGAAGGAAAATAAAGCTACTTGAATCCTAGGGTTGAATCAATCCTAGGCGGGGACTAGGTCGTGTTGGTGACCGAACCTCGTTAACATATCGTGTGTCCATTACTGTTCTTTACATTCCTGGTTTGTCTAATCGTTACACTTAATTCCAATCTTATAGAGAAGTGTAAGATCTTATAAATTAGAATAAGACTTTATTTTAATTGATAAGGTCTTATCTCTTACGATAAGGTCTTACCTATCCTAAGATTTCGAAAAGATTCCATACTCTATTCATCCCCCCCTTCTAGAGTATTGGATAAACTATTTTATCTGCCTATTCCGCATTTCAATTGGTATCAGAGCCTAACTCACGTTTTCTTAGATATTATTATCTGTGAGGCTAACTAATGGCAGGTGAAGGTCAAGGCGGATTTGGTCAAGGAAAATCAATTTCTCGACCACCTCTCTTTGTAGGAAACAACTTTATGCACTGGAAATCCTTGATGCAGATGTTTATCATCGATCAAGATTTGGAACTGTGGCATATTATCAAGAACGGACCTCTCACTCCTACCAAGGAAGATCCCGACGGTAAAACAGTAAACAAGACAGAAGCTGAATTCAATCAGAAGGATCTTGAGAGCGTGGCGAAAAACTACAAGGCTATTAATCTGTTATATTGTGGTTTAAGTACTGACGAATTTAATCGTATATCTTCATGCAGATCCGCTAAAGAAATATGGGATAAACTAGTGGTCACCTATGAAGGAACCAGCCAGGTCAAAGAAACCAAAATAAGTATCTTTTTGAGGCAATATGAATTGTTTAAAATGATCCTAGATGAATCAGTCAAAGTAATGTTCACCCGTTTCACGGAGATCATTAATAATCTTGACTCACTGGGAAAGACTTTCAACAATGAAGAAAAAGTCAGAAAGATACTTAGATGTTTGCCTAAAGCAAAATGGGGTCCCAAGGTAACCACTATAGAAGAAGCCCAAAACCTCAATACACTCGCTCTTGATGATTTGCTAGGCAAATTAATCACCCATGAATTGATCCTCAATGAGGACGATGGGGATGTGCCAACAAACATTAAGAATTTGGCACTCAAGGCAAAGAAAGAGGAACCACTGGAAGATTCTGAAAGTGATGATGATGAAGATCCTTTTGCTCTTATCACAAGAGGACTAGCTAGAATATTAAAAATGAAAAAGCAATTTTCAAACAAAGAAAATGCTGGATCTTCTAAATACAGAGGTAAGTCTTCTAACCCCGTGAAAAAGAATCGTGTTCTAAATTGCTATGAATGTGGTGAAACAGATCATCTGGTTAAAGAATGTCCTCAAAAGAAGAAGAACAAATTCAAGAAAAAGGAATTTGGCAAGAAAGCCATGGTAGCAGCTTAGAGCGATTCAGACTCCTCAAGTGATTCTGATTCTGAAGATGATCATGCAAACTTATGTCTTATGGCAAAACTCGACAAAAATCAAGATCAACATTTGGATGGAATGGTAAGAAACCTTATATCTAGTCCTATAGATGTTTTATCAGAAGTACTGAAAAACATGATTTCTAATGAAGAAACTTACAGCAAAGAAATCAACATTTTACAAGAAAAGCTCAATGATCAGGAAACTTGCATAAGAATGCTTTCGCTGAAAGTTCAAGATCTTGACAGCATACAATCAGATCTTGACACTGAGGTTAAGGCCTTACGATTGGAAAATTCCGATCTAAAGGCAAACCTCTCATCTCTTAAGACCAGTAATACTGACTTAGAGATTGAAAAAGTGAAACTTTCTGAAAAATGTCAAGAACAGCAAATAGCTCTTGTGCAATTCACTAAATCTAAAGCTACTCTTGATAAAATGCTTGGAGAACAACAATTATCCTTTAATCGAAGTGGAATAGGATATAACAGGAATTTTCCTGCTAAACCCACTACCACATTCGTTAAGGCAAAAGGAAATTGGAGATCTCCTACGTGTTTCTTTTGTTGTAGAAAGGGTCATGTAAAGGAAACCTGTCCATATAGGAGAACGGATCCATACATTATTAGAAATACCTTTCCTGTACGTCTAAATGAACGGGTAAAACACATATGGGTTCCCAAAGGGACTAGGCCATCTAACATGGTCTACCCCCATAATGGATCTAACTTTGTTTATTGGTCAAGCCGGAAAGGATGATTTTCTGTTTTGCAGGATATCACCAAGACTCAAAAATGGATAATGGACAGTGGTTGTTCAAGACATATGAGTGGGAAAGAATCTCTTTTCAACACTTTAAAGAAGAAAATCACTGGCACTATAACTCTTGGTGACAAAGGAAAATGTGACATTCTCGGTATCGGTAATGTTGGTCTTAATTCAAATAATAATATTAAAGATGTTTATTTGGTGGATGGCTTAAAATATAACCTTCTCAGTGTTTCCCAGCTTTGTGATAAAGGAAATTGTGTTAGCTTTGACAAGAGAAAGTGTGAAGTTCGAGATGAGTTGACAGGAAATTTAGTGCTAACAGGTCACAGGGATAATAATATATATGCTGTTAATACTAACCAAATTGCAGGGACAAATCTAAAATGTCTCAAGGTCTTATCAGATGACTCAAGACAATGGCACAGACGACTCGGTCACATCAGTCTACATTCTCTTAACAAACTTAAATCAAAAGATCTTGTAAGAGGTCTTCCTGACCTAAAGTTCAAGGTAGATGAATTATGCAATGCTTGCTCAAGAGGTAAACATACTCGTAGTTCCTTTAAAAAGAAGCAAGTGGTATGTACTACTAGACCTCTTGAACTTCTCCACATGGATCTTTGTGGACCTATGCGCGTCAAATCTCCAAAAGGCAAGCAATATATTCTTGTTATTGTTGATGATTATTCTCGATTTACTTGGGTTTTCTTTCTAAAAATGAAATCTGAAGCACTTTTATACTTCTCAAAACTTTGTAAGGAATTACAGACTTTGAAAAACCTACCAATCGTTTCTATTAGAAGTGATCATGGTAGAGAATTTGATCAATCAGATTTTGATGCATTTTGTGAAAAATATGGTATTTCTCATAATTTTTCAGCTTCTAGAACACCTCAACAAAATGGGGTTGTGGAACGAAAGAACCGCACCCTAGAGGAAATGTCTAGGACAATGCTATTAGAGAATGATCTGCCTAAGTCATACTGGGCAGAAGCTGTTAATACAACAAATTACATTCTTAATAGATGTTTGATTCGATCAATTTTAAAGAAAACTCCTTATGAGCTTTTTAAAGGAAGAAAACCAAGTATATCCTACTTTAAACCATTTGGATGTACGTGTTACGTGCATAATAATGGAAAGGATAATCTTGGAAAATTTGATGCTCGTAGCGACGAAGGTACTTTTCTCGGATACTCGACTCAAAGCAAGGCTTATCGAGTATACAATAAACGTACCAAAGTAGTCGAAGAAAGTATTCATGTTTTGTTTGATGAAAACGATAATGGTATCTTGAGTGAGAGCCTTGCAGATCTTGATCTAAATAAACATGAGGAAGAAGAAGAAGAAGTCGATAAGAACGTCAAAAATATGCAAGAGCCATTTCAAGATCTTACAGAACTATCTCAAGATCTTACAGATAGGTCTCAAGATCTTGAAGCACCTCCTCAAGATCTTACAAATGAAACCAATCGTGAAGATACATCACCACCTGAGCAACAAGAGCCATCTTCCCCTCTGCCTATAAATTCTGAACCTGATGCTTATAATCAGAGAAATGTCCGGAGGAAATTCAAACATGCATCATCTCATTCAACTCAGGATATTATTTCTGATCCCTCATCTGGAATACAAACTCGATCTAAATTAAAAGATCTATGTGCTTTTCATGCGTTTGTTTCTCTTGTAGAACCTAAGAAGTACACAGAAGCTCTTCAAGAACCTGACTGGATTATTGCTATGCAAGATGAGCTAAATGAGTTCGAGCGAAACAAAGTATGGACACTTACAGCAAGACCCAAAGGCAAATCAGTTATTGGGACAAGATGGGTTTTCCGAAATAAACTTGATGAAAGTGGTAATGTCATTCGAAATAAAGCTCGTCTTGTAGCTCAAGGTTACAATCAGGAGGAAGGTATTGACTACGAGGAGACTTTTGCTCCCGTAGCCAGGCTTGAAGCCATTCGCATACTTCTTGCTTTTGCATCTTACATGAGTATTAAACTTTTTCAAATGGACGTAAAGTGCGTCTTTTTGAATGGTTATTTAGATGAAGAAGTTTATGTTGCTCAACCTCCTGGCTTTGAAAGTAATGAATTTCCAGATCATGTTTTCAAGCTTGACAAAGCTCTTTATGGCTTAAAGCAAGCCCCAAGAGCTTGGTACGAGCGACTTTCAAAATATCTTCTGGAAAATAACTTCAAAAGAGGGTTGATCGACAAAACTTTATTCATTAAAACTCATGGAAAGAATATTCTTGTTGTTCAAATTTATGTGGATGATATCTTGTTTGGAGCAACTAATGAATCTCTTTGCAAGGAATCTTCTGACATCATGTGCAAAGAATTTGAGATGAGTATGATGGGTGAATTAACCTTTTTTCTTGGACTACAAGTACATCAAAGCAAAAAGGGCATATTCCTCAATCAAGGAAAGTACACAAGAGACCTTCTGAAGAAGTTTAAGATGAATGAATCAAAAATAGCCAAAACACCAATGAGCTCTACTCTCTCTTTGGATCAAGACCTTACCGGCAAACAAGTAAATCAAAAAGAATATCGAGGTATGATCGGATCTTTACTATATCTTACTGCTAGTAGACCTGACATTATGTTTAGTGTTTGCATGTGTGCTAGATTTCAAGCTAACCCAAAGGAATCACATCTCATTGCGGTAAAAAGAATATTAAGATATCTTAATGGTACAAAAGATATAGGTCTATGGTATCCCACACAAAGCAGTTTCGGTCTTATCGGATATTCCGATGCTGATTTTGCAGGATATAAAGTGGATAGAAAAAGCACTTCAGGGTGTTGTCAATTTCTTGGTACATATCTAATAAGTTGGCATTCCAAGAAGCAATATTCAGTGGCTCTCTCAACAGTCGAAGCTGAATATATTGCTGCTGGAGCTTGTTGTTCGCAAATCTTATGGATTGCGCAACAACTCCAAGATCTTGGATTCAACTTTAAGGACATACCAATAAAATGTGACAATACCAGTGCTATTTCTATCTCAAAAAATCCTGTACAGCATTCAAGAACGAAACATATAGATGTGAGACACCATTTTATACGTGATCATGTAGAAAAAGGTGATGTGTCTTTGACATTCATTTCTACCGATCTACAACTGGCCGATATCTTTACAAAACCTTTACCCGAAGAGAGATTCAACTTCATAAGGTTAGAACTTGGTATGCTTAACAGGGAGGCACAAATGTAGGGGGAGCAATTATTGTTTTACAATATTGATCTTATTCCCTACATTAAGACCTTAACATGCATTTCAAGGTCTTACTACAATAGTGTTATAAACACTGATCTTACTCTTTAGAATAAGATCTTACAATACATCTCAAGGCCTTACTAAATAATAGCATGTTCTTGATTTTTATTTAAAAGATTAAATTGGATCAAATCTTTTAGTTATTATCTCAATAAGATATCTAACTAATAGATTATTTTATTTTTGGAAATCTTTCGGTTATAATTTTAATCTTTTAAAATTACTTAAAATTTTACAAAGATTTTTTTTCAAAAACAAAGATTTTCTTCTCTCTCTCTCTCCGTCTTATAAAATCTTCAAAGATCTCCTATTCGGATTCTCTTCTCCACTTCCTTAAACTCTCCGACTTCTCGTCTCTCTCATTCTCAAACCCTAATCGACGATGGCCCCCAAACGTTCTTCGACTCAGTCCTCTGCTCCAACATCCAAGAAGCAGCGATCGGCGGCTAGGAAAGGCAAAGCTGTTCTAAAAGAGTACAATCCGGATTCCGATTCTTCGATGTCTACTCCCTCTCCTTCTCGGCAAGTGGCTCAACCCATTTATCCCCCAGCCGCAAAGGATACACCTCAACATCGTCTTCGATCACCACCGTCTGGATTTGAGGTTAGTAGTGAAGAACCTTTTTCTTGGTTCTTGAACTATACTAAAGCGGGAATGTGGAAAGATGGTTTTGCTAATCGTCCCTTGAGTTTCTGTGAAAATGTTGATGAACGATTTCTTGAGTCTATGAATCTGCCGTGCGTCAATCTGCTGAAATGTTCTAATCTATGGAGTTTGTTTAATCTGGGTGATTTTGCATTTCCTCGTCTTACTCGTCTCTTCTTTGTCAATCTCACTGCACACCGAGAAAAGGGGATTTTGACTCTTCATTCCCAGATCAAAGGACGTCCAATTACTCTTACTGCTTCTTCCTTAGCAATCATTTTAGGAGTCCCTGAGGAAATTGAAACCAAAACTCATCCTTCGAAAAATGTGTGTCTTGCCCATGCCCAGAAAACATTCTTTGAGAAACCAATTTCTTCTGGTGCTACTTCCTCAAAGCCAAAGCAAAAACAAACTCATAACGTCTTAACTTTAGAAGCCAAAATCGTGTTTACTTTGCTTGCAAGGTGTGTTTTACCACGAAAGCATTCCAGAGAGATTGTAACTGACAATCTCTTAGAAATTCTGGATTTGGTCCTTACTGGGTATGCTATTGATGTCCCTAACCTGATTTTATCATACATGTTGCATACTGTAAATACCCCTTTGACAGCCCCTCTTCCTTATGCAAACTTATTTCCAAAGATCTTCGAGTTCTTTGACATTGATACTACAGAAGAGGATAAGGTTTATCATAAGGGACAAATTGATGAGGACTGTTGGGGAAGACTTGGGGTTGAGAAAACTTTGTCTGGGGATTGGATTCTGAAGAAACATCAATCAACTGCTCAACTCTCATCTGAAGAGAGAATTCAGGATTTAGAAGCTGAAGTGGATGCTCTGAGGAAAGATCTGAACACTGCTCGTGCTGATATTGTGGATAGACAGGATGATACGCATGAGAAGTTGCTAATTGTTAATGACAAGCTCAACCAGTTACTATTTTTGACATCTCTAGCTCATAGGGCAACTACTACGATCATGCCTTTGGATGAGGATGCTGTGGAACACATTCAAGAAGTGTGTCAAAATGTTGTCATCAACTGTGAACGCAAGGTGCTAAAGAGAGGCATTCTTCGACCCATTGAACCTGAGCCGACTATCTTGACAGTGGAGGAATATGGCTTAGTTAAGAAGTACAGAAATGATCAGGAAAAACATTTAGCCAAAATGATGGCTTGGACCACTACTGGTGAGGCACAGTAGAGATGGAGGGCAAAGGTGCGTGCTCGTTGTCGTAAAAGACGAGCTGGGTCTTCTTCAAATTACGGCAATGGTTTGAAGAAGTGGTTGAAGTCTCGGATGATGAAGATTGATCTTCCTTTGTAGCTCTAAATTTTTCTTGCTGAAAGACAAAAAGGGGGAGAATATTTGTCTTTTGAAATGTTTTGAAAACTTGGTTTGGTTTGGTTGTTTTTAGTTTTTGAAAAACTTGCATGGATTCGATCGTTTTCAAAATTTGATCCTACATATGCGCTTATGTTATATTATATTGTTTGTTGTTGTGTTGTTCAAATACAGGAAAAAGATCATAAGTTTTGTCTTTCATCAAGGGGGAGATTGTTAACTCCACCTTGATAAATAAGACATTACTTATGGTTGATGAAAGCCAAAACCTTGGTTTCCAGGTTTTGGTAAGATCTTACAAGTGTTGGTAAAGTCTTTACAGTGTCTGGTAAGGCCTTACCTTATTACAGAAAACCTTGGTTTCCAGGTTTCAGTAAGGCCTTACATAAACTGATAAGACCTTACCAAAACTGGACAGAAACTACAATTGCGTGGCGTACGTACAAGTGGCTTTTCCTTCTTGTTGAGTTAATTAAGGGATTTGTTTTTAACAAATCTTTGATTTGTTTTAAATAAATCTTCTTAAGATAAAAATGGAAGATTTCCTTCAACTCAACAAAACCGTGCTTGACTTTGACCGCTTGACTTCAACAAACAAAATCTCAACAAATCAAGATCTTAACAACCCAAGATCTTAACAACCCAAGATCTCCACAACCCAAGATCTCCTAGGATCACGAAGGCAAGATCTTTTCTCAACGTAAAAGAATGCTGATACGCTTGCCTATTTAAGGAGACAAAGAACAGAAGACAATACACACGTTCATTGCCTACTTCGAAAACCGAGTGATAAATTCTACTTATCTCACAAAGAGCCGATCTCACATTCGAAGCTTCATCATTATACTTCCCTGAGAAGTGTGAGATCTTTTTCGAGCTGATAGTACAATTCAACAAGCATCATACAAACCGTTATCATTTCTAGACACGTTGGATACGAGTGTTGTATCTGGAGTACTTTAGTTTTTCTTTTCGAGTGAGTGAGTTGCTAGATAGGAAGTGTAAGACTTCTGAGTTTAGAAGAGGGAAGGTCTTCTGAAGATTGTATCTGGAACTCATCAAGAAGAAGGAAAATAAAGCTACTTGAATCCTAGGGTTGAATCAATCCTAGGCGGGGACTAGGTCGTGTTGGTGACCGAACCTCGTTAACATATCGTGTGTCCATTACTGTTCTTTACATTCCTGGTTTGTCTAATCGTTACACTTAATTCCAATCTTATAGAGAAGTGTAAGATCTTATAAATTAGAATAAGACTTTATTTTAATTGATAAGGTCTTATCTCTTACGATAAGGTCTTACCTATCCTAAGATTGCGAAAAGATTCCATACTCTATTCATCCCCCCTTCTAGAGTATTGGATAAACTATTTTATCTGCCTATTCCGCATTTCATCCTTCATGGTCTTGATGAGATCCGAAGAATCCGAACTCATCTTGACCTCTCCGAAATCTTCTAGCTTCCTCTTGTTAGAGAGAAGCTCCTTCAAGAACTTGCCATAAGCTGGCATACCGAATTGTTTGTCTAGGCGCGCTCACGCTCTAGATTGAGGGAATGGTAGGGGAGGTTTGTAAGCTGGAGGAGGAACATAGATATCTTCCTTCTCCTTCCCCTTCTCTTTGTCCTTCTCTACGGGGACTTCAACGAACGTAGGCTGCGGATCGGTAGTAGTCACTCCGCTCCTAGTCGTAATCGCCATCACCCTTCCCTTAGGGTTGTCCTCCGTCTTTCCTGGAAGTTTCCCTTGATTTCTAGGAACTTCCTCCGTATGGTTGAACATTTGGTTTTCTAAAACTTTTTGAGCTTTATCAACCTTAGAGACTTGATCGTCAACCTTGATGAGGCGGTTCTCCAACCCTTGAAGCTTTCCCAAGATCGTTTCCAATATGGGATCGGGCTTCTCCTTCCCCGAAGTGTTTCCTCCATTAGATGATTGCCCCTGGCTTTTCAAAGGAGTAGAGGAAGAGGAGGGTGGAGTTAGTGAATTTGAGTTGGAAGGATAAGAGTTACCGGAATTTTGTTGATTGGAGCGCCAATTGTTGTTGTTGGAACCCCTATTGTTGTTCCAATTGTTGTTCCGGTTGTTGTTGTTTCCATTCCAATTGTTATTCCGGTTGTTGTTCCGGTTGTTGCGGTTTGTGTTATCACCGCCATTGTTGTTGCCAAAATAACCAACATCTTTCCCTTGTTGCTTTGGGAAGTTGGTCTTGATAGTCTCCTTTAATTCTTTGATCTCATTGTTGAGGGAGAAAATCTGATTTTGAGCTTCATGTGTGAGCTTCGCTCCTTGCTCCACACGATTTCCCTCCACTTTTCGGTGGGAATACTTCTCTATGACTCTTGCTTGCTTCTCAATTAAGTCCCAAGCGTCATCTTCTCTCATGTCCATGAACGTTCCACATGAGAGGGATTGGAGGTTGAATTGCGTTCCCGCATCCAGCCCTTTGTAGTAAATCTCCAGCAAGGCAAGCTTGGATATGCCATGATGAGGGCAATCCAAGAGCAAATCCTGAAACCTTTCCCAAGATTGAAACAAACTTTCGTTAGGTCTCATAGAAAAAGCATTAATCTTACCTCTAAGTTCCGCCGTTTTGGAAGGCGGAAAGAATTTGGTGAGAAACTCCGCAGAAAGGTCTTCCCACGTATCTAGTTTCCCACTAGGAAGAGCTTGATACCAAGACAACGCTTTCCCCTTCAAAGAGAAGAAGAAAGGCTTGAGCTTGTAGCTGTTGGTAGTAGCATTCTTCGGTTTCATCGTCTCCATAATACACTCAAAGTTTTGCAAGTGTTGGTGTGGAGATTCAGCGCTTGTCCCGCCAAATTGGTTTTGGCGAACAAGAGTAATAACTTGAGGGTTAAAGCTAAACCCTTGCACATCTTCAACATCGAAATTCACGCCCAAGCGGCGTGGTTGTTGTGTTGGATCCATCCGCTGGCCAAGAGTTCTTGGCTCATTGTCCACACGTTCGACCCTCACATTCCTAGGTGGAATGCGGCGATTAGCAGCTCCTTTCAGATGGAAGGGATTTATGTTGATCGTGGGATCAATTTCTTCTAACGGTGGCATGGAAGAGTCACTATCATCAGCGGATGAATGACTTCTTCTTCTTCTAGATCTTGATACCCTCCTTGAGGATTGCTTGCTTTCTTTATTCTTAATGTCGCTTAACTCCATCCTCATTTGGAACATCGCATCCTGTAGTTTGCTAACTTCGGATTGATGACGATCCATTTCTTCCCGGCGGAGGTTCTCATTCCATTGGAGTTGAGCGTTCTTCTCCGCCAACTCCGTTTGAAGATCACGTTCGTGTTCTTCAGCCATCTTCTTTTCCTTGCGCTTTTGCCTTAAGGTTTTCTCTAGCTCTTGATCAAGAGGTAAGAGATCCTCGGTGTTCCTAGACCTAAACTAGAAGATAAGTCTTCTTGCAAAATCTTCCAAAAAGCTTCGATCTTCCGCCAATCCGGAAAATATGGAAATCCCAGCAATAATCTCCACCAAGTGCGAGATTAGGGCAATTCCAAGCACGAACCTTGATCTCCAACGAGATCTCCCAATGCTTCTCAACGAGGATAAGCGGTGATTAGCGGGCGTTTTTCTCTATAACGGAGATGCCGAAATCTCTCTTCGGACGTCTTTTTATAAGGCAAGACGAAATATCGGCCCGGCCCAATCTTCAAAAGATCGTGGCTTTAAAGTGTGGCGAAAAAGATTCGCCAAGATCACGGTCGTGGAAGTTTCCACGACCGTAATTTTAGAGCGTGGAATAGGTCACGGTTTGCAGCATGTATTCCACGACCGTAATAGTTACTGGAATGCATCACGCTTTTCTACACAAGATCCACGGCCGTGGAACTGAACGTGGTTTGTAATACGGCCGTATTTTAGAGCGTGGTTTACGGCAAGAACGTGATTCTTCCCTAGCTTCGTGCATTCCTCAAGTAAAACTCCAATTTGCTTCCTAAGAGTGTCCTCAATCTATGGACTAACTCAATCAACTTCTCTTTTGCTCGATTCCGTTCGGAAATAGCACCAAATCACCTATAATCAACATAGAACTAGTGTAGACATCCATATTGACAATCTAGGTAATAGTAGCTCACATATGCAGCAAAGTTCAATCAAAGACTATCAATATGAATCAAATACGTTTAGAAAACGTGCCTAAAATATCACAATATTTCATGCTAACACCTCCTGCGCGCAACCGTCCACCACCAGGGCTCGTAGCAGGCGCCTTCTATCCTTCTGTTCGTGCACAGCAGCGGCGGCCTTCTATTCTTCTGTTCGTGCACGGCAGTGGCGGCCTTCTATCCTTCTATTCGTGCACAGCAGCGCCAGAGGACAGTCGCAAGGGGCGCAAGGCCGCTGGGGCTGTGGCCCAGGAACGTGATGAGGGCATGGGCAGTGCCGGATCTGCGTACAACTGCTTGTCTCCCTTTCTGTCTTCTCTTACGCTCAGAACCGTCCACTCCAGCGTCTCCAGCCTCTTCAGCGCAGCAGCCCACAGCAGCAGTCAGACGCATCAGCAACCCGCCACAGCAGTAGTCTCCCAACGCAGAAACGTCTGATGCAGTCGGTCCTAGTCTGAAGCTGCAGCCCTTGTTGACAAGCCATAGAACCAGTGCAGTCATGTAAGCCATCTAACCCTTGTAACCCTTGCTACACTACACTTCAGTCCACCTTTTCCTTGCCTAACGTGTACCCGTTTCGTCTGTTAAACCTACTCAGAACAACCGTAGGAGAGCTGTACAGATTCTTGCGTTTTCCAGAATTTTCGGAAGTGTTGAGCAGTCAACTTCAGGTCCATTTTTGGGTATGCTAGACTCTTCCTTTCTGGCTGATTTTCGGATATGTTTTATTCGATATTGTATAGTATAACATACTAAAATTTGAGAGCAATCCGAGCTACGGTTTGAGAGTTATTGTGTTCCAAAGTTGACGCCTCATGTAGTTTGTATATATGTGTTGAGTGTTGGGAAAACAAGTGATGCTGTTTTGTGAGAGGGTTTTGAATAAGTTTTTGAATAAGTTTTTGATCTCCGTTGGGCTTGAATTTTGGATATGATATAGTTGACATATTGTTATAGAACATATTAAAATTTGAGAAGCATCCAACGAGTGGTTTGGGATTTATGATTTTTCAAAGATTTAGTCATAAACAGTTTTTCTGTTGTGCTGAAATTCGGTTTTGTGAGATAGTTTTAAATAGGCTTTTGATCAGCTTTGCGGCTGAATTTTGGATATATGATAGATAAGATTTTATAGTAGAACGTATCAAAATTTGGGATAAATCCAGCGAGTAGTTTAGGAGTTATGATTTTTCAAAGTTAAGACAATGTGTTGTTTGTTAAGTGTGGTAACCAACTTTGGAAATTTTTGTAGAAGTGATGGTTGAACAGTTTTAAGAAATTCTTTCTCCTATGAATAGATGGGATATCATAGATGATCTAGGGAATTATTTCGGAATTTTTATAAGATTATTCGAATTTTATATT
Organism: Fagopyrum esculentum; assembly: GCA_033239045.1. Lineage (NCBI taxonomy): Eukaryota > Viridiplantae > Streptophyta > Magnoliopsida > Caryophyllales > Polygonaceae > Fagopyrum > Fagopyrum esculentum. The sequence continues at coordinate 42,188,804 of BSUD01000007.1, read as the reverse complement.
TGAAGCTGTAGTTGGACTTTAGTGACTTTTCGGGAAATAGAAAATGGGTAGTTTTTCTAGTTGTTACCTAAAATCATCCTAGGGAGTAGAATATGGTTAGTTAGCCTCCAATTATATTTTAAGTACATATTCCGGATTTTTGGAAGTTCCGGAGCCAAGGGTAAAATAGTCATTTACCATAAATTGGTACTGTATTAAATTTTGTTCTAATAGGATCTATTGCCTTAGAAGTCTTAGACTTCTAATTACCTAGAAAGTGTGCTGACACACTTGCCTCCTTTGACAGGCAACCGAGTTATACGGTTACAGATTGAGTTGTGATTAAGAGAGTCGAGATCTGATTCAGGTAAGTCCACGGAGTTACTTAGCTGGCTTTCTTGTATGAGTGTAATGTGTATGAGTTGTGTTTGCTAGTTATGCTAAACAACGAAACCGGATTAGGCCGACTTTATTATTTACGTAATTGACTCAAGTGTATGATAACGGGTCGTGACATCATCTGCCTAGATCTTGCGAGAGTCTAGGAGGTTCCCTGCGACCAGCCCAGTCCGGTAGACGGTCAGATGCATTAGTACCATTCCGCGTTGGTAAACGAGGACAGGGGCGAGGTTTGGGAATCCCTCGTGTCACAAAATAAGTATCATTAGTAATAACGTATCACCTAATTAAAGATAATAAAAGGATTGAGTGTTGCATGTTGATTGTGTATGTTGTGTGTTTGTGCTTTTACCTTTATACTTATGCATAGAATGTTAGCTAACGGTTTTATACCGCTTGTAGATGTCTTGCAGGTTAAAACAGTTGTAGAGAGATCCGAAGGGAATGGTCAGCCTGGTCCACGTACTTATTTAGTTGGGGACGGGATGTCTTTTGTTCTTCTTATGTGTCGGTTTGGCACCTTTGCTTTGTAAGGCTGATACATATTCTTCATGTATATATTGTTTAAAGTTTTCAAATGATTTAAATACTTTTGTGCCTGGTTGTAAGATCCAAGTTAAATTATTGTCAAACTAAGGTCGGGACCCATTGTGAGGTCCTAACCAGTAGCTCCCCGAGTTCTCAGAATTTGGGGTGTTACAATGTGGTATCAGAGCTCTGGGTTGGCAACAATGGCACTTGAAATCTTCTGAAAGACCGATTGTATAAAATAACTAGAACCCGAAAGGGGTCTAAAATTTTCAAAACGGATTTATGTTTTCACGCACGCGCATAGTCGGGTTGTTGGGTTATTAGTACGTTGGACCACCATCGCTCTCCCTGGATCTCTACAACTTGGATCGATATGAGTTAGCATATGGACTTATTAGGATGAGTATTAATGTATGTTGTATATATGTGTATGTGTAGTATATTAGTATACTAAAGGATATATTATATCCTTTAGTTGTGATATCATGAAGCGATTGTCGCCTCATGATAAATCGGTAGCAGACTTGAAGAGCTTCCATCACGAGACAAAGGACTCGGACCTTGGATCAAGCAGTATTATACTCGGGTGGGCGTCCTAGTAACCCTTGTTAACAATCCAAAGAACTAATAGGCGAAGACGTAAAGATGTAGAGATAATTTTGACCATAAGTACAATCAAATGAGGAAGAATTCCCGAGTCAACTCGGATAGAAGATATAGAAGGTCATACAAGGGACTTTGTTGTATGAAGCCGAGAGATGAATTATAAGAACCAGAAGAGACAGAGCGTCAATCTGGGTGTGATAATCTAAGGTGCACGGAATGAAGACCTACAATTGAGTGTAAAAGCGAAAAGTCAGACCCCACAAGCATGGGGAGGTTTGACCTCCTCAGAGATATAAGTAGTTTGAAAGAAATCGCGACGCCAATATCTAAAGAATGGAAGCTTGTAGCAGGGTCAACGGAGTTTCGTGAAGGCGATATTACCACTAACTCTAGTGGAGAAATCTGTATGGGAGAACGGCCATGCTAGACCCGAAAGTCCAGGGTAACCCGAATTATCACGGGACCTAAGCCATCAACACAGATGGTCCATGCAAAAGGAACTGCAACAGGATGATCATTACGGCCATAAGAATTTCAGAGACGCTTGCAAGCTATCGTGGAAACTTGAAACGACAATTTATGCCAGATGAATGACACAATTGGACTAGAGAAAAGGAGTTAGTCCATAAGAAGCGGAAGGGTGGAAGGTAGAAGAACTAAAGAAGTAGAAATGGATTTTTGTGAGTAACTGTTTACCTACTAGCTAAGGAAAAATTTGACAGATCGCAATTAGCACGGAATGGAGACGTACAATTTAATGTAAGAGCAGTAGACTTTACAAGCCTGGAGCCATTTTTGGCTTCTTCAAAGATAAGAATTCTGAGAGGAATCGCAACGTTAGTATCGAAAGGATTGAAGCCCTGTAACATAGTCAACAGATATTTGGAAGGAAATATTACGAACAACGCCAATTAAGGAACCTGTGCTTGAGAGAATCGTGTGGTGGACTCAAGAGCCCAGGGTAACCGCCATTTATAACAGAACATAAGTCATCAACACCGACGGTTCCTGTAAAGGGACTACAATTGGGATGTAATTAAAAGTCATCGGAACTATAAGACGATTCCCTTCTATCGTGGAGTGTGAGGAACGACTTTTAACGTTAAGCGAATGGCACAATGAGACTTGAGAAGGAGAGTTGTCCCAAAGGAAGCAAAAGAGTGAAAGATAAGACGAACTAAAGAAGGATAAAAGGATTAATCTAGTAGGTGATGTGCACCAAAAGTTTATTACGAGTAGAGGTATAAAATTGAGATAAGTCACTTATTGACTGACCGATGTCAACCAAGGACGTGCAAGTATTGTTTGGTATCGACAAGTTATGTGCCGTTAAGAAGAAATATTTGTGATTGTGGATCTATGGAGTAGCTTTACCGACGCCTTAGAGGATTTCCTCAAGTAGGCAACAACAATCTTCTTGGATGAATTAAATGTATAAAGAGAAACGTTTTAAGGGTTACTTCTTGGCTAGTTAAGATCAAACTCCGGTCAAGTCATGGAGTTTGTATCCGTGGTAGAAGAATTAAGAAAGTAAACGGAAGAAGTTGATTTTCAATCGTTGTTTTATTTTTCTTAAGGCAAGTAAAAACGGTACTTGGTAATTCATCCGTATAAGACTCATGGTGTAATTGGAAGAAAGAGTTTTGGAGTCAATCAATTTATACTTACAGAAAAGGTTCTTAGGATTTATGAGTGACAATAGGATAATCAGAGTAGCGCAGCGGAAGCGTGGTGGGTCCTAACCCATAAAGCAAGAAGCTCAAGGGTACTGATGGATGTCGTGTCGAGTTTAAGATGGTGATAGTCAATGAAATGCATTCTAGCTGGAAGAAACGTGAGATAGGCTATGTGAGTGACCGGAAATGTTGTACGGAAACTTATGTGCATGTAGAGGTAATAGAAGGAGACTGGTACCCTATTACGGATCCGAGTTGCGTTTTGAGTCAGAGGGATACTATCGGGCTGGTAACCACGGTGGATAAAAGAGTGCACTGTTGATGGTATGCTACCAATTATTGAGTAGTTATGAACAAGCGATGGTGATGTGAGATCACCTTGTGTCTAGTGTTGTCATTGCGGGCACATTCTATGTCACGTAAGATCCTGGATACTGCGTAAGAAGTTTGAGGTGAGCTAGAGATCTATAAAATAATACGATGATGTCGATAGAACACAAATATTGACCACCGGAATTGGACTGTTATGTTATATCAAGTTTAAGACCAAAAATGAGCAGATGATGATTCTTTAATGGAGGAACCATATGACTGAGTCATATTAGGAGACAAGACCAAGTGAGTTGTGATACAACTAGCCTTAAGCACGTAGTAAGTGTCGGGAAATGTATAAGGGAGATATCCTAGATCGGATACTCGAAACCTTTTTAAAAGACCAGAAGGAAAGGAATTGGAATAAATTGCCTCACGAAGGTCATCAAGGAATTGGGAGGTGAGTTCTGTAAGATAACCATGTGAGATTTTGAAAAGCGGTTTAGGAGTGATTAATGGATTAGTTTTCCTCATTCCATCGGAAAGTGTGACCCTAGTTCTACACGGATTCAATTGGAGGAGATACCTACCAAACACGAGTTAGGTCATCAGATTGAAAGATCGGACAGTTGAGCCGGATGGTACCGGTGAGATACCCAGTACACACTCTAGAACGTGGTAGTATGCGCTTTTGAGGTAATTACATGAAAAGACTTTTGAGTCAGTGGTTTTAAGAAAAGCCGACGAAGATACCTGATATCTTGTGGATAGTATGAGACGTAACCTTTCAGAGATCTATACGAAGATAGTTGCGACCTTAGGATGGATGAGTTAGTACTCGGCCTGTATCGGTGTGATATTGTGTGACTACTTGTTTGTTTCATGCTTGAGTGTTTTGTCAGTGATGTGTATTTTATTGGTAACCTTTGATGTGCGGGATACTTAGATATAGAAACGACAAGACTTATGATGTAGTAATTAGGTACACTAGGTTGTACCTTTATTTGTTCCTTGAAGACCGACCTTACGATTGACGTATATTAAGTTTTGGGGCGAAACTAATTTTAAGGGGGTACTGATGTAATACCCGGAAATTTTATTTCTGGCTATCTTAGGAAAAAATCAGAACAAGATCGATTGTGACCCTTTCCGGCCCTTTATTTCTTTTGTAGCAACTCCGACTATATGTCGTTATCTTTTAAGTTTCGGGACGAAACTAATTTTAAGGGGGGTACTGATGTAATACCCGGAAATTTAATTTCCGGTAAATTCCGAGTCATCATAAACCTTGTCATATTATGTGAAGAGTTAAGCACATAAAATGCTTTTGTCAACTTCTATAATTTTATGTGAGGCTTCAATCTTCTTACATAATCCGTAGTTTTATAAATTAACCCATCTTATCATTTTATGTGAGGACCTTACTATATCCTATGTGACACCGGTTTCTTATCCTTTGATCATTTTTATCATTTTATGTGAGCACCTTACGCATATAAAATATACAAGTCAATCTACCTTCTTTATTTTGTAAATTGGACCCATCCAGGCCCATCTGTATCATGTATTCCGGGCCCATTATGAAGCTGAGTTTTGGTCTACGAACCCTACCATTCGGGCTTGTCAGAAATGAGCCATTTGGGCCCATTAAGAAACCCTCATTCCTTCACCCTTTCACGTAACTCCAGCAAACCCTAAGGGACGCAACTCTCCTTGCTTCCCACGTGAAACCTAGGCGGCTGCCCTCCTTCTGCCTTGCATCGCCTAACCGTCGGCTTCCTCTTCCACTCCAGGCCGGCGCCGACGACGACCGCCCCTCCTGCGCGCAACCGTCCACCACCAGGGCTCGTAGCAGGCGCCTTCTATCCTTCTGTTCGTGCACAGCAGCGGCGGCCTTCTATCCTTCTGTTCGTGCACGGCAGCGGTGGCCTTCTATCCTTCTGTTCGTGCACAGCAGCGCCAGAGGACAGCCGCAAGGGGCGCAAGGCCGCTGGGGCTGTGGCCCAGGAACGTGATGAGGGCATGGGCAGTGCGGGATCTGCTTACAACTGCTCGTCTCCCTTTCTGTCTTCTCTTACGCTCAGAACCGTCCATCTCCAGCGTCTCCAGCCTCTTCAGCGCAACAGCCCACAGCAGCAGTCAGACGCATCAGCAACCCGCCACAGCAGTAGTCTCCCAACGCAGAAACGTCTGATGCAGTCGGTCCTAGTCTGAAGCTGCAGCCCCTGTTGACAAGCCATAGAACCAGTGCAGTCATGTAAGCCATCTAACCCTTGTAACCCTTGCTACACTACACTTCAGTCCACCTTTTCCTTGCCTAACGTGTACCCGTTTCGTCTGTTAAACCTACTCAGAACAACCGTAGGAGAGCTGTACAGATTCTTGCGTTTTCCAGAATTTTCGGAAGTGTTGAGCAGTCAACTTCGGGTCCATTTTTGGGTACGCTAGACACTTCCTTTCTGGCTGATTTTCAGATATGTTTTATTCGATATTGTATAGTATAACATACTAAAATTTGAGAGCAATCCAAGCTACGGTTTGAGAGTTATTGTGTTCCAAAGTTGACGCCTCATGTAGTTTGAATATATGTGCTGAGTGTTGGGAAAACAGCAAGTGATGCTGTTTTGTGAGAGGGTTTTGAATAAGTTTTTAAATAAGTTTTTGATCTCCGTTGGGCTTGAATTTTGGATATGATATAGTTGACATATTGTTATAGAACATAATAAAATTTGAGAAGCATCCAGCGAGTGGTTTGGGATTTATGATTTTTCAAAGATTTAGTCATAAACAGTTTTTCTGTTGTGCTGAAATTCGGTTTTGTGAGATAGTTTTAAATTTGCTTTTGATCTCCTTTGCGGCTGAATTTTGGATATATGATAGATAAGATTTTATAGTAGAACGTATCAAAATTTGGGATAAATCCAGCGAGTAGTTTAGGAGTTATGATTTTTCAAAGTTAAGACAATGTGTTGTTTGTTAAGTGTGGTAACCAACTTTGGAAATTTTTGTAGAAGTGATGGTTGAACAGTTTTAAGAAATTCTTTCTCCTATGAATAGATGGGATATCATAGATGATTTAGGGAATTATTTCGGAATTTTTATAAGATTATTCGAATTTTATATTTGAAGCTGTAGTTGGACTTTAGTGACTTTTCGGGAAATAGAAAATGGGTAGTTTTTCTAGTTGTTACCTAAAATCATCCTAGGGAGTAGAATATGGTTAGTTAGCCTCCAATTATATTTTAAGTACATATTCCGAGTTTTTGGAAGTTCCGGACCCAAGGGTAAAATAGTCATTTACCATAAATTGGTCCTGTATTAAATTCTGTTCTAATAGGTTCTATTACCTTAGAAGTCTTAGACTTCTAATTACCTAAAAAGTGTGCTGACACACTTGCCTCCTTTGACAGGCAACCGAGTTATACGGTTACAGCTTGAGTTGTGAATAAGAGAGTCGAGATCTGATTCAGGTAAGTCCACGGACTTACTTAGCTGGCTTTCTTGTATGAGTGTAATGTGTATGAGTTTTGTTTGCTAGTTATGCTAAACAACGAAACCGGATTAGGCCGACTTTATTATTTACGTAATTGACCCAAGTGTATGATAACGGGTCGTGAAATCATCTGCCTAGCTCTTGCGAGAGTCTAGGAGGTTCCCTGCGACCAGCCCAGTCCGGTAGACGGTCAGATGCATTAGTACCATTCCGCGTTGGTAAACGGGGACTGGGGCGAGGTTTGGGAATCCCTCGTGTCACAAAATAAGTATCATTAGTAATAACGTATCACCTAATTAAAGATAATAAAAGGATTGAGTGTTGCATGTTGATTGTGTATGTTGTGTGTTTGTGCTTTTACCTTTATACTTATGCATAGAATGTTAGCTAACGGTTTTATACCGCTTGTAGATGTCTTGCAGGTTAAAACAGTTGTAGAGAGATCCGAAGGGAATGGTCAGCCGGGTCCACGTACTTATTTAGTTGGGGACGGGATGTCTTTTGTTCTTCTTATGTGTCGTTTTGGCACCTTTGCTTTGTAAGGCTGATACATATTCTTCATGTATATATTGTTTAAAGTTTTCAAATGATTTAAATACTTTTGTGCCTGGTTGTAAGATCCAAGTTAAATTGTTGTCAAACTAAGGTCGGGACCCATTGTGAGGTCCTAACTAGTAGCTCCCCGAGTTCTCAGAATTTGGGGTGTTACAATGTGGTATCAGAGCTCTGGGTTGGCAACAATGGCACTTGAAATCTTCTGAAAGACCGATTGTATAAAATAACTAGAACCCAAAAGGGGTCTAAAATTTTCAAAACGGATTTATGTTTTCACGCACGCGCATAGTCGGGTTGTTGGATTAGTAGTACGTTGGACCACCATCGCTCTCCGTGGATCTCTACAACTTGGATCGATATGAGTTAGCATATGGACTTATTATGATGAGTATTAATTTATGTTATATATATGTGTATGTGTAGTATGTTAGTATCCTAAAGGATATATTATATCCTTTAGTTGTGATATCATGAAGCGATTGTCGCCTCATGATAAATCGGTAGCAGACTTGAAGAGCTTCCAACACGAGACAAAGGACTCGGACCTTGGATCAAGCAGTATTATACTCGGGTGGGCGTCCTAGTAACCCTTGTTAACAATCCAAAGAACTAATAGGCGAAGACGTAAAGATGTAGAGATAATTTTGACCATAAGTACAATCAAATGAGGAAGAATTCCCGAGTCAACTCGGATAGAAGATATAGAAGGTCATACAAGGGACTTTGTTGTATGAAACCGAGAGATGAATTATAAGAACCAGAAGAGACAGAGCATCAATCTGGGTGTGATAATCTAAGGTGCACGGAATGAAGATCTACAATTGAGTGTAAAAGCGAAAAGTCAGACCCCACAAGCGTGGGGAGGTTTGACCTCCTCAGAGATATAAGTAGTTTGAAAGAAATTGCGACGCCAATATCTAAAGAATGGAAGCCTGTAGCAGGGTCAACGGAGTTTCGTGAAGGCGATATTACCACTAACTCTAGTGGAGAAATCTGTATGGGAGAACGGCCATGCTAGACCCGAAAGTCCAGGGTAACCCGAATTATCACGGGACCTAAGCCATCAACACAGATGGTCCATGCCAAAGGAACTGCAAGAGGATGATCATTACGGCCATAAGAATTTCAGAGACGCTTGCAAGCTATCGTGGAAACTTGAAACGACAATTTATGCCAGATGAATGACACAATTGGACAAGAGAAAAGGAGTTAGTCCATAAGAAGCGGAAGGGTGGAAGGTAGAAGAACTAAAGAAGTAGAAATGGATTTTTGTGAGTAACTGTTTACCTACTAGCTAAGGAAAAATTTGACAGATCGCAATTAGCACGGAATGGAGACGTACAATTTAATGTAAGAGCAGTAGACTTTACAAGCCTGGAGACATTTTTGGATTCTTCAAAGATAAGAATTCTGAGAGGAATCGCAACGTTAGTATCGAAAGGATTGAAGCCCTGTAACATAGTCAACAGATATTTGGAAGGAAATATTACGAACAACGCCAATTAAGGAACATGTGCTTGAGAGAATCGTGTGGTGGACTCAAGAGCCCAGGGTAACCGCCATTTATAACAGAACATAAGTCATCAACACCGACGGTTCCTGTAAAGGGACTACAATTGGGATGTAATTAAAAGTCATCGGAACTACAAGACGCTTACCATCTATCGTGGAGTGTGAGGAACGACTTTTAACGTTAAGCGAATGGCACAATGAGACTTGAGAAGGAGAGTTGTCCCAAAGGAAGCAAAAGAGTGAAAGATAAGACGAACTAAAGAAGGATAAAAGGATTAATCTAGTAGGTGATGTGCACCAAAAGTTTAATACCAGTAGAGGTATAAAATTGAGATAAGTCACTTATTGACTGACCGATGTCAACCAAGGACGTGCAAGTATTGTTTGGTATCGACAAGTTATGTGCCGTTAAGAAGAAATATTTGTGATTGTGGATCTATGGAGTAGTTTTACCGACGCCTTAGAGGATTTCCTCAAGTAGGCAACAGCAATCTTCTTGGATGAATTAAATGTATAAAGAGAAACGTTTTAAGGGTTACTTCTTGGCTAGTTAAGATCAAACTCCGGTCAAGTCATGGAGTTTGGATCCGTGGTAGAAGAATTAAGAAAGTAAACGGAAGAAGTTGATTTTCAATCGTTGTTTTATTTTTCTTAAGGCAAGTAAAAACGGTACTTGGTAATTCATCCGTATAAGACTCATGGTGTAATTGGAAGAAAGAGTTTTGGAGTCAATCAATTTATACTTACAGAAAAGGTTCTTAGGATTTAGTGACAATAGGATAATCAGAGTAGCGCAGCGGAAGCGTGGTGGGTCCTAACCCACAAAGCAAGAAGCTCAAGGGTACTGATGGATGTCGTGTCGAGTTTAAGATGGTGATAGTCGGTGAAATGCATTCTAGCTGGAAGAAACGTGAGATAGGCTATGTGAGTGACCGGAAATGTTGTACGGAAACTTATGTGCATGTAGAGGTAATAGAAGGAGACTGGTACCCTATTACGGATCCGAGTTGCGTTTTGAGTCAAAGGGATACTATCGGGCTGGTAACCACGGTGGATAAAAGAGTGCATTGTTGATGGTATGCTACCAATTATTGAGTAGTTATGAACAAGCGATGGTGATGTGAGATCACCTTGTGTCTAGTGTTGTCATTGCAGGCACATTCTATGTCACGTAAGATCCTGGATACTGCGTAAGAAGTTTGAGGTGAGCTAGAGATCTATAAAATAATACGATGATGTCGATAGAACACAAATATTGACCACCGGAATTGGACTATTATGTTATATCAAGTTTAAGACCAAAAATGAGCAGATGATGATTCTTTAATGGAGGAACCATATGACTGAGTCATATTAGGAGACAAGACCAAGTGAGTTGTGATACAACTAGCCTTAAGCACGTAGTAAGTGTCGGGAAATGTATAAGGGAGATATCCTAGATCAGATACTCAAAACCTTTTTAAAAGAACAGAAGGAAAGGAATTGGAATAAATTGCCTCACGAATGTCATCAAGGAATTGGGAGGTGAGTTTTGTAAGATAACCATGTGAGATTTGAAAAGCGGTTTAGGAGTGATTAATGGATTAGTTTTCCTCATTCCATCGGAAAGTGTGACCCTAGTTCTACACGGATTCAATTGGAGGAGATACCTACCAAACACGAGTTAGGTCATCAGATTGAAAGATCAAACAGTTGAGCCGGATGGTACCGGTGAGATACCCAGTACACACTCTAGAACGTGGTAGTATGCGCTTTTGAGGTAATTACATGAAAAGACTTTTGAGTCAGTGATTTTAAGAAAAGCCGACGAAGATACCTGATATCTTGTGGACAGTATGAGACGTAACCTTTCAGAGATCTATACGAAGATAGTTGCGACCTTAGGATCGATGAGTTAGTACTCGGCCTGTATCGGTGTGATATTGTGTGACTACTTGTTTGTTTCATGCTTGAGTGTTTTGTCAGTGATGTGTATTTTATTGGGAACCTTTGATGTACGGGATACTTAGATATAGAAACGACAAGACTTATGATGTAGTAATTAGGTACACTAGGTTGTACCTTTATTTGTTCCTTGAAGACCGACCTTACGATTGACGTATATTAAGTTTCGGGGTGAAACTTATTTTAAGGGGGTACTGATGTAATACCCGGAAATTAATTTCCGGCTATCTTAGGATTAAATCAGAACAAGATCGATTGTGACCCTTTCCGGCCCTTTATTTCTTTTGTAGCAACTCCGACTATATGTCGTTATCTTTTAAGTTTCGGGACGAAACTAATTTTGAGGGGGGTACTGATGTAATACCCGGAAATTTAATTTCCGGTAAATCCCGAGTCATCATAAACCTTGTCATATTATGTGAAGAGTTAAGCACATAAAATGTTTTTGTCAACTTCTATAATTTTATGTGAGGCTTCAATCTTCTTACATAATCCTTAGTTTTATAAATTAACCCATCTTATCATTTTATGTGAGGACCTTACTATATCCTATGTGACACCAGTTTCTTATCCTTTGATCATTTTTATCATTTTATGTCAGCACCTTACTCATATAAAATATACAAGTCAATCTACCTTCTTTATTTTGTAAATTGGACCCATCCAGGCCCATCTGTATCATGTATTCCGGGCCCATTATGAAGCTGAGTTTTGGTCTACGAACCCTACCATTCGCGCTTGTCAAAAATGAGCCATTTGGGCCCATTAAGAAACCCTCATTCCTTCACCCTTTCACGTAACTCCAGCAAACCCTAAGGGACACAACTCTCCTTGCTTCCCACGTGAAACCTAGGCGGCTGCCCTCCTTCTCCCTTGCATCGCCTAACCGTCGCCTTCCTCCTCCACTCCAGGCCGGCGCCGACGACGACCGCCCCTCCTGCGCGCAACCGTCCACCACCAGGGCTCGTAGCAGGCGCCTTCTATCCTTTTGTTCGTGCACAGCAGCGGCGGCCTTCTATCCTTCTGTTCGTGCACAGCGGCGGCGGCCTTCTATCCTTCTGTTCGTGCACAGCAGCACCAGAGGACAGCCGCAAGGGGCACAAGGCCGCTAGGGCTGTGGCCCAGGAACGTGATGAGGGCATGGGCAGTGCCGGATCTGCGTAAAACTACTCGTCTCCCTTTCTGTCTGCTCTTACGCTCAGAACCGTCCATCTCCAGCGTCTCCAGCCTCTTCAGCGCAGCAGCCCACAGCAGCAGTCAGACGCAGCAGCAACCCGCCACAACAATAGTCTTCCAACGCAGAAACGTCTGATGCAGTCGGTCCTAGTCTGAAGCTGCAGCCCCTATTGACAAGCCATTGAACCAGTGCAGTCATGTAAGCCATCTAACCCTTGTAACCCTTGCTACACTACACTTCAGTCCACCTTTTCCTTGCCTAACGTGTACCCGTTTCGTCTGTTAAACCTACTCAGAACAACCGTAGGAGAGCTGTACAGATTCTTGCGTTTTCCAGAATTTTCGGAAGTGTTGAGCAGTCAACTTCGGGTCCATTTTTGGGTACGCTAGACTCTTCCTTTGTGGCTGATTTTCGGATATGTTTTATTCGATATTGTATAGTATAACATACTAAAATTTGAGAGCAATCTGAGCTACGGTTTGAGAGTTATTGTGTTCCAAAGTTGACGCCTCATGTAGTTTGTATATATGTGTTGAGTGTTGGGAAAACAACAAGTGATGCTGTTTTGTGAGAGGGTTTTGAATAAGTTTTTTATCTCCGTTGGGCTTGAATTTTGGATATGATATAGTTGACATATTGTTATAGAACATATTAAAATTTGAGAAGCATCCAGCGAGTGGTTTGGGATTTATGATTTTTCAAAGTTTTAGTCATAAACAGTTTTTCTGTTGTGCTGAAATTCGGTTTTGTGAGATAGTTTTTAATGGCCTTTTGATCTCCTTTGCGGCTGAATTTTGGATATATGATAGATAAGATTTTATAGTAGAACGTATCAAAATTTGGGATAAATCCAGCGAGTAGTTTAGGAGTTATGATTTTTCAAAGTTAAGACAATATGTTGTTTGTGAAGTGTGGTAACCAACTTTGGAAATTTTTGTAGAAGTGATGGTTGAACAGTTTTAAGAAATTCTTTCTCCTATGAATAGATGGGATATCATAGATGATCTAGGGAATTATTTCGGAATTTTTATAAGATTATTCGAATTTTATATTTGAAGCTGTAGTTGGACTTTAGTGACTTTTCGGGAAATAGAAAATGGGTAGTTTTTCTAGTTGTTACCTAAAATCATCCTAGGGAGTAGAATATGGTTAGTTAGCCTCCAATTATATTTTAAGTACATATTCCGAGTTTTTGGAAGTTCCGGAGCCAAGGGTAAAATAGTCATTTACCATAAATTGGTCCTGTATTAAATTCTGTTCTAATAGGTTCTATTACCTTAGAAGTCTTAGACTTCTAATTACCTAAAAAGTGTGCTGACACACTTGCCTCCTTTGACAGGCAACCGAGTTATACGGTTACAGCTTGAGTTGTGATTAAGAGAGTCGAGATCTGATTCAGGTAAGTCCACGGACTTACTTAGCTGGCTTTCTTGTATGAGTGTAATGTGTATGAGTTGTGTTTGCTAGTTATGCTAAACAACGAAACCGGATTAGGCCGACTTTATTATTTACGTAATTGACCCAAGTGTATGATAACGGGTCGTGACATCATCTGCCTAGCTCTTGCGAGAGTCTAGGAGGTTCCTTGCGACCAGCCCAGTCCGGTAGACGGTCAGATGCATTAGTACCATTCCGCGTTGGATATCGGGAACAGGGGCGAGGTTTGGGAATCCCTCGTGTCACAAAATAAGTATCATTAGTAATAACGTATCACCTAATTAAAGATAATAAAAGGATTGAGTGTTGCATGTTGATTGTGTATGTTGTGTGTTTGTGCTTTTACCTTTATACTTATGCATAGAATGTTAGCTAACGGTTTTATACCGCTTGTAGATGTCTTGCAGGTTAAAACAGTTGTAGAGAGATCCGAAGGGAATGGTTAGCCGGGTCCACGTACTTATTTAGTTGGGGACGGGATGTCTTTTGTTCTTCTTATGTGTCGTTTTGGCACCTTTGCTTTGTAAGGCTGATACATATTCTTCATGTATATATTGTTTAAAGTTTTCAAATGATTTAAATATTTTTGTGCCTTGTTTTAAGATCCAAGTTAAATTGTTATCAAACTAAGGTCGGGACCCATTGTGAGGTCCTAACCAGTAGCTCCCCGAGTTCTCAGAATTTGGGGTGTTACAAAAGTCACTCAAGTAGAGTGGTTTGTAGAGACAGGGGCAAGTTCCCCGAAAGACTACCGCAACCGGCTCGGTCTAGACCAAGTCCCCGGCAACGGCTCCAAAAACTTGTTCGCTCCAAACGGTGTGTGCAAGCTTTAAATTTATAACCCTAGATGTATGCCTAAAATAAGGATGCGAACCCGCAGTGTACGGGTCAATCGTAGTAAAAACAAGAATTCCGGGGTGTCGATCTCAGGGACTTAGGTGAAACAAAACCAATATAGGTAGTCAATGCAACTAATAACCACAAAAGCGATTAATACAATCAAAGATGATAAAAAGTCAATTAAGGAGATATGCAATTCTAGGGATTAAAGCATCTAGTTGTGGTTCCAACTCAAAATCTCAAGATAAGCGGACAAAGCTGAGATTTTGCAAAAGGAAGGTGTTACTAAAGTGGAATAGATCACCGGGTAAGTCTCACTACTCACTAATCCCAAGCCAAAAGAACCTATTACCGGGTATGTCTCAAGGTACTAAAGAAATGAATTATAATCTCAAACCAAAACTCTAACTAAGGGAATAGAATCAACCTTTACCGGGTAAGTCTCAGGATAACTCACAAAGGTGGGATGAAAGCACACTCAAACTCCAATAAAGGATAAACCTTTATTACCTACACTTATGATCTTGGGTAAACAAACAAAGGAAGTACCGGGTAAGTCTCATCCTAGGCTTGCATTGAACCAGGAAAGGTGTAATAAGAATAGGATTTGGCAAACTCTAACACTTAACTCTCAGTTTCGGATCAGAGAGGTCACCTCGGTCAGACGAATTCAACCCCGTCCAAGATGTTCATCGACTGAACGAGATGTTCTAAGGTTAAGGATAAAGACTCGAGCTTTCAGGGTCCTATTGGGATTTAAGATTATTCTATCATTGTTTTTCCCACAACCTTCAGCCAATTACCCTAGAATCACACAAAGAAATTAGCCACTCATCATCATGAAAGCAATAATCAAATATATGGGATGAGAATGAATATTTGAACACAAAAACCTTAAGAACAAGGCTTCAATAACTGAATCAAATAACAAACAAATAGCGTTCCTTGGATCACAAATCCAACAAGACAATCAGACAAAAGGGAATCTAAGAAAGTCTTACAAAAACCCTTCACAAAAGCTATAAAAGCTATTAACTTCCTTCCTTCAATCTTCCTTCAACCTTCCAGAAGTCCTTCAATTGCTGGATGCTATCAGCCCTCTGTGCATGTATAAGCATGGTTGAACTTGTGAAAAATTCAACCCTTTATATAGGAAAATTACTCTCCAAAGATAAAATATCTTGAAAAGATATTTTCCTAATAAAATATATCTATCTCTCATAAATTGATCTCTAAAATATATGATCTTCCTTCCAGAAATCCAGCCCAAAAATATAAGATCTCAGCTTCCAAAAATAAAAGATCTCAGCCAAGAATAAAATATAGCTCGCCGCGTCAGGGTATTCGCCTCGGTCGAGACGCTCCTCTAGATCACCTCGGTCGAGGTGAATCTGTGGTCAACCGAGGTGACTCTCAGCTAAAGGTGAAATCTCTTAAATCTGGTCCAAGGTAAATCTTTAATCCATTTCCATGCTTCTTGGATTCTTCCTTAATCTCCTGAATGTAGCTCCAATGACTCCTTAGCTCCTTTAGCTCCATTTTGATGTAAAATTTGACATTTTACCTACGATTACAACGAAACTTAGTGTAGACCTCGATTCCCGCAAAGGTAGATGAAATGACAATATAATCACATAATACACATTCAAACATGCTGATTATTGAAGATAAAACGTCTAAACAAGTCCCAAAATATAGACTATAATTCATGCTATCAGAATCTCAAATCCACAAACAGATACATATCTCCTATAGAAGTCCTCAACTTCCTCCACACTTAAAAATTGTTGACCAACATGTGGCTTCAATGCATCATCAAATATTAGAACTCAATTGGTAGAGTTATTTGGAGTTACTTGTATAATAGTGTCACCTCCATCACATGAACCATTCGCCCAAAATCCCGACACAATGATTGGTAATGATTCGTACCTAACGTCACTGAATCTGTAAAGCAATGTAAAAATATACTAGTGTAAGTTCATACTTTTTATTCATCGGTGTTCATACTTTTATACGTCATTCTTCGTGTTTTTATTCCTCGGTGTTCATACTTTAATATGCCATTGTTCATGTAAATATTATAGATCATTTTTCTATTAGGCATTTTGTCGAACAATTTGCGTGCACACTAAAAGGAGCATATAGATTGTTCAATTGGAGCTATTAGACCAACTCAACATATGTATATACATGTATTTTTACAATTAAACCTATCAAACACAAAAATGATACAAACTAATTTGATTTCGAAAACAAACATCAATCATAATGAAACCTAAACCTTAAGAATGGAAACCTAAATCGTGATAGTTAAAATTCGAAGAAACAATACCTGAATAATTTTAATGCACACTAAAAGGAGCATTAAGATTGTTCAATTGGAGATGTTAGACCAACTCAACATATGTATACACATGTATTTTCTCAATCAAACCTATCAAATACAAAAATGATTCAAAAAAATTTAATTTCGAAAACAAACATCAATTATAATGAAACCTAAACCTTAAGAATGGAAACCTAAATCGTGATAGTAGAAATTCGATGAAACAATACCCGAATCGTCTTTTATTCTCTTTGACTTCAACATTTTTATGTAATCAATCTATGATTTGGTTGATAATCGGAGCAAATATGAAGCTTGCGTGTTATCTACGAGAGAGAGAGAGAGAGGGGCTCACAACGTGGGATGAAGAATGTGAGGGAGAGGTGAACATATTTCTTAACGTCTAATTTTTTTTGGGCAATTTTGGTAACTAGGTCTTTTTTAAAAACTAGAGTAGTAACTAAGCTTTTTAATGTTTCAATTAAGTAAATATACCCCAACCTTTTGTATTTATTTTCAAACTTTACACACTCTACTCTCAAGGGGTACATTTACTAAACACAAAACTAGAAAAAGCCTAGTAAACCAAATTGTTTCATTTTTTGTTCTAGATTTATGTAATTACCAAAATGCCATTAATGATTATGAGTGTGTGGGAGCCGTTGATTTAAATCTTATCCAATTACATCCCCGATTGGATAAGAAGCCTACTTAATATTTTTATTAAGAAATAAAAATATTAAGTAGGCTATTTATATTTTTCATTAATAAAATATACCCCAAATCCCTTTCTTACAGTGAAACCTAGCCCACCTCTCTTCATTCGTCTCTCCGCTCTATTTTCATTCCCTTTCAAACAACTTCTTCTCTTCTCTTTCGCTCATCCTCCTTTGCAACCAAGTCCAGTTCCACATCGAATTCCTCCACCTTAATCGAAGGTTCCCACCCTGAACCACCATAGACAGAAGCAGCAAGGGAAATAAACAAGTTGTTTGCGGCAATTACGAGTTGCGATGGGATCCACGAGACGAGAGTGATGGATGGAGAAGATGTAACCGACGAGGAAGAGGAGAGTAGCGCATCGATTCTTCTTTCATGTGTTCAGCGTGAGGAGGTTAAATCGATTACCAAGAAGATTTATGACACCGTTTCGGATCTAGCTTCTGGTATTCTATCCGATAATGGATGGCCTGAGATGTTTCCATTTATGTTTCATTTTGTTTCCTCAGATTTCCCCAGGCTTTGAGCGCCTGACCAATTCATCCAACCCCGATGTTCGGGTTGCGGATTTGAGCACCTCCATTAATTTCATTCAGCGCCTCCATCAATTTCATTGTGTTTCCTCCGATTCTCCTTAGTGATGGTCCAGCTTGAAGATATGGAGGATTCTAGATCTAGATTTATATCAGGTTTGTGTTGTGCTTTACTCTGGCATTAAATTTGTTTGGTAAGCATTTTGGGGCATCTATGCTGAACTTACATGGAAGTAGGAAAGGGGTTTTAACAGAAGGCATCTCATGCCACGCCTTGTTCATTGTCCGGTTCAAACCTAAATAAACCTGCAGCAAATCCGTGAGTTGGATGGTGATCTCTAGACCATTTATGTGTTGATCCGTGTCATTTGGCATGTAGAACTTTTTTAAGATACAGGGAACCTTCATTGGTTTTCCAGAGGGGTCTACCATTGGGTATTATCTTCTATCGAATGGAAGACCCTTCTCATCCCTCATGTAGTAGGATTGGATCAATATGTTGTAAAACCAACAAGTTCTGTCATTTTTGTTGTTTATCATGATTTCCGTACACCAAACATTTGGAATTATGTAGCTATTGTCCCCTTTTAACTTCAGTTTCAAGACCCTTCTATTATTATTATTATAATTCATAATTTGATTGGTTGGGAGTGAACCACAACAAGCACTGGTGCAATGTTGCTGCAACAGATTTGATTAATCAATTTTTTTAAGTTGAAAATCAAATTTGAACAAACTCTATGTGTTCCTGTGATGGTTGTCGACACAATTTGACTTGTTGATTTTATGATTATCCATGTTGCCTTTAGTTCACTGTTTACACAAGAGTTTTGGTTATTTTGCTATCACATGGAATGCTTATATGTCATTATAAATATATAGTATGATAGAGTGCTATATTCTTAACTTTTTTTAAATTTCTGGTATGAGTTTTATTTCTGGTATGTAAATGTTCAACATGTAAATTTCTGGTATGAGTTTTATTTCTAGTATGTAAATTTATGGTATGAGTTTTATTTTCGGTATGTAAATTTCTGGTATGTAAATTTATGGTATGTAATAATTTCTAGTATATAGTAATTTCTGGTATGTAGTAATTTCTAGTATGTAAATGTTCGACATGTAAATTTCTGGTATGAGTTTTATTTCTAGTATGTAAATTTATGGTATTAGTTTTATTTCCGGTATGTAAATATCTGGTATGTAAATTTATGGTATGTAATAATTTCTACTATATAGTAATTTCTGGTATGTAGTAATTTCTGGTATGTAGTAATTTCTGGTATGTAATAATTTCTGGTATGATGATAAATTCTGGTAAAAAAATTAGACCAAAATTTTGGTATGAAAAACAATCTGGTATGACAATTTCTGGTATGATAAGTTCTCGTATGACAAAATTCTGGTTTGAAAAAAATTTCTGGTATGAGAAATTCTGGTATGAAAATTCTGGTATGAAAATTTTGGTATGAAAATTTCTGGCATGAGAAATTCTGGTATGAGAAATTCCGGTATGAGAAATTCAGTCCAGAAAATAAAAAAAAGGCAAGAAAAATAATAAAAGAAAACAAATTCAGTAATTAAAAATTAAAACTTATATTTATACAACAAATAACAAACATCATTTATTCTTTCTTTCTAAATAGAAGGGTTAATAATTTTTACCTACTATTAAATGAAAGTGGTAAAAAATTTAGGGTATATTTTGTTAAACAAAAACTCAAAAAGGCCTAGTAGGTCAAATTCTCCCTATATATATATATATATATATATATATATATATATATATATATATATATATATATGTATATATATATGTATGTATATATATATGTATATAGATTTTAGTTCAAGTGAGGAGAGAGCTTGTAGATAGGAATTAGAAGGGCTGTAAACCATTGGATGGATTTAAAAATCAAGGCCTCTCACACGCTCATCATTAATGGCATTTTGTAAATTGACTAAAAATCTAGAAAAATACCCTTACGTTCAAAATAGTCATCGGTGTTCATACTTTTATATGTCATTGTTCATGTTTTTATACATTGGTGTTCATAGTATTTTTATTCATCAAAGTGTCATGTCCATTTATTTTTTTGTGTTCATTTTATAATGCATAGATGTTCATTTACAGTATATAACAACAAAAAATAAAAAAAACTCATCACAAAACTTTAAAAGATTATCATATATTTTATGTATGTGTCAAAGTTATAGATAAGTAATTGGTGTTCATACTTTTATAAGTCATTGTTCATGTTTTTATTCATCAGTGTTCATACTTTTTATATCATTGTTCATGTGAATATTATAAACTATTTTTCTTTAAGGCATTTTACCGAACAGTTTGCGTGCACACTAAAAGGAGCATATAGATTATTCAATTGGAGCTATTAGACCAACTCAACATATGTATATACATGTATTTTCTCAATCAAACTTATCAAACACAAAATGATTCAAACAAATTTGATTTCGAACACAAACATCAACCATAATGAAACCTAAGCCTTAAGAATGGAAATCTAAACAGTGAGAGTAGAAATTCGAAAAAACAAAACCTGAATCATCTTGTATTCTCTTTGATTTCACAATTTTTTATGTAATCGATCTTTGAATATTATAACGATTTTAAAGAAAAGTATAATTTTCAAAAAAAATGAACATCATATTATAAACACCATAACTGTACTTGTAAAAAAATGACCATCATATTTTATTAACACGATTTGAAAGAATAGTATAATTTTTTAAAAAAATGTTTTACAAAAATACAAAAATGAACAATTAATGTTAAAAAACGAATAGTTAGTGTTGGAAAAAAATGAACATTTATTGATAAAATATGAACAATGACTCTTTTAAAAATGAACACATACTCATAAAAATATGAACACCAATTTTTATTTACAAAAAGAAAAGCTAAAAAAAAAAGGTGACGTGACATGGCACATGTCACCACCCCGGCTCTCCTCATTCCTATCTGTAAGGGTCCTCCTCACCGGAACTTGACCCTATATATATATATATATATATATATATATATATATATATATATATATATATATATATATATATATATATATGAATTCAATTTTTTTTTAAATTTTATGTCAGCAACCACTAAAATAATATTTGTCATACAAAAACAAGAAACGGGAAGCAACTTAAAGATATAATGTAGTTTTCCACATAGGAGATACTACTTGTGCCTGCATTGGATCTTTAAGAGCTTCTTGCGGCTTATTATTCGTCAAGTAAGGCAAACATCGCCTTGCAAATATAATTGAAAAACTATAGATCGATCATCACTGAATTGCACACACACCAAAATGGCAAATTAACTTCACATAATGAGTTAAAACGAATCTTATCTAACAATTTCTTGTCGTCGGGTATCAACTTGTGCAAATTGTATTGCACTGCATTCTCAAATTTCTCACAATATTTTTTAATAAAATAGAGTTGATACTCACATCATTTTGTTCTTCGTTCACATGATTTCTCAAATCATTATTTAGGAAACAGAGTTGATACTCATATAATTTAGAACTTAACTAGAAATGTGAGAACTAGTTAACATGAAAAAGAAGTTGGAAAGATTTCACATTTACAATCAACGATGGCAATTACGAAGCTAACAAAATCAATAACAATTCAACAAGACATGTTGTCAATAACACTTCCTTCAAGTGTCTACTAATACTTAAAAAATGTCTAACGTGAAGCCACTTGTTTCCATCTTTTCTACTCAGTAGTGATGTCCCTGCCTCGCTCTCAAGCGCAAGGGCTAGAGACGTCACCGATGCCACCAAAATCATTGTCGAGGGATTGAGACAGTTTTAACAAGGGTACATAGAAGACAATTGTGACGGGGACGGGGTTAGGTTTGCGCCGCCGAGTCGGATGTAAACGCGCATCAAACTCTGGCAAGATAGTTTCCAAAGTCGAGTGCGAGAGAGAAATCGTCGATTCCTCGTCGAATTAGCAAGGAGCGGGGAGAGCTATGTGAGAGAGAATATTAGATTAATATATCGGTTAATTTGCAAAATTTGAAACTTCGTGATTAGTTTTGCTATTTCATAGTGTCTAAGGGTAATTTTGGAAATTCAACCTTATATTATTTAGTACGGGGATGTAGAGGATCGAAAAGAAGTTAATTTTTGGGCAATCACAAAAGAGGGAGAACAATTGATGATGGTTAAGACGGGGTGGGGGTGTGCGCCGCAAATGGAGTGAGCAATATGAACGAAGCAACCGACAAAAGAACGAGGGTGGTGCGCGGGAGACAAGGACGATACAAAGGAGGGTACATTGAAGAAAGTGACAACATGGAAAATTACTATCCACGTTTTCCTCACTACTATCCACGTTTTCCTATTTCCAATTTCGTATTTGATGCACTACCAGAAAAATATATTTTAATATTTATTAAATTTTTGGGAGAAAGAGACGACTGATCACCTATTAATAGTAAAAACAAATCAAAGCTTTTATTAGAACTAGGTCTACACCTTTGCAAGAATCGAGGTTTACACCTAGTTCCGTTGTGATTGTAGGGAAAATAGCACGTTTCGGAACGATATGGAGCTATGGAAGCTAAGGAGTCAATGGAGCTTCATTATGGAGCATTGAGGAGTTACAAGAAAAGCTTAGGAACCATGGAAATTGGACAAAAGATTGCTTTTGGACCAGATTAGAAATATTTACACGCAGCTGAGATACACCTCGGATGGCTACAGGTCCACCTCGACCGAGGTGATCTTTGTGATGGGCTGGACCGAGGCGAACGGCTCACATCCCACGAGAACTTTTATTCTTGGCTGAGATCTTTTCTTTTTGGCAAATGATTCTCCTATATATTAGGATGGTTTTTCTGGATGTAAAGCATGTCTTAGAGCTGGTAGTTAAAGGAAGTTAGAGAGTTTGGAAGATCCAAGGAAGGAAGTTGGCTTTGAAGGAAGGTTGAAGGCTTTGAAACAAGTTGTAAGGTTTTCTTAGATTTGTTTGATTTGTTGTTTTTCTTGTTTGTGATTGAGGAACGTAGTTTGGTTTTTAATTGATTGTTTGATTGAGTTATTGAGACCTTTATGTTAAGGTTTTCTTGTTTGAATATTGATTCATTTTTTATATATTTGAATATTGTTATCATGATGATTGTTGGCTAAGTTCTTTATGCCATTCTTGGGTGATTGGCTGAAGGTTTTGGGAAAGACGATGAAAGAATGAGCCTTTACCCCAATAGACCCTGAAAGCTAGAGCCTTTACCTTAACCGACGAACACCTTGCTTAGTCGTGGAACATCTCGACCGAGATGGGGCATGAACTGAGCGAGGCGAGACCTTTCCCGATCCTTATCTGAGTTGAGGTTTAAGTTTGCTGTTCGCTCAAAAAGGTGTGCGTCAATCAAGTCTTAAATTTATATCTAGAACTCAAAAGCAGAGCGAACCCGCAGTGTACGGATCAGCTGTAGAAAGGTAAGAATTCCATAGTCGAACTCAGGGATTTGGTGAGAATAATTCCGAATTCAATTATCTAGCGAAAGTATAAAAGCTTTTGTGATTTGATAAAGAGAGAAATGATTCCAAAGATTCAAGTATCCGATTTAGGCTTTCGATTCAAGACACTTCTATAGATATAGGACAGAATTTATATTGCCAAGATTAAGTGTTCAAAGGTAGGATTCGTACGATGAAGTTCCGAAACCTATATGACTAATCTATAGGTTCTCTCTATAAGGGTTGTTGAGGCTGCAATATAGAAAGATCTAAAGACAAGAATTATGTTCAAACTAACTATCTAAAACTCCAGGATATGACTCTCCAAAGTAAGAATAGAAAGCACACTTAAAAACTTAATAAAGGATGTTGAGTCTCTTTATTACCCAAATCTTATAACTTTAATCTATTAAATGTAGAATCAAGTTTGAATTCTCTTCATACACTCTATTAGAGGTTAATAAGGTTAATCAATATAGGGATTTAGGCAAGGATTAGTTTTGATTAAAGATTGGTTCAATTAAAGTTCGTCAGAAGAATAAATCGCCCTGTTCATAAGAAAAATCGGCCGATTTTCCTGTCTGTCGCAAAACTAAAATCTAAATTCTCAGGGTCCTAATGTTTGAATGAGTTCAATCTATCATCATCTAAGCCTTAATCATCAACTCTTCTCCCCAGAATCACAAGGGTTTTAGCCAACCATTTTCAAAATCGAATCAAATTAATTATTGAAGAAGATATCGCAAAGAAACCAAATCTTGAACGGAAAATTCAATAACTTTCAAATCTGTAAAACAATCGTCAAACCTGTTCAATGTATCTCTCAAACAACTCAGTGTCGTGTTCACAAACCACAAATAATGCAATGGAATAAAGAAATCTCACAATCAAAGATCAAGAATGAATTTCCGGCAAAAACTCTTCAATCTCTCTCCAAGAATCGTCGATTTCTCCAAAACGTGTAAAGATTATCCCGTGCGACCTCCTCGTTTTTGTTCCTAGGGTTCTCTTCTATACTTTCTTGTCGATGGGCCGTTTGGCAAAACTCTCCTCTAGCCCAAAATAATTGGGCTTTGTGTCGTCTATCCATTTGGCCGAATCGTGAAGAAAATCGACCCAGTCGATTTTGGTGCAAAACCGTTCGATTTCAAGGTGTGAAAATCGTCCGATTTATATATATATTGGCACGATTTTCTTCAACAGAAAGTGCTCTTCCTTTGGTTCGTCTTCTATGCTTCTCCTTTGCAATTCCTTAGCTCTTTGTGATCCTTCTAAGACTCCTTTAGCTTCCTTAACATCCCTAGGTGCTCCTTGCTCCATTTTTGCATCCAATTCAACTCTGTTTACCTGCGATTCATCCAAAACTCGTGTAGACCTCTATTTCCGACAATTAATTGAATAGAACGTAAAAGGCATACAAAATCCCTCTAAATGCAAGGTAAATAGAGATAATGTGTTGTATTATGCATGAATATGATGATACATAATTCATGTCATCAAAATACCCCATACTTGCCTCTTGCTTGTCCCTAAGCAAGATTCAAATTCAGAATATAGGATGTCATGGATTATGCATGTATGAAACTCAAAAACTTTTCTTTTGGTAGTGCTTCTTTTTATTGGATCACCCTCAAAGTGATATTTCAAGGCATAAAAGGGGCAAAGCATGTATCAATGATGACTATAAGATGAACAAACTCCCTTTTCTTTCTTGAAAGCATAAATAAAGAACATGATAAAGGTGTAGAGGCAATCAAATTCAAACAAATCTAAGCCATTAAGTCTTAAACACATGCATAAAAGTCTCAAGGTCTTCAAATCAAAGGAAAGGTTCAAGAAACGTATTAAGGGAAGGAGTTCTTTTTGGCAATTGTGGTGCTAATCCGGGAAAGAGGAACACATAACACCTTCAAGAATTTTCTTCACCGCACATGCTTCGCATGTAGAAAGCTTTGCTTTCATTATACTTTAATTTTTGAGAGTATGGACAGCGGTGCACAAAAACCGAAGCCTAGGAGATCGGCGTTTCTCAATTTCGAGATGCCTCAAACCCTTGATGCACATACCATATCCCGTTAGGACTTGTCGTTCAATCGGACTTTGGCAAGACACAAACACCCGGCTATGTGAATGGTGCCGAGTTACTCATCCTCATGTTCAACGTCCCCAAACTCATGAATTTATACACTTTCTTTTTAATACTTTTCTTTGGCCCTCCCACACCAAACATGCCTTTTTCAATCACCTATCCTAATTCCCGGATGGTAAAAAGGGGTTACATATTTCATTGAGGAGCTAGCATGATCAAGATATGAGAAAAGAAAAGAAGTGAATTGCCTTAGTCATCCTTAAATGATGTAAAAGAACTTGCAATATAGCTTCGACTATTATTTCATTCTCTCATCAAAACAACTAAATCATATAACTTATTCATGTATTCAAGTAACAAAAACAATTTCATTCATGCTATAATCAAAATCTGAACACAACTAAGCATCTTTTTGCCTATCGATATACACAATGTTCATCATAGAGGTCATTTCCATATAAGAAGCACTTAGAATTTTTGAAAATTTATAGGTTTTGAAAAATATCATGCAAATGCAAGTGTCATAATAGAAAGCAAGTAGTGCAAGAGTTATTACAAGCCAAATTGTCAAGAGTAGTGGAAAGTACATGGAGTGCTAGAATGAAACATAAGGTATTGTAAGTACCCCCACCCCATACTTGACATCCACATTGTCCCCAATGTGAAAATTAAGCATAAGAAGGAGAAAAATACTTACAATGTAAAAGAAGTGGAAGCTCAATCCTCTGTCGGTGGTGGAGGTGGTGGATATGGATACATCGGTGCGGAGGGATCGTAGAAGTGGCCGAACTGGTGGTAGTACATGTCCCTCATCTGGCCATCATAGGATGAATGTCTAGCGTCCGTCTCCTCCCTGTAGTTCCTGAACTGAGTGTTCAGGGTGTCATAATCGGTGCGGAGGGCACGGTAGTCGGTTCTGAGGCTCTGGAAGCTATTGACTAGCTCCCTGAAGTGGCGTGGAGCTCGGCGTCCTCGTCTAGGGCCTGGAGCATGTGCATAAGAGTGTCGAGGTGGCTGTATGTCATCCTCCGTCTCCTCATCCTGCCTACTAGTCCTGCTCGGTCCTACCCCATGAGTGTCAGTGTCCATGGCATCCGTAGTGTACCCGCTATGAGTATCACTCTCAAACTCGAGCATGGTCTCCTGTCCGCCATCCTCATCCTCCTCCTCTGAATCACCTGCATCATCATCATAATAAGTGGGAGGTGAGAACTCCTCAAGCATCGCCTCAAAGGTCTCCTTCCAGTTCCTCTTATTCCGAATGGTGTATTCGGATTTCCATATGATCTCGGATGGCTTCTTCTTCGGATCCCTGTGCCATGGCATCGGCACATGAAGAGTTCCTCTCCCTCGAGGAATCAAGACCTGTCGAACCACCAACCTCTGTGAGCCTAAAGGAAGGGCACTCTCAACTAGAGTGCATCCCGAGAAGTCATAACCCATGGTCTTTGCCACATGAGTGACAAGACCTCCTGCACAAATATCGCCCTTAGCTTTGTTGGCTATCTTTCCTAGATAGTCAGCAAGCATGGTGGCAATGTCGGGAGTGGTGAGCGTGGATGTCATGCAATAGAGGATAAAAAGCTCATCAGCTTTGAGCTTCTGCGGAGTCTCAGTCCGGGCAAACAAACTCTCACTAAGTATCCTATGCACTACCTTGAAGGAAAGGTTGTACATGCTTGTCTCCTTGGAGTTTCCGGGTCTCCACTTATCCCCTCCGTACTCTCCTACGGAAATAGCCTCCCAAAAATCACTAGCACTGAGGCCTCTAGCAAATGTGCCTGCATCTGAATAAGAAAAGCCAAACAAGTCGCCAAAAGCATTAATGGACAAAGTGAGGTCTTGGCTCATGAGGCGGAAAGTGACCATCCTTTCCCTAGGATCGTGCTCAAATGTACTAAGGAATTCTAGGGTGATCTCCCTATAAGCATCTTCCCTAATCGTAGCAAACTGTCTCAACCCTGCTCTATCAAGCATCATATCAACATCCTCTCGAACATATAACGAATCTAAGTCATCAAGCACTATGTAGCGAGGAGGGGTGAATGGGCGATCTATAATGCGTTCATAGCGTTTCTTATGCTTGGATAGGGGAGGGGGGGAGCTTAGGGATGTTGGTAGGTGGTGGTGGAGGTGGGGCAGGGGCTTTGGAAGAAGATCCCTTCTTCTTCCCCGTGTTTCTAGTGACCCTCTTAACAAGATCCATTCTGAGTCAAAAAATCGGCCTGTTCTTGACAAAAATCGGACGATTTTTTTGGGCTGGGTCGATTTTTGTCTCGATTTCAATGATTCTCACAAGTCTGTAAAGTTCTGTTCAATCTATCACCACACACAGTTCCCTACAATGGTTTCTAAGCAGATTCCTCTATCAATTCCAACAAACAAACACTTCCTAAGCAAACTTCAAATTCGAATGAGAAACTTAGGTTTTGGAAAGAAAAACCTGAATTCCTTATGGAGGAGTCGATTGCCGTGCGTGCTGTTGTTAGATCCTTGTTCCTTGTTGAAAATGCTTCATTTTGGAGCCAAGAATCACTCGAAATGGTTAAGGAATGAAGATTGTAGGGTGTGGCGATTTTTCGGCGTTCTTGAGAGAGGGAAATCGAGGGTTGGAGATGTGGGAATGAAGAAGATCGAGTGTGATTGCCTTATATAGGGTCGATGATTTCTGAAGAAAATCGGCCGATTTTTCAGGTCGATTTATTTGTCGGGGCGATTTTTCTTTTTGACTGAAAAAAATCGGACGATTTATTTTGGCAGGTCGATCTCCAGGTCGATTTATGTTTCTGTTGAAAAAAATCGCCTTGCTCTGTTACTGAATCGGACGATCCTCTTATGGTAGCTCGATTTCCTTCCTTGTTTTTCTTGAATCTCGAAGATATAACTCATTTGTGCTCCATTCTCCACGAATCTCTCACATTTGGACCTAGTTTCCTGCGATTAATTACACGACAAACCAAGAGTGCATCGAGGAACAAATAAAAACGAAAAAAAACAAAGAATCAAAGCAATTAATCTACTCTAACTAAGTGATGAGAAGAAGGGGAAACTATACTATCATGGGTTGCCTCCCAAGAAGCGCTTTATTTATCGTCTTTAGCTGGACGGTGTATGATGTTGTGTTCAATGGAGGAGGATAGGAGCTATCTCCTCGACCGGAGCTTCCGGTGTGTATTTCTTCAACCGTTGGCCATTAACCTTAAAACTTCCGCCTTGTTCATCCCATACTTCAACTGCACCATGGGGGAAAATTCTTTTAATTACAAAAGGTCCTGTCCAACGGGATTTAAGCTTACCTGGGAATAGACGAAGCCTTGAGTTGAATAGGAGGACTTGGTCTCCTTCCTTCAAGTCTTTTGGGATGATGTGCTTGTCATGCCAGCGCTTTGTCCGTTCCTTGTAAATCTTTGCGTTCTCATACGCATTTAGTCGGAGCTCATCCAGCTCATTGATATCTAGGAGTCGCTTCTCTCCGGCTTCTTTCATGTCGAAGTTGAGCCACTTGATAGCCCAATAAGCCTTGTGCTCTAGCTCTACAGGAAGATGACATGATTTACCATAAACGAGATTATAGGGAGTCGTACCTATTGGTGTCTTGAAGGCTGTCCTGTATGCCCATAGTGCATCGTCAAGCTTTATTGACCAATCTTTCCTCGTTTTAGAGACGGTTTTCTCTAAAATCCCTTTAATCTCTCTATTGGATATCTCGACTTGTCCGCTGGTTTGCGGATGGTAAGGTGTAGCTATCTTATGGGTCACCCCATACTTAGCTAATAGAGTCTCGAATCGACGGGCTGTGAAATGCGTTCCTCCGTCACTAATGATGGTTCGGGGAGTTCCGAACCTTGGGAAGATCGTTTTGTTGAGGAACTTCACCACTACCATTGCATCATTAGTAGGAGAAGCGATTGCCTCCACCCACCTTGAGACATAGTCTACGGCAAGAAGTATATACTGGTTGCCGCATGAAGATGGGAAAGGTCCCATAAAATCGATGCCCCATACATCAAAGATCTCTACTTCTTGTATGTTGTTGAGAGGCATCTCATTCCTCCTGGATATATTACCTGTCCTTTGACAAGCATCACAAGAAACAACAAACTTTTGCACATCTTTGAAAAGTGTAGGCCAATAAAAGCCGGAGCGAAGTACCTTAGCACAAGTCTTGTGGGAACTAGCATGTCCGCCACATGGTAGAGAATGGCAGTGTCGGATGACACTATCTATCTCATCTTCGGGAATACATCTCCTGTAGATGCCATCTGGACCTCTTTTGAATAGAAGAGGTTCGTTCCAATAGAATTGCCGGACGTCTCTAAAGAACTTCTTCTTTTGAGTATATGAAAGTCCGGGTAGAATCTCCTGACAAACAAGGTAATTTACAATGTCAGCAAACCATGGATCATTACCTTGTGATATGTGTTGAAGACACTCTTCAATCTCGTGCAGCTGCTCGTCAGGGAAGGAGTCGTCTATCGGAAGTTCATCTGACTCGCCGGTGAGTTGCGGAAGACGACTAAGGTGATCGGCAACGGAGTTCTCCGATCCTTTCTTATCACGGATCTCTAAATCGAACTCTTGCAAGAGTAAGATCCATCTTAGAAGCCTTGGCTTCGCATCCTTCTTCGTGAATAAGTATCGGATTGCGGAGTGGTCCGTATAGACTATCACTTTCGCACCTACAAGATAGGAACGAAATTTCTCAAATGCATATACTACGGCTAAAAGTTCCTTTTCCGTAGTTGCGTAGTTGTATTGAGCCTCATCTAGCGTTTTGCTAGCGTAGTAGATGGCATGAGTGCGACCATCTTTCTTCTGTCCAAGAACGGCTCCTATAGCGACATCGCTTGCGTCGCACATGACCTCGAAAGGAAGAGTCCAATCGGGTGGTTGAATGATTGGTGCCGAAATCAATGCTTCTTTGATCCTGCAAAAAGCATCTAAGCAATCTTTCGAGAATTCGAAAGTCGCATCTTTCATCAAAAGATTAGTCAAAGGTTTTGAAATCTTAGAAAAATCCTTTATGAATCTCCTATAGAAGCCTGCATGTCCTAAGAAGCTTCTAATTCCTTTTACTGATGAAGGGGGAGGTAACTTCTCAATGGTTTCTATCTTTGATCGATCTACCTCTATCCCCCTTTGTGACACTAAGTGACCTAACACAATTCCTTCGGTGACCATGAAATGACACTTTTCCCAGTTTAATACTAAGTTAGTGTCCTCACATCTCTTAAGAACTAGTGAAAGGTTATAGAGACAGTTATCAAAGGAAGAACCATATACCGAAAAGTCGTCCATGAAGACTTCCATGATATTCTCTACGTATTCGGAGAAGATTGCCATCATACACCTTTGGAAGGTGGCTGGAGCGTTGCATAAGCCGAATGGCATTCTTCTATAAGTGAACGTACCCCATGGGCACGTAAAGGTTGTCTTCTCTTGATCATCCGGATGGATTGGGATCTAAAAGAAACCGCTATATCCATCTAAATAACAAAAGTAGGCATGTTGGGCTAACCTTTCCAACATTTGATCGATGAAAGGAAGGGGGAAGTGGTCCTTCCTTGTGGCCACGTTCAGTTTGCGGTAGTCGCTGCACATTCGCCACCCTGTAACTGTCCGTGTAGGGATGAGTTCGTTGTTCTTGTTGGCAACAACGGTAATGCCTCCTTTCTTGGGTACTACTTGTACCGGACTCACCCATTTGCTATCAGAATTAGGGAAGATGATACCTGCATCAAGTAGCTTAAGGATTTCTTTCTTCAGGACCTCTTTCATTGCCGGATTTAACCGTCTTTGAGGTTGGCGTGAAGGTTTGTAATCCTCTTCCATTAATATTTTATGCATACATAGAGAAGGCTTTATTCCTACTAAATCATCAATGGTGTAACCTAGTGCTCTCCTATGTTGCTTCAAAACATGCATGAGTTTCTCTAATTCATCATCATTCAAATTTGCATTGACTATAACGGGGTATGTGGAATTAGTGCCAAGGAATGCATACCTTAAATGCGTGGGAAGTTGCTTCAATTCTAATGATGGAGGTACCTTGGTTGGTGATGAATCGTGGCTTTCGGGTGTTGTGGAAGAGGTCTCTACAGGTGTGGGTACTTCATCATTAGATTCGGAAGCGGCTGCGGTGAAGTTGGGAGAATCCAGAGAATTACTCATTGAATCGATCCCCCCTGTAATAAATCGGTCGATCTTCTGCACGATTTTTCTTTCTGTCGGAAAAAATCGGATTGCATCTTCAGAAATCGGACGATTTATTTCTGGCAGGTCGATTTTCTTCACAGTTTCCGGAGTCCACTCTAGTTCTTCAATTTTTGCTCTTAGTTCTTCCTCCACATCATTTAATGCCTTCACATCCTCATTGCAGTCATGTTCCACCCCTTCCTCCATGATGCTCATGCTAAGAACCTTTTGAAGAGGGTCTTTCATCAAGATCGAACTTACTATCTCTCTAGACTCTTCTTCATCAACAATTTCAAAAACGTCGTCTTTCAAGGCTGGCTCCTTGATTAAGGAAGATAGTATGAATTCTATCTTTTCTTCACCAATATGGAAGGATAGCTGGCCGTTCTTGCAATCTACCATGCATCCAGATGTGGCGAGGAATGGTCTCCCAAGGATGATGGGAACCGGGTAATCTGCAGGTATGTCGAGAACGACAAAATCTATAGGTATGTAAAACTTACCTAGCTTTACCGAAATGTCTTCTAATATTCCCACCGGCTTAGTGGTAGAACGATCAGCCATGTAGAGTGTGATCTTCACCGGTCTAGGCTCTCCTAGACCAACTGCCTTGCATAGGGCGAGAGGTATGATACTCACACTTGCTCCAAGGTCACAAAGAGCATCATAGGTAGCTTCTCCCAAAGTGATGGGTATGCAAAAGGATCCTGGATCGCGGAGCTTGGGTCGCATATTCTCGTCATAGTTTTGATGAGTTCGGATGACTCCATACTCATCTTGACTTCTCCTATATCTTCCAACTTCCTCTTGTTAGAGAGGATCTCCTTGAGGAATTTCCCGTAAGCCGGCATACCTAAAATCGCATCCATAAAAGGTATGTTAATATGGAGCTTGCTCATAAGTTCAACAAACTTACCGAAATGTTTATCTAGGCGTGCACGCGCTCTAGATTGAGGAAAAGGTAGAGGTGGTTTATAAGCGGGAGGAGGAACATAGACTTCTTCCTTCTCTTTTGCCTCTCCTTCTTTTGTGGAGGTATCAACTACTTTAGGTTGAGGGTCGGTGGTCGTCTTCCCGCTCCTAGTAGTTATTGCCATAACCCTTCCCTTTGGGTTATCTTCTGTCTTTCCGGGAAGCTTCCCTTGATCTCTTGGAACTTCTCCGGCCTTGTTGAATACTTGGTTTTCTAAAGCTTTGTGAGCTTTGTCAACCGAAGTTATGTAACTCTCCAATCCTTGTAGCTTGCCTAGGATCGTCTCTAGCATGGGATCCGGTTTGTTTGATCCGCTTGATTGTCCCTGGCTTGTAGAAGGAGTAGAAGAAGATGGAGATGTTAGAGCCTTTTCAGCATGAGAGTAAGGATTACCTGGATTTTGCTGATTTGACCTCTAATTGTTGTTATTTGAGTTCCTGTTGTTGTTGTTATTCCAATTGGAGTTTCGGTTGTTATTGTTGTTGTTGCTATTCCAATTGGAGTTTCGGTTATCACTCCTTTGATTGTTATCTCTTCCCATGTAGTTGGCTTCTTGCTCCTTAGTCTTTTGAAGACTCGTTTTGAGCACTTCCCTCAATTCTTTGATATCATCTTTGAGGGAGAATAATTGTGTTTGAGCCGCTTGATTCAACTTGGCTCCCGGATCGCCTTGATTCCGGCTATTTGATTCCACCTTCCGGTGGGAATACTTCTCAATCACTTGGGCTTGCTTCTCAATGAAGTCCCAAGCATCATCCTCTCTCATATCCATGAATGTGCCGCAAGATAGAGATTGGAGGTTGAATTGTGTCTCCACATCCAACCCTTTGTAGTAGATCTCCAATAATTCCAGCTTGGAAATGCCATGGTGTGGGCAATCCAACAAGAGATCTTGAAACCTTTCCCAAGATTGAAACAAGCTTTCGTTAGGTTTCATAGAAAAAGCATTTATTTTACCTCTCAATTCCGCCGTTTTGGATGGCGGAAAGAACTTGGTGAGGAATTCCGAAGACAATTCCTCCCATGTAGCTAACTTCGCAGCCGGAAGTGTTTGGTACCAAGCTAGAGCCTTGTCCTTCAAAGAGAAGAAGAACGGCTTGATCTTGTAGTTGCTTGTAGTAGCCTTCTTTGGCTTCATAGTCTCCATGAGAATCTCAAAATTCTGCAAGTGTTGATGCGGAGATTCAATACTTGCTCCGCCATATTGACTTTGGCGAACCATAGTGATGACTTGTGGTGAGAAGCTAAACTCTTGGATGTCTTCAGCTCCGAAATCCACACCTAGACGGCGTGGTTGCTGAATTGGATCCATCCGTTGCCCCAAAGTTCGGGATCTATCTTCGTTATTGACAGCTCTAACGTTCCTAGTCGTAATGCGAGGGACGACCTTAGGTGTTGGAGTGTTTCGGGTAGGACGAAGTGATGGATCAATCTCTTCAAGTGCCGGCATGTCCGGATCTATCCCGTCATCATCGGATGAGTCATTTCGAATGGATTTAGTTGGTGTCTTGACTTTCTTCTTCTTCTTGGAATCGTTCAACTCCAACTTCATGTCCAACATCATAGCTCTTAGTTCATCAATCTGAAATTGATGACTTATTTCAGCTTCTTTTCGAGCTTTCTCACTCAACTGGAGTTGGCGTTGAGCTTCGTTCAGTTCAGCCTTATAGTTTCTCTCATCGTTTTCAGCCATTTTCTTCTCCTTCAACTTTCTCCTCAAAGTTCTTTCTAATTCGGGATCGAAAGGAATTAGATCTTTAGTGGATCTAGTCTTTCGCATATACCTAAAGAACCTGCAAAGATCACTCAAGTAGACAAATCAAATCACAAGAGCAAGAGCTCTCAAGCTAGACAACCGAAAACCGGATTTGATCTAGACCAAATCCCCGGCAACGGCGCCAAAAACTTGTTCGCTCAAAAAGGTGTGCGTCAATCAAGTCTTAAATTTATATCTAGAACTCAAAAGCAGAGCGAACCCGCAGTGTACGGATCAGCTGTAGAAAGGTAAGAATTCCAGAGTCGAACTCAGGGATTTGGTGAGAATAATTCCGAATTCAATTATCTAGCGAAAGTATAAAAGCTTTTGTGATTTGATAAAGAGAGAAATGATTCCAAAGATTCAAGTATCCGATTTAGGCTTTCGATTCAAGACACTTCTATAGATATAGGACATAATTTATATTGCCAAGATTTAGTGTTCAAAGGTAGGATTCGTACGATGAAGTTCCGAAACCTATATGACTAATCTATAGGTTCTCTCTATAAGGGTTGTTGAGGCTGCAATATAGAAAGATCTAAAGACAAGAATTATGTTCAAACTAACTATCTAAAACTCCAGGATATGACTCTCCAAAGTAAGAATAGAAAGCACACTTAAAAACATAATAAAGGATGTTGAGTCTCTTTATTACCCAAATCTTATAACTTTAATCTATTAAATGTAGAATCAAGTTTGAAGTCTCTTCATACACTCTATTAGAGGTTAATAAGGTTAATCAATATAGGGATTTAGGCAAGGATTAGTTTTGATTAAAGATTGGTTCAATTAAAGTTTGTCAGAAGAATAAACCGCCCTGTTCATAAGAAAAATCGGCCGATTTTCCTCAAGAACAGCCCGATTTTCCTGTCTGTCGCAAAACTAAAATCTAAATTCTCAGGGCCCTAATGTTTGAATGAGTTCAATCTATCATCATCTAAGCCTTAATCATCAACTCTTCTCCCCAGAATCACAAGGGTTTTAGCCAACCATTTTCAAAATCGAATCAAATTAATTATTGAAGAAGATATCGCAAAGAAACCAAATCTTGAACGGAAAATTCAATAACTTTCAAATCTGTAAAACAATCGTCAAATCTGTTCAATGTATCTCTCAAACAACTCAGTGTCGTGTTCACAAACCACAAATAATGCAATGGAATAAAGAAATCTCACAATCAAAGATCAAGAATGACTTTCCGGCAAAAACTCTTCAATCTCTCTCCAAGAATCGTCGATTTCTCCAAAACGTGTAAAGATTATCCCGTGCGACCTCCTCGTTTTCGTTCCTAGGGTTCTCTTCTATACTTTCTTGTCGATGGGTCGTTTGGCAAAACTCTCCTCTAGCCCAAAATAATTGGGCTTTGTGTCGTCTATCCATTTGGCCGAATCGTGAAGAAAATCGACCCAGTCGATTTTGGTGCAAAACCGTTCGATTTCAAGGTGTGAAAATCGTCCGATTTATATATATATTGGCACGATTTTCTTCAACAGAAAGTGCTCTTCCTTTGGTTCGTCTTCTATGTGTAACACCCCGAATCCGCGGGACTCGGGATGTCACATTGGGCTAGGATCTCACAATGGATTCTGACCCTAGCCTGACAACAAGTTCACTGGACCTTACAACATGGCACTGACAGATATAAAACAAATACATAAAACAGTATAAACTGTACGACCCAAAGAAAAAAAACAACATAGCCGAGTATATAAAACAACATCCTCACATAGGAGGTACAAAAGATCATCCTCACGCAGGAGGGGAAACATAACAACCCCAAACCAACCACCTAATGTACGAGAGTCCTCGGCCTGTCACCCTGCCAGATCACCCAGTAGCGCCTAAC
The DNA here is from genome assembly GCA_033239045.1 of Fagopyrum esculentum. Taxonomy (NCBI): domain Eukaryota; kingdom Viridiplantae; phylum Streptophyta; class Magnoliopsida; order Caryophyllales; family Polygonaceae; genus Fagopyrum; species Fagopyrum esculentum. Next base: position 42,152,404 of record BSUD01000007.1, on the reverse strand, counting down.
CTGTAAACATCTACAACACGGTATGAAACCGTTAGCTAACCATACATATATGAGGTAATGCATAAGCACAAGCACAATCATGAAAGATAAACACATCAGCATGCTATCACACATTTACCCATTTATTATCTTTATATAATGACCATTCACTCAAAAACCGTATATGTATATAGATAGATGAAAGTATGTGACACGAGGACCGATACATCCCCGCCTCTGAGTACAATGTCCAGCTGTACGAGTATCGGTCACACAATCCGTGTACCCTATGGGAGTGGATTGCGCCCTTCCTGTAAACCAGTCTGGCCTGACATCAGAGAACCTCCCAGACTCCACGGCGGGATGAAAGGGAAAGGTTATCACAGCCACGCAGTGGGGCAGTCAATAGAACATAGGTCGATAAAAACGACAACTCATGCTATCATAGCAAACATATAAAGCACACACCACTCATGCAAACACCCAATATAGGGATGGTAGCTAAGTAAGTCCTACGGACTTACCTCAACCTCGTACAAAATCAACCACGATCACCTCTACACTGGAGGGACAACACGGCCTATAAAAAGGCATAAAGAGATATATCAACCTCTATTCATCAAAGGGGTCACACCTAGACCCAAAGGGATCCATAAGGATCATAATCAATCTATAAGCCTCACCACCAACTAAACCTCAATATCTCAACATAGCTCACAATTCCTCAAATCTCAAGGTAGTATCTAATCAACATTCCTCAATCTCAATTTTAATCCTAATTTAATTAATTAACCTTTAATTAATTAATTAGATTTCGCCAGAATAACGTTTTGCCCGCAGACAATTTCTAAACCCCCTGTCATCAGATTTCATCAAACAAGAACCCATAATCACCAGAATAATATAACGACCATAATGGAATTTCTAATTGTCCTATTTGACAAGCCTAAAGTCAATTTAGGCCAAATCGCAGTACGGAAAACGAATAAATTCATAACTTATTCGTTACTAACCCGATTGACGATCTGAAAGAAGATTCGGAATCACAACGACGCAGGCTACGCATGGACATCATCAAATTCATCGGAATCTGAGCGACGGAACCGTCCTGGTGACATATATGCTCGACCAGCCCTCCATATACTCGGAAATGCAGAAACTCGGTACCGTTATGAAGAGAATGAAGAGAGGAATCCAGAAACTCAAACGGAATTGAAATCGGATTAGAAACGGAGAGTAGATCTGAGTTTGAAGGTTGAGAGAAATCAGAGCTTTTACGAGAAAACGTGAAAGGAAATGAATTAATAAAGGATTTTCCGCTATTTATAGTGAAGACGATAATTATCCTTTAGTAAAGTCGATAATTATCCATTAACCGATCAAAAGGCGGGTCGAACCTCTTTCTCCAACCTTCTCGAGATTGGAAAATTAAATCTGGAATATTGTAGGGATAATTATTACACAACTGTCTCGGAAAACGTGTATTCCTAAGCCGTCTTTCTTAGCCGCTAAGAAACGAAATAGCGACTCTTTTGACCGTTTTGCCTCTCCATGTTATTTCATATCTAGGACATATCCGATGTCCTGATCATTTCTCTCAACTGCATTTTTATTAATTGGAGCTCCCAAATGCTCCAAATAACACCGGAGGGTAAAAATAATTACCCGGGGGAAAAAGTAAAAATTTCCCCAAATGTCCAAAATTGCGCCAGGAACATAACGGTGGGACTCTTACTCATCACTTGCGAAATCTACGCGAGTTATATGCCAATTACTATCAAAGATTAAGTTAATCAACATTAATTAGAATTCGGAAATCCTAGCTATTACATCACACACCCCTTAAAAAAAAGTTTCGTCCCGAAACTTGAACAATTCCCAAATCCTCTCGGACCCATATGCCGAGGTATAACTCTCACTCTTTCTATCGGAGGTATCACATCTCCGTTCAAAAGATCACAACCTATAACAATCTATAACCTCAAGTATAAACATGGAGGAATCATCATCTCCAGGAAAAAGGGCCATAGCGCTACCCAAAGGCGTAGAGGAATCACGTCTCTCGCCATACCACATCACAAGGCATAGAGGAAGCACATCTCTAGCCAAAACATATCACATGCATAGAGGAAATACGTCTCTAGCCAACCCATAAACATATATATCGCATGGAGGAATCACATCTCCACTGAACTATGTCCATCAAGGTAGCATGGAGGAAAGAACCATCTCCAGCTGAATCCTAATCCCACTCAAATAGCATGGAGGAAAGAACCATCTCCAGCTATAAATATAATCATAGTCGGGTAGCGTGGAGGAAGTAATCATCTCCAGCTATAACATACATCACGCTAGCACATCAAGAGCTACTAAGATCATAAATCACATCACAACTAGCATGGAATAACACATCAAGGCATATAAGCACATAAGCACAACATTCATCAAGATAGTACTAAGATCTACTCGTGCTCCCACATATGGGTCTGTCCCAACATATACTCTGGATAGTTCCTCAGGACACTATCCTCAGTCTCTCACATAGCCTCTTCAGGTCTTCATCTCGACCATAATATCCTCAATATGGGAATGTCTTTCGAATGCAAGCGTTTCATATCTCATTCCAAGAATGTAATCGAATGCTCAACAAAAGTGTGGTTGAACTCAACCACCAAATCATCGTAACTCACAAGGTGTATCGAGTCTGGTATATACTTCCTCAGTTAAGACATAAGAAACACTGGGTGGATATCCTCTAATCTCAGAGGCAAAGCTAAACATCATGTTGCCTTCTCCGTACTGGTCGATCTCAAATAAACCATCATATTGGAAACTCCGTTCCCTTTCCATATTAACACGTCTAACGTCTCGCAGCTGAGATACTTACAGCCGGATATGAACTCTCGCTTGAACTTTAGAGGTTAACACCTCTTGTCTACATATAATATCTGGCGACTCTGTACAACCAACATTCTTCCTTCAATCAACGTTACTTGAACTATAAAATCCTGAATCTGGTCAGGTGTTATTCCACTACTACTGCTAGATCACTTCTAGCATAAGGATATACGACATCTATGTCTATATATATTGCCTCATAGGGCCATCCCAGAAATATGCACGTCATTCATTGTTATATAATAAACTCATTAATGGAAGGTAATATAACCATCCACGTTTCCCATTCAACTTACAACTTATAATAGATCTTTAAGATCTAGATGATCCTCTCTAACTGACCATCTGTGAAGGGGTGAAGTGTAGTCATGAGGTACAGACTCGTCCCCAAAGCAATCTGAATCTGCTGCCTCAAATCTCAAAGTAAAAACATCCATCTCGATCAGAAATGATCTTTTCGGTATACCATGGAGTCTCACTATCTGTCTAGTGTACTCCTCATCCAATTCATTCACTAGCCACGTCCTTCTGATAGAAATGAAACGTGTCAGTTTCATTAATTTGTTACCAACAATCCAGATAACATAAATCTTCTACTAGGTCACAATCCCATAAAAAAGTCCATAGAGATGTCCTCCCAAATTCTACTACTGCAGTGGTAGTGGGTGGGGCTTATCTCTAGATCGGAAAAACTCTATCTAGACCTGCTAACAGGTCACACACTGTATCACAAATCTGGTTATATCGGCTTCATACAACATAATCGTCTCATCTCGTGGTACATCTTACTCGTACCTGAATGTACTGAATAAGGCGTACAGTGGGTGTACCGTGATATTCTCTGTCTCCATCTGCATCAGCAGGTACACAAAAGTGGTCATGACTCTTCATCAGTCCATCTACTCCCATGGAGAACTATGGTGCCTCAGGACGAGACATCCTTTCTCTAAACCTTAAGGCCGGGCAGGTCTCCTGCTTCTGTTGGACCTCATCCAACAGACCAGGTAGAACCTTTGAGGTATAACTGGGTATCCTTATCAAGGAACTCATTGTCCAACTCTAGCCAAGCTAGATCTCTCTGAAGTTGAGGTTGAACTATCAGTCTCACAATCATCTTCTCTTGGAACGTCTTTCCATTCAAGTTATCGGCGACAACATTCAACTTCTTTGAATGATATGGAATCTTCAAGTCAAAGTCTTGATCAACTTAAGCTCTTAACACTGGCGGTTATTCAACCCCTTGTTGCATAAAATATACTTCAGATTTCCATGATCTATAGAAATCTGACATGAAGATCACACCGGTACGGTCTTCAAAACTTAAAGGCTTGAACTACCACTACTAACTCTAAATCATGAGTCGAGTAGTTCTCATCATACGTTCTCAGCTGTAAACACACATATCAATAACCCTACTCCTTTGTAGTAATACACATCTCAAACTTAGCTGGGATGTATCACCGTAAATCACGGGATCCCAAAAATCTTCTAACTACAACAGAATGGAAGCAGAGGTCAAATGCCTCCTCAACTCTTCAGAACATAGACACACTGATTTCATCACGTAGTTATGGTGGTCTTCTCAAAAGACTCACAAATGAATACGTAATCATATAAAATCCTTCCTCAAAGCATTGGTAGCAATCGGTTGAGCCGAGAAAACTACGTATTCCTTAATGTTCATCAGTATCTCCCATGTTACAACATACTTAGTTCTCGCCAGGTCAACCATGATCCCACTGGCGGAGACAACATGGCCTAAAAAGGCTACCACTGACATCTGAACTTACACTTAGAGCGCATAGCATACAACCCTCTATCTCTTGAAATCTACAAAACGGTCCTCAGACGATCGGTCTACTATTCTCTACTATGAGAGTATACCGACATGTCATCCATGAAGTCCACTACCAACTAATCAAGGAAGTCGATGAAGATACTATTCATCAACTCCATAAAAACTACTAAAACATTTGTCAACCCAAATGACATCACTACAAACTCGTAGTGTCCATAACGGGTATAGGATGCTATCTCATACACATGCTGCTCTCTCATCCATGACTAGGGATATCTTGAGCACAAAGGAATCCTGAAAACACAATTGCTTCTTGAAGCTAACTCATCAGGTCGTCAATACGGAACATGGAACCTACTAGGGTAAAAGAAGCCCGTTTCAATCAAATTTTCAAGTTATCAGTACAATATCTCAACAAGCACCATATAGTGTGGCTTTCTCATTCAATCTTGTATCATACTTCAACTCGATAACAATGTCCACACTCCGCTGAGGTGGCAACTAGACGGTTCAGTAACACGTCTATAAACTCATAAACAGCTGGAATACCTTCCAATGTTGGACTATCTCGCTCCTTCATGATATAACACTAGAAGGCGTCACATCCATGTTCTATCAGCTCAGTGCTCGTACATTCCTGATGACAAACCCGTCTCTTCAAAGGTCTTAACCTAAGAAGACCTCTATTTAACTCAACTCAGTAAAGACTATAATAGTCTTACTATTAAAAGCTAACACCATATGATATCTATTCATCCAAACCATACACATAATGAATTCCTCATGCACCTACGACATGACAAAGAAGTCTGCAATCATACACGGGTCCCTGAAATAAGGGAACAAACACGCATCTCACGGGTATCTCAGACCCAAAAAGGTAATCCTATAAAGGAAAATCCACCTTCTACTATATACCAAAATTCAACCATTAATGCATGCATCGAAAGACATGACGTGCATAGCACTCACAACAAGCAAAACTCCACATGGTAAACCATTAACGAGAAGGGTACCTATAACAACTAACACTCGTAGCTCCTCTACATATCATCACTCAATGTCAGATCCATGCTCCTCAGGTATCACTGAGGTCATCACTATAGCCTCCACTTCCACTATTTCTGCACCGGAAAGAGGAAGGTCTTGCTGGGAAGAAACACCACCGTGATGACAGAAAGGGCCAGATGACCTAACTCACCACAAGTGTTACAAGCTATCAGTGCCAAAGGGCACACAAAACGCAAATGATCTGGATAGCCACAACTGAAACATAATCATCCCATCCTTGCAACATGTGCAACTGAAGGGTAACTCGACCTTCGTCGTCCACCTGGAATGATCTCACTCTTGAAGGGAACCTGTAAAGGCAATGCCTTGCCCTGTCGACAAAACTTCGCTCTATGCCCTGCTTTACCACACGTAAAGCATATTATGGGCGCCTTTGGACACACACCTCGCCGGTGTCCAAACTTCCCGCAATTAAAACACTGTAGTTCCGTGCCAGTCGTCTTCATGGCCAAAGGACCACTTGGTTGTCCTGGTATCTGACTTGGTTCACCATTCATCATATTTGCTTCTCTAGTAACTGATTCAGTGCACTACTTCTTTCCAGATCCATAAGCTTCAGTTGATCTCACAATTGTTGGTAAATCTGGTGTGGATCTACCCGCTATCACCGCTTCATATACTTGTTACATATATTCTTGAAACTCGAATCTACTCATGGAGACACGATCAGCCTCTTCAAACTCGTTCTTTGCCATAGGCGAAACAACAGCGGAAACGGGTCCCTAACTTATCACCACTGGAGGAAGAGGGGGTGTACCCCTACCTCATCCCACTACAGATACTACTCTAGTATGAGTCATCTGTAGGATATACGCACCTAATCTTATAAGGCTATATATATGCCATAGGTATCGATATGTATATAATACATCCACATAATCCATAGTACACACAGATATATATACATATCTACGCTGCAGAGATCCATGGCAGAGGTGACGACTTCTCGTACATTCTATCCCAAAACCACACTTAAAACCAAAACCTTTGAAAACGTCAGATCCCATGTGGGCTCTGTTTATTTTACCTATCAAACCCCATTGCAGGTAGCAAGTGCCATTGTTGTCAACCTGGGCTCTGATACCAACTCTGTAACACCCCGAATCCGCGGGACTCGGGATGTCACATTGGGCTAGGATCTCACAATGGATTCTGACCCTAGCCTGACAAAAAGTTCACTGGACCTTACAACATGGCACTGACAGATATAAAACAAATACATAAAACAGTATAAACTGTACGACCCAAAGAAAAAAAACAACATAGCCGAGTATATAAAACAACATCCTCACATAGGAGGTACAAAAGATCATCCTCACGCAGGAGGGGAAACATAACAACCCCAAACCAACCACCTAATGTACGAGAGTCCTCGGCCTGTCACCCTGCCAGATCACCCAGTAGCGCCTAACCTGTAAACATCTACAACACGGTATGAAACCGTTAGCTAACCATACATATATGAGGTAATGCATAAGCACAAGCACAATCATGAAAGATAAACACATCAGCATGCTATCACACATTTACCCATTTATTATCTTTATATAATGACCATTCACTCAAAAACCGTATATGTATATAGATAGATGAAAGTATGTGACACGAGGACCGATACATCCCCGCCTCTGAGTACAATGTCCAGCTGTACGAGTATCGGTCACACAATCCGTGTACCCTATGGGAGTGGATTGCGCCCTTCCTGTAAACCAGTCTGGCCTGACATCAGAGAACCTCCCAGACTCCACGGCGGGATGAAAGGGAAAGGTTATCACAGCCACGCAGTGGGGCAGTCAATAGAACATAGGTCGATAAAAACGACAACTCATGCTATCATAGCAAACATATAAAGCACACACCACTCATGCAAACACCCAATATAGGGATGGTAGCTAAGTAAGTCCTACGGACTTACCTCAACCTCGTACAAAATCAACCACGATCACCTCTACACTGGAGGGACAACACGGCCTATAAAAAGGCATAAAGAGATATATCAACCTCTATTCATCAAAGGGGTCACACCTAGACCCAAAGGGATCCATAAGGATCATACTCAATCTATAAGCCTCACAACCAACTAAACCTCAATATCTCAACATAACTCACAATTCCTCAAATCTCAAGGTAGTATCTAATCAACATTCCTCAATCTCAATTCTAATCCTAATTTAATTAATTAACCTTTAATTAATTAATTAGATATCGCCAGAATAACATTTTGCCCGCAGGCAATTTCTAAACCCCCTGTCATCAGATTTCATCAAACAAACAACCCATAATCACCAGAATAATATAACGACCATAATGGAATTTCTAATTGTCCTATTTGACAAGCCTAAACTCAATTTAGGCTAAATCGCAGTACGGAAAACGAATAAATTCATAACTTATTCGTTACTAACCCGATTGACGATCTGAAAGAAGATTCGGAATCACAACGACGCAGGCTACGCATGGACAACATCAAATTCACCGGAATCTGAGCGACGGAACCTGTCTGGTGACATATATGCTCGACCAACCCTTCTTATACTCGGAAATGCAGAAACTCGGTACCGATATGAAGAGAATGAAGAGAGGAATCCAGAAACTCAAACGGAATTGAAATCGGATTAGAAACGGAGAGTAGATCTGAGTTTGAAGGTTGAGAGAAATCAGAGCTTTTACGAGAAAACGTGAAAGGAAATGAATTAATAAAGAATTTTCCGCTATTTATAGTGAAGACGATAATTATCCTTTAGTAAAGTCGATAATTATCCATTAACCGATCAAAAGGCGGGTCGAACCTCTTTCTCCAAACTTCTCGAGATTGGAAAATTAAATCTGGAATATTGTAGGGATAATTATTACACAACTGTCTCGGAAAACGTGTATTCCTAAGCCGTCTTTCTTAGCCGTTAAGAAACGAAATAGCGACTCTTTTGGCCGTTTTGCCTCTCCATGTTATTTCATATCTAGGACATATCCGATGTCCTGATCATTTCTCTCAACTGCATTTTTATTAATTGGAGCTCCCAAATGCTCCAAATAACACCGGAGGGTAAAAATAATTACCCGGGGGAAAAAGTAAAAATTTCCCCAAATGTCCAAAATTGCGCCAGGAACATAACGGTGGGACTCTTACTCATCACTTGCGAAATCTTCGCAAGTTATATGTCAATTACTATCAACGATTAAGTTAATCAACATTAATTAGAATTCGGAAATCCTAGCTATTACATTATTGTAACAAAAAAAACTCATTAAGTATCTATGACTAGCAAGCAGAATATTTCAATTTTACTAGAAAAGACAAGAATAGAAACACATAGATGTTACTTGTGGATCATACACCGACCTTAGCTATCTTCACTAATTGATCATAGTTGTCGTGTCCATAGAAAAATGGCTCCATCCGATATATTATTGTAACAAAAAAAACTCATTAAGTATCTATGATTAGCAAGCAGAATATTTCAGTTTTAACTGGAAAAGACAAGAACAGAAACACATAGATGTTACTTGTGGATCATACACCGACCTTAGCTATCTTCACCAATTGATCATGGTTGTCGTGTCCATAGAAAAATGGCTCGTTCCGATATATTATTGTAACAAAAAAAACTCATTAAGTATCTATGACTAGCAAGCAGAATATTTCAATTTCTACTAGAAAAGACAAGAACAGAAACACATAGATGTTACTTGTGGATCATACACCGACCTTAGCTATCTTCACCAATTGATCATGGTTGTCGTGTCCATAGAAAAATGGCTCGTTCCGATATATTATTGTAACAAAAAAAACTCATTAAGTATCTATGACTAGCAAGCAGAATATTTCAATTTTTACTAGAAAAGACAAGAACAGAAACACATAGATGTTACTTGTGGATCATACACCGACCTTAGCTATCTTCACCAATTGATCATAGTTGTCGTGTCCATAGAAAAATGGCTCGTTCCGATATTTTATTGTAACAAAAAAAACTCATTAAGTATCTATGACTAGCAAGCAGAATATTTCAATTTTTACTGGAAAAGACAATAACAGAAACACATAGATGTTACTTGTGGATCATACACCGACCTTAGCTATCTTCACCAATTGATCATGGTTGTCGTGTCCATAGAAAAATGTCTCGTTCCGATATTTTATTGTAACAAAAAAAACTCATTAAGTATCAATGACTAGTGTAACACCCCGAATCCGCGGGACTCGGGATGTCACATTGGGCTAGGATCTCACAATGGATTCTGACCCTAGCCTGACAAAAAGTTCACTGGACCTTACAACATGGCACTGACAGATATAAAACAAATACATAAAACAGTATAAACTGTACGACCCAAAGAAAAAAAACAACATAGCCGAGTATATAAAACAACATCCTCACATAGGAGGTACAAAAGATCATCCTCACGCAGGAGGGGAAACATAACAACCCCAAACCAACCACCTAATGTACGAGAGTCCTCGGCCTGTCACCCTGCCAGATCACCCAGTAGCGCCTAACCTGTAAACATCTACAACACGGTATGAAACCGTTAGCTAACCATACATATATGAGGTAATGCATAAGCACAAGCACAATCATGAAAGATAAACACATCAGCATGCTATCACACATTTACCCATTTATTATCTTTATATAATGACCATTCACTCAAAAACCGTATATGTATATAGATAGATGAAAGTATGTGACACGAGGACCGATACATCCCCGCCTCTGAGTACAATGTCCAGCTGTACGAGTATCGGTCACACAATCCGTGTACCCTATGGGAGTGGATTGCGCCCTTCCTGTAAACCAGTCTGGCCTGACATCAGAGAACCTCCCAGACTCCACGGCGGGATGAAAGGGAAAGGTTATCACAGCCACGCAGTGGGGCAGTCAATAGAACATAGGTCGATAAAAACGACAACTCATGCTATCATAGCAAACATATAAAGCACACACCACTCATGCAAACACCCAATATAGGGATGGTAGCTAAGTAAGTCCTACGGACTTACCTCAACCTCGTACAAAATCAACCACGATCACCTCTACACTGGAGGGACAACACGGCCTATAAAAAGGCATAAAGAGATATATCAACCTCTATTCATCAAAGGGGTCACACCTAGACCCAAAGGGATCCATAAGGATCATAATCAATCTATAAGCCTCACCACCAACTAAACCTCAATATCTCAACATAGCTCACAATTCCTCAAATCTCAAGGTAGTATCTAATCAACATTCCTCAATCTCAATTTTAATCCTAATTTAATTAATTAACCTTTAATTAATTAATTAGATTTCGCCAGAATAACGTTTTGCCCGCAGACAATTTCTAAACCCCCTGTCATCAGATTTCATCAAACAAGAACCCATAATCACCAGAATAATATAACGACCATAATGGAATTTCTAATTGTCCTATTTGACAAGCCTAAAGTCAATTTAGGCCAAATCGCAGTACGGAAAACGAATAAATTCATAACTTATTCGTTACTAACCCGATTGACGATCTGAAAGAAGATTCGGAATCACAACGACGCAGGCTACGCATGGACATCATCAAATTCATCGGAATCTGAGCGACGGAACCGTCCTGGTGACATATATGCTCGACCAGCCCTCCATATACTCGGAAATGCAGAAACTCGGTACCGTTATGAAGAGAATGAAGAGAGGAATCCAGAAACTCAAACGGATTTGAAATCGGATTAGAAACGGAGAGTAGATCTGAGTTTGAAGGTTGAGAGAAATCAGAGCTTTTACGAGAAAACGTGAAAGGAAATGAATTAATAAAGGATTTTCCGCTATTTATAGTGAAGACGATAATTATCCTTTAGTAAAGTCGATAATTATCCATTAACCGATCAAAAGGCGGGTCGAACCTCTTTCTCCAACCTTCTCGAGATTGGAAAATTAAATCTGGAATATTGTAGGGATAATTATTACACAACTGTCTCGGAAAACGTGTATTCCTAAGCCGTCTTTCTTAGCCGCTAAGAAACGAAATAGCGACTCTTTTGACCGTTTTGCCTCTCCATGTTATTTCATATCTAGGACATATCCGATGTCCTGATCATTTCTCTCAACTGCATTTTTATTAATTGGAGCTCCCAAATGCTCCAAATAACACCGGAGGGTAAAAATAATTACCCGGGGGAAAAAGTAAAAATTTCCCCAAATGTCCAAAATTGCGCCAGGAACATAACGGTGGGACTCTTACTCATCACTTGCGAAATCTACGCGAGTTATATGCCAATTACTATCAAAGATTAAGTTAATCAACATTAATTAGAATTCGGAAATCCTAGCTATTACACTATGCTTCTCCTTTGCAATTCCTTAGCTCTTTGTGATCCTTCTAAGACTCCTTTAGCTTCCTTAACATCCCTAGGTTCTCCTTGCTCCATTTTTGCATCCAATTCAACTCTATTTACCTGCGATTCATCCAAAACTCGTGTAGACCTCTATTTCCGACAATTAATTGAATAGAACATAAAAGGCATACAAAATCCCTCTAAATGCAAGGTAAATAGAGATAATGTGTTGTATTATGCATGAATATGATGATACATAATTCATGTCATCATTTGCCAAATCCTATCCTTGTTATAACTTTCCTGGTTCAACGCAAGCATAGGATGAGACTTACCCGGTGATTCCTTTGTTTGTATACCCAAGATCATGCGTGTTAGGTAATTAAGGTTTATCCTTTATTGGGGTTTGAGTGCGCCTTCATTCCATCCTTGAGAGTTATCCTAAGACTTACCCGGTAATGGTTGATTCTATCCCCTTGGGTGGTGTGTTGGTTTGAGATTATAGTTCCTTTCCTTAGTGCCTTGAGACTTACCCGGTGAGAGGATCTTTGGTTTAGGATACTAGTTGTGAGACTTACCCGGTGATCTATACACACCTTAGAAACACCTTCCCTTTGCAAACCTCAGCTTTGTCCACGTTATCTTTTTAGATCTTGAGTCGGAACCACAACTGGATGCTTTCATCTCTAGAATACGCATTTTCTTTACCTGATTATTACATTATCTTTGATACCTTTCCTTTGTTACATGTTTTTGATTGACAACCTGATATACCGATCTTTGTTTCACCATAGTACTTGTGTTCCACCTTGGAGTATTTGCCGTAATTACAATTGATCCGTACACTGCGGGTTCACATATTGTTTCAGGCTTATATTTTAGGTTATAAATTTAAAGCTATATCGTTCACCATACACACACGTCAGAGAGCGAACAAGTTTTTAGAGCCGTTGCCGGGGACTTGGTCAAGACCAAGTTCGGTCTCGGTTTTCTTTTGGGGATGCTGCCCTTGTTGCTATTGATTGCTTTACTTGAGTGATTTCAGAGGATCTTTCCTTAGGTTTATGCGAAGAACTCGTGCTGAAAAGGAAATCGTTTCCTACGATACCGAACCAAAAAAGACATACAAAAGAAGATTGAAAGAAGTTAAGATGGCCGATCAAGATAATCGAGATCTTGAAGCCAAAATGAAGGAGGCATTGGAACAACTTCGCCTCAAAAAAGAAGAGTTGCAGAGAGAGAAAGACAAGATTCGTGCAAGAACTGAAGAGATTCAAGCTGATATGCCCGCTCTACGAGCTCAGATCTTACCTCGACCAGTCTTAGTTGCTCGATCGAGGCAGGATCCAGCCCTAGTTGCACCGGCCGCGATACAACCACCACCTTGGTTGCCGGCTATGGTTGACCGAAGTCACCTCTTTGCTGGAATTCCGCAAACCCTAGGTCAAAGGAAGGACCCGAATCAGCAAGTGCGGCGTCCAGGAGTTAATCTAGGAGATCTAGCTGAGCATGATTTTGATCTTCGACCTCAAGTTCTAACCATGATTCGACAATGCCAGTTTGGAGGTTTGGAAAGAGAATCTCCACATCAACATTTACAAAATTATAAGATTCTTATGGAGACTTTGAGACCATCAAGAGTGGAGAACAACAATTACAAGTTAAGGCCTTTCTACTTCTCATTGAAAGACAAGGCGCTTGCTTGGTATCAATCTCTTCCAGCTGGAAATATCAACACATGGGAAGAGATGATTACAAAGTTTCTTACTAAGTTCTTTCCCCCATCAAAGACCGCTGAATTGAGGGGTAAGATCAATGCCTTTATTATGAAAGAAAAAGAAAGTTTGTCCAATTCATGGGAAATGTTCAAGGACCTTTTGTTGGATTGCCCTTATCATGGGATTCCAAAGATCGAGTTGCTAGAAATCTACTTCAAAGGTTTGGATGGAGACACTCAATTCAAACTCCAATTACTTTCTTCCGGCACTTTCTTGGATATGCCGGTAGACGAAGCTTGGGAAATCATAGAAAAGCAAGCCTTACACAAGGAGAAATATTCCCATCGAAGGGTTGAAGATGGAGCAAGGCGAGTTAGCTTTCCGGATACAAATTCAAATGCTACTCAACTCACCACGCTCAACAATGAAGTCAAGGCATTGAAGGAGCTTTTGGTAGCTCAAACTAAAAGGAGCAAGATGCTGGATATGTAGGAAGAGGAAATTATCAAGGGCCGCGGAACAACAATAATTATAACAACAGGAATTTCAACAACAATTGGAGATCGAATCAACAAAATCCCAGTAACCCTTATTCTAATGCGGAAAATGCTCTTAACCCCCCTTCTTCTTCTTCTTCTTCTTCTTCTTCTTCTTCTTCTTCTTCTTCTTCTTCTTCTTCTTCTTCTTCTTCTTCTTCTTCTTCTTCTTCTTCTACTCCCTTGAGAAGCCAGGAGCCATCATCAAGCTCGTCCCAACCACCCAAAAACCTAGACGCTGTGTTAGAGGCTATATTGATCAAGCTCAACGCTATAGAGACTTCTATGAACTCGTTTTCAAAAGCACAAAAAGCCTTAGAAGAATAATTTTTCAACAAGGTTAATGAAGCACCATGAGATCCTAGAAAACTTCCAGGAAGGACAAAGAACAACCCAAAAGGGCAAGTCATGGCAATTACAACACGCAGTGGATTGAAGACCGTAGATCCAACACCAAGAGATCCTGGAAACTTCCAGGAAGGACAAAGAACAATCCAAAAGGGCAAGCCATGACAATCACAACACACAGTGGATTGAAGACCGCAAATCCAGTACTTCAGTCGGACCACAATCAGACAAGGAACACCTCGGTCAAGGTGCCAACCGAGGTAGAGCCCCACAAAGCGAAAGAAAAAGTTGAAGTTTATGTTCCGCCACCTGCTTATAAACCACCACTCACGTTCCCTCAGTCTAGGGCGCGGGCACATCTAGACAAGCACTTTGGTAAGTTTCTTGACCTTATGAATAAGCTATATATTAACATTCCTTTCATTGATGCTATCCTAGGAATGCCCGCCTATTGAAAGTTTTTGAAAGAGATCTTGTCAAGGAAGAGAATGCTGGAAGACTTTGGAGAAGTACGGAAAACCTCTAGATCATTGGAGCTCATTCAAATCATGAAAGAGAAGATGCCACCTAAGTTGAGAGATCCCGGTTCGTTTTGCATTCCCATCCAAGTTGGGGATGTGACTTATGATGCACTTTGTGATCTAGGAGCTAGTGTGAGCATCATTCCTCTAGCACTTTGTGAGAAGATCGGCCTTGGAGATCCTAAGCCCGTGAAGATGACGTTATACATGGCGGATCGTTCCATTACCCGCCCCGTTGGTATTTGGAGGACGATCCCGTCAAGTTAGGTAATTTCTACATACCTATAGACTTTGTTGTGTTGGACATTCCCGCAGATTATCTCATTCCTATCATTCTCGGAAGACCATTTCTAGCAACATCGGGTTACAACGTTGATTGTAAGAACGCCTAATTAAAGTTCAGCATTGGTGGTGATTATGTGGAGTGTGCACTCTTGGCTACAATAAAGGGAGAGCCTTTGGAAGATTATATCTTCAACATCTATGATGAGGAAGATTCTCGAGAATTGATGAGCTCTATCCTTATTAAGGACCCTCTTGAGAAAGTTTTGAGTTTTAGTATGATGGAGGAAGGTATAGATGTTTTGTGTGATGCAAATGTACAAAGCTTGGAAATATTGGAAGCAGATCCAGGAGCTTGATTCGATAAACTGATTCAGGAGAAGAAAAGCACATTAGGTTTCGGGTCCCAATTTCAGTACCTCGACCGAGACAGTTTTCGGACCAAGCGAGGTGATCTTATCTGAAGAACACCTCGGTCCACCATCTCGGACCACGACCGAGACAGTAGGCGAGATGAAGTCAACTAGGACTCACATCAGTCCAGTACTTCAATCTAAGTCCTCTTCATTAGAGAGAGAAGGTACATATCCACCACTGAAAGCACCTCCTATCTTAGAACTTAAACCGCTCCCAACTCACTTGAGGTATGCTTTCCTTGGTCCGGATTCTACTTATTCCGTCATTGTTAGTGCTTCTCTTTTTGAAGATGAATTGTCTAAGTTGATGAATGTGCTGAGGAAACATAGAAAGGCTTTGGGATACACTATTGATGATCTTGTTGGTATTAAGCCTTCAATTTGTATGCATAAGATACTAATGGACGATGATCACAAGACTTCACGGGAACCTCAAAGACGGTTAAATCCAATCATGAAAGAGGTTGTGAAGAAGAAGATTCTTAAGTTGTTGGATGCAGGTATCATATTTCCCATATCGGATAGCAAATGGGCGAGCCCGGTCCATGTAGTTCCCAAGAAGGGTGGGATGACCGTTGTGACAAACAAGAACAACGAGTTGATTACTACTAGGACCGTTACGGGCTGGAGGATGTGCATTGACTATAGGGAGCTGAATTTTGCCATGAGAAAGGACCATTTACCTCTTCCATTCATTAAAAAAATGCTTGAACGGTTAGCACAACACTCCCATTTTTGCTATTTAGATGGTTATAGTGGCTTCTTCAAAATTCCTATCCATCCGGATGATCAAGAGAAGACCACTTTCACTGTCCATGGGGGACATTCGCTTATCGGAGGATGCCATTCGGATTGTGTAACGCACCTGCTACTTTTCAGCGTTGTATGATGGCTATCTTCTCCGAGTATATTGAGGAGATCATGGAGGTATTCATGGATGATTTTTCGGTATATGGTTCCTCTTTTGATAACTGTTTGGCTAACCTTTCTCTAGTGTTACAACGTTGTGAAGACACTAATCTTGTTTCCAACCGAGGTATCGAGGTCGATCGAGCTAAGATTGAGACTATTGAGAAACTTCCTTCCCCTTGTTCTGTTAAGGGTATGCAGAGTTTTCTCGGGCATGTAGGTTTCTATAGGAGGTTCATCAAGGATTTCTCTAAAATCTCTAAACCGGTCACTAATCTTTTGAATAAGGATATTGTTTTTGAGTTTTCACAGGAATACCTTGATGCTTTTTACAGGATAAAGGAAGCATTGATTACCACTCCCATCATTTAACCTCCCGATTGGACCTTGCCCTTTGAGATTATGTGTGATGCTAGTGTTGTGGTCGTAGGAGCTGTCTTGGACAAAAGAAGGATGGCCGGACCAACGCTATTTACTATGCTTGAAAGACGCTACATGAAGCTCAACTAAACTACGCCACCACCGAGAAGGAGCTATTGGTAGTTATTTATGCATTCAAGAAGTTTCGCTCTTACTTAGTGGGAGCAAAAGTTATTATTTACACTTACCATGCAACTATTCGATACTTGCTGGCTAAGAAAGATGCAAAGCCGCGCCTTATTCATTGGATTCTCTTGCTTCAAGAGTTTGACCTAGAGATTCGCGATAAAAAGGGATCCGAGAATTCCGTGACGGATCACTTCAGCCGGCTACCACCCATCTCGCTCGAGAAGGATGACTTACCCATTGATGACTCATTTCCCGATGAGCACTTGCACTTTATGGAGCATTGGATGGAACCATTTGTTTTTCCCCATGATGAAATTGAAGTATGGGGTGAGGACACCTTACACCTTGTTTGAGGATGACGTACGGTCCATCTAGCGACCTTAAACCAAGCGCTTCTTAGGAGGCAACCCAAGGTATTGCTTTCTTTTCCCTTTTCTAGCTTAGTTTAGATTGTTTGCTTTGTGTTTGTGGGTCCTCCTAGACAGGAATCAAGTACTCTCTAAGAAGAAATTACAACTCAGGAGCTCCATGGAAGGACAAACGTTCGAGAAATTGAGAAGACGAGTTTGATTGAGACACATCTCGGTTGCTGTCACAGTACGTCGACCGAAGTGTTCTCCGTCAACCGAGGTGGCTAGGTCTGACTTCCACCTCGCTCTGACACCTCGGTGCGCTCAAGAACATCTCGACCGAGGTGTCATCAAATTCAGCGAGGGGTATAAAAGGGGTTCGACGTTTTCTCTCTCCTCTTACCTTTCCCTCTCTTCGCTCACCTCGACCGTGGCGCACTCTCCCCACTCAGATTCTCCATTCTCGATCGTTTTGAAAGACTTTTGGCTCCAAATCATCATAAGAAGTAAGAGATTCAGTTCCCAAGCAACAAACAACACAAAGATCGCTTCTATTTTCTTCAAATCTGCCTAGATCTGGCTTTGGTTGCCGTTGGTTGCTGTTGGAAAAGATATAAGTACCCCATAGGAGGCAATTAGTAGTGTTTTTGGGGAAAAACCTTCCAGTTTTCGGATCTTACCTAGAATAGCACTTTGCCTCGGTTGAATCGTCTACGTCTTGTCCGAGGTGTTCTTGACCCGACCGAGGTGACCTCAAGCCATGAGTAGTTCCAGGAGATCTGATCGTCAATTGGCCTTGAGAGATAGGCCCAATATTTCCCACCACTCTTCCCCCTCTTCTGCATCTCAGCCTTCCATCCCGATGATCCACGAGAGACATCCAACGGGATTTCGATCGGATTTGTGGACATCCCATCATTGCCCCACGGTTCGTACATGTTGATGACTTCGAGGTCCTTCACGAGGGGTGGACTTAAAGAAGATGATTTCGATGGTTGGCCTCGAAGACTTCATGGCCATTAGAGCACCGGCTTATCTGGAGCCGACCTTTGAGTTTTTGTGTTCAATTACCTACGTACCAGAGCGTAGAGGGATCAAGTATAGGTTGCTGAACAGAAACTACGTAGTTCCTCTTGATTAGTTTGGGGAGATCTTTGGATTCCCGACCCCCACAGTGACAGATTTTCCTTCTAGAGCACATGCTCAGAGTTTTTGGAGAGAGATAGCTCATGTGACCGATCACAATGACAGATGGCAGCCCGGAGATTCCCGGGAGCGGATCATCTTTCACCTTGCATTCCGCCTAGCTCACAGAATCTTCAGCGAGATGCTTCTGGCGCGTACTAAGACGCCCCAAAAGGTAAGAAAGGGTGAACTCTTGAGTTTGTTTTGCATGGCTACTAGAGAAGTTCCGGATTTTGCTGCCATGCTGGCAGAGGATCTTCACCGGATCAAGGGGAAGGCGAAGGGCGATATTTGTTGTGGTGGGTTGGTGACCCACATCGCCTCTTCTATGGGCTTGGACTTATCTGCATGCACACTAGTTGCGGCTCTAGGGCTGCTGGGATTGCAAGAGATGATCACACGATGCATTCTCGTTCCCCGTGGTCTTGGCACACCATACGTTGCCATGCCATGGAAAAAAAAGTTTCCTCAGGGCATTCTCTGGTCTTCACAGTTTTCTGTTTATGATTGTCAGTACTAGGTGGCTGCGTGGTTTCCATACATGCAGGAGGCTGCTGCTAGAGAGGCAGGTGGGAAAGATGATGATGATGATGGTTATGGAGGAGATGCTGCCATGGATACCGGTACTAATACCGGTGGGCCCAGTATTCCCACCATTGACCTTGATGACGAGGCCACGGAGGATGAGAGAGAAGCACCTACACCTCCAACTGACATGCCACCACCACCTGATGAGACATTTGACTGAGTCTTACACCGCCTTGAGACTAGATGTGACCCAGCGTTTCGATGCCCAGCGCAGATCTATAGATGGATGGACGCACCGGATGGAGGAGAGCCAACACTTCACACGACGGATGATGGAGGTGCAATATCAGCAGATTATGGGCTATCCATTCGATCCGTCCCAGTTCCCCCACATTCAACCACCACCACCTCCAATTGACGAAGATTGAGCTTCATTGATTTATTTTCTATTTATTATGCACTTTAGCTATGTCCAGTGAGTGCCTTCTTTTCTCTTGACTTATATTTGACCAATTGGGACAATGTGTCCCAAGTATGGGGTATTGGTGTATTATTTAACTTACTTGCTACTCTTATATGACTCTCGTAGATATTATCGTTTATTTAGCTCTATATGCTTATCTGTCATTACATGCATACATACAGGTTTCTATTTGAGAAAAACGTCAAAAACCAGTTTGAAAATTTTTTTTTAGCTCGACCGAGATGTTCTTGACGAAACGAGGTCGTGAAAACCGAGGCACATCTCGGTTGAACACCTCGGACACCGTTAGAACACCTCGACCGACATGGGTTCTTAACTAAAAGATTTTCGAAACGTTTTGTGCTTCTATTCTAGATGTGACCTGGATGAAGATATTTGTTTGCAGATTGGTTTTGAAATCTTTTTATGCTCGAAAGGTTTTATGATATGTTTAAGTTTTTAAATGCTTTGTTTGAAATTCTAGCATGTTTAATACTTTTTTTTATCAAAATTATGTTGGATTTGAAGATTGACACCACATTATGAGTTCTCGAACATTCTTCTTGGGATGAGTACGGCACTTCATTCACTTCTTCTTCTTCTTGAACATACTTTAGCCCCTCATATACATATTTGCCTCTTACCTATGGAAGTGAAGTTGAGATTTTGGCTGAAAGTGATAGAAAGAAACAAATTAGGTTTGGGGACGTTGATCTTGATGATGAGTGACTCGGCACCAGTCACATAGCCGAGTGTTTGTGTCTTGCCAAAGTCGGATTGATCGATAATCCTAACGGGTCATATTATGTGCATCAAGGGTATGAGGCATCTCGAGAAATTGATGATTGTTGATCTCCTAGGTTTCGGTTATTGTGCACCTCTGTCCATGTTCCCAAAAAGTAAACTAAAAAGTGAAAATAAGCAAAGCTTATTGGTGGAACTAGTTAACACGAAAAGAAGTTTGAAAGATTTCACATTTACAATCAACGATGACAATTACGAAGCTAACAAAATAAATAACAATTAAATAGGACAAGTTGTCAATAACACTACCTTCAAGTGTCTACTAATACTTAAAAATGTCTAACGTGAAGCCACTCGTTTCCTTCTTTACTACTTAGTAGTCATATCCCTACCTCGCTCTCAAGCACAAGGGCTAGAGGCGTCACCGATGCCACCCAAATCGTTGTCGAGGGCTTGAGACAGTTTTAACAAGGGGACATATAAGACAATGGTGACGGGGACGGGGTGAGGTTTGTGCCGCCGAGTCAGATGTAAACGCGCATCAAACTCTGGCAAGAGAGTTTCCAAAGTCGAGTGCGAGAGAGAAATCCCCGAGTCATCGTCGAATTAGCAAGGAGCGGGGAGAGCTAGATGAGAGAGAATATTAGGTTAATATAATGTTAATTTACAAAATTTGAAACTTTGGTGATTAGTTTTGCTATTTCATAGTGTCTAAGGGTAATTTTGGAAATTCAACCTTATATTATTTAGTACGGTGATGTAGAGTGTCGGAAAGAAGTTAATTTTTGGTCAATCATAAAAGAGGGAGAACAATTGACGATGGTTAAGACGAGGTGGGGGTGTGTGCCGCAAATGGAGTGAGCAATATGAATGAAGCAACCAACAAAAGAACGAGGGTGGTGCGCGGGAGACAAGGATGATACAAAGGAGGGTACATTGAAGAAAGTGACAGCATGAAAAATTACTATCCACGTTTTCCTATTGTCAATTTCGTATTTGATGCATTACCAGAAAAATATATTTTAATATGTATTAAATTTTTGGGAGAAAGAGACGACTGATGACCTATTATTAGTAAAAACAAATCAAAACTTTTATTAGAACTATTCGATGGTGTGTCAATGATAGCATGTTTTATAGTCTATATTTTGGGATTGATTTAGACGTTTTATCTTCATAAATCTGCAAGTATGGATGTATATTCTTTGATCATTATGTTGTTTTGTTTACCTTTGAAAGAATCGAGGTCTACACCTAGTTTCGTTGTGATTGTAGGGAAAATAACACGTTTTGGAACGATATGGAGCTAAAGAAGCTAAGGAGTGATTGGAGCTACATTATGGAGCATTGAGGAGATATAAGAAAAGCTTAGGAACCATGGAAATTGGACAAAAGATTGATTTTGGACCAAATTAGAAAGATTTACACGCAGCAGAGATACACCTCGGATGACTACAGTACCACCTCGACCGAGGTGATCTTTGTGATGGGCTGGACCGAGGCGAACGACTAACAACCCACGAGATCTTTTATTTTTGGCTGAGATCTTTTATTTTTGGCAAGTGATTCTCCTATATATTAGGATGGATTTTCTGGATGTAAAGCATGTCTTAGAGCTGGAAGTTAAAGGAATTTAGAGAGTTTCGAAGATCCAAGGAAGGAAGTTGGGTTTGAAGGAAGGTTGAAGGCTTTAAAGGAAGTTGTAAGGTTTTCTTAGATTCGTTGTCTTTCTAGTTTGTGATTGAGGAACGCAGTTTGATTGTTGAATTGATTGTTTGATTGAGTTATTGAGACCTTTGTATTACGGTTATCTTGTTTGAATATTGATTCCTTTCTTATATATTTGATTATTGTTATGATGATGATTGTTGGCTAAGTTCTTTATGCGACTCTAGGGTGATTGGCTGAAGATTTTGGGAAAGACGATAAAAGAATGAGCCTTTGCCCCAGTGGACCCTGAAAGCTCAAGCCTTTACCTTAACCGACGAACACCTCGATCAGTCGTGGAACATCTCGACCGAGATGGGACATGAACTGAGCGAGGCGAGACCTTTCCTGATCCTTTTTCGAGTTGAGGTTTCAGTTTGCCTAATCTTATCCCTGTTATACCTTCCCTGGTTCAACGCAAGCCTAGGATGAGACTTACCCGGCGATTCCTTGTTTGTATACCCAAGATCATGAGTGTTAGGTAATAAAGGTTTATCCTTTATTGGGGTTTGAGTGTGCCTTCATTCCATCCTTGAGAGTTATCGTGAGACTTACCCGGTAAAGGTTGATTCTATCCCCTTGGGTGGTGTGTTGGTTTGAGATTATAGTTCCTTTCCTTAGTACCTTGAGACTTACCTAGTGAGAGGATCTTTGGTTTAGAATAGTGAGTAGTGAGACTTACCCGCTAATCTATTCTCACCTTAGAAACACCTTCCCTTTGTAAACCTCAGCTTTGTCCACGTTATCTTTTGAGATCTTCAGTCGGAACCACAACTGGATGCTTTAATCTCTAGAATCCGCATTTTCTTTACGTGATTATTACATAATCTTTGATACCTTTGCTTTTTTGCTTGTTTTTGATTGACAACCTGAATTACCGATCTTTGTTTCACCATTGTCCTTGTGTTCGACCCTAGAGTATTTGCCGTTATTACAATTGATTTGTACACTGCGGGTTCGCATATTGTTCTAGGCTGATATTTTAGGTTATAAATTTAAAGCTATATTTTTCACCATACACACACGTCTGAGAGTGAACAGTTACCCCTAAATGTTTTTTTTTGAAAATGGAAAGCGGTTCGAACCACTAGACGACGCGTTGTTTGGTGGATCGAAAGGAGGAAAAGATCGATAGACAGACAAACCGTCATTAAGGGTCATACAACAAAGGAGAAAATAAATAAATAAAAACACATCAAAAGGAAACCGAAAGTAAAAAAAAAAGTCTTCAATAGAAAGCAAGATGATCTAGCCAACCAGAGGCAACGAGGAAAAAAACGTTCATCTTCAAAGGAAGTACACGTGTAGGAAGTGTGGGGAACAATTGTGGACACCTAAGAATTTGGAGTGCACAAGAGGCGTCAGGAGTCGATAACAAATTCATGCCCGCTTCTCGATAAACGATCGAAATGCCAACAAAGGATAGGGTCAACCTCTGAAGATGAAGCTGTTGAAAACGAATAACTTGATATATCAACGTGGAAAACTTGATGGCTAAAAGGTTAACGATTTGTAAGGAGGAAATTTTTAAAGGAGGGTTGGATCAAAATTAGTAACCTTAAATTTTGTTTTGGTTGGTAACCGTAGATATTGTTTCAAGGGCTTTACGGTTTACGCCAAAATATTTGTTATACTTTATTTATAAACCCTTTTAATCTTTATTTTTGAAGATTTATGTTTTTGAAATAAAAATATATATATTTATGCAACACTTGGTAATCAGTAGCCAGGAAAAAGAAAACTGGTCCAATAAGCCCAAATGATAGCAAAAACTAGGAGTGGAGAGCCCAAGAAAATCGAAGATTGGGTCAAGAAGCTCAAATCGTAGAAAAATAGGAGTGGAAAGCCCATTATAGAAGGAAGGATAGGTTAACCAAGAGATGGAGGTCGTCAATAGTGGGAAAGAAGATTGTAGCCAGTGGCGTAGCCTTATCATGGCGTACAAAAGGCGGTCAAAATAGCGGTCAAACGGCGATAAATCACCATTACACAAGTTGATCGAAAGATAGTGTAATAGGAAGGCTAACGTAGGCATAGCCAAGGAACCCTGTAGGGAAGAATTACTCTCAATTTTCCAATATTAGTGTTAGCATCTTGTTTCTCTTTCGTTAATCAAAATTCTTTGACGATAAAATAGATTTGAGATCAATTGATTTTTTACCCATGAAGACGGCGTATTTAATTATTCTTAGGAGTTGTATTACAGAGGAGGCGGTGAATTATGTCAATGAAGGAGGCGGTTTGCATCAGAGATGGTGGCGGTTTGCTCCCGGGATATTGGCAGAGAAGCCTTGATTTTGTGGGTTTATACCAAAGGAAGCAACAACACATGAGTTACTTGGATATTGTTGAGATGGCGAGGAAGGTAGGGTGTGAGGAGATGGTTGGACGAGATCTGAAGAGACCGCCAACAAAGAACGAGATCATGTGTTACTTGGATATTGTTGAGATGGCGAGGAAGGTAGGGTGTGAGGAGATGGTTGGACGAGATCTGGAGAGACCGCCAACAAAGAACGAGATCTGGCGCAACCAAATCATGGTGACGGTGTTCAGACCGGTGGTCAAGAGATGTTGTTACATATTGTTGAATCTTTCACGCATGGTGGTCAGAACGGGAACTTCATGCCAAAGCACATGGTCCTCTGTAGAGAACTTGTTATGGATGAGTCTAGATTTGTATTTAATAAACAAAGATCTTGGTAGAAGAAGAAGTTGATTTTATCTCTCTAGAAAAAAACTAGAGAGAGGTTAGAGCATTTTTTATGAAACACTCTACCCCCCCCCCAAAAAAAAAATGTTGTTTGTTATGAATCGTCTTTCTTTTGTGTCATGGAAGATGAAGGAGAACAAAAACGTATCTGGCTCCTTAATATACTAAATGATCATTCTTTTGTGTCTTTCAAATACAGTTGGGTAACCATAGATCCATCATCAATGTGCACACGTTCAAATGAAAAATTAACTTCACAACATGAGTTAAATGAATATGATCGTACAATTTCTTGTCGTCAGGATCAACCTGTGTAAATTGTATTGCACTGTATTCTCGGATTTCTCACAATTTTTTTAATGAAATAGAGTTGATAGTCCCGTCATTTTGTGTTTCGTTCACATGATTTCTCAAATCATTTTTTGGGAAACATAGTTGATACTCAAATCATTTAGAACTAAACTAAAAATGTGATACGTAGTTAACACGATGTATACATCAACAAGAAGTTTGCAATATTTCACATGTATAATCAACCATGACAATTACAAATCTAACAAAACCAATGCCAATTTAACACATGTTATCAATAACCCTACCTTCAAGTGTGTACTGACACTTAAAAATGTCTAACATGAAGCCACTAGTTTGTTTTTTTTTATTCACTAGTCGGTTGTGTAATACAAGAAACACAACATACCACTAGAGCAAGATCCATTCTGCAGCCCAATGCATCAATTACACCCCGCCTCGCTCGCGAATGCAAGGGCTAGAGGAATCACCGATGCCGCCGAAATCGTTGTCGGAGGCTTGAGATGTTGTAAAAGGGGTGTGAAGAAGACAATGGTGCGCGAGAATGGGGTGAGCAACATGAAGGAAGCAACCGACAAAAGGACGATGGAGGTGCGTGAGAGACAAGGAAGATACAACAAAAAGAGAGTACACCGAAAAAAGTAACGGCGTCGAAAGTTACTAAGACCCTTCACAATGGAGGTTCGGGGCCCCTAAACCGCTCCATGTCATCCATTTGATGATATGGAGAAGTAAGGGGCATTTGAGCCCCGAGGTCGACGATAATATTGGCTTTCATTTCTATTTTTTTTTTAATTTTTTAAGGTTAATTTATAGAAAATATAAGTACTCATAAACCCAATAGAGTTTATGAATACACGTAACAAAGTGTATCTACAGGGTGCTAAGACATGAAAGTCTAAGGCGCAAAACATTGTAATATAAACAATCTAGGTCTCAAGGTGGACACGCAAGTCCCCAATCATAACCAAATACCTGCAATGAAATGATATATAATTCTCACACACTCAAAAACCACTGGATCAAACTCAAAAGGCCCATCCACCTTCGACAAAGCCACCAACATAGGGGAACCAAGTGAGCCAAATCTGACCAACAATATCGGGAAGAGACATCCACCACCTTCGGCATAGCCATCAGCAAGGGAGAGGTCAAACCCGGGGAAGGTATCAAATACCAATTCTAGAGTGGAACGTCTCATAAAGGAGCCGGAAAACATGAGATCTCATGAGTCGAACCAAAACATCAATGGGAATCCTATTTCTATTGAAGATAAGGGCATTCCTAGAATATCATAAGTAGTAAATAGTCGATGAGAATGCATAGATCCTCTATCTGTGTAACACCCCAAATTCTAGGAACTCAGGATACTATGGGCTAGGACCTCACAATGGGTCCTAACCCTTAGCATGACAACAATTTCACTGGATCTAGCAACAAAGCACAAATAAATGAATACTCCAAAATAGATAAAGTATCCAAAATATTTAACATTCATAAAAGCAACAGACTCTCAGCCAAGTTCCATAACAATAACTAAAAAGACAACAAGAAATATCAAACCCCATATCCCGTCCTATAATGTACGGGACCCCCGGCTAACCACTCTGACCGGATCACTCTACAGCATTCCTAACCTGCAAGACATCTACACAACAAATTAACCGTTAGCTAACATTCTATGTATCAAAATAATTATAACAACACATACATACATAAATAAGTAAATCACACAAACATGATATCACACAATTTCATTTATTATCTTTCATTACGTCATACACTTTTCTAATTCAACTTCTTTTGGGACATAGAGAATCTCCCAAAACTCGCCTATACCCCCTTATACAAACAGGAATGGATCCGATACATCTCCCTTTTTACCTGCCTAGACTAGTCGCAGAGAACCTCCTAGTCTCCTGTAGAACTGGACAAGTTGTCACCACCCGGCTATCATACACTTGGGTCAATTAGCATATAAGGTCGTCCTAGCACGTTCTTAAAAATATAACATCTAGCACACAACATTATCATAACGATGCTAACACATAGAAGGCGGATAAGTAAGTCCAAGGGACTTATCTGTATCAAGGTAAATCTCAGTTCTGATATCACGCTCAACTTCCCACATGAAAGGAATCTATGCCTGCTCAGACAAGGCATCCAAAATTTGAATCTAATGGACATGCTAAAAGTCTTCACTTCTAGTCTCATTGACCTCTATAAGGTCATACTACAACTTGCTAGTTCCTACGTTTAGTCTCCATGATCTTTTCTAAATCACACCACCATGCTAGGATGTACTACTCCTAGTCTCAAGATCCTCATGGATCAACATCAACACAACTAGCTCAAGGTGCCACAACAAATTTAAACACTTAGGAGTCCACAAGCCACTAATCGATATTCATAGTAGTTCATCTAGATCCAACTTAGCATGATCTAACTCTAGGAACGATAATAGAGCAAGGAAAGAAGTGACATACCAAAAAGATAGTACCTGATGATATGAAATATGACATAGTTTAGATGTGCATATAGGTAGTTTTTCCCTTTCTTTTGAGTACATGGACATGATTTGTAGCATTTATCGAGTATATACACCTATTATCTTAGAATCGAGATCTACACAAGCTTTGTTGTGATTTTAAGTTATTTGGAGCTAAAATGGAGTGGAAAAGAGCCATTCACTAAGTGTTGGTCGATGAGGATTACATTAGGAAGCATTGGAACGTCATTGGAAGAAGTATGAAGTGAAGCCAATGTGAAAAGTGTCGAAAAGGAAGAACCACGGTCAAGAAAGAAGTTCCACGGCCGGAGTTTTGATAATTAATTGAATTTCACACGTGGAAACGAAGGTCGAGAGTCGCCACGGGAGGAACCACAACCGTGGTTTTATGACATCACCCGTGGTTTTCTTCCGAAAATTCCATTACGTAAATTGGCACGTCAGCATGAAAGAAAGGAGCCTTTTAACCTAGTTTTATTTTATAAAAGGAGGTTGATGGCTGCATTGAGGATATCCAGTCAGAAACGGAGATCTCGCTTTAGGCCGGAAGAACGGCGCTCTTGGATTCCATTTTCTGCACATCGGAAAAGATTGTGTTACCATTGGAGGAGATTGAAGAAGTTCTTGATTCTACCTTAGAGATTTGTGAGATTGTTCTATTCTTTGATTCTTGTCTTTGAGAACACATTCTGGGATTATATTGTTCGATTGATTTAGTTATTGATTCTTTGAAGATTGGTTTTATTCATCCTTGCGTTCTTCTTGATTGCATATCCTTCTTGATTTCTTTTCTTAAACTTAATTTGATTTCGATGATGATCGTTGGCTAAACCCCCCTGCGATTCTAAGGTGAAAGGTTGATGGTTGTGGTACAAATGATGATATATTGAGCCTTTACAGATTGGATCCTGAGAGTTATGTGACGAAACCCTCAAACGTGGATTTCCACGTGATGTTCTTAAGGAACCACGACCGTGGTTTCCCAAGATCTGGTTGTGGTTTCCTTTATCTTGCATGTTTCGCTTTTGCCTTTATCCAAAGTTCAAGATTGCATAAATCCTACATTTGTTAACCTTTTCTGGCCTTTTCTTTGCTGATTGTGAGTGTTTACAAGCTCTAGGTGATAGAGGATTCAAACCCCTCTAATAGGTGAAGAGGAGTGTGATGCCCTTTATCCTTTATCTTTCTTTTCCTTGGGTTTTGGTTGGTATGAGAGCTTAACCCTATCCTTGTGACCTCTTCTTGACGAGACTCAACATCCGTTGAGTAGAAACCTTTGGGTGGGATAAAGGGAAGTCGGATCTTAAACCGGATGACATTTTTATCGAAGATATACATACCTTTCTATCCAACTCTGTCCGTACACATCCTTGGACATCTTGAATCGAATACCAAGCCGGATACTTAGATATTTAGAATCTGCATTCTCATAATTCTTGCTTCTATATTCTTTATTGTGATCATTGCATTTCTTGCTACCCAAGTTGGATTACCTTTGCTCCTTTGTTCTCACCGATTCCTTGAGATCGACTCCGGAATATGAGCCCATACTACGATTGATCCGTACACTGTGGGTTTGCTATTGTTCGGCTTAATTCTTGGATAAAAATTTAAAACTTATTTGCGTACACACCTTTTAGAGCGAATAAGTTTTTGGCGCCATTGCCGGGGAATTGGTCAAGACCAATCCAGTGCACGGTTGACTATCTTGGTAGCTTCTACCTTTGCTACTAATTACTCTTGCTTGAGTGTTCTTGCAGATATTTCATAGGTTTATGCAAAGAACGTGAACCGGTAAAGAAATCCTTCCTTACGATCATGAACCGGAAAAGACTTACAAAAAGAAGTTGAGAGAGGCTAAGAAAATGGCGGCTAACAACAATCAAGAGATGGAGGATCTTAGAGCTGAATTTGCTGCATCTTGAGATTAGATAAGGAAACAAGAAGAAGCCTTGAGGAAAGAGAGAGCCGATCAAGCTACTTTAGAAGACCGACTTCGGGCCAATATGGCCGACATGATAGCACCAGCACAACCGGCACACCAGGAGAGAAACGACATGCTGGAGTTGTGGTCAATCCACTTCCACTGGTACCCGTTAACATCTTACACCACCAGTTTATGTGCCACCACCACCTCCACCAAGAGTGGAGCCAGCTGATCTGTTTGTGGGCATTCCATAAACACTTGGGTAACGTATGGATCCAGTCCAACAAACCCGCCCTCCGGGCGTGCATTTGGTAGACCCAGCTGATCGTGACTACGAGTTTAGACCTCCGGTGATTATATGGTCCAACAGAATCGCTTCGGAGGAATGGAAAGGGAGTCACCGTACCAACATCTTCAGAACTATGAGATCTTGATGGAGACATTGAGACCTTCAAGGTGCGAAAATAATAACTATAAGCTGTAAGCTTTCTTTTTCTCTTTGAAGGACAAGGCGCTAGCTTGGTATCAATTACTTCCCTCCGGAAGAGTAAACATGTGGGAGGAGATGACCGCGGAGCTCCTAACCAATTTCTTTCCACCATCGAAGACGGTGGAGTTTAGAGCTAAGATCAACGCATTTGTGATGAGGAATGGACAAAGTCTTTTCACCTCATGGGAAAGGTTCAAGGACCTCTTATTGGATTGCCTACATCATGGGATTCCAAAGATTGATTTGCTTGTGATCTACTTTAAGGGGTTGGATGCGGAATCGCAATTCAAGCTATAATCACTTTCAAGCGAAACTTTTATGGAAAAGCCGGTAGATGAGGCGTGGGAATTTTTTGAGAAGAAAACTCTCACCATGGAAAACTACTCACATAGAGGTGAAGAAGCAGGGAGCCAAAGCTCAAGAGCTCCGGTGTTGAACCTTACCGCCTCTAGTGTTAGGGAATTGAACACTTTGAATAGCGAAATGAAGGTCTTGAAGGATCTTTTGATAGCTCATGTGAAGCATGTAACACCCTGAATTTGGGGGACTCGGGATGCCACATTGGGCTAAGATCTCACAATGGATCCTGACCCTAGCCTGACAACAAGTTCACTGGACCTTACAACATGGCACTAACAGATATAAAACAAATACATTAAACGACATAAACAGTACAACCCAAAGGTAAAGACAACATAACCGAGTATAAACAACATCCTCACACAAGAGGGAAAACAAGACATCATCCTCATGTAGGAGGGGAACACAACAAACCCAAACGAACAACCTAATGTACGAGGATCCTCGGCATGTCACCCTGTCAGATCACTCAACAGCGCCTAACCTATAAACAACTACAACACGGTATGAAACCGTTAGCTAACCATACCCATATATCGAGTAATGCATAAGCACAATCACACGTAAGGAAAGATAAACACATCAACATGCTATCACACATTTACCCATTTTATCATCTTTATATAATAACCTTTCGCTCAAAAAACGTATATATATAGATAGATGAAAGTATGTGACACGAGGACCGATACATCCCCGCCTCTGAGTGCAATGTCCAGTTGTACGAGTATCGGTCACACAATCTGTGTACCCTATGGGAGTGGATTGCGCCCTTCTTGTAAACCAGTCTGGCCTGACATTAGAGAACCTCCCAGACTCCACGTCCGGATGAAAGGGAAAGGTTATCACAGCCACGTAGTGTAGCAGTCAATAGAACATAGGTCGATAAAAATGACAACTCATGCTATCATAGCAAACATATAAAGCACACACCACTCATGCAAACACCCAATATATGGATGGTAGCTAAGTAAGTCCTACGGACTTACCTCAACCTCGATCGAACTCAACCACGATCACCTCTACACTAGAGGGATAACACAGTCTATAAACAAGGTATAAAGAGATGTCACATCTCTTATCAAGCAAAGGGTCACACCTAGACCCAAAGAGATCCATAGGGATCATATACATCCTATAACCTCGAATAATATGCTAAACCTTAAAGCCACGTCTGGGCATATATCCAACTCATGATACCATCATCAAACTAAAATCCCATAATTACTAGAATAATGTAACGAGCATAATGGAAATTCCAATTATCCATTTTAATCAATTTAAGCTCAATTTATACTAACCCGCAATACGGAAAACGAATAAATTCATAACTTATTCGTTACTAACCGATATACGAACCGGAAGAAGATCCAGACTCCTAGCGATACGGGGAGTAAGAGCGCGGTATAAAATCTTATGTTTGATGACTTGCGGTGGTCCGTCGGTGTTCCGATAACGATAAACGGAGACTTAACCAAAAAGCTAGCAAACGGGAAATAAATTGGTACCACATTGAAGAGAACAAAATGAGGGACTCGATGGTACAAACGGATTTGAAATTGGATCGAAGATGAATGATTTATAGAAGGTTAAAGATGGATATACACGTTAGCCATTCTCTCGATTCTTCTCCTCTTTAACTTTCAATTTGAAAGTTGAAACTCAATTTGAAATGGAAGAAGATGTTAGCTGTACATTAGCCGACTTCTCTGAATATATATATATATATATATATATATATATATATATATATATATATATATATATTAATGTTTATCCAAAACATTTAATTAAAACGTGGTTATATTTTCCGATCTCCAAACTTTATGAAAATGGAATATAAAATCCGGAATATTATCGGGATAATTAATTCATAACTATCTTGTAAAATGGGCATTCCTAAGCCACCTTTCTTAGCCGTTAAGAAACGAAATAGCGACTCTTTTGGCCGTTTTGCCTCTCCATGTTATTTCATATCTAGGACATATCCGATGTCCTGATCATTTCTCTCAACTGTATTTTTATTAATTGGAGCTCCCAAATGCTCCAAATAACACCGGAGGGTAAAAATAATTACCCGGGGAAAAAAGTAAAAATTTCCCCAAACGTCCAAAATTACGCGAGGAACATAACGGTGGGACACATACTCATCACTTGCGAAATCTTTGCGAGTTATATGTCAATTACTATCAACGATTAACTTAATCAACATTAATTAGAATTTGGAAATCCTAGCTATTACAAAGCATCCCAAGAAGCAAGATGTGGGCTATGTTGGAAGAGTAAACCAACAAGGGAATAAGAACAACAATTGGAACAACAAGAACAACTGGAACTCTAACAACCATTGAAGATCCAATCAACAAAATTCCGGCAATCCTTATTCCCATGCTAAAAATTCACTAACTCCTCCTTCTTCCTCTTCTTCTATTCCTTTGAAAAGTCAGGGACAAGCTTCATCGAGTTCAAGCCAGCCGGTCTAGGACAAGTTTGAAGCAATGATAGAAACATTGATAGGAAAGATGCAAGGGTTAGAGAACCATGTCACTTCACTTTCTAAGGCACAAAAAGCCTTGGAAAATCAAGTGTTTAGCAAGGCCGAAGAAGCTCCTAGAGATCAAGGGAGACTTTCCGGAAAAACTGAAGACAACCCGAAGGGGCAAGTGATGTGGATCACTACAAGGAGCAGTGTGAAAACCACCGATCTTGCACCAAAAGAGAAAGAAAAGGGCAAGTAGCCTGTAGAAGTCGAGGTTCCGGCTGAGAAAAAAGAGGAGAAGGTTCCCGTTTATGTTCCTCCTCCGGCCTACAAACCTCCGCTCCCGTTTCCACAAAAAAGAGCGAGAGCATATCTTGATAAACACTTTGGTAAGTTCATTGAACTAATGAGCAAACTGCATATTAACATACCTTTTATTGATGCAATTTTAGGTATGCCTTCCTATGGAAAATTCTTGAAGAAAATCCTCTCCAACAAGAGAATGCCATGACGGAGAGAATGCCACCTAAGTTGAGAGATCCGGGTTCATTTTTTGTACCCATTGGCATTGGAAAGGTCACATATGATGCTCTTTGTGACTTAGGAGCAAGTGTGAGCATCATCTCACTTGCATTGTGTGAAAAGGTTGGTTTATGAGAACCTAAACCGGTGAAAATGACGTTGTACATAGTAGATCAATCCATCACTCGACCCGTTGGTGTTCTCAAAGATATACCGGTAAAGCTTGGTGAATTCTATATTCCAATTGATTTTGTAGTTTTGGATATTCCTGCAGATTACCCGATCCCAATCATACTTGGAAGGCCACTTCTAGCCACGTCCGGTCGTTTGGTTGATTGCAAGAATGTCAAACTAGAATTCAATATTGGAGAAGAGAAAGTTGAGTTCGTACTCTCAACTTTCATCAAGGAGCCAACTCTAGGAGAAGAAGTCTTCAACATCCTTGACGAAGAAGATTCAAGAGAAATGGTTAGCTCTATTTTGATAAATGATCCGCTGTAGAAAGTAATTAGCATGAGCATTACAGAAGAAGGAGTCGAAGAAGGTTGTGATTCCGAGGTCAAGGCTTTGGAAGTTCTACACGAGGAGCCAATTGAAACCTTTGAAGAATTGCACGTTGGCTCGCAAAAAGGCCAAAACCACGGCCAAACTCAAGATTCCACGGCGGTGGAAACAATTAATTTAATTAATTCCCCGTGGAACCACAAGTCGAGAGCAGCCACGGGGAGAACTACGGCCGTGGAAGTATCAGAGGGGCCGTGGAAACTGAAATTCTTGAGACTCACTGCCCTCTTCTTCAAAACTCTCTTGGACATTCTCCTGCCCCTCCTACATCCTTCGGAAGACCCAAGGACAACTCGGAAGGCGTAAACACACCAAATAAGGCACCGCCAACTTTGGAATTGAAACCTCTCCCAACACACTTAAGGTACGCTTTCCTTGGACCAAATGATACATATCCGGTCATAGATAGTGCTGCCTTAACTAATGATGAGCACGCCAAGCTTATGAATATATTTTGAGATTACATAGGAAGGCCATAGGATATACAACTAATGACCTTATAGGCATCAAACCTTCTTTGTGAATGCATAAAATACTAATGAGGATGACCATAGACCCTCACGTGAACCTCAATGACGGTTAAACCCGGTCATGAAAGAGGTTGTGAAAAAGGAAGTCCTCAAACTTCTTGATGCAGGAATCATTTTCCCCATTCAGATAGCAAGTGGGTGAGCCCTGTCCACGTTGTTCCAAAGAAAGGGGGAATGACCGTTGTGATAAACGAGAACAACGAGTTAATTCCCACTAGAACCGCTACGGGATGGCGCATTTGCATTGACTACCAGAAGGTAAATGTTGCGACTAGGAAATATCACTTCCCTCTACCTTTCATTGACCAAATGCTGGAAAGGTTAGTGCAACGCTCCCATTTCTGCTATCTGGATGGTTATAGTGGTTTCTTTAAGATTCTCATCCACCTCGACAATCAGGAGAAGACTATATTCACGTGCCCTTGGGGTACATTCGCCTACAGAATGATGACGTTCGGTTTGTGCAACGTTCCAACCACCTTTCAAAGGTGTATGATGGCGATATTTTCTGAGTATATCGAAAACATCATGGAGGTTTTCATGGATGACTTCTCCGTATATAGTTATTCTTTTGACAATTGTCTTTCTAACCTTTCCTTAGTCCTGCAGCGTTGTGAAGACACTAACCTTGTTCTAAACTGCGGAAAGTGTCGTTTTATTGTGACCGAAGGAATTCTTTTAGGTCATTTAGTCTTGAATCGTGGCATTGAGGTTGATAGAGCCAAGATCGAAACGATCAAGAAGCTACTTCCACCATCATCGGTAAAAGGGGTAAGGAATTTCCTTGGACATGCTGGATTTTATAGAAGGTTCATTAAAGATTTTTCTAAGATTTCTAAGCCATTGACTAACCTACTAATGAAGGATGTAGTCTTTGCACTTTCGAAATAATGTCTAGATGCCTTTTACAAGATAAAAGAACCATAAATCTCAGCACCCATCATTCAACCTCCGGATTGGAATCTCCCGTTTGAAGTGATGTGCAATGCAAGTGAAGTTGCTGTAGGAGTGATACTAGTACAGAAAAAGGATGGACGAACTCATGCCATGTATTATGCTAGCAAAACGCTGGATGAAGCTCAACGCAACTACGCCACAACAAAGAAGGAATTGCTTGCAGTTGTTTATGCTTTTCAGAAGTTCCGTGCTTATCTCGTAGAAGCAAAGATGATTGTCTACACCGAGCACGCAACTATACGGTATTTGCTCACCAAGAAAGACGCGAAACCACGGCTGATTAGATGGATCCTCCTCCTCCAAGAGTTCGATCTAGAGATCCAGGACAAGAAGGGATCTGAAAACTCGGTGGCGGATCACCTAAGTAGACTCCCCCACATCACAGAGAACGACTTACCCATAGATGAGTCGTTCCCTAACGAGTAGCTGCACATGATGGAAGAATGTATCCACCACATTTCTAGAGGTAACGAACCATGGCTTGCTGATTTTGTAAATTATTTGGTTTGTCAGGAAATACCACCCGGACTATCCTACAATCAAAGGAAGAAATTCTTCAAGGATGTCCGACATTACTGTTGGGATGAACCTATACTCTTCAAGAGAGGTCCAGATGGCCTTATTCGAAGGTGTATACCGGAAGACGAAGTCGAAAGCGTCATCTGACATTGCCATTCTCTACCTTATGAAGGACATGCTAGTTCTCACAAGACTTGCGCTAAGGTACTACAGTCTGGTTTCTTTTGGCCTACTTAATTTAAGGACGTGCAAAGGTTTGTTTCTTGTTGTGACGCTTGTCAAAGAACAGGAAACATTTCTCGGAGGAATGAGATGCCGCTCAACAACATCCAAGAAGTAAAGATCTTTGATGTATGAGGTGTAGACTTTATGGGACCGATCCCATCTTTTTGCGGCAACCAATACATACTTGTAGTTGTAGACTACGTTTCAAGATGGGTTGAAGCGGTTATTTCTCCCACTAATGATGTTATGGTGGTGGTGAAGTTCATTACTAGAAAGATCTTTCCAAGATTTAGGACATCCCGGGCCATCATTAGTGATGGAGGAACACACTTCACCGCTCGTAAATTTAAAGCTCTACTAGCCATGTATGCGGTTACTCACAAGATTGCCACCCCTATCATCCTCAAACTAGCGGCCAAGTAGAGATATTAAATAGAGAAATCAAAGCCATTTTAGAGAAAATTGTCTCTACAACTTGGAAAGATTGGTCAGAAAAACTCAACGATGCACTTTGGGCATACCGGACAGATTTCAAGACACCCATTGGCACCACACCATACAACCTTATGTATGGGAAGTCCTGCCATCTTCCCGTTGAGCTAGAGCAAAAAGCTTATTGGGAAACCAAATGGCTGAATTTTGACATCAAGGAGGCTGGAGAGAAGTGTATTCTTGGCATTAATGAGATAGAAGAAATCCCCTTGAATGCATACGAGAATGCGCGGATATAGAAAGAAAGGACGAAGAGGTGGCACAACAAGCACATCATTCCGAAGGATTTGAAAGAAGGCGATCTTGCCCTTCTTTTCAACTCCCGCCTTCGTCTATTTCCAGGTAATTTGAAGTCTCGTTGGACTAGACCATTTGTGATTAAGCGTATTTTTCCTCATGGTGCAGCTGAAGTATGGGGGAATAATCCGAAACTTTCAAAGTCAACGGTCAGTGAATGAAGAAGTACATACCGGAAGTTTAGATCGAGGAGCTTGTAACCATCCTCCTCACTTGAAGAAGCAAAAAGGAATGGTCTAGCTATGGACCTTAAACAAAGTGCTTCTTGGGAGGCAACCCAAGGTATCGTTTTCTTTTCCCTTTTTCTTAGATTAGCTAAGTTAGTTTGTTTTTGTTGTTTTCGTTGGTTCGTTCCCGGTTTCTCTTGTGTCTTTGGATGACAGGAACTAGGAAATCTCCAAAGAGAAGTGAAGGAAAGCAAAACACTGTCAAACTTGGAATTTTGGACATAACCCAAGATTCCACGGGATAAAATAGGTTTCCACGACCGTGGTTTTCTATTTTTGACCGTGGAACGGCTATTCGAGAGGCGTCACGGGTGAAACC
The DNA here is from genome assembly GCA_033239045.1 of Fagopyrum esculentum. Classification (NCBI taxonomy): domain Eukaryota; kingdom Viridiplantae; phylum Streptophyta; class Magnoliopsida; order Caryophyllales; family Polygonaceae; genus Fagopyrum; species Fagopyrum esculentum. The sequence continues at coordinate 42,114,656 of BSUD01000007.1, read as the reverse complement.
ACGGTCGTGGTTCTGCCAGTAGGGGCCGTGGTTTTAAATTTTCCACGAAAGGTATAAGAGGCCACACTTCACTCCAAGGCTGAAACATAAACCCCCAAAACCACGCTCAACTCGCGAAAACGCCAACCCGAACCCCGGCACCAATCTTCACATCCGGCAAGCGTTTGAAGCGATTCTTCTTCCCAAATCAAAGCTCTCAACGCTCCATTGAAGATCCCGAGTTCAAACAGAACAAACAAACAAGAAATCAGCAAGCATTTGGATTTTTTAATCCAAAAACCTAGGTTTTTCTCTCATACTCGATCTTGGTTCGATTTTTGTTGATGAGTTGATAGAGAACTGGACAGATTTGAAATTAGAAATAGCCTAGGACTGTTGCTTATGAGTTTGTTGTTTGTTGTTGTCGATTGCTGAAATATCGACAAAAACCATGGGGTGATAGAGGTTTCCACGGCCTTGGTTTGCCAAGATCCGCTCGTGGTTTTGCTAAATATGGATGGTTTAAGACGTAGTGGCCGAAATTTGTTTGGGAAAGGAAAAAGCAAGGCCTCTTCCTCTTCCAAACCACCGCCAAAACCCCCACAACAACAACCTCCACCTCCTAGACTCTCCCACATTCGAGAAGAAAACAAGAAAGCTTACTAAACCATCCAACCGCGCATCATTGTAGCCCCTAGGTACCTTGTACTTGAGGAGCTTGAGTGTTTGAATGTTTTGGATAATCTGAATATGATGATTTATAATGCTGGGCTTAGAGAGTTCATTGGTATTAGGGGGCATGCTTATGAGGAGCTCACCACGGAGTTTCTTAGCTCCTTTGATCATGATGCTAGGGAAAGGAAGGTTAAGTTCAAAATGATGAATCAGAACTACAACATGCCCGTTGGGAGGTTTGCTCAGATATTCGGCTTTATTGAGACTACTAATGGAACTTTACCTAGGAACACTAGACCGCATGCTTTTTAGGAGTCTATTGTTATGGTAGTGAGTTCTACTGATAGGTGGCATCCGGCTGACTAAATGGAGAGTGTGATATAGAATTTCTCTTTCAAGCTAGCACACCGGATCATGTCCGAGTGTCTTTTTCATAGGACCGAGATACCGCAGGCTTAAGGCAAATGAGTTGTTCATCTTGTTCTGCATGGCCACCGGTACCGCTCCTAATTGTGCCACTCTACTAGCCGACAACCTGTGGAAGATCAATAACAATGAGAAAGGGGATATTTGTGTGGGAGGTATTGTTACCTACATCGCTTGCCGTCTAGGGCTAGACTTCTCCGCTTGTGAGCTTTCTACAAAGGCTATGACTCTTGGTCTTGTGCGTTTTATTCATAGGGGTATTCTGATTCCCCGACACAGAGGGCCACTACACGCAGCTATGCCCTAGGAGAGCAAGGGAGCGAGAGGGATTCCGTAGTAGGCGGAGTACACCATTCGGAACAACTTAAAGTTGACATTTGTGGAGATGGATCCGGAGGTCCAGGAGGATGATGCCGCAGCTGAGGCGACAGGAGGACAAAGCCAGGATTACATGGACACAAGGACGGACACCGGCCCCAGCGACTACAGAGCTGACAGAGAGTTAGGTAGTTCTCAGGAGCTGCCATCTTCATTTCCATCCATGAGAGGGCAACACGAGCCTCCTAGGAGGTCCACCGCCCACCGTTCTCAAGCCAGTCCTTCCCAGCGTCGTGCCAGTACTTCAGAGAATCCATCATGGTACGAGAAGCAGCCTCCATGGCTTCCCGCATTATATTAGAGGATGGATAGCATAGATGACCACCTTGGCACCATCGAGCAAGGGCAGCAAATGATCCGAGACCTTTACCACACCCAGTTCAGCCGCCCCTATAACCCGGCGGCATCCATTCCCGCCTCCACTTTGATAATGACATTAGCTTTTTTTAGCTTTTCCACCAAACTTGTGAGTTTCTTGTACTCTTACCTCTACTTCTATTACACATTGGGGACAACGTGTGGTTCAAGTATGGGGTTGTTAAATACCTTTGGTCTATAATAACTTTGAGATACTTGCTTGCTTGTATGACCATCGTACCTTTGCATCTTTCATTACCTTTGTCACACGTTTGATTGTTGCATTGCATTCGATAGATTTCAAAAAACCAAAAATTTTGAAAATTTGAAAATTTCCGTGCTTCTAGGATTGAAGATGACCTTGATGAAGAAAACTACTTGTGAATTGGATTTTTGATGATTTTTATGTGTTTGAAATGAATTGTGATTTGTGAAGAATTTGAATGTTTTGTTGAGATTTCTTGCAAGTTTTATAATTTGGAAATTAATCTAAATCATGTTTAGAATTTGAAGGTTGAAACCGCTTTTATAAGTTTTTGCAATTCTTATTGATATGCTTAAGGCGCTTCGCTTTGATTCTTTTCTTCTTCTTGATCACGTTTTAGCTCCTCATGTATATGTTTTTCCCCTTCTTACATATCCGGGAATTAGGATGCGATTTGTGTGAAAAGTGTGAAGTTTGAAGTTGAAAGTGATGAAGTGTGTTAGAAAAATCGGTTTGGGGAAGTCAATCATGATGATGAGTAACTCGGCACCATTCACATAGCCGGGTGTTTGTGTCTTGCCAAAGTCGGATTGAGCGATATTCCTAACGAGTCATTGTATGTGCATTACGGTTTGAGGCAACTCGAAAAAATGAGTTAATGTTGATTTCCTAAGTTTTGGTTATTGTGCACCTCTGTCTTTGATATCAAAAAGTAAAGTCGAAAAATTATCCTGAAAAAGAAGAGCAAAGCTCCTATTGGTGAAAGTTGAAGTGTGCTTGAAAAGTTTGCGATGTTATTATCCTCTTTCCCGGATTTCGCACCACATACCCTATACATATCCTACCCTAACACGTTTCTTTGACCATTATTTGAAATACCTTAAGATCTTTGAGGTTGATGTTTGGCTTTGTGGTCGAAATTGGATTTTCCCATGAGTTATTTTGATTTTGCTTGAGGTTAACTTTTGCAAGATGTGATTGTTCTTTTCAAGTCATGAATCCTTTTGCTCACATAACGACTTTCGAAAGACCATGAAATAAATGTAGAGAGCGATCTTTGAATAGAAACACTAATCTAAAAATATTTTGTTTTTCCTTGTCTTTGCATTCATATTTCATACATCTTTGTATTCTAGATTGAAACTTTCTTGGGGACAAGGAAAAGGCAAGTATGGGGTATTTTGATGACATGAAATATGACATAGTTTAGATGTGCATATAGGTAGTTTTTCCTTTTCTTTTGAGTACATGGACATGTAATTGTAGCATTTATCGAGTATATACACCTATTATTTTAAAATCGAGATCTACACAAGCTTTGTTGTGATTTTAGGTGATTTGGAGCTGGAATGGAGTGGAAAAGAGCCATTCACTGAGTGTTGGTCGATGAGGATTACATTAGGAAGCATTGGAACGTCATTGGAAGAAGTATGAAGTGAAGCCAAGGTGAAAAGTGTCGAAAAGGAAAAACCACAGTCAAGAAAGAAGTTTCACGGCTAGAGTTTTAATAATTAATTGAATTTCGCATGTGGAAACGAAGGTCAAGAGTCTCCATGGGAGGAACCACGGCTGTGGTTTTATCACGTCACCCGTGGTTTTCTTCGGAAAAGTCCGTTACGTAAATTGCCACGTCAGCATGAAAGAAAAGAGCCTTTTAACCTAGTTTTATTTTATAAAAGGAGGTTGACGGTTGCATTGAGGATATCACGTCAGACACGGAGATCTCGCTTTAGGCCCGAAGGAAGGCACTCTTGGATTCCATTTTCCGCACATTGGAAAAGATTGCTTTACCATTGAAGGAGATTGAAGAAGTTCTTGATTCTACCTTAGAGATTTGTGAGATTGTTCTATTCTTTGAATCTTGTCTTTGAGAACACATTCTGGGATTATATTGTTTGATTAATTTAGTTATTGATACTTTGATAATTGGTTTTATTCATCCTTGTGTTCTTCTTGATTGCATATCCTTCTTGATTTCCTTTCTTAATCTTAATTTGATTTCGATGATGATTGTTCGATAAACCCCCCCTGTGATACTAGGGTGAAGGGTTGACGCTTGTGGTACAGGTGATGATGGATTAAGGCTTTACATATCGGACCCTGGGAGTTGTGAGACAAAACCCTCAAAAGAGGATTTCCACGGGCTGTTCTTAAGGAACCACGACCATGATTACCCAAGATATGGCCGTGGTTTCCTTTATCTTCCACATTTTGCTTTTGCCTTTATTTAAAGTTCAAGATTGCATAAATCCTACCTTTTTTGGCCTTTGCTTTGCTGATTGTGAGTGTTTACAATCTCTAGGTGATAGAGGATTCAAACCCCCCTATTAGGTGAAGAGGAATGGCATGCCTTTTATCCTTTATCTTTCTTTTCCTTAGGTTTTGGTTGGTATGACAGCTTGACCCTATTCTTGTGACCTTTTCTCGACATGACTCAACATCTGTTGAGTAGAATCCTTTGGGTGGGATAAATGGAAGTCGGATCTTAAACCGGACGACATTCCTATCGAAGAGATACATACCTTTCTATCCATCTCTGTCCGTACACATATTTAGACATCATTAATCGAATACCACAACCGGATACTTGGATCTTTAGAATCTACATTCCCATTATTCTTGCTTCTATATTCTTGATTGTGATCATTGCATTGTTTGCTACCCAAGTTGGATTCCCTTTGCTCCTTTGTTCTCACCGATTCCCTGAGATCGACTCCGGAATATCTATCCATACTACGATTGATCCGTACACTGCGGGTTCGCTATCGTTAGGCTTAATTCTTGGATACAAATTTAAAGCTTATTTGTGCACACACCTTTTGGAGCGAACAATACCCACTGAAGATAAGACGCGACCGTGATGACAAGGAGGCGCGGGCGCGTCGGCTTAGGGAAAAGCGCGAGTGCGGGTCTTCACAAGCACGGGTGCGGAAATGCTCTAGGGGCGAATGTTGAAGTTCTTCGACAATTAACAACTCTTCCAACATGGCTCTACTCTCCTATGTGTTTCTCACACAACAACAAACCACTAAGACTAGGGTTCACAAAACCACATAGGACACAAGGCATACCTAGAATCAAGACTCAATCTTGATTCTTTCCAAGAGAAGAAGAAGAAGACGGAAAGCAGAAGAAGAATGAGAGGAGGAAAACTTACTATCGGATATGCAGTATCCACTCACGTGCTAAAGACTGCGACTCGAATGAACTTGGATGTAGCAAGCACAAATTGGAAGTAGAGAAGGGAAGAGAGGAAGAGAAGTTACGTAAGAGGAGAAGGAACAATGACTAGGAACGGGAAAAAAGAGTAGGCTGCTAGGGTTAGAAGCATAGGAACGGATGGCCCAAACAGAAGATAATATCTTCCAACTAAGGAATGACGGAAGACGGTTACAAAAGATCCACACGATCTGTTACAAAAACCGTAGCCGCGAGCTCCTGGGTTGTAGGTGTGGAGACTCCCTTTTGGCACCACTTAAGTGGTTTTGAAAAAATCTCAAGGCTCAAAACCAAAACGAAAATTCCGGTTGTTATAGTTTGTTCGTCCAACCTCTCCCAATGGCCGATTACCTCAACAAAATAACAGTCGTTGAAATAGACGTCAAATTGTCAGACATATCAAATCCCTCACAAATCTGTCTCCACACCTATCTAGCATACGTGCATCCAAAACAAAGTTGTCATGAGACTCACAAGATCCACTACACCATCAACAGGTTGGGTGAACGTCAAGAAAAGAGAGTCTATCTCTCATGACGTCATATGATGACCATCCAGAGAATGAAACAATTTATCCTAATTCTATGTACCCATTTATTATTTTTATGAAGTAAAATAAAAAATTACTTTTAGTTTTTTTAACAAAAATAACAATTTCTATAGCTTATAATCCGAATTACACGATTAATTGTTATTTTTTTATTAAGTACAAAAGTTTTTAATTAATATTTATTAAAAATGATGGTTTTTTTTCATATATATAAAAAGAAGTTAATCATTAATTTTTTAATAATCTACAAATGAATATGTATAAACGTATGGAAAAATTAAATAAAATAGATGAGAAGATAAATGTTATAAAAATTTGAGCCCACTAAGAGAAATTTTAAAAACATGTAAATCTATATATACCTACTAAAGTAGTGCGTGGAGATGTTGACGTGATGAGTTGTTGTTCGAGTATTTTAAATGGAGCTCGCACAATTAACTTCATATAAATTTTTATTTTTGTAACTATTTCACGTTACTTTTTATTCTTGGAACAATTACACATTTTGGGGGAATAACAAAGGAAAAGAGAAAGACTCTTAGCCGAGTTCAACAACAGTCTGGAAAAGACAACAACTAAAATATAAACCCCGATCCATCCTATAATGTACGGGAACCCCGACTAACCACTCCATCCGGATCACTCGGCAGCATGTCTAACTTGTAGGGCATCTACTACGATGCTATAAACTGTTAGCTAACATTCTAGATATCAAAAAGACAATAAAGACACAACAAAATATAAGAATATAAACACATAGAATGCTCACACACAACCCAATAATTATCTTTATATAAGTTATCCATTACTAATTCAACTTCTTTTGTGGCACGAGAATCTTCCGAAACTTGTCTCCGTTTTCATTACAAACAGGAATAGATCAGATGCATCTATCCGTTACATGTGGGCCTGGTCTCTAGAGCACCTCCTAGTTTCCTAATTTTGAACTGGACAAGTGGTCACCGCCCGGTTATAATGCACTTGGGCCAATTACGGTAAAAGGTCGTCCTAGTCCGGCTTTCCTTTATAACGATAAAGTAGACAAACACCACCAAGACGGTTAACTAATACATGGAATGCAGCTAAGTAAGTGCAAGGAACTTACCTGAATCTAAGGTAACTCAAGAATCAGCAAACAACTCAACTTCCCGTAGGAAAAGATCTATGCATCGTCAAACAAGGCATCACGAATCAGAAACAATCTGAATACTAGAACTCTACATACTTCTAGTCTCATTGACCTCTACAAGGTCTACAACAGTGTGTTAGAAGATTCCAACTTCTAGTCTCGATGTTCTCTAACAGATCACCAACATGCTAGGAAGTATGATTCCTAGTCTCAAGGTCCTCAAGGAACAATGTCAATAATAGAAGCTCAAGGTATAACCAACTCATAAGAATCAACAAGCCACTAACTAGCATTCACCCTAGTTCATCTAGGTCCAGCCTAGCATGATCTAACTCAAGGAAAGGGAACAAGATACAAAGATGGAAGTGACTTACGAAAGAGGGTAGTCACTGCAGAGGAGGCGCGGCCGTGGGTGGATAGAGGCGCGGGGGTGGTGACAGAAGGATGATGCCGCGGGGGTGGTGAACTGACATAAGCAACATCGGGACCTCCTTCGACCGCAAAAGCACACCAAGAAAACCAAAGCTTCCTCTTCACTCTTCACACGACATTAATCAACCAAAGGAGCCTCAAAACACATGCACAACAGCCAACGAAGGCCAAACAAGAATCAAGACTCGATCTTGATTCATGCTAAGAGGAAGAAGGAAGAAGAAAGAAGAAGGATGCAGAAACGATATACAGGAATAGAACGTGAACGAAAGGTAGCATGAAATTACATGGTTTATGCAGGATTTGCACAAAAAGGCTGCAGCTTTGCTCGAGGTTGAAGAAGAATGTAAGCAAGAAGGAAAAAACGTAAGAGAAGACAAAAATAAAAAAGAGAACGGATGGGAAGAAAAGAAAGGTCAAAAATTAGGATTAGAAGATAAAGAGAAGATGGCCCATAACATAGAAGATCGGATCTTCTAAGAAAGAATAATAGATAAAACGGTTAAATACAGATTGTACGCGATCTGGGGTCAGCTGCGACCGCGGGTTGACCCTGCCACGACCGCGGCCCAATGTCCGTGGGGGTGGTGACATGGAAAAGCCGGATGTTACATCACATCCCCCTAAAAAGAAGTTCCGTCCCGAAACTTGAAGCAACCACACGATCCAACTTAACAAAGCAGGAGAAACACTAATCACAACTCATATTCCCTCACGGGCACGTAAATCAGGCCATCACACATATGCCCATTAAACTCAACAAGAAGAAGACGGGAACTCACCTGTCGATGCTATAGGTACATCTAGCTCAACGTAAAACTCCGGATAGTTCCACCGGATACTACCCTATGTGTCCCAAGTAGCCTCATCAACTCCTCGCAACGACCATTGTACTCTCATCATCGGTATGTCCTTCGATCACAAGCATCTCGCAATATGCTCTAGGACAGCTACCAGGTGCTCTACGAAGATGTGGTCCGGCTCGACCACTAAATCATCATGGTTGACGATGTGTCAAGGGTCTTGTACGTACTGCCGTAACTGAGACACATGAAATACCGGGTGTACACCTCAAGTCTCAGCGGAAAAACAAGTCTGTATGCTACATCTCCAACTCGCTCGAGGATCTCAAAGGGTTCGACATATGTAGGACTAAGCATCCCCTTGACTCGGAAGCATCTTACGCCTTGTGTCGGGGATACTCTCAACCATACCTAAGCTCCCACTCTAAACTCAAGAGGTTTGCGCCTCTTATCAGCATAAGACTTCTAACGACTATATGTTGCCAGCATCCGCTCACGGATGATCGCCACTCGGGCCATATCATCTTGTATCTACTTGGGTGCTATACCACAAGCACTACCCGTCTCATCCAAACATAGTGGGGTCTGACAGCCCTGCCTGTATAATGCCTTATACGGGTCCATCCTGATCGATACGTGTCAACTATTGTTATACGAGAACTCAACTAAAGGGAGGTGATCTAGCCACACCTGCCCCCACTCCCCAAACTAGCACGCAGGCTCTCAATATATCTTCCAGGATTTGTATGATCCTTTCAGACTGACCATCTGTTTGAGGATAATAGGCGGTAGAGAACTATAGACTCGTTCCTAGGGCGGCATGCACTTGCTGTCAAAACCTCAAAGTGAACCGTCCGTCTCTATCAAAGATTATGGTCCTAGGTACTCCGTGGAGTCTCACTATTTGTCTGGTGAACTCCTCTACTAATCGACTTACTGGCCACGTCTCCTTGATAGGAATGAAGCATGCGGTCTTCATCATTCGATCCACTATGACCCAAATGACATCAAAACTCCGTCTCGGTATCAAACCGGTAACAAAATCCATAGAGATATCTTTGTACTTCCATTGGGGAATTGGAAGGTGGTGTAGCTCTCCACCTGACTGGTGATGCTCGATCCTGACCTACTGACAGGTCGCACACTAAGCTACATATCTCGTCACATCTGGCTTCAACCCATCCTACCTGAAGGAACGTCTGATGTCCTGGTACATCTTACTCGCACCCGGATGTACCGATTAAGGTGTCGTGTGAGCCTTCTGAACGATCTGTTGTCTTAGATCTCGGTCTAATGGTACACATATGCGCTCCTAGCGTCGAAAAACTCCTTCAACGCCGACGGCGAATTGTGGTGCCTCACCTCGAGACATCTTGTCTCGGATTCGTGTCATAGTCAGGCAACACTCCTGTTTCTGCAGGATTTTTCCCAATAGATAAGGTAAGATCTTCAAAGTGGACAGGTGGCTGTCAAAATCCGGAAAGTGGATATCCATCTCTAGCCATGCCAAGTCTATTTGTAACTAAGGTTGAGTTGTCAGCCTAGTGATCGCCATCTCCCAGGAGTCTTCCTACTGAGGGTGTCGACAACCACATTTGCCTTCCCCGGGTGTTATAAAATCTATAGATCATAGTCCTGGATCAACTCCAACCATCTCCTCTAGCGGTTATTCAACCCGTTGAGTGAATATATATTTCAGACTCTTATGGTCTTTGAAAATTCCCCCATACAGATAATGTCTCCAAATCTTCAAAGCATGAACCAAAACAACTAGCTTAAGATCGTGGGTAGGGTAATTCTCTTCATACATATTTAACAGGTCAGGATGCATATGCTATAACCTTACCACTTTGTATCAGAACATACCCCAAGCCTAGCTTGGAAGCGTTGCTCTAAACCACAAAATCCTCAATGCCCTCTGGTTGGGCTAGGATAGGAGAGAAGATCAACCTAATCTTCAACTCCTCAAGACTATGCAGGCGTGGCTCGGACCACACGAATCTGGTAGACTTCCTCAGTGTAACACCCCGAATCCGCGGGACTAGGAATGCTACATTAGGCTAGGATCTCACAATGGATCCTGACCCTAGCATGACAACAAGTTCACTGGATCTTACAACAAGACACAAGTAGAGTAAAAACAAATATATAAAAGTTGTATGATACATCAAAAGAGTTTACAAACTCAAAGCCGAGTACAAAACCATAACCACAACAACATCAACATCTGATACAAAAGATGCCATCCCATACATCCTAGTATATAGAATCCTCGGCTGGTCACACCACTTGGCTCACTCTGCAGTCTTCCTAACCTGCAGATCATCTACAACACGGTATACCCCGTTAGCTACAACAATAGATAGCATGAAGTATTAGTACAAACACATATCAACATCTCATACATGCAATGTCACACATATCCGTTTATTATCTTTAATTACGTTATTCCATTACTATGTCAACTTCCTTTGTAACACGAGGAGCCTCAAGAACCCCGTACCATCCTACGTAATACAGGAGTTTTGCATGGGGGTGACCTTCACTCGTCCCCTCCTGTGAGATCATCTTCAGGGCACCTCCTCCTAACCAGTAGGTGGAGACCGGTGGTTACCGCCCGTTATAATACACTTGGGCCATATATATTATAATGAATGGTCATCCTAGTCCGGTTTAGGTTATAAATGCACAACCATATGAACACACACAACCATTGTAACCGTACAATCCACAACCGTACGCTAAGTAAGTCCTATGGACTTACCTGATACACTCGTATCCTCTACCACGTCACAGCTTCCCCTTGGGGAAGAACCAACGCTTGCAAGAGCAAGGCATACAACATCACAACCTGAAAGGGTTAGGAGACTTGTCTCCATAACCAGACCCAACCTACAACCTGACGATCATAACAAGATCATATATGCCTATAGCATACTCTCAACATCAACACAAGTGCCTAAGGCACATCTCTATCATACAACTCATCCTAACCATCCTAACCTAGCTATCAACTAAGCCAAGGCCAAAGGAAAGGAAGGAAGGAAGACATACCAACAAGGTATGCACCAAAAGAAGCAAGAACACACCAGCCAGTCCAGTGAGGCGCAGGGGCGGCTCACCAGAGGCACAAGGGTGGCTCCACACCAGGCGCAAGTGCGGCTCAGAACAGGCGCATGGGCGGCCAACTGTGCAGAGGGTTGATCCCGACTTCTCTCCGATCCCTTTCTCGATCCTCTTCACGTCTTCAACATACCACAACAACATATATGCTCATACACACATATATGATCATCAAAAGGCTGGCAAAGATCCAACACAAGTCCAAACTTGTGCTTCCTAAGCTAAAGAGGAAGATTAGAAGCAAAGGAGAAGAGAGAAAGAAAGAAGAGAAGAAGGAGCTTACCACACCAACCTAGGCTGCAACTATGGAGCATCCACACCTCTCACCACTTCAGCACATCAAAAATAACACACAACAACATCTACAAGAGCATCTAAGGCCAAAAACACCTTCAAATTCTCAAAACTCTCTCAGAAGATCAAGAAGGAGCAAAGTGAGAAGATGAAGGAGAAGAAGAACGTAAAGGTGATGAAGGAGCTGCAATGGAATGAAGAAACCCTTCATCAGAAGATTGGGGAGGCTTATATACGAAGTTTCCCCAAAAGCAAGATCAAAAGTCAACAAAAGGTGGCTGCAGCCGCACAAAACCGCAGGGGCAGACCGACTAAGGCGCAGGGGCGGCTCCTCTGTGGCGCTGGGCGGCCCACTAGTGCGCAGGGGCGGCTGACTGGTCAAGGCTAAGCACACTCTAGCTCATTTAGGCTCCAAAGACTAAGGCTCTTACACTCAGCAAGGAAGTTAGTGGTCGGGCAATAACCGAAAATCCATCCACGAACCCACGGTAGTAGTCAGCCAATCCTAGAAAGCTGCGTACCTCCTTAACATTCCTAGGAGGCGGCCAGGACGCAACAGACTCAATCTCCGCCGGATCTACCTGATCCCTTCGGCGGAAAATATGTGACCAAGAAAGGTCACCTCAGACATCCAAAACTCGCACTTAGAGAGCTTGGCGTAAAGCTCTCTATCCTCCAGGACTTGGAGTACAATCCTTAAGTGTCTTGCACATTCATATCTTTTCCGAGAGTTTACTAGAATATCATCGATGAAGATGATGTTCATTAACTCCATGAACACGGCGGGTGCATGTTCGCCACTTAGCGTGCGTGCAAATAAGCTTTAAATTTATAAAACTAGAATCAAGCAAGCGAACCCGCAGTGTACGGATCGATATAGTTAAGCAAGGATTCCAGAGTATCGAACACAGGGATTTTGGGGGAACAAATTCAATTGTAGATTATCAAGCAAATAAATGTAGGAGCTTTGTGAATTATTGGGAAACAACAATCCTAAAGAACCAAGTATCCAGGTTTGGCAATCGATTCAAGATATACTAATGATATAAGGACAGAGTCAAGATATGCAAAGGTATGCTAATGTAAGGTAATCGTACGGTGATGTTCCAAAAACCCTATATGACTCACCTACAAGACACTCTCTATAAAGGTTGTTGAGGCTTCAATATAGTAAGATTCTAAAGGTAAGAATTAACGTCAAATACCCAAACCTGTAATCCAAGGATCAAGACTAACTTAACCGATTAAGGTTGTGACACACATAATCGAGGTAGAGGTTGTTGAGGCTTCACTACCACCTAGAAAAGGCAAGCCAAGACTAAGTTAAAGCAAATCTTTAACTTTGGATTAAAGTAAAAGCAAATTCGTAACCTAACACAAAATTACGGGTAGTTCTTGAGTTCCACGGCCGTGGAAGCTCAAGAACAGACCGTGGATTAGGGTTGTCGGCGATTCTCTCTAACTCTCAGGGTCCAGTTTGTTTACGATCGATCTATCATCATCTACGCCACAACTATCAACCCTTCACCTTAGAATTGTTAAGGGTTTTTAGCCAACAATAGTCATATTGATATCAAATTTAAGATTTAAAAGATTGAAAGATGAAAACTTCCGAAAACCTTCAATAACTCTCAAATCAATCACAAAGTCACAATCAAGAACAATAATCGTCACTAGATTCGGAATAGCACAAACAATCACAATCTTAGATAAGTAGGAAGAACGGGATGTCAATCCGTCTTCTAAATCAAACTTAAGTAAGAAGCGAAATCTTCTTACGAACAATCTTCCGAATCTGCGATCCTCCGTCAATCCGGAAATCCCAATAGCAATGCGCCAAAATCTCTCAGAAACAACTTCCGCCAAATGCGAAATTAGGGCAATTCCAAGCGCAGGCGTAAGATGCGTCTATGCGTAAGCGAAGGTGACGGAATCTCTCCTTGTCCGTCCTTTTATAGTGTAAGATAAAATATCGGCCCGGCCCAATTGCGTAGGAGATCGTGGCTTAAAGTGTGGCGAAAAAGATCGCCAAGATCACGGTCGTGGAAGGGTTCCACGGCCGTAATTTAGAGAGTGGTTTAGGGCTAGAACGTGATTCTTCCTTAGTCTCGTGCATCCTTCAAGTTGGCACTCCCTTAGCTCCTAGGAATGTCCTCAATTCATGGACATGCTCAATCAACTCCATCATTGCTCAATTCCGTTCGGAAATAGATCTTAATTACCTATAATCAACATAAAGCTTGTGTAGATCTCCATATCGATATTATAGACAAACTAGCTCACAAATGCATCAATGCTCAATCAATGACTATCAAAATGGATCAAATACACTTAGAAAACGTGCCTAAAATATCACAATATTTCATGCTAACAAATAACCCCATACTTGCCACTTGCTTGTCCCTAAGCAAGGTCTTTCAAAAAGCTTTAAAACAAGAGTTAGGATGAAATATGTGTACCTTCTCAAAGCAATACTTCTTTAGGATGAATGTGCCTTCTAAACAATAGATCATTCTCAAATCTTGCTTCATTCGTTTATAAGACTTTCATACACTTAATCAAAGAGTAAAGAGTAAAGAAAGCTCATGAATCAATTAAACTTCCATACAAACATCATAACTTTCAAACATTATCAAAATCAATCATAAGAAACTTCAATTTAGATCACCAAGTCATATAACATTCTTTTGATCTTAAGGACTTTCAAAAAGGTCTAGAATGTGGAACGGGAAGGGAAAATTTAAGGAATGTGGTGCAAGAATCCGGGAAAATGGATAACTACTCTTTTCTTTTTCTCTTTCGGTTTCCGCACACTTTCAACTTAGAGCTTCGCTCTCTTCCTTTCATTTTTCGACTTTACTTTTGGAGTTATGGATAGAGGTGCACAAAAACCGAAGCCTAGGAGATCGGCGTTTCTCAATTTTTATGAGATGCCTCAAACCCTTAGCGCACATACCATAATCCGCTAGCAATATCGCTCAATCCGACTTTGGCAAGACACAAACACCCGGCTATGTGAATGGTGCCGAGTTACTCATCGTCATGATTGACTTCCCCAAACCTACAATTCCTTTCTATTCTTTTGATTGCAAATAATTGCTTTCAAGGCCCTCCCACATCAAACATGCCAATATCAATTAACTCCTCCAAATTCCCGGATAGGTAAAGGAGGCCATAATTTCAATGAGGGGCTAAATGATAGAAGAAAGAAGATAGAAAATCGAATTGCCTTAGTCATCTCAACAAGAAGCATAAGAACTTAGAGTGTGATTTCAACTTCAATTTCTCAACATGATTTAGGTAACATTCATCACATTATGAAACTTGCAAAAGAGGTATAATCAATTCATTCAATTTCTTTTCAATTCACTATTCGTTTAAGCATGCAATTGTCATCAAACTCAATTCACAAGTAGCGATTATCATAGAAATCATCTCAATTCCTTAGAAGCACAAAATTTTCAAAATTTTTCAATTTTTATGGGTTTTTCAAACTCTTTTTCATGCAATGCAATAATGAAACGTGCAATAATATAATGAACATGCAAGATAGTCTCAATAGAAGCAATCAAAGTGAGTAAGAGTTATTACAACTTTTAGTCATGCCCCACCCCATACTTGGAACAAACATTGTCCCTAATGTTCAAATAAAAGAAAGAAAAGAAAAGAAAGAAAGAAAAAGACTCACAAAATGGCGGTGGAGCGGCTAAAGCTATCGGTCCTCGAGGTCGTCACTGCGGTGGAGGCGGGAATGGATGGAAGCTGGGGTCGTAGTACCGCCCAAACTGCTGGCGGTAGACGTCTCTCATCATATGGTCGAGGTCGTCCATACGTCCATCCCTAGCGTCAGCTCGGATCTCCAGTGCTCCCACTCTATCAGAAAGGCTAGTAGCCCACTCCGGCATCTGCTCATACCATCCCGGAGCCTGACTGTACCACCCTGGTGCATCTGACGGTGCTGGTGCTGGTGGCGGTGGCTGATGTGCGGACCATGGTGGTGGAACTCCGTACCATGCAGGAGGCGTCTCCATCCAAGTGGGTCTCTCACTCACGCTGGCGCGGCGAGAAGACGAACCTGAAGCTCTGGCTGGACGTGGAGAACGTCTGGGCATGTCAGGGGCCGCATCCAGCTGATCCGGAAACGTGCCAAACTCCTGCTCTGCTCCTCCTCCTCCCTCGTACTGATCTCTCATCTCCTCCTCCTCAACTACGGGCGGTGGTGGGACATATGGAGGAGCTGCAATCCTGTTCGCATGCATAGCAGCGAACGTCTCCTTCCAATTATGGCGTCCAGCCATAATGGAATACTCCGGGAGCCACTCAATGCCCCTCCCCGCCCTGCTCTCCCAAGGCATAGCTGCATAAGGTGGACCTCTATGGGTAGGGAAGATAAGACCTCTAGTCATGAAGGCCTGGAGTCCTAGGGGTACGGCAGGGATGCGTGTACATGCAGAAAAATCAACCCCCAATATCCTAGCTAGGTGGGTGACTATCCCACCATATCCAATGTTGCCCGCCCTCTTGTTCTTTAGCTTGCTCATGGTAGCAGCTAAGAGGGTGGCGGAGTCAGCAGGGCGCCCATACAACATAGAGTACAACAGAAAGAGCTGATCCGTCTTAATCTTCTGAGGTGTCTCCGTCCTAGGGAAGAGACACTCAGAAAGAACACGGTGAGCAATCTTCAAGGCTAAGTGATACATCAACTTAGCCTTGGTATCAGCTGGTTGCCAGCGGTCCTCGTTGGCGTAAATCATAGCAACCTCCTCCCAAAAATCTTTGGCGTAAACGCCACTAGGAAAACGACCATTGAAGGTCTCTTGGAACCCAAAGAAGGCTCCAAACTCTCGGATGGTAAAATCATAGTTTCTTTCCATAAGACAGAAAGAAACGGTCCTATCCACGTGGCTGTGCTCAAAAGGCGTCACAACCTCTCTCGTGATCTCCTCGTAGGCGTCTTCTTGGATAGCCGAGAAGACAACAAGTCCGTCTCTATCCAAGAGCCAAGTAAGGTCGTCTATGATGTTTAGAGGAGCTAAATCCTCCAACAATAGGTACCTAGGTCCTATCACAGCCCTCTTATGGATCCTCTCAAGTGTATCGAGATGATCCTCGTGAATGGTCGGTACTCTAGGGTTAGGAGGTGCGGGTCATGAAGGTGATGATGGAGGTGAAGGGGAGGAAGGTGGTGGTGCTCTAGAGGATGAAGAGGAAGAGGGGTTACCCTTTCTCTTCTTGTTCTTCTCCTTCTCATTCTTCTTCTCCTTAATCCTCCCAGAAACTCTCCTCACGAAATCCATTACTGTTCAAAACCACGGTCTGTTCTTGGTGTTCCACGGCCGTGGAATTGATAGAGACCGTGGTTCGTCTCGCTTTTTCTCAAAATTAAGCAAACAACACTCAAACTCAGCAATCGGGCAACCCTAGTCTAATTCCTTCCAATTTCAATCAGTTCTCCTATAATTTCTAGCAAAAACGAACCCGAATTGACAAAGATAGAGAAGAGCGAAAAAAACCTAGGTTTCGGATTTTAAAATCCGAATTCTGCGTTCCTTGGTGATTTGCCGCTCGATTCGTTGCTTGGATCTCGTTGGTGGTCGAATTTGCTTCAGTTTGGGTCGAAGAATCGTTTAAAAGGATTAACGAACGGAGAATTGAGGTGAGGGGCGTGGTATCGGCGAAAATGGTCGTGGAATTGGGTTTTGTGAAGTGTTTTTGTGAAGAACGTGGTTTATATAGTGGCCGGCAAAATTTTTGAAAACCACGGTCTATCGGGGGGTTCCACGGCCGTGGAAATGTACGGAACCGTGGTTTTGGTGATTTTTCAAAGGCTTTTGGAAATTACGGTCACTGTAGCTGTCACGACCGTGGTTTAGGCCGTGGAACTCTCTGTAATGCTCCAAAGTCCAAGTTTCGTCACTTTTCTCCAAAATTATTCCTCCCCTTTCTTTTTCCATTGCTCCTACATCCAAAAACACGAACATACCGGAAGGAATCGAAGGCAAAACAAAGCAAAAACGTCTAAACTAAGCTAAACTATGAATCGAAAACAAAAACGTAAATGCAATACCTTGGGTTGCCTCCCAAGAAGCGCTTTGGTTAAGGTCCGTAGCTAGACCAGTTTCGCACTTATTCGAGTGCGGTGGGCGCGAACTCTACAGCTTGGAGTTCCGGCGTATACTTCTTGAGTTGTTGACCGTTCACCTTAAAGCTTCCGCCCGCTTCACCCCATACTTCAACTGCACCATGGGGGAAAATACGCTTAATTAGAAAAGGTCCGGTCCAACGAGATTTAAGCTTACCTGGAAAGAGACGAAGCCTTGAATTGAAGAGGAGAACTTGATCTCCTTCTTTGAAGTCCTTTGGAATGATATGCTTATCATGCCAACGCTTTGCTCTCTCCTTATAAATCTTGGCGTTTTCATAGGCGTTCAAGCGGAGTTCTTCCAGCTCATTAAGGTCTAAGAGACGCTTCTCTCCCGCTTCCTTCATGCAAAAATTCAATCACTTGATGGCCCAAAACACCTTGTGCTCCAACTCCACCGGTAAGTGACAAGACTTCCCATACACAAGGTTGTATGGTGTGGTTCCTATGGGAGTCTTGTACGCAGTCCGGTACGCCCACAATGCATCATCAAGCTTGAAGTGAGAACCTCCATCACTAATGATAGTCCTTGGTGTCCCAAATCGTGGGAAGATGGTCTTGTTAAAGAACTTAACTACCACCATGGAATCATTGGTGGGAGAGGCAATCGCTTCCACCCATCTACAAACATAATCCACCGCCAAGAGTATGTATTGGTTTCCACAAGAGGATGGGAATGGTCCCATAAAGTCAACTCCCCAAACATCGAAAATCTCCACCTCTTGGATGTTGTTGAGGGGCATCTCATTCCTCCTAGAGATATTACCTGTTCTTTGACAAGCATCGCAGCAAGAAACAAAGGATTGCACATCTCTAAATAAAGTAGGCCAAAAGAATCCAGATTGTAATACCTTTGTGATAGTCTTGTTCGAACTAGCGTGTCCTCCACATGGCAGTGAATGAAAATGGCAGATGACACTTTGCATCTCATCTTCCGGCACACATCGCCGAATGATGCCATCCGGACCTCTCTTAAAGAGGAGAGGTTCATTCCAAAAGTATTCCCGGACATCCTTAAAGAACTTCTTTCTTTGTGCGTAGGATAATCCGGGTGGTATCTCCTGACAAACCAAATAGTTAACAAAATCAGCAAACCATGGTTCGTTACCATTGGAGATCACATCGATGCACTCCTCAATGATATGTAGGTGTTCGTCCGGGAAGGAGTCATCTATAGGTAAGTGGTCGTCCTCTAGATGTGTTAGGCGACTCAAATGATCCGCAACAGAATTTTCTGAACCTTTCTTGTCGCGGATCTCTAGATCGAATTCTTGTAGGAGAAGAATCCATCTAATTAGCCTTGGCTTCGCATCCTTCTTTGCAAGGAGGTACCGGATCGCAGCATGATCCGTGTAGACAATCACCTTTGCACCTACAAGATAAGAGCGAAATTTGTCAATAGCATAAACAATGGCTAAAAATTCCTTTTCCGTAGTGGCGTAGTTGAGCTGTGCTTCATCTAGTGTCTTGCTAGCATAGTATATGGCATGGGTTTCACTTCTTTCCTTTGTCCAAGAACAGCTCCTATTGCTACGTCACTAGCATCGCACATAACCTCAAAGGGAAGGTTCCAATCCGGAGGTTGGATAATAGGTACTGAAATTAGAGCTTCCCGGATCATGTTAAACGCATTCAAGCATTCCTGCGAAAACTCAAAAACCGCATCCTTCATCAATAGATTAGTAAGAGGTTTTGATATTCTAGAGAAATCCTTTATGAAGCGCCTATAGAATCCTGCATGTCCTAAGAAACTTCTTATCCCTTTCACCAAAGTTGGGGGAGGAAGCTTTTCTATAGTCTCTATTTTTGCCTTATCAACCTCAATCCCTCTACTAGAGATTAAGTGTCCTAAAACAATTCCTTCCTTAACCATGAATTGACACTTCTCCCAATTAAGAACTAGGTTAGTTTCTTCACACCTTTGTAATACAAGAGCAAGGTTAGAAAGACAATTGTGAAAAGAGGAACTGTATACGGAGAAGTCATCCATGAAGACCTCCATGATTTCCTCAATGTATTCGGAGAAGATGGCCATCATGCACCTTTGAAGGGTGGCTGGGGCGTTGCAAAGCCCGAACGGCATTCTCCTATAAGCGAACGTACCCCAAGGGCACGTGAATGTGGTCTTCTCCTGATCATCCGGGTGTATCGGAATCTGAAAGAAACCACTATAACTGTCAAGGTAGCAAAAATGTGAATGTTGTGCTAACCTTTCAAGCATTTGATCAATGAATGGCAATGGGAAGTGATCCTTCATCGTCGCATTGTTAAACTTGCGGTAGTCTATGCACATCCGCCATCCCGTTACGGTTCGGGTAGGAATGAGTTCGTTGTTCTTGCTGGTGATGACCGTCATTCCTCCCTTCTTCGGAACTAATTGAACCGGACTCACCCACTTACTATCGGAGATAGGATAGATGATACCTGCATCAAGAAGTTTAAGAATTTCCTTCTTGACAACCTCCTTCATGGTCGGATTTAACCGCCTTTGACGTTGTCTTGAAGTCCTAAAGTCCTCTTCCATTAATATTTTATGCATGCATAGGGAAGGTTTGATTCCTACTAAGTCCTCAATAGTATATCCTAAAGTTTTTCTATGTTTCCTAAGGACAACCATGAGCTCATTATGTTCATCTATGCTTAGATCGGAACTAACAATAACCGGAAAGGTAGAATTAGGTCCTAGAAAAGCGTACCTTAGATGAGTAGGAAGTGGCTTTAGTTCCATTGCTTTCGGAGCTTCCAATGGCTCTTGTGGGGCTTCCGATGCTTCCTTAGAAGTATCTAAGGAAGTAGAAGGTGTAGGAGAAGAATCAAGAGAAGTTGAAGAAGAGGCACGATCACCCTCTTCTACGGCCAGAATCACGGTTTCCCTGCATCCTCCACGGCCGTGGTTTAAGGCGTGGAAAGGAAATACGGTTGCTCTGCTTCCTCCACGACCGTGTAACTCTCTGGAGTGAGCCACGCTTTGGTTGGTGAAATCCACGGCCGTGGAATATAGTGTATGGCCGTGGATTCTCACGTTTTCTGCCTCGTCGTGGAGCATCTCAAATTCCACTTCACCCACTTCTTCTTGTGCTTCTAAGGCTTCAATTGCCTCATTGCACTCCTCTTCTTCCCCTACATTCGTTAGACTCATAGTAATAACCTTTTGTAAAGGATCTTTGAAGAGAATAGCACTTACCTCCTCTCTAGACAACCCTTCTTCATCTTGGATATTGAATATATCCTCATCAAAGATTGGCTCCTTCACTAGAGTGGAAAGAACGAACTCTACCTTCTCCTCTCCTATGTCAAAGGCGAGTCTAGCATTCTTGCAATCGACTATGCAGCCGGAAGTTGCAAGAAACGGTCTTCCGAGTATGATCGGGACCGGACTATCTACAAGAATGTCAAGCACAACAAAATCAATAGGAACAAAGAATTTACCTAGCTTGACTGGGACGTCTTCTACAATGCCGACGGGACGAGTGATGGATCGATCCGCCATGTATAACGTCATCTTCACCGGTTTAGGGTCGCCTAAACCGATCTTCCTACATAATGCAAGTGGTATGATGCTCACACTTGCTCCTAAGTCACATAAACCATCATATATGACATCTCCCACTCCTATGGGAATGCAAAACGACCCCGGATCCTTTAGCTTTGGGGGTATTTTCTCCTTCATGGTCTTGATCAGATCCGAAGAATCCGAACTCATCTTAACCTCTCCAAAGTCCTCTAACTTTCTCTTGTTAGAGAGGATCTCCTTTAAGAACTTGCCATAAGCCGGCATACCTACAATAGCATCAATGAAAGGTATATTAATATGCAGCTTGCTCATGAGTTCTATAAACTTACCAAATTGTTTATCTAGGCGTGCTCTCGCTCTAGATTGAGGGAATGGTAGGGGAGGTTTGTAAGCCGGAGGAGGAACGTAGACATCTTCCTTCTCCTTCCCCTTCTCTTTGTCTTTCTCAACGGGGACTTCAACAAATTTAGGCTGCGGATCGGTGGTAGTCACTCCGCTCCTAGTTGTGATTGCCATCACCCTTCCCTTTGGGTTGTCCTCCGTCTTTCCTGGAAGTTTCCCTTGATTCCTAGGAAACTCCTCCGCTTGGCTGAACATTTGGTTTTCTAAAACCTTTTGGGCTTTATCAACCTTAGAAATTTGATCATTAACCTTAATGATGCGGTTCTCCAACCCTTGAAGCTTTCCCAATATCGTTTCCAACATGGGATCGGGCTTCTCCTTCCCCGAAGTGTTTCCTACATTAGATGTTTGCGCCTGGCTTTTCAAAGGAGTAGAGAAAGAGGAAGGTGGAGTTAGTGAATTTGAATTGGAAGGATAAGAGTTACCGGAATTTTGTTGATTGGAGCGCCAATTGTTGTTTTTTGAACCCCTATTGTTGTTCCAATTGTTGTTCCGGTTGTTGTTGTTGTTGCCATTCCAATTATTCCGGTTGTTGTTCCGGTTATTGTTGTTGCGGTTTGTATTCTCTCCACCATTGTTGTTGTTACCTAAGTAGCCAACATCCTTTCCTTGTTGCTTTGGAAAGTTGGTCTTGATAGCTTCCTTCAACTCTTTAATCTCATTGTTGAGAGAAAAGATTTGAGTTTGAGCTTCATGTGTGAGCTTTGCTCCTTGCTCTACACGATTTCCCTCAACTTTCCGGTGGGAATACTTCTCTATGACTCTTGCTTGCTTCTCAATGAAGTCCCAAACGTCATCTTCTCTCATGTCCATGAATGTACCACATGAGAGGGATTGGAGCTTGAATTGTGTCTCCACATCCAGCCCCTTATAGTATATCTCCAGCAATGCAAGCTTGGATATGCCATGATGAGGGCAATCCAATAGCAAATCCTGAAACCTTTCCCAAGATTGAAACAAACTTTCGTTAGATCTCATGGAAAATGCATTAATCATACCTCTAAGTTCCGCCGTTTTGGATGGCGGAAAGAACTTAGTGAGGAACTCCGCGGAAAGGTCTTCCCACGTGTCTAGTTTCCCACTAGGAAGAGCTTGGTACCAAGACAATGTTTTCCCCTTCAAAGAGAAGAAGAAAGGCTTGAGCTTATAGTTGTTGGTAGTTGCGTTCTTCGGCCTCATTGTCTCCATCATACACTCAAAGTTTTGCAAGTGTTGGTGTGGAGATTCAGCGCTTGTCCCGCCAAATTGTTTTTGGCGAACAAGAGTAATAACTTGAGGGTTGAAGCTAAACCCTTGTACATCATCAGCATCAAAGTTCGCACCTAGACGGCGTGGTTGCTGCGTTGGATCCATCCTTTGGCCAAGAGTACTTGGCTCCTCATCCACACGTTCGATCCTAGCGTTCCTAGGTGGAACGCGGCGATTTGCAGCTGCCCGTGGATGGAATGGATTCACATTGATTGTGGGATCAATTTCCTCTAGCGGTGGCATGGAGGAGTCGCTATCCTCATTGGATGAGTTAGCTGTAACCGATCTTCCCGGTCTCCTCCTTTTCTTTTTCTCCTTGAGGTTGTTTATCTCAATCCTCATTTGGAACATCATATCCGTTAGATCGTCAACTTTCATTTGATGACGATCCGTCTCTTCTCTACGCGTCTTCTCACTCCATTGGAGTTGAGCTTCTTTCTCCGCTAGCTCCGATTGAAGATTACGTTCTTCAGCCATTTTCTTTTCCTTACGCTTTTGCCTTAAAGTCCTCTCAAGCTCTTGATCAAGAGGTAAGAGGTCCTCGGTGTTCCTAGACATGCGCATGCACTCAAAGAGATATCAAATAACGAGAGCAAGCTCCCAAGCTTGACAACCGGCAACCGAATTCGGCCTAGACCAAATCCCCGGCAACGGCGCCAAAAACTTGTTCGCCACTTAGCGTGCGTGCAAATAAGATTTAAATTTATAAAACTAGAATCAAGCAAGCGAACCCGCAGTGTACGGATCGATATATTTAAGCAAGGATTCCAGAGTATCGAACACAGGGATTTGGGGGGAACAAATTCAATTGTAGATTATCAAGCAAATAAATGTAGGAGCTTTTTGAATTATTGGGAAACAACAATCCTAAAGATCCAAGTATCCAGCTGTGGCAATCGATTCAAGATATACTAATGATATAAGGACAGAGTCAAGATATGCAAAGGTATGCTAATGTAAGGTAATCGTACGGTGAAGTTCCAAAAACCATATATGACTCACCTACAAGACACTCTCTATACAGGTTGTTGAGGCTTCAATATAGAAAGATTCTAAAGGTAAGAATTAATGTCAAATACCCAAACTTGTAATCCAAGGATCAAGAGTAACTTAACCAATTAAGGTTGTGACACACACAATCGAGGTAGAGGTTGTTGAGGCTTCACTACCACCTACAAAAGGCAAGCCAAGACTAAGTTAAAGCAAATCTTTAACTTTGGATTAAAGTAAAAGCAAATTCGTAACCTAACACAAAATTACGGGTAGTTCTTGAGTTCCACGGCCGTGGAAGCTCAAGAACAGACCGTGGATTAGGGTTGTCGGCGATTCTCTCTAACTCTCAGGGTCCAGTTTGTATACGATCGATCTATCATCATCTACGCCACAACTATCAACCCTTCACCTTAGAATTGTTAAGGGTTTTTAGCCAACAATAGTCATATTGATATCAAATTTAAGATTTAAAAGATTGAAAGATGAAAACTTCCGAAAACCTTCAATAACTCTCAAATCAATCACAAAGTCACAATCAAGAACAATAATCGTCACTAGATTCGGAATAGCACAAACAATCACAATCTTAGATAAGAAGGAAGAACGGGATGTCAATCCGTCTTCTAAATCAAACCTAAGTAAGAAGCGAAATCTTCTTACGAACAATCTTCCGAATTTGCGATCTTCCGTCAATCCGGAAATCCCAATAGCAATGCGCTAAAATCTCTCAGAAACAACTTCCGCCAAATGCGAAATTAGGGCAATTCCAAGCGCAGGCGTAAGATGCGTCTATGCGTAAGCGAAGGTGACGGAATCTCTCCTTGTCCGTCCTTTTATAGTGTAAGATAAAATATCGGCCCGGCCCAATTGCGTAGGAGATCGTGGCTTAAAGTGTGGCGAAAAAGATCGCCAAGATCACGGTCGTGGAAGGGTTCCACGGCCGTAATTTAGAGAGTGGTTTAGGGCTAGAACGTGATTCTTCCTTAGTCTCGTGCATCCTTCAAGTTGGCACTCCCTTAGCTCCTAGGAATGTCCTCAATTCATGGACATGCTCAATCAACTCCATCATTGCTCAATTCCGTTCGGAAATAGATCTTAATTACCTATAATCAACATAAAGCTTGTGTAGATCTCCATATCGATATTATAGACAAACTAGCTCACAAATGCATCAATGCTCAATCAATGACTATCAAAATGGATCAAATACACTTAGAAAACGTGCCTAAAATATCACAATATTTCATGCTAACAGTGCATTCATGAGCCCGAATAGCATCACTACAAAATCGTAGTGGTCATATGATAGGTGATGGAATCACTATCAATTAGGTTAGTTTTTAGAGTCTTTTTATCACAGTAGTGTCGGTTTATGCTACTAACTTCTTGATCCAGAAGAAGAAGGCTAAAAGAAGATAAAAGAGGAGTTTTAGCACTTGGGAGTTGAAGACCATTCACAAAGCAAAGCTTCTGTTGCCTCACCGCCCCCGCGGAGCAGTGTCACCGCCCCTGCGGGTGACACCACGTTCCGGAGCGCAACCTGCGCCTTCGCCAACGCCAGGAACGAAGACTGTCGCCGCCCCGGCCCCACTCCTTGGCGCCCCTGCGGTGACTTATCCTGAAGAAGCGAAGACCGGAGCCCCTGCGCATCTACTTGAGTCTCACCCTGCGGAGCTGTGGAGCCAAAGAGTCAGTGTCACCGCCCCCGCGGCTCGGGATCTGAAGCGACAAAAAGTTGAAGAGTCAAATGTTTGAAGATCATTAATGATCCGCCCCTGCGGCCACAAAGAAGATCAAACGTTTTCGCCTGAACCGCCCCTGCGGATCTGAAGGCCGACCCTGCGGTTCAGCGACAGAGACTTTACTCCGGCTGTTTACACCACCTTTATGGCATTAAAGGTGGCTGTTTTGGCCGGCCATTTACTACTATTTATTGCCATTTGTAGTATAAATAGACTCATGGGTGATTGCTAGAATCATCCATCATTTCCCACTTTTATTCTCTGTTGATTCCTTTGTAATGAGCTTCTAGTTTCCTTGCTACATTGGGTTGGTTTGAGGCTGCATTATTACTTTGGTTGTAAGTTCCCTTTTAATATAAGTTTTATTTAGTAATGTTTTGTGTTTCTTGAGCTTCATTTATCTAAATTGCATGTTTTCATTATCACTTAAGATTGATCACCTTAGGTTCTAAGTGCATGCAAACAACTAGGATTAATAGATTCGGGGTACGAGTCTTTTGTCTAGTAGTAACCTTTAAGTAATAACGGGTTGTAATTGCTTGAAGGAAAAGAAACACAAATATAAATATTAGTTTAACGGTTTTAATCTTCTCTTTATATCCCTTTGTCTTTGTTTGAAAGCTAACTTGTGACTTGTTCATGTAGGTTTACGGAACACTAACTTGTTAAGTTGTGTTGATGCCGGTTGGCTCAACACATACATATGATCAAGACGGGAACATTACTTGAAAACTTGTAAAAAGGAACTCACCAAAGTAGTAATCGCATGCTAAAAATCAACCTAGTGTAGATTCACTCATCATCATCATATCAATCTCATTTACTTGCTTTTTAGTTTTGTGTGCATCAATTCATCCAACCCCCCCCCCCCTTTTTGTTACCTTGTTCTATAATCAATAATTGAATTTAATAAAAATATCGTAAACTCTCTTGGGTTCGACCCTTACTTAATCGCTATACTTGTTTTAGTGTTGAGTTCGGAAATTAATTTGAAAGGATATAAACGACCTAAGAAAATATCCTCGTTCAAATTTTGGCGCCGTTGGAGTTTAGTTTTATTCTTAATATTGATTATTTGTTTGGACCATTTTTATGGTTCAAACCCGTGCTACTAACTCCGGCTTTGTTCCCTTTGATCCAAAAATTGAGAGGACACACAACTCCAACAAGAAATGGCTGAGCGTACTCTTCGTCAACTCACTCAGCCGACATTGACTCAATACCCTATTGCGATTACTATACCCGCATTAGGAGAAGTAATCAACTTCGAGCTCAAGACGGGTCTCATTCACTTGCTCCCATCTTTCCATGGGGTAAGTGGTGAAGACCCTATCAAGTACCTTGGGAAGTTCCATACCGTGTGTATAAGCATGAAGCCGGCCAACATTACCGAAGAGCAAATCAAGATGAGGGCATTCGGCTTCACACTCAAAGATGCAGTGGATGATTGGTATTACCACCTTCCATCCGAGAGCATCGACACTTGGGAAATATCCACAAGGCGTTTTTGGAGAAATATTTCCCAGCCAAGAAGGTCAATAACTTGAAGAAAGCTATAAGCAACATCGAGCAAGAGGCGGATGAGACTCTTTATGAGTACTTTGAGCGGTTTGCACGCCTCCGATCCAGCTGTCCTTTCCATGGATATTCAACTCAGGATCTAGTCTTGTACTTGTACAATAGCTTGCTTGACACCGAAAGGAGTATCGTCGATGCGGCTTGTGGAGGTAACATTCTTAACTCTACCCCTGACCTTGCTTTTGAAAAGATACAGGAACTAGCGGAAGGAACCCGACACTTTGGAAGAACTTCTTCTAAGAGAGGTGTTCATGCTGTGAATTCCGGGAAGAGTGAGATCTCCAATGAGCTTGCGGAACTGAAGGAAATGGTGAAGAGATTAACACTTATGGTCCACAAAAGCTAAAGGCATGTGGAGTTTGTGCTGATCCATATCACCCAACGGACATGTGTCCCCAAGTACAGGATGACGATGCAGAGGTGAATGTAGTAGGTTATGGACAACCACAACAGCAAAGGCCTAGGAACGATCCTTATGCACAGAATTTCATGCCAAACTAGCGTGACCAACAGAATTTTCGTTGGAGGGATCAACAAAACAAACAACAGCAGCCCCGACAAGGTAAGTATAAATCAACTGAGGATATATTGCAGGTTTTGACTAAGCATTTTGCTACTCATGTCCAAACAACAAAATCCGCATCAAGAACATTAAAAGATAGGTTGGGCAAATGACGGAGGCCATTACAAGGATCGAAGCTAGATCCTCCGGAGGATTGCCTTCCAAGACCATTATAAACCCCAAGGAGAATGTTAGTGCCCTAACATTAAGGAGTGAGAAGCAAATCCAACAGAAACCAACAAAAGAATTACAAAACAAACCCTCTTACGAGCTTGCCGCACCCACAGCCGCCCCTGCGGCTGCAACTACGCCTAGCTCTGAGCAGACGCCGCCCCTGCGGCTGGATGTCCCCGCCCCTGCGGTGACATCCCCTGAGCCGCCCCTGCGCCTGCACTCTAGTGCCCCTACGGAAAACTCGACAGAGAGTTCTGCTGAGAAGGATTCTTACATCCGACATGAGTTTCCACCACTGTACTCTGAGAAACCTCCGGCTCCTTTTTCTGAGGCACTAAAGGAGAGAAGAATCATTGAGGACAAGGATCTCTTTGAGACCTTCTCCAAATGCGAGGTAAATATCCCTCTCCTTAAGTTAGTGAAAAGTATTCCTAAATATGCTCGGTTCTTGAAGGAACTTTGCAATATCAAGAGGAATCAGAAGGTGAAGGGGAAACAAAAAGTGCAAGTGAGTGAGCATGTTTATGCCGTTTTCCAACGTAGAATGCCCAAGAAGTGCAGCGATCCGGGCATAGTAAGCATTCCTTGTGTTATAGGGAAAACCCGTTTTGACAAAGCCATGCTTGACCTTAGTGCTTCTATAAATGTTTTTCCATATTCTATTTACAAATCACTTGGCGTTGGACCATTAACGGAAACTAGGATTGTAGTACAACTTGCTGATTGGTCTAATGTGTACCCGAAAAGGATAATTGAAGATGTATTAGTAATGGTAGACAACCTAATTTTTCATGCTGATTTCTTTGTAATGGAGATGGAAAATGACTCGCATGTTGCACCAATATTGTTAGGTAGACCAATCCTAAAAACTGCTCGGACTAAAATTGATTATGTTAGTGGCAAACTAACCATGGAGTTTGATGGTGAAGTAGTGGAATTTGACATCTATGATGCAATGAAATTTCCTAGTGATGATCACTCTTTTTATGCTATTGACATTGTTGAACCTTTTGTGCAAGATGTGTTTGATATTTCTGATATTGATGAATTAAAAAATATAATTGAACATGACATTAATGTTCGAAATTCAGAATATGCACTAACATCCAGCATGAAAGAGGTCCTAGCCCAGTTAGATAGGTATAAGAGGTTGCCTATCTCCACTTTGGCCATTGGGCCCACTTTACTAACCCCAAGCAAGAAGCTTGTTCCATCTATAGTGTAGGCACCAGAAATAGAGCTGAAAGACCTTTCCGCCCACCTCAAGTACGTTTTCCTTGAAGACAAAAATACCTTGCCGGTGGTCATCTCCAACAAATTGACTACCGGTCAAGAGGACAAGTTGGTAAAAGTGTTGAAAGAACACAAGAAGGCCCTTGGATGGACAATTGCGGACATCAAGGGGATATGTCCATCCACTTGCATGCATAGGATCTTACTTGAGGAGGATGCAAAACTATCTAGGTAACCGCAACGAAGGTTGAATCCGCCGATGATGGATGTGGTCAAGAAGGAGGTGTTGAAGCTCCTCTAAGCGGATATGATCTTTCCTATTTCGGATAGCACTTGGGTTAGTCCAACCAAAGTAGTTCCAAAGAAGGGAGGTATCACAATGGTGGAAAATCAACATGGAGAGATGGTCCCGAGTAAAACGCAAACCGGATGGAGAGTTTGCATTGACTACCGCAAACTCAACAAGGTAACACGTAAAGACCATTTTCTATTACCTTTTATTGACCAAATGTTGGTACGTCTTGTAGGCCATCCGTACTACTTCTTCTTTGATGGATATTCGGGGTACTTCTGTTCGCCCTAAAACGTGCGTGCAATCAAGACTTAAGTTTATAAAACTAGATTAAAAGCAAGTGAACCTGCAATGTACGGATCGGCGTAGATTAGCAAGTATTCCAGCGTATCGATCACAGGGAGACGGTGAAACGAAATCAGTTTCAAGTAATCGAGCAAGTAATGTATAAAGCTTTGCAAATATTGGGGAAAACAACAACCCTAAAGATCCAGGTATCCAATTGTGGCAATCGATTCAAGACATACTATAGATATAAGAACAGAGTTGAGAACTACAAAGGTATGCTAAGGTAAGGTAATGTACGGTGAAGTTCCAAAACCTTATATGTCTAACCAAAAGAACTCTCTATAAAGGTTGTTGAGGCTGCAGTATAGAAAGGATCTAAGGACTAGAATTGATCTCAAATACCCAAACTTGTAACACAAGGATCAAGATAAACTCAAACGGTTAAGGTTGTGACACTCGAAACCAAAATAGAGGATGTTGAGTCTCAATACTACCTAGGAAAGACAAGCCAAGACTAGGTTAAAGCTAATCTTTAACTTTGGATTAAAGTAAAAGCAAGGTTCGTAAACTGAGATAAATCACGGGTAGATCTTGAGAACCACGGCCGTGGAAGCCCTAGAACAGGCCGTGATTTAGGGTGTCAACGAAGTTTCTCTAACTCTCAGGGTCCAATCAAATTACGATCGATCTATCATTATCTAAGCCACAACTATCAACCCTTCACCTTAGAATTGCTAAAGGGTTTTAGCCAATAACCATTGTCATGATATCAATATTCAAATTAAGAAGAATAAAAGATGAAAACCCTCGAATACTCAATAAAACTTCAAAACCAATCTCAAATCTGAAAACACAAGAAGTAATGTTTAATGGATTCAGAATATATAACACAAAACCTCACAATGATCTAAGGCAAGTATGAAGAACGGGATGTCAATCCGTCTTCTATATCAAAACCTAAGAAAAACGCTAAACCTTCGTTGTGAGCAATCTCCAATCTTTCAACAATCCGGCGTTTCTACGACTCTCGGCGATCTCCAATCAACCCTAGCAAGAGTGCTGAAAACAAGGGTAAGCGGCCGTCCTCGAAACTCTCTTTTCCAGCCTTTTATAAGACAGGGAAAAGTTACCGTCAAGGCCCAATATGTAAATGTGTGGCAGTTAATGACATGTCAAAAGATCGCCTAAATCACGGTCTCATAGCATTCCACGACCGTGGTTTAGAGTGTGGAAACAGATTACAATGCCTTGTGACTTCCACGACCGTAATTTAGGCCGTGTAACTTACTGGAGTGCTCGAAACTCATGTCCACGTTCATGATGCCAAGTCCACGGCTGTGGTTTAGAGCGTGGACTTCTCCACGACCGTAATTCAGGGCGTGGAAGTGTATACTGCTTGTTGTTCCTTTTTTTTCATGTCATTCTTCATCCTAGCTCCTTTCTTAGCTCCCTTGATGTATCTCCTAATCCTCGAACATGATCGATTACTCTCTTTTCTCTCTCAAATGCTCCGATTTCAGCTCCTATTCACCTATAATCAACATAAAGCTAGTGTAGACTTCCATATCGACAATATAGATGAACAAGCTAACATTTGCTTCAACACCTTATCCATGTATACAATAATAAGTGAAAAACAACCAAATTAAGTACCTAGAATATCACCATATTTCATGCTAACAAAATATCCAATACTTGTCACTTGCTTGTCCCCAAGCAAGGTTTTCAAAAGCTTAGAACACAAGTTAGAATGAAATATGCATGCAAATTCAAAACAAAACCATCATTTAGACAAATGTGCTTCTAGTCAATAGATCATCCTCAAACCTTGCTTCATTCATTCTCGAAAACGCTCACATACATAAACCAAAGAATGTAAAGTAAAGAAAACATCATGAATCGCTTAAACTTCAAGACAAACATCATAACCTTCAAATATTGTCAAAATCAAGCACGTGAAATTTCAATTTAGATCACCAAGTCAAATAAAACTCTTTTGATCTTAAGGACTTTCAAGTAAGGTCTAGAATGCGGAAAGGAGGGAAACTTGTAAGAGATGTGGTGCATGAATCCGGGTAAAGGAATAATCCACTCTTTTTATTTTGATTTGCAACACCATCAACTTAGAGCTTTTCTCTCTTCTTTTTCACATTATTTTTTGACTTTACTTTTGGAAATATGGACAGAGGTGCACAAAAACCGAAGCCTAGGAGATTGGCGTTTCTCAATTTCGAGATGCCTCAAACCCTTGAAGCACATACCATAATCCGTTAGGAATATCCCTCAATCCGAGTTTGGCACGACACAAACACCCGGCTATGTGAATGGTGCCGAGTTACTCATTGTCATGATTGACTTCCCCAAACCTATTAGTTCTATTCTTCGAATGCAAAATTTTGCTTTCATGGCCCTCCCACATCAAACATGCCAAATATCAACTCCTCCAAATTCCCGGATAGGTAAGGGAGACAATTACTTTTATTTGAGGGGCTAAATGATCAAAGAAAGAAGTAAGAAAATCGAATTGCCTTAATCATCTCATAAAGAAGTATAAGAACTCATTGTGTGATTTCAAACTTAATTTCCCAAAATGATTTAGATAAAGCTTTCACATTATGAAACTTGCATGAAAGGATAAACAACACATTCAATTTATTTTCAATTCATAATTCCGTTTAAGCATACAATTGTCATCAAAAATTAATTCCATAAGTGAGAGCTATCATAGAAGTCATCTCTAATCTTAGAAGCACAAAAACTTTTTCTAGATTTTTCAAATTTTTATGGATTTTTCAAAGCCTTTTTATGCAATGCAATAACGAAACGTGTGACTATGGAATGAAACATGCAAAGTGTTATGGATAGAAGCAAGCAAATGTAGTAGAGTTATTACACATAATAGTCACAACCCACCCCATACTTAAAACATACATTGTCCTCAATGTTCGAAAAGAAATAAAGAAAAGAAGAAAAGAAAAATGAACTCACTTGACGGTGGGGCGGCTGAAACTGTCGATCAACAAGCTCGTCACTGCGGAGGGGGCGGTGGTGGAAATGGACGGAAGTCATGGCTATCGTACCGCCTGAACTGCTAGCGGTAGATGTCACTCATCATCTCGTCATGCTCCCGGCTCCATGTCTCTTGGGTCTCCTGGTGGATCTCTAAGTCTCCAATTCTCTTAGAATGGTCGGTGGCCCATGATGGTAGCTGCTCGTACCAAGCTGGGGGCTGACCGTACCATGCTAGTACGTCCTAGGGAGTCGGTGCTGCTGGTGTTGTTGGTGCCTGATCATACCACGAAGGTGGAGCTCCCATCCATGAAGGCTGCGCCCCATACCAAGCGGGAGGAGCAACCATCCAAGTCGGCCTCTCACTCACGCTAGCATGGCGAGAGGAAGAGGCTCTAGAAGGCCCGGTAGGTCGTGAGGAACGTCTAGGAGGGTCAGGGAAGTGTGCTGGCTGATCCGGAAAAGTGCCAAAGTCCCGCTCATCACCTCCTCCCTCAAAACCATCACCTCCTCCTACCTCCTCCTCAACATCTACAGCATGAACCTTATCGGGTACATAGGTAGGTGCTACTAGCCTATTCGCATGCATGGCAACGAAAGTCTGCTTCGAATTATGGCGTCTAGCCATAAAGGAATACTCGGGGAGCTAAAGAATGCCTCTAACTCCTCTCTCCTCCCAAGGCATACTGGCGGTAGGTGGACTGCAGTGTCTAGGAAAGATGATACCTCTAGTCATAAGGCTATTGAGACCCAAAGGTGTCGCCGCTATCCTAGTGTAGGAAGAAAAGTCTATCCCTAGCTGCGTGGCAATGTGTGTAACCATACCATCATATCCTATGTTACCGGCTCTCTTGTTCTTCAACTTACTCATAGTGGAGGCTAGGAGGGTAGCATAATCACCGGGTCTACCATGGAGCATAGAATAAAGGAGGAAAAGCTCATCGGTCTTGATCTTTTGAGGGGTTTCGGTCCAAGGGAAAAGGAAGTCGGAAAGGACCCTATGAGCTATCTTCAAGGCTAAGTGGTAGATGAGCTTAGCCTTGGTGTCGGCCGGTTGCCAACGGTCCTCACTAGCATAGATCATAGCTATATCCTCCCAAAAATCCTTAGTGTATACCCCGCTAGGAAAACGACCATTTAAGGTCTTTGGGAACCCAAAGAAGGTTCCAAACTGCAAGATTGAGAACTCATAGTTCTCCTCCATCAACCTAAAAGAAACCGTCCTATCGACGACGTTATGCTCAAAGGAAGTGACGAACTCCCTAGTAATCTCCTCATAAGCATCTTCTCGAATAGCGGAGAAGACAATTAAACCGGCTCTATCTAAAAGCCATGTCAAGTCATTAACTACATTCAGCGGTTCTAGCTCCACAAGCACTAAGTAGCGCGGTCCTATGACCGTCCTCTTCTCGATCCTTTCTAAGACATTGAGGTAATCCTCATGGATGGTTGGAATTCTAGGAGGTGGGGGTGATGGTGGCTCACTAGGGGGTACTTGGGAAGAAGAGGAAGTGTCACCTTTCCTCTTCTTGTTCCTAGTCGACTTTCTCCTAAACAAATCCATTGCAGAGGGAAAATCACGGTCTGTTCTACAAAAACCACGGCCGTGGAACTGTCAGGGACCGTGGTTCGGTTCTCTTTATCTCAAATCTCCACCAAATCACACCAAATTCAACAGACACAGTCCTAGACTAATTCCAATTCCAATTCCAATTAGTTATCTTAAAAATCTTGTGAGAATTGAGCCAAATCGAAGTAGAGAAAGAGAAGAAAAACCTGGGTTTTGGATTCTTAAAATCCAAATTCCGTCTTCTGTAGGGATTGTGCACTTGAATTGTTGATTGGATCTTTTAGATGATCGAATTTGCTTCACTTTAGGCTCGAGAATTGTTCGAATCGTACTCCGACCGAAGATTTGAGAGAGGGGGAGTGGTTTCGGTGAAAGGGTCGTGGAAATGGGGCGTGTTTTGGAAGTTTTGTGTTGTTTTTGTGAAGGAAGGTGGTTTATATAGTAAACGTAAAAATTTTGGATAATCACGGTCACTCGGGGTATTCCACGGCCGTGGAATTGTACGGAACCGTGGTTTTGGTGAATTTTCTCAGTCTTTGGAAGAATCACGGTCACTGTAGCTTCCACGACCGTGGTTTAGGGCATGGAACTCTCTGTAATGTGCCAAAGTCCAAGTTTCGTCAATTCCTTCTAACTTTTCCTCCTTCCATTGCCTATTCCATTACTCCTACATCCAAAAACACGACATACCGGGAGGTCTCGAGGGCAAAACAAAGCAAAAACGACTAAACTAATCTAATCTAAGAATGAAAAACAAAAGCATAAGTGCAATACTTTGGGTTGCCTCCCAAGAAGCGCTTGTTTTAGGTCCGTAGCTAGACCGCACCTGCATCTATTCGAGTGTGGTGGGTGCGAACTCCTCAGCTTGGAGATGCGGTGGATACTTCTTAAGTCGTTGACCGTTCACCTTAAAACTTCCGCTCTTTTCACTCCAAACTTCAACTGCACCATGGGGAAAAACATGTTTGATTAGATAAGGTCCAGTCCAACGAGATTTAAGCTTACCTGGAAAGAGCCGAAGTCTCGAATTGAGGAGGAGAAGTTGATCTCCTTTGGAATGATATGCTTATCATGCCAACACTTTGCTCTTTCCTTATAGATCTTAGCATTCTCATAAGCGTTCAAGCGGAGTTCTTCAAGCTCGTTAAGGTCCAAGAGGCACTTCTCGCCCACTTCCTTCATGCTGAAGTTCAACCACTTTACCGCCCAATATGCTTTATGTTCCAGCTCCACCGGTAAGTGACAAGACTTCCCACAGACAAGGTTGTATGGTGTTGTTCCTATGAGAGTCTTGTACGCCCACAATGCATCATCTAGTTTCGAAGACCAATCCTTCCTTGTCTTCGAAACTGTTTTCTCTAGGATGCCCTTAATCTCTCTATTTGAAATCTCCACTTGTCCACTCGTTTGTGGATGATAAGGAGTGGCGATCTTGTGGGTCATCCCATACTTAGCTAGTAGAGCTTCGAATCGTCAGGCAATGAAGTGAGAGCCTCCGTCACTAATGATGGTCTGTGGTGTCCCAAACCTTGGGAATATAGTTCTATTAAAGAACTTAACTACAACCATGGCATCATTTAGTTGGAGAGGCAATTGCTTCAACCCATCTCGAAACATAATCTACAGTTAGAAGTATGTATTGGTTTCCACAAGATGATGGGAAGGGTCCCATAAAGTCTACTCCCCAAACGTCGAAGATCTCTACCTCTTGAATGTTGTTAAGAGTCATCTCGTTTCTCCTGGATATGTTACATGTTCTTTGACAAGCATCGCAGCAAGAAACAAAGGTTTGTACATCTTTAAATAAAGTAGGCCAAAAGAAACCAGATTGCAATACCTTAGCGCTAGTTTTGTTTGAACTAGCGTGTCCTCCACAAGGTAGTGAATGACAATGAAGGATGACGCTTTGCATCTCGTCTTCCGGCACAAATATTCGAATAATGTCGTCGGGACTTCTCTTGAAGAGTAGAGGTTCATTCAAAAAGTATTCCCGGACATCCTTAAAGAATTTCTTTCTTTGTGCATAGGATAGTCCGGGAGGTATTTACTGACAAACAAAATAGTTAACAAAATCAGCAAACCATGGTTCGTTACCTTTAGTTATCTTGTCGATGCACTAGTCAATGATGTGTAAATGCTCGTCCGGAAAGGAGTCATCTATAGGTAGATTGTCGTCTTCTAGATGTGGTAGACGACTCAAATGATCCGCAACAGAATTTTCCGAACCCTTCTTGTCACGGATCTCTAGATCGAATTCTTGTAGGAGAAGAATCCATCTAATCAGCGTTGGTTTCGCGTCCTTCTTGGCAAGTAGATAACTGTTCACTGAGTGGTCCGTGTATACAATTATCTTTGCACCTACAAGATAAGAACGAAACTTTTCAAAGGCATATACAATAGCTAAAAATTCTTTTTCAGTTGTGGCGTAGTTAATCTGCGCTTCATCTAGCGTCTTGCTGGCATAATAGATAGCATGGGTTCGGCCCTCCTTCTTTTTGCCAAGCACAGCTCCAATAACTACGTCACTTGCATCACACATAACCTCAAACGGGAGATTTTAGTCCGGAGGTTGGATGATCGGGGCTAAGATTAGAGCTTCCCAGATCTTATGAAATGCTTCTAAACAATCCTGCGAGAAATCAAAAACTGCATCCTTCATCAATAGATTAGTAAGCGGTTTTCATATCTTAGAAAAGTCCTTTATAAAATGTCTATAAAATCCAGCATGTCCTAGAAAGCTTCTTAACCCCTTCACCGAAGATGGAGGAGGAAGCTTTTCTATGGTCTCTATCTTAGCCTTATCTACCTCAATCCATCTATTAGAGATCAAGTGTCCGAGTACAATGCGTTCCTTCACCATGAATTGACACTTCTCCCAATTAAGAACTAGGTTAGTGTCTTCACACCTTTGTAGCACAAGAGAAAGGTTAGAAAGACAATTATCAAAAGAGGAACCATAAACAGAAAAGTCATCCATGAAAACCTCCATGATCTCCTCTATGTACTCCGAAAAGATAGCCATCATGCACCTTTGGAAGGTGGATGGGGCGTTGCAAAGCCCGAACGACATTCTCCTATAAGAAAACGTACCCCATGGGCACGTGAATGTGGTCTTCTCTTGATCGTCCGGATGGATCGGAATCTGGAAGAAACCACTATAACCATCAAGATAGCAAAAATGAGAATGTTGTGCTAACCTTTCAAGCATTTGATCAATGAAAGGTAATGGAAAATGATCCTTTCTAGTTGCATTGTTTAGCTTCCGGTAATCAATGCACATCGTCCATCCAGTCACGGTCCTTGTAGGAATGAGTTCATTGTTCTTGTTGGTGATAACCGTCATTCCTCCCATCTTTGGAACTACTTGTACGGGGCTCACCCACTTGCTATCGGAGATAGGATAGATGATACCTGCATCAAGTAGCTTAAGAATCTCCTTCTTGACAACCTCCTTCATGATCGGATTTAACTGTCGTTGAGGTTGTCGCGAAGGCTTAAAATCTTCTTCCCATAGGATCTTGTGCATACATAATGAAGGTTTAATTCCTACAATATCTTCTATACTGTAACCTAAGGCTTTCCTATGTTTCCTTAGAACAACCATAAGTTTATCATGCTCATCTTCACTTAAATCGGAACTAACAATTACCGGAAAAGTAGAATTAGTTCCTAGAAATGTGTACCTTAGATGTGTGGGAAGTGGCTTCAATTCCATCATCATTGGAGTCTCTAATGGCTCTTGAGGAGTGTCCAATGCTTCCTTAGAAGTCTCTAAGGGTGTAGAAGTTGTTGAAGAAGACTCAAGAACATTGGTGGAGAGGATGTAATTTTTCTCGGCTTTTCCTAGAAATACGGTGTCACTATTACTTCCATGGCCGTGGTTTAGGGCGTGGAAGTTAATTACGGCACCACTGGTAGTTCCACGGCCGTGGTTTTGGCCGTGTAACTTACTGGAGTCCCCTGAATAGCTGATTACGGTCATCATGGGGGAAACAACGGCCGTGGAATAGCACGACTGGCCGTGATTCCTCACATTCTCTGACCCATCGCAGAGTTTTTGAAACTCTTTTTCATGCAGTTCCTTTAGCTCCTCCAAGGCTTCAATTTCCTTATTGTAATCCTCTTCTTCTCCTTTCTCCATGATGCTCATGGTGATAACCTTTTGCAACGGATTCTTGAATAGAATCGAGCTTACTTACTCTCTAGATGCCTCCTCGTCATAGATATTGAACATATCTTCTCCAAGAGTTGGTTCTTTCACCAAATTAGAAAGAACAAACTCTACCTTCTCTTTTCCTATGTTGAAGGCAAGTCTAGCATTCTTGCAATCCACCATACAACCGGAAGTTGCAAGAAACGGTCTTCCAAGTATGATCGGGACCGGACTATCTACAAGAATGTCAAGCACTACAAAATCTATTAGAACATAGAACTTACCAAGCTTGACTGGGACGTCCTCAATGATACCGACGGTACGAGTTATGGATCGATCCGCCATGTATAACGTCATCTTCACCGGTTCAGGTTCGCCTAAACCGATTTTTCTGCATAAGGCAAGCGGGATAATGCTAACGCTTGCTCCCAAGTCACATAATGCATCATACGTGACTTCTCCCACTCCAATTGAAATACAAAATGACCCCGGATCTTTCAGCTTTGGGGCATCTTTTCCTTCATCGTTTTGATGAGGTCCGATGATTCCGAACTCATTTTGACTTCTCCAAAGTCTTCTAGCTTCCTCTTGTTAGAGAGGATCTCCTTTATGAACTTCCCGTAAGCGGGCATACCTACAGTTGCATCAATGAAAGGTATGTTAATATCCAGTTTGCGCATGAGTTCAATGAACTTACCGAACTACTTGTCTAGATGCGCTCTTGCTCTAGATTGTGGGAATTGTAGGGGAAGTTTTTTAAGCTGAAGGAGTAATGTAGATGTCTTTCTTCTCCTTCCCGACGGGAACTTCAACAAACTTAGGCTGCGGGTCGGTAGTTGTTGCTCCGCTCCTAGTTGTGATAGCCATCACCCTTCCCTTTGGGTTATCCTCCGTCTTAACGGGAAGTTTTCCTTGATTTCTAGGAACTTCCTCAGCATTGTTGAACATTTGGTTTTCTAAAACTTTTTGAGCTTTATCAACCTTAGTGATGTGATTCTCCATTCCTTGGAGCTTTCCCAAGATCGTTTCCAGCATGGGATCGGGCTTCTCCTTTCCTGAAGTGTTTGAGCTATTAGATCCTTGCCCCTGGCTTTTCAAAGGAATGGAAGAAGAAGATGGTGGTGCTAGTGAATTTCCTGTATTAGGATAAGAATTACCGGGATTTTGTTGTTGGTTGGAACGGCAATTGTTGTTTGAATTCCGATTGTTGTTCCAACTATTGATCCGGTTGTTATTGTTCCAATTGTTCCGGCTGTTGCGGTTGGTGTTCTCATTCCCTTGATGATTGTTGTTGTTTCCTAAGTATCCAACATCTTGCTCCTTAGGCTTTTGAAAGCCAGCTCTATTGACTTCCTTCAACTCCTTAATTTCGGTGTTGAGGGAAAAGATTTGAGTTTGCGCAGCTTGTGTTAGCTTAGCTCCTTGCTCTACTCGGTTAGCTTCCGCCTTCCGGTGGGAATACTTCTCAATGACTCGGGCTTGCTTCTCAATGAAGTCCCAAGCGTCATCTTCCCTCATGTCCATGAATGTGCCACATGAAAGGGATTGGAGCTTCAATTGTGTTTCCACATCCGGCCCCTTGTAATATATCTCTAGCAACTCTAACTTGGAAATGCCATGGTGTGGGCAATCCAATAATAGATCTTGAAACCTTTCCCAAGACTGAAACAAACTTTCATTAGATTTCATAGAAAAAGCATTGATTTTACCTCTCAACTCCGCTGTCTTGGATGGCGGAAAGAATTTGGTTAGGAACTCCGAAGATTGATCCTCCCATGTGTTGAGTCTTCCCTTTCAAAGAGAAGAAAATTGGCTTGATCTTGTAGTTTTTGGTGGTTGCATTCTTTGGTTTCATTGTCTCCATTGGAATTTCAAAATTCTGTAAATGTTGATGTGGAAATTCAGCACTCGTTCCTCCAAATTGGTTTTGGCGAACGATGGTAATAACCTGCGGTCAAAGTTCACACCTAGACGGCGTGGTTGCTGAATCGGATCCATCCTTTGGCCAAGAGTTCTTGGCTCCTCATCTACACGAGCGGCTCTCGCACCCCTAGCTGGGACACGAGGATTGGCGGCTGGTATTGGATCATTCTGGACTGGGTTGATGTTGGATCAATCTCCTCTAGTGGTGGCATATCCGGATCGAATTCTTCATCATCGGATGATTCCACCCTAATGGACCTAGTTGGATTCTTGACCTTCTTCTTCTTAGCAGCATTCAACTCCAACTTCATGTCCAACATCATAGCTTTGAGCTCATCAATTTGGAATTGATGACGCTCCGCTTCCTCCTTACGAGCCTTGTCACTCAACCTATATTGAGCTTGAGACTCCTCTAACTCCGCTTGGAAATCCCTCTCTCTATTTTTAGCCATCTTTCTTTCTTTAGCTTTCTTCTTAAGAGTCTTCCCAAGTTCCGGATCAAAAGGTACGAGGTCTTTGTTGGATCTAGACTTGCGCATATACCTAAGAGAACATGCAAATAGTACTCAAAAGAGATATTAAATAACAAGACCAAAGCTCCCAAACTCGACAACCGAAAACCGAAGTTTGGTCTTGACCAACTCCCCGTCAACGGCGCCAAAAACTTGTTCGCCCTAAAACGTGCGTGCAATCAAGTCTTAAATTTATAAAACTAGAATAAGAGCAAGCGAACCCGCAGTGTACGGATCAGCGTAGATTAGCAAGAATTCCAGAGTATCGAACACAGGGAAATGATGAAACAAAATCAGTTTCAAGTAATCGAGCAAGTAATGTATAAAGCTTTACAAATATTGGGGAAAACAACAACCCTAAAGATCTAGGTATCCAATTGTGGCAATCGATTCAAGACATACTATAGATATAAGGACAGAGTTTAGAACTGCAAAGGTATGCTAAGGTAAGGCAATGTACGGTGAAGTTTCAAAACCTTATATGTCTAACCAAAAGAGCTCTCTATAAAGGTTGTTGAGGCTGCAGTATAGAAAGGAT
Source organism: Fagopyrum esculentum (assembly GCA_033239045.1). Lineage (NCBI taxonomy): Eukaryota > Viridiplantae > Streptophyta > Magnoliopsida > Caryophyllales > Polygonaceae > Fagopyrum > Fagopyrum esculentum. The sequence continues at coordinate 42,073,213 of BSUD01000007.1, read as the reverse complement.
CTAAGGACTAGAATTGATCTCAAATACCCAAGCTTGTAACCCAAGGATCAAGATAAACTCAAACGGTTAAGGTTGTGACACTCAAACCGAAATAGAGGATGTTGAGTCTCACTACTACCTAGGAAAGACAAGCCAAGACTAGGTTAAAGCTAATCTTTAACTTTTGATTAAAGTAAAAGCAAGGTTCGTAAACTGAGGTAAATCACGGGTAGATCTTGAGAACCACGGCCGTGGAAGCCCTAGAACAGGCCGTGATTTAGGATGTCGACGAATTTTCTCTAACTCTCAGGGTCCAATCAAATTACGATCAATCTATCATTATCTAAGCCACAACTATCAACCCTTCACCTTAGAATTGCTAAAGGGTTTTAGCCAATAACTATTGTCATGATATCAATATTCAATTTAAGAAGAATAAAAGATGAAAAGCCTCGAATACTAAATAAAACTTCAAAACCAATCTCAAATCCGGAAACACAAGAAGTAATGTTTAATGGATTCATAATATATAACACAAAACCTCACAATGATCTAAGGCAAGTATGAAGAACGGAATGTCAATCCGTCTTCTATATCAAAACCTAAGAAAAAGGCTAAACATTCGTTGTGAGCAATCTCCAATCTTTCAACAATCCGGCATTTCCGCGACTCTTGGTGATCTCCAATCAACCCCAGCAAGAGTGCTGTAAACAAGGGTAAGCGACCGTCCTCAAAACTCTCTTTTCCAGCCTTTTATAAGACAGGGAAAAGTTACCATCAAGGCCCAATATGTAAATGTGTGGCAATTAATGACTCGTCAAAAGATCGCCTAAATCACGGTCTCACAGCATTCCACGATCGTGGTTTAGAGCGTGGAAACAGATTACGGTGCCTTGTGACTTCCACGACCGTAACTTAGTTTAGTTATCTACGTGCCGGAGCATCGAGGGATCAAGTATAGGTTGCTGAACAGGAACTACGCGGTCCCTATGGATCAGTTTGGGGAGAGTTTTGGCTTCCCAACACCTACTGTTACATATTTTCCTTCTCGAGCGGTGGCTCGGAGTTTCTTAGGGGAGATAGCCCATGTTACATATCACATTGACAGATGGTAGCTCGGCGATTCCCGGGAGCGGTTTATCTTCCACCTCGCCTTCCGCTTAGCTCGCCGGATTTTCAATGAGACACTTCTGGCGCGTACTAAGACGCCCCAGAAGGTTAGACAGGGTGAGCTCTTGAGTCTTTTCTGTATGGTCACAGGAGGAGTTCCAGATTTTGCTGCCATGCTGGTAGATGATTTGCACAAGATCAAGGGGAAGTCAAGGGGTAACATTTGTTGTGGTGGGCTGGTGACCTACATCACTACCTCCATGGGACTTGACCTATCTCGATGTACACTAGTTGCGGCTCCGAAGCCGTTGGGATTGCAGGAGATGATCACTCGCCGCATTCTCGTTCCCCGTAGCCTTGGCATACCTTACGTTGTCATGCTATGGGAAACGAAGCCTCCTATGGGCATTATGTGGTCTTCTAAGTTCTCTGTTTATGATCGCCAGTTCTGGTCGGCTGCCTGGTTCCCGTATATGCAGGATGCTAGAGAGGCAACTATGGAGGAGGGGGAGGATGATGATGAGTATGTAGGAGGTGCTATGGACACCAGTACTGACACCGGCGGGCCCAATATTCCCACCGTTGACCTTGACGACGAGGCCACGGAGGACGAGAGGGAGGCACCTGCACCACCACCACCTCAGCGACGATCACGCCGCCGTAGAGATCCCAATGCATATCGACGGATCGATGGGCTTACTGAGCAGATGATAGACTCTTACTCAACCATGACAGTTGATATCTCCCAGCGCTTTGATGATCAACGCAGATCTATGGAGGGATGGCAGTGCCGGATGGAGGAGAGCCAACATTACCAGCGTTGGATGCAAGAGATACAGTTCCAGTAGATGATGGGCTATCCATTCGATCCTTCCCAGCACCCCTACATTCCACCACCACCGCCGCCAGCTGACGAGGACAGAGAGCTTCATGGATTTATTTTCGATCTTTATGATGCAGTTTAGCTAGGTCTGGTGAGTACTTTGATCTTTCAAACTGATATTTGACCCATTGGGATAATGTGTCCCAAGTATGGGGTATTTGATGTATTATGATAACACGATTTATGACGTAGGATTAAGCACTCATTTAGATAGTTTTTCCACTCATTCATGCATGATTTAGCACTAGTTCGTGACGTTTGCATTCAATTCTTGTATATTTGTCGAGAGAGACGTCTCCACGGACTTTTGCATGTTTTGTAGGTATTTTGGGAGCTTAATCGATATATTCGAGGATTGTTCCTCGAGATGACACACCTTCGGACTCATTGAGAAGCAAGCTAGGAGCTAAGGAGGACACATGGGACCTTGTTGGTGCACGCCTTGCACCAAATTGTGGCTTGATGATCCAAAGAAAGCTGCATCACCAAAACCACGGCCACTGGGACTTCCACGGGCGTGGAAATAGGCCGTGGTTCTCCCTGCACAGCTGCGACAGTTGTCCCTTGTTCGCCCCTAAACGTGTGTGCAAATAAGCTTTAATTATAAAACTAGAATCAAGCAAGCGAACCCGCAGTGTACGGATCGATATAGTTAAGCAAGAATTCCAGATTATCGAACACAGGGATTTGGGTGGGAACAAATTGAATTGCAGATTATCAAGCGAGTAAATATGAGAGGTTTTGCAAATATTGGGGAAAACAACAATCCTAAAGATTCAAGTATCCAGCTGTGGCAATCGATTCAAGACTTACTATTTATATAAAGACAGAGTTGAGATATGCAAAGGTATGCTAATGTAAGGTAATCGTACGGTGAAGTTCCAAAAACCTTATATGACTCACCTACAAGACACTCTCTATACAGGTTGTTGAGGCTTCAATATAGAAAGGTTCTAAAGGCAAGAACTAATATCAAATACCCAAACTTGTAATCCAAGGATCAAGACTAACTTAACCGATTGAGGTTGTGACACTCACAATCGAGGTAGAGGTTGTTGAGGCTTCACTACCACCTAGAAAAGGCAAGCCTAAACTAAGTTAAAGCAAATCTTTAACTTTGGATTGAAGTAAAAGCAGGTTCGTAAACTTGAGGGAAATTACGGGTGGATCTTGAGATTCCACGGTCGTGGAACTCAAGAACAAACCGTGTTTTAGGGTTCGTCGACCATTCTCTCTAACTCTCAGGGTCTAATCTGTTTAGGATTGATCTATCATCATCTAAGCCACAACTATCAACCCTTCACCTTAGAATTGTTAAGGGTTTTTAGCCAATAACAGTCATATTGATATTAAATTCAAGAATTAAAAGATTGAAAGATGAAAACTTTCGAAAACCTTCAATAAACTTCAAAACAATCTCAATGTCACAATCAAGAACAAATATCAGCACAAGATTTAGAATAGAACAACAAACACAATCGTAGATAAGAAGGAAGAACAGGATGTCAATCCGTCTTCTAAATCAAACCTAAACAAGAAGAGGAATCTTCTTGCGAACGATCTTCCGAATCTTTGATCTTCCGTCAATCCGGAAGTCTTCACAGCAATCTCCACCAAATGTTCGAGATTAGGGTAACTCCAAGGATGAGCGCAAATTACGCCTTTTGCAAGAATCGCAGAAATCTCCAAGTCGCGGCGTAGGCGAAAGTCTCTAAGCGATGATGCAAGCAAACACGTAAGCGAAGGTGTAAGCGAGGATGATAGCGGGCATGACGGAATCTCTCTTTGTCCGTCTTTTTATAGGGTAAGATAACATATCGGCCCGGCCCAATCTTTTGAAAGATCTTGGCTTAAAATGTGGCGAAAAAGATCGCCAAGATCACGGTCGTGGAAGATTCCACGACCGTAATTTAGAGCGTGGAAATCAACACGGTTTGAACCATGGATTCCACGACCGTCAAAGCTTCTGGAATGAACCACGCTTCTCCTGCAAGGTTCCGCGGCCGTGGAACTGAACGTGGTTCTTAATACGGCCGTATTTTAGAGCGTGGTTTAGGGCAAGAACGTGATTCTTCCCTAGCCTCGTGCATTCCTGAAGTTGACATCCATTTTGCTCCTAAGAATGCCCTCAATCCATGGACATACTCAATCAACTCGTCTTTGTTCGATTCCGATCGGAAATGGCTCTCAATCACCTATAATCAACATAGAACGTGTGTAGACATCTATATCGACAATATAGGCAAACTAGCTCACAAATGCAACAATGTTCAATCAAAGACTATCAATATGAATCAAATATACTTATAAAACGTGCGTAGAATATCACAATATTTCATGCTAACAAATAACCCCATACTTGCAACTTGCTTGTCCCTAAGCAAGGTCTTTCAAAAGCTTTTAAAACAAGAGTTAGGATGAAATATGTGTACCTTATCAAAGCAATACTTCTTTTGGATGAATGTGCCTTCTAGAGAATAGATCATTCTCAAATCTTGCTTCAATCGTTTATAAGACTTTCATACACTTAATCAAAGAGTAAAAAGCAAAGAAAACTCATGAATCAACTAAACTACTATACAAGCATTATAACCTTCAAACATTATCAAAATCAATCACAAGAAACTTCAATTTAGACCACAAAGTCATATAACATTCTTTTGATCTTAAGGACTTTCAAAGAAAAGGTCTAGAATGTGGAGGGGAAGGAAGTTTTTAGGGAATGTGGTGCATGAATCCGGGAAATTAGACAACTACTCACTTCTTCTTCTCTTGCGGTTTCCGCATTTCAACTTAGAGCTTCGCTCTCTTCCTTTCATTTTTCGACTTTACTTTTGGAGTTATGGATAGAGGTGCACAAAAACCGAAGCCTAGGAGATTGGCGTTTCTCAATTTTTATGAGATGCCTCAAACCCTTAGCACACATACCATAATCCGCTAGGAATATCGCTCAATCCGACTTTGGCAAGACACAAACACCCGGCTATGTGCATGGTGCCGAGTTACTCATCGTCATGATTGACTTCCCCAAACCTACAATTTCTTTCTATTCATTTGATTGCAAGTAATTGCTCTCATGGCCCTCCCACATCAAACATGCCTTTTTCATTCACTTCTCCAAATTCCCGGATAGGTAAAGGAGGTCAATATTTCAATGAGGAGCTAAAATGATCAAAGAAAGAAGAAAGAAAAATCGAATTGCCTTAATCATCTCAACAAGAAGCATAGGAACTTATAATGTGATTTCAACTTCAATATCTCAACATGATTTAGGTAACATCTATCACATTATGAAACTTGCAAAAGAGGTATAATCAACACATTCAAATCCTTTTCGATTCACTAATCGTTTAAGCATGCAATTGTCGTTAAACTCAATTCACAAGTAGCGATTATCATAGAAATCATCTCAATTCATTAGAAGCACAAAATTTTCAAAATTTTTCAATTTTTATGGGTTTTTCAAGTTCTTTTTCATGCAATGCAATAATGAAACGTGCAACAATATAATGAATATGCAATGATAGTCTCGAATAGAAGCAAACATAGTGAGTAAGAGTTATTACAACTTTTAGTCACACCCCACCCCATACTTAGGACGAACATTGTCCCTAATGTTCAAAAGAAAGAAAGAAAAGAAGAAAAGAAAAAGAAACTCACAAAGTGGCGGTGGAGCGGCTAAAACGAACGGTCATCAAATCATCATCACTGCGGCGCTGGTGGAGGCGGGAATGGAGAGAAGCTAGGATCATAAAACCACCCAAACTGCTGGCGGTAGACGTCTCTCATCATGTGATCGAGGTCGTCCAAGCGTCCATCTCTAGCATCGGCTCAGATCTCCAATGCTCCTACTCTCTCCGAAAGACCAGTAGCCCAATCCGGCATCTGCTCATACCATCCCGGAGCCTGACTGTACCATGCTGGAGCGTCGGATGGTGCTGGTGCTGGTGTTGGTGCTGGTGCTGCTTGCTGCTCTGTGGACCAAGGAGGGGGAACTCCATACCATGTAGGAGGTGTGGTCATCCATGTGGGTCTCTCACTCACGCTAGCGCGGCGAGAAGACGTGCCTGAAGCTCTAGCTGGACGTGGAGAACGTCTAGGTGCATCGGGGGCCGCCTCCGGCTTATCCGGAAACGTGCCAAACTACTGCTCTGCTCCTCCTCCACCCTCAAACTGATCTCTCATATCCTCCTCCTCAACAACTGGTGGTGGGACATATGGGGGAGCTACAATCCTGTTCGCATGCATAGCAGCGAACGTCTCCTTCCAATTATGGCGTCCTGCCATAATGGAGTACTCCGGTAACCACTCTATACCCCTACCCGTCCTGCTCTCCCAAGGCATGCCCGCATAAGGTGGACCTCTATGTGTGGGGAAGATGAGACCCCTAGTCATGAAAGCATGTAGCCCTAAAGGTACGGCTGGTATCCGGGTGCACGCAGAGAAATCAACACCCAAGCTCCTAGCAAGGTGGGTAACTATCCCACCATAACCAATGTTTCCCTTCCTCTTGTTCTTGAGCTTGCTCATAGTAGCAGCCAAGAGGGTGGCACAGTCAGCTCGGCGCCCGTACAACATGGAATACAGCAAAAAGAGCTCATCCGTCTTGATCTTTTGGGGTGTCTCCGTCCTAGGAAAGAGACACTCCGAAAGAACACGGTGAGCTATCTTCAAGGCTAGGTGGTAGATCAACCTAGCCTTGGTATCAGCAGGTTGCCAACGGTCCTCGTCGTCGTAAATCATCGCTACCTCCTCCCAAAAGTCCTTGGCGTAAACGCCACTAGGAAATCGACCGTTAAAGGTCTCCTGGAACCCGAAAAAGGTCCCGAACTCACGGATGCTAAAATGATAGTCTCTTTCCATAAGACGGAAAGAGACGTTCCTGTCTACATGGCTGTGCTCGAAAGACGTCACAACCTCCCGTGTAATCTCCTCATAAGCGTCTTCTCGGATAGCCGAGAAGACAACTAGTCCGGCTCTATCCAATAGCCAAGTAAGGTCATCTATAATGTTGAGAGGAGCTAGATCCTCCAACAATAGGTACCTAGGACCAATCACAGCCCTCTCCTTGATCCTCTCGAGTGCATCGAGGTGATCCTCATGTATGGTCGGGATTCTAGGGCTAGGAGGTGAGGGTGACGAAGGTGATGATGGAGGTGAAGGGGAAGAGGGTGGTGGTGCTCTAGAGGATGAAGAGGAGGAGGGATTACCCTTCCTCTTCTTGTTCTGGTTATCCTTCTTCTCCTTAATCCTCCCCGAAACTCTCCTTACAAAGTCCATTCTGTCAGAAATTACGGCCTGTTCTTGCAATTTCACGGCCGTGGTTCTTCCAGGAACCGTGATTCGTCTCAGAAATTCGCAGATCTCAGCAAATCAACACTCTATCTCCACAAACAGGCAGTCCTAATCTAATTTCTTCCAATCTCAATCAGTTCTTCCTAAAATCTCTAACAAAAACGAATCAAATCGACAAAAATCAAGAAGAGAGGAAAAACCTATTTTTCGGATTGAAAAATCCGAATTGCGCGTTCCTTGGTGAATTTCCGCTCGATTGGTCGCTTGGATCTTGTTGGGGGTCGAATTTGCTTCAGTTTAGGAAGAAGAATCGTTAAAAATGATTGAGAAACGAGGAATTTGAGGAGGAGGCGTGGATTCGGCTTTTAGGTCGTGGAAGAGGGGTTTTTGTGGGTGATTTTTGTGAAGAACGTGGTTTATATAGTCACAGGCAAAATTTTGAAAATCACGGTCTGTCGGGGTGTTCCACGGCCGTGGAATTGTACGGAACCGTGGTTTTGGTGATTTTTCAAAGGCTTTTGGAAATTACGGGCACTGTAGCTGTAACGACCGTGGTTTAGGCCGTGGAACTCTCTGTAAAGCTCCAAAGTCCAAATTTCATCACTTTTCTTCAACATTATCCTTCCCATTTCCTTTTCCATCGCTCCTACATCCAAAAACACGAACATACCGGAAGAAATCGAGGCAAAATAAAGCGAAAAACGTCTAAACTAAGCTAAACTATGAATCGAAAACAAAAACAAAAATGCAATACCTTGGGTTGCCTCCCAAGAGGCGCTTTGTTTAAGGTCCGTAGCTAGACCAAACTCGCACTTATTCGAGTGCGGTAGGCGCGAACTCTTCAGCTTGAAGTTCCGGCGTATACTTCTTGAGTCGTTGGCTGTTCACCTTAAAGCTTCAGCTCGTTTCACCCCATACTTCAACTGCACCATGGGGGAAAATACGCTTAATTAGAAAAGGTCCGGTCCAACGAGATTTAAGCTTACCTGGAAAGAGACGAAGCCTTGAATTGAAGAGGAGAACTTGATCTCCTTCTTTGAAGTCCTTTGGAATGATATGCTTACCATGCCAACGCTTTGCTCTCTCCTTATAGATCTTAGCGTTTTCATAAGCATTCAAGCGGAGTTCGTCCAACTCATTAAGGTCTAGGAGACGCTTCTCTCCCGCTTCCTTCATGCTGAAGTTTAGCCACTTGATAGCCCAGAACGCCTTGTGCTCCAACTCCACCGGCAAGTGATAAGACTTCCCATACACAAGGTTGTATGGTGTGGTTCCTATTGGTGTCTTGTATGCAGTCCGGTACGCCCACAATGCATCGTCAAGCTTCAAGGACCAATCGTTCCTAGTCCTTGAAACCGTCTTCTCTAAGATTCCTTTGATCTCCCTATTTGAGATCTCAACTTGTCCACTTGTTTGTGGATGATAAGGGGTAGCGATCTTGTGAGTAACCCCATACTTAGCTAGAAGAGCTTCAAAGCGCCGGGCAATGAAGTGAGAACCTCCATCACTAATGATAGTCCTTGGTGTTCCAAATCGTGGGAAAATGGTCTTGTTGAAGAACTTGACCACCACCATGGCATCATTGGTGGGAGAGGCAATTGCTTCCACCTATCTAGAAACGTAATCTACCGCCAATAGTATATATTGGTTTCCACAAGAGGATGGGAATGGTCCCATGAAGTCTACTCCCCAAACGTCGAAAATCTCCACCTCTTGGATGTTGTTGAGGGGCATCTCATTCCTCCTAGAGATATTGCCTATTCTTTGACAAGCATCGCAGCAAGAAACAAAGGATTGCACATCTCTAAACAAAGTAGGCCAAAAGAATCCAGATTGCAATACCTTTGTGCTAGTCTTGTTCGAACTAGCGTGTCCTCCACAAGGTAGTGAATGACAATGGCGGATGACACTTTGCATCTCATCTTCCGGCACACATCGCCGAATGATGCCATCCGGACCTCTCTTAAAGAGGAGAGGCTCGTTCCAATAGTATTCCCGGACGTCCTTAAAGAACTTCTTCCTTTGTGCGTAGGATAGTCCGGGTGGTATCTCCTGACAAACCAAATAGTTAACAAAATCAGCAAACCATGGTTCGTTACCTTTGGAGATCACATCGATGCACTCCTCAATAATGTGTAGGTGTTCGTCCGGAAAGGAGTCGTCGATGGGTAAGTGGTCGTCCTCTAGATGTGTTAGGCGACTCAAATGATCCGCAACAGAATTTTCTGAACCTTTCTTGTCGCGGATCTCAAGATCGAATTCTTGTAGGAGAAGAATCCATCTAATTAGCCTTGGCTTTGCATCTTTCTTCGCAAGGAGGTACCGGATCGCAGCATGATCCGTGTAGACAATCACCTTTGCACCTACAAGATAAGAGCGAAACTTGTCAATAGCATAGACAATGGCTAAAAACTCTTTCTCGGTAGTGGCGTAGTTGAGCTGCGCTTTATCTAGCGAATTGCTAGCATAGTATATGGCATGGGTTCGCCCTTCCTTTCGTTGTCCAAGAACAGCTCCTATAGCTACGTCACTGGCATCACACATAACCTCAAAGGGAAGAGTCCAATCCGGAGGTTGGATAATAGGTGCTGAAATTAGAGCTTGCCGAATTGTGTTAAACGCATCCAAACATTCCTGCGAAAACTCAAAAACTGCATCCTTCATCAATAGAATAGTGAGCGGTTTTGATATCTTAGAAAAGTCCTTAATGAAACGTCTATAGAATCCAGCATGTCCTAGGAAACTTCTTATCCCTTTCACCGAAGTTGGGGGAGGAAGTTTCTCTATGGTCTCTATCTTAGCTTTGTCTACTTCTATCCCTCTACTAGAGACTAAGTGACCTAATACAATTCCTTCCTTAACCATAAATTGACACTTCTCCCAATTTAGAACTAGGTTAGTGTCTTCACACCTTTGTAAAACAAGAGAAAGGTTAGAAAGGCAATCGTTAAAAGAGGAACCGTATACGGAGAAGTCATCCATGAAGACTTCCATGATTTCCTCTATGTATTCGGAGAAGATGGCCATCATGCACCGTTGAAAGGTGGTTGGGGCGTTGCAAAGCCCGAACGGCATTCTCCTATAGGCAAACGTACCCCATGGGCACGTGAATGTGGTCTTCTCCTGATCGTCCGGGTGTATCGGGATCTGAAAGAAACCACTGTAACCGTCAAGGTAGCAAAAATGTGAATGTTGTGCTAACCTTTCAAGCATTTGATCAATGAATGGCAACGGGAAGTGATCCTTCCTCGTTGCATTGTTGAGCTTGCGGTAGTCGATGCACATCCGCCATCCTGTCACGGTTCGGGTAGGAATGAGTTCGTTGTTCTTGTTGGTGATGACCGTCATTCCTCCCTTCTTTGGAACTACTTGAACCGGACTCACCCACTTGCTATCGGAGATAGGGTAGATGATACCTGCATCAAGAAGTTTAAGAATTTCCTTCTTGACAACCTCCTTCATGGTCGGATTCAACCGCCTTTGAGGTTGTCTTGAAGTTCTAAAATCTTCCTCCATTAATATCTTATGCATGCATAGGGAGGGTTTAATTCCTACTAAGTCCTCAATAGTGTAGCCTAGGGCTTTCCTATGTTTCCTAAGGACAATCATGAGCTGATTATGTTCATCTATGCTTAGATCGGAACTAACAATAACTGGGAAGGTAGAGTTAGGTCCTAGAAAAGCGTACCTTAGATGAGTAGGAAGTGGTTTTAGTTCCATCGCTTTCGGAGCTTCCAATGATCCTTGAGGAGCATCCGATGTTTCCTTAGAAGTTTCTAAGGGTGTTGAGTGTGTGGGAGAAGAATCATAAGAAGTTGAAGAAGTGTCTCGATCACCCCTTTCCACGCCCAAAATTACGGGTTCCCCATGTCCTCCACGGCCGTGGTTTAGGGCGTGAAAAGGAAATACGGTTGTCATGTCTTCTCCACGACCGTATAACCCTCTGGAGTGAGGCACGGTTTTGGTTGTGAAATCCACGGCCGTGGAATACAGTGTGTGGCCGTGGATTCTCACGTTTTCAGCTTCATCGTGGAGTTTTTCAAACTCCACTTCATGTATCTCTTCTTGTGCTTCTAAGGCTTCAATTGCCTCATTGCACTCTTCCTCTTCCCCTACATTGGTTAGACTCATAGTGATAACTTTTTGTAAAGGATCGTTAAAGAGAATCGCACTTACCTCCTCCTAGACAAACCTTCTTCATCTTGGATATCGAAAATATCCTCATCAAAGATTGGCTCCTTCACTAGAGTGGAAAGAACGAACTCTACTTTCTCTTCTCCTATATCAAAAGCGAGTCTACCATTCTTGCAATCAACTATGCAGCCGGAAGTTGCAAGAAATGGTCTTCCGAGTATGATCGGGACCGGACTATCTGCAGGAATATCAAGTACGACAAAATCAATGGGAACAAAGAATTTACCAAGCTTGACCGGGACGTCTTCTACAATACCGACGGGGCGAGTGATGGATCGATCCGCCATGTATAACGTCATCTTCACCGGTTTAGGGTCGCCTAAACCGATCTTCCTGCACAATGCAAGTGGTATGATGCTCACACTTGCTCCTAAGTCACATAAAGCGTCATATGTGACATCTCCCACTCCTATGGGAATGCAAAATGACCCCGTATCCTTCAACTTTGGGGGCATTTTCTCCTTCATGGTCTTGATGAGATCCGAAGAATCCGAACTCATCTTGACCTCACCGAAGTCTTCTAGCTTCCTCTTGTTGGAGAGAAGCTCCTTCAAGAACTTGCCATAAGCCGGCATACCTACAATAGCATCGATAAAGGGTATATTAATATGCAGCTTGCTCATGAGTTCTATGAACTTACCGAATTGTTTATCTAGGCGCGCTCTCGCTCTAGATTGAGGGAATGGTAAGGGAGGTTTTTAAGCTGGAGGAGGAACATAGATATCTTCCTTCTCCTTCCCCTTCTCTTTCTCCTTGTCCTTTTCTACGGAGACTTCAACAAACTTAGGCTGCGGATCGGTGGTAGTCACTCCGCTCCTAGTTGTGATTGCCATAACCCTTCCCTTAGGGTTGTCCTCTGTCTTTCCTGGAAGTTTCCCTTGATTCCTAGGAACTTCCTCCGCTTTGTTGAACATTTGGTTTTCTAAAACCTTTTGAGCTTTATCAACCTTGGAAATTTGATCATCAACCTTAATGATGCGGTTCTCCAACCCTTGAAGCTTTCCCAAAATCGTTTCCAACATGGGATCGGGCTTCTCCTTCCCCGAAGTGTTTCCTCCGTTAGATGATTGCCCCTGGCTTTTCAAAGGAGTAGAGGAAGAGGAGGGTGGAGTTAGTGAATTAGAATTGGAAGGATAATAGTTACCAGAATTTTGTTGATTGGAGCGCCAATTGTTGTTGTTGGAACCCCTATTGTTGTTCCAATTGTTGTTCCGGTTGTTGTTGTTTCCATTCCAATTGTTCCGGTTATTGTTCCGGTTATTGTTGTTGTTGTTGCGGTTTGTGTTGTCACCGCCATTGTTGTTGCCCAAATAGCCAACATCCTTTCCTTGTTGTTTTGGGAAGTTGGTCTTGATGGCCTCCTTCAACTCTTTAATCTCATTGTTGAGAGAAAAGATTTGAGTTTGAGCTTCATGTGTGAGCTTTGCTCCTTGCTCCACACGATTTCCCTCCACTTTCCGGTGGGAATACTTCTCTATAACCCTTGCTTGCTTCTCAATGAAGTCCCAAGCGTCATCTTCCCTCATGTCCATGAATGTACCACATGAGAGGGATTGGAGCTTGAATTGTGTCTCCACATCCAGCCCCTTATAGTAAATCTCCAGCAATGCAAGCTTGGATATGCCATGATGAGGGCAATCCAATAACAAGTCCTGAAATCTTTCCCATGATTGAATCAAACTTTCGTTAGATCTCATGGAAAATGCATTGATCTTACCTCTAAGTTCCGCTGTTTTGGATGGCGGAAAGAATTTGGTGAGGAACTCCGCAGAAAGGTCTTCCCACGTGTCTAGTTTCCCACTAGGAAGAGCTTGGTACCAAGACAACGCTTTCCCCTTCAAGGAGAAGAAGAAAGGCTTGAGCTTATAGTTGTTGGTAGTAGCATTCTTCGGTCTCATTGTCTCCATCATACACTCAAAGTTTTGCAAGTGTTGGTGTGGAGATTCACCGTTTGTCCCGCCAAATTGGTTTTGGCGAACAAGAGTAATAACTTGAGGGTTGAAGCTAAACCCTTGTACATCTTCAGCATCAAAATTCACGCCCAAACGGCGTGGTTGTTGTGTTGGATCCATTCTTTGGCCAAGAGTTCTTGGCTCATCATCCACACGTTCGATCCTTGCGTTCCTAGGTGGAATGCGGCGATTAGTAGCTCCTCGTGGATGGAAAGGATTTACATTGATCGTGGGATCAATTTCTTCTAGCGTTGGCATGGAAGAGTCACTATCATCAGCGGATGAATGACTTCTTCTTCTAGATCTTGATGCCCTTCTTGAGGATTCCTTGCTTCCCTTATTCTTAAGGTCGCTTAGCTCTATCCACATTTGGAACATCATATCTTTTAGATCGTTAACTTCATATTGATGACGATCCATTTCATCCCGGCGGATGTTCTCATTCCATTGGAGTTGAGCTTCTTTCTCAGCTAACTCCGCCTGAAGATCGCGTTCGTGTTCTTCAGCCATCTTCTTTTCCTTGCGCTTTTGTCTTAGAGTTCTCTCAAGCTCTTGATCAAGAGGTAAGAGATCTTCGGTGTTCCTAAACCTGCGCATGCACTCAAAGTAATATCAAATAACGAGAGCAAGCTCCCAAGCTTGACAACCGGCAACCGAATTCGGCCGAAACCAAATCCCCGGCAACGGCGCCAAAAACTTGTTCGCTCCTAAACGTGTGTGCAAATAAGCTTTAATTATAAAACTAGAATCAAGCAAGCGAACCCGCAATGTACGGATCGATATAGTTAAGCAAGAATTCCAGAGTATCAAACACAGGGATTTGAGTGGGAACAAATTCAATTGCAGATTATCAAGCGAGTAAATATGAGAGGTTTTGCAAATATTGGGGAAAACAACAATCCTAAAGATCCAAGTATCCAGCTGTGGCAATCGATTCAAGACTTACTATTTATATAAAGACAGAGTTGAGATATGCAAAGGTATGCTAATGTAAGGTAATCGTACGGTGAAGTTCCAAAAACCTTATATGACTCACCTACAAGACACTCTCTATACAGGTTGTTGAGGCTTCAATATAGAAAGGTTCTAACGGCAAGAACTAATATCAAATACCCAAACTTGTAATCCAAGGATCAAGACTAACTTAACCGATTGAGGTTGTGACACTCAAAATCGAGGTAGAGGTTGTTGAGGCTTCACTACCACCTAGAAAAGGCAAGCCTAAACTAAGTTAAAGCAAATCTTTAACTTTTGATTGAAGTAAAAGCAGGTTCGTAAACTTGAGGGAAATTACGGGTGGATCTTGAGATTCCACGGTCGTGGAACTCAAGAACAAACCGTGTTTTAGGGTTCGTCGACGATTCTCTCTAACTCTCAGGGTCTAATTTGTTTATGATTGATCTATCATCATCTAAGCCACAACTATCAACCCTTCACCTTAGAATTGTTAAGGGTTTTTAGCCAATAACAGTCATATTGATATTAAATTCAAGAATTAAAAGATTGAAAGATGAAGACTTCCGAAAACCTTCAATAAACTTCAAAACAATCTCAATGTCACAATCAAGAACAAATATCGTCACAAGATTTGGAATAGAACAACAAACACAATCGTAGATAAGAAGGAAGAACGGGATGTCAATCCGTCTTCTAAATCAAACCTAAACAAGAAGAGGAATCTTCTTGCGAACGATCTTCCGAATCTTTGATCTTCCGTCAATCCGGACGTCTTCACAGCAATCTCAACCAAATGTGCGAGATTAGGGTAACTCCAAGGATGAGCGCAAATTACGCCTTTTGCAAGAATCGCAGAAATCTCCAAGTTGCGGCGTAGGCGAAAGTCTCTAAGCGATGATGCAAGCAAACACGTAAGCGAAGGTGTAAGCGAGGATGATAGCGGGCATGACGGAATCTCTCTTTGTCCGTCTTTTTATAGGACAAGATAAAATATCGGCCCGGCCCAATCTTTTGAAAGATCTTGGCTTAAAATGTGGCGAAAAAGATCGCCAAGATCACGGTCGTGGAAGATTCCACGACCGTAATTTAGAGCGTGGAAATCAACACGGTTTGAACCATGGATTCCACGACCGTCAAAGCTTCTGGAATGAACCACGCTTCTCCTGCAAGGTTCCACGGCCGTGGAACTGAACGTGGTTCTTAATACGGCCGTATTTTAGAGCGTGGTTTAGGGCAAGAATGTTAGCATGAAATATTGTGAGATTTTAGGCACGTTTTATAATCGTATTTGATTCTTATTGATAGTCTTTGATTAAGCTTTGTGCATATATGAGCTAGTATTGCCTATATTGTCGATATGGATGTCTACACGAGTTCTATGTTGATTATAGGTGATTTGGAGCTATTTCCGAACGAAATCAAGCAAAGGGAAGTTGAGTTGATGTACCTCTAGATTAAGGACACCTTTTGGAAGCAATTTGGAGTATTAGATTGAGGAATGCACGAATGAAGGCAAGAATCACGGTTTTACCCTAGATTACGGCCGTGGATTGTGATGTAGAATTCGATGTTCATTCCAGGGGATATTACGGCCGTGGAAGTTACCCGTGTTTGTTTCCACGCCTCAGAATTACGGTCGTGGAATCTTCCACGACCGTGATCTTGGCGAATCCTTTCGCCACGTTTCGAAGCCATGATCTTTTGAAGATCGGGCCGGGCCGACATTTTGCCCTGCATTATAAAAAGGACGGATGAAGCAAGATTCCGTCATCTCGCTACCTAGCCTACGACTCTTCAACCCTAAGTTTAGCGGCAATAACGCAAGCTTAGGAACGCACAAACCCTCATTCTTGGAGGTGATTTTGGGAGATCTCATTGAAGATCAAAGTTCAGAGTTGAAGAATTGCTGCTAGCGATCTTTGCGTTTGTGCAAGATCGAAGTTCTTGGAGGATTTTGCAAGAAGATCTCTCTTCTTGCTTAGGTTTGATTTAGGATCGGATTGACATCCCGTTTCCTTTCTTTCCTAAGATTGTGATTGTTTATTTGATTTGAATCTTTTGATAAACACTTGTTCTTGATTGTGATTCTGAGATTTGTTTGAAGATTATTGAAAGTTCTTGAAAGTTTCCATCTTTTATCCTTTAAATCTTGAATTGATATCAAATGACTGTTATTGGCTAAAAACCCTTAACAATTCTAAGGTGAAGGGTAGATAGTTGTGGCCTAGATGATGATAGATCGATCGCAAACAGATTAGACCCTGAGAGTTAGAGAATTGTCGCCGACAACCCTAAATTACGGGCTGTTCTTGAGTTCCACGACCGTGGAATCTCAAGATCCAACCGTAATTTCCCTGAGTTTACGAGCTTGCTTTTACCTTAATCCAAAGTTAAAGATTTGCTTTAGCTTAGTCTAGTCTTGTCTTTTCTAGGTGGTAGTGAAGCCTCAACAACCTCTACCTCGATTGTGAGCCTCAACAACCTCAATCGGATAAGTTAGTCTTGACCTTTAGATTATAGGTTTGGGTATTTGACACTAATCCTTGTCTTTGATTCCTTCTTATATTGAGCCTCAACAACCTGTATAAGGAGTATCTCTTAGGTGAGTTACATAAGGTTTTTGGAACCTCAACAGTACGATTACCTTACATTAAGTATACCTTTGCATATCTCTACTATGTCTTTATATCATTAGTATATCTTGAATCTGTTGCCACAACTGAATACCCGGATCTTTAGGATTGTTGTTTTCCCAATATTTGCAAAACTCTCATACTTATTGCTTGATAACCTGAAATCGAATTTGTTCCCACCCAAATCCCTGTGTTCGATACTCTGGAATCCTTGCTTAACTACGTCGATCCGTACACTGCGGGTTCGCTGCTTGATTCTAGTTTTATAAATTTAAAGCTTATTTGCACACACCTCTAGGGGCGAACAAGTTTTTGGCGCCGTTGCCGGGGATTTGGTTTCGGCCGAATCCGGTTGCCGGTTGTCAAGCTTGGGAGCTTGCTCTCGTTATTTGATTTTTCTTTGAGTGCATGCGCAGGTCTAGGAACACCGAAGATCTCTTACCTCTTGATCAAGAGCTAGAGAAAACCTTGAGACAAAGACGCAAGGAAAAGAGGATGGCTCAAGAGAACGAAAGCGATCTTCAAACTAAATTGGCGGAGAAGGAAGCTCAACTCCGATGGAATGAGAATCTCCTCCAGGATGAGATGGATCGTCATCAAACTCAAGTTAACGGTCTACAAGACATGATCGTCCAAATGAAGATAAAGATGAGCGTTCTTGAAGATAAGGTGGGCAAGAAGTCCTCGAGAAGAAGGACAAGGTCTAAAAGAAGAAGCCACTCATCCGCCGATGATAGTGATTCTTCCATGCCTCCGCTAGAAGAGATTGATCCCACGATCAATATAAATCCTTTCAATCAACAAGGAGTTGCTAACCGCCGCATCCCACCTAGGAATGCGAGGGTCGAACGTGCGGATAATGAGCCAAGAACTCTTGGCCAGCGGATGGATCCAACACAAAAACCACGCCGCTTGGGTGTGAACTTTGATGCTGAAGATGTACAAGGGTTTAGTTTCAACCCTCAAGTTATCACTCTTGTTCGCCAAAGTCAGTTTGGCGGTACAAGCACTGAATCTCCACACCAACACTTGCAGAACTTTGAGTGTATGATGGAGACAATGAGACCAAAGAGCGCTACTACCAACAGCTATAAGCTCAAACCTTTCTTTTTCTCTTTGAAAGGGAAAGCGCTATCTTGGTACCAAGCTCTTCCTAGTGGAAAGCTAGAGACGTGGGAAGACCTCTCCGCAGAGTTTCTCACCAAGTTCTTTCCGCCCTCCAAAACGGCGGAACTTAGAGGTAAGATTAATGCTTTTTCTATGAGACCTAACGAAAGTTTGTTTCAATCTTGGGAAAGGTTTCAGGATTTGCTCTTGGATTGCCCTCATCATGGCATATCCAAGCTTGCCCTGCTGGAAATTTACTACAAAGGGTTAGATGCGGGAACGCAATTCAACCTTCAATCCCTCTCATGCGGAACGTTCATGGACATGAGAGAAGATGACGCTTGGGACTTCATTGAGAAGCAAGCAAGAGTCATAGAGAAGTATTCCCACCGGAAAGTGGAGGGAAATCGTGTGGAGCAAGGAGCGAAGCTCACACATGAAGCTCAAAATCAGATTTTCTCCCTCAACAATGAGATCAAAGAGTTGAAGGAGACTATCAAGACCAACTTCCCAAAGCAGCAAGAGAAGGATGTTGGCTATTTGGGCAATAACAATGGCGGTGACAACACCAACCGCAACAATAATAACCGGAACAATAACCGGAACAACAATTGGAATGGAAACAACAACAACCGGAACAACAACAATTGGAACAACAATCGTGGTTCAAACAACAACAATTGTCGCTCCAATCAACAAAATTCCGGTAACTCCTATCCTTCCAATTCCAATTCACTAACTCCACCCTCTTCTTCCTCTACTCCTTTGAAAAGCCAGGGGCAATCATCAAATGGAGAAAACATTACGGGAAAGGAAAAGCCGGATCCCATGTTGGAAACGATCTTGAGAAAGCTTCAAGGGTTGGAGAACCGCATCATCAAGGTTGATGATCAAATTTCTAAGGTTGACAAAGCTCAAAAAGTTTTGGAAAATCAAATGTTCAACCATGCGGAGGAAGTTCCTAGGAATCAAGGGAAACTTCCAGGAAAGACGGAGGACAACCCTAAAGGAAGGGTAATGGCGATTACAACTAGGAGCGGAGTGACTACCACCGATCCGCAGCCTACGTTTGTTGAAGTCCCCGTAGAGAAAGGCAAAGAAAAGGGGAAGGAGAAGGAGGACGTCTATGTTCCACCTCCAGCTTTCAAACCTCCCCTACCATTCCCTCAATCTAGAGCGCGAGCGCGCCTAGACAAGCAATTCGGTAAGTTCATAGAACTCATGAGCAAACTGCATATTAATATACCGTTCATTGATGCTATTGTAGGTATGCCGGCTTATGGCAAGTTCTTGAAGGAGCTCCTCTCTAACAAGAGGAAGCTAGAAGATTTTGGAGAAGTCAAGATGAGTTCGGATTCTTCGGACCTCATCAAGACTATGAAGGAGAAAATGCCCCCAAAGCTGAAAGATCCGGGGTCATTTTGCATTCCCATAGGAGTGGGAGAGGTCACATATGACGCTTTATGTGACTTAGGAGCAAGTGTGAGTATCATACCACTTGCATTGTGCAGGAAGATCGGTTTAGGCGACCCTAAACCGGTGAAGATGACGTTATACATGGCGGATCGATCCATTACTCGTCCCGTCGGCATTGTAGAGGACGTCCCTGTCAAGCTAGGCAAGTTCTTTGTCCCCATTGATTTTGTTGTGCTTGACATTCCTGCAGATAGTCCGGTCCCGATCATACTCGGAAGACCGTTTCTTGCAACTTCCGGCTGCATGGTCGATTGCAAGAATGGGAGACTCGCCTTTGACATTGGGGAGGAGAAAGTAGAGTTCGTTCTTTCCACTCTAGTGAAGGAACCAATCTTTGATGAGGATATTTACAATGTCCAAAACGAAGAAGGTTTATCTAGGGAGGAGGTAAGTGCGATTCTCTTTAACGATCCTTTGCAAAAGGTTATTACTATGAGTCTAACCGATGTAGGAGAAGAAGAAGAGTGCAAAGAGGAAATTGAAGCCTTAGAAGCACAAGAAGAGATGCATGAAGTAGAGTTTGAGAAACTCCACGATGAGGCTGAGAATACAAGATTCCACGGCCATACTCTGTATTCCACGGCCGTGGATTCCACAACCAAATTCAACCTCCATTCCAGAGGATATTACGGCCGTGGAAAACCAGAGGAAACCGTGTTTTTGACCGTGGAAAATGGTGATCGGCACACTTCTTCAACTTCTCCTAATTCTTCTCCAAACCATTCAACATCCTTAGAAACTTCTAAGGAAACATCGGAAGCTCCTCAAGGATCATTGGAAGCTCCGAAAGCGATGGAACTTAAACCACTTCCTACTCATCTAAGGTACGCTTTTCTTGGATCTAATTCCACCTTCCCGGTTATCGTTAGTTCCGAATTAAGCATAGATGAACATGAACAGCTCATGATTGTCCTTAGGAAACATAGAAAAGCCATAGGCTATACTATTGAGGACTTAGTAGGAATTAAACCCTCCCTATGCATGCATAAGATACTAATGGAGGAGGACTTTAGAACTTCAAGACAACCTCAAAGGCGGTTGAATCCGACCATGAAGGAGGTTGTCAAGAAGGAAATTCTTAAACTTCTTGATGCAGGTATCATCTATCCTATCTCCGATAGCAAATGGGTGAGCCCGGTTCAAGTAGTTCCGAAGAAGGGAGGAATGACGGTCATCACCAATAAGAACAACGAACTCATTCCTACCCGAACTGTAACTGGATGGCGAATGTGCATAGACTACCGCAAGCTCAACAACGCAACGCGGAAGGATCACTTTCCATTGCCATTCATCGACCAAATGCTTGAAAGGTTAGCACAACATTCATACTTTTGCTACCTTGACGGTTATAGTGGTTTCTTTCAGATCCCGATACATCCGGATGATCAAGAGAAGACCACATTCACGTGCCCTTGGGGTACGTTCGCTTATAGGAGGATGCCGTTCGGGCTTTGCAACGCCCCAGCCACCTTTCAACGGTGCATGATGGCCATCTTCTCCGAATACGTAGAGGAAATCATGGAAGTCTTCATGGACGACTTCTCCGTTTACGGTTCCTCTTTTAACGATTGTCTTTCCAACCTTTCTCTTGTTTTGCAAAGATGTGAAGACACTAACCTAGTTCTTAATTGGGAGAAGTGTCAATTCATGGTTAAGGAAGGAATCGTTTTAGGTCATTTAGTCTCTAGTAGAGGGATAGAGGTAGACAAGGCTAAAATAGAGACCATAGAGAAACTCCCTCCCCCAGTTTCGGTGAAGGGAATAAGAAGTTTTCTAGGACATGCTGGATTCTATAGACGTTTCATTCAGGATTTTTCTAAGATATCGAAACCTCTCACTAATCTATTGATGAAGGATGCGGTTTTTGAGTTTTCGCAGGAATGTCTAGATGCGTTCAACACCATCCGGCAAGCTCTAATTTCAGCACCCATTATCCAACCACCGGATTGGACTCTCCCTTTCGAGATTATGTGCGATGCTAGTGACGTAGCCATTGGAGCTGTTCTTGGGCAACGAAAGGAAGGACGAACCCATGCCATATACTACGCTAGCAAGACGCTAGACGAAGCCCAGCTCAACTACGCCACTACGGAAAAGGAATTTCTAGCCATTGTCTACGCTATTGACAAGTTTCGCTCTTATCTTGTAGGTGCAAAGGTGATTGTCTACACGGACCATGCTGCGATCCGGTACCTCCTTGCAAAGAAGGATGCGAAGCCAAGGCTGATTAGATGGATTCTTCTCCTACAAGAATTCGATCTTGAGATCCGCGACAAGAAAGGCTCGGAAAATTCTGTTGCGGATCATTTGAGTCGTCTAACACATCTAGAGGACGACCAATTACCCATTGATGACTCCTTTCCGGACGAACACCTACACATCATAGAGGAGTGCATCAAGGTAATCTCCAAGGGTGACGAACCATGGTTTGCTGATTTCGTTAACTATTTGGTTTGCCAGGAAATACCACCCGGACTATCATATGCGCAAAGAAAGAAGTTCTTCAAGGACGTCCGGGAATACCATTGGAACGAGCCTCTTCTCTTCAAGAGAGGTCCGGATGGCATCATTCGGCGATGTGTGCCGGAAGATGAGATGCAAAGTGTCATCCGTCATTGTCATTCACTACCTTGTGGAGGACACGCTAGTTCGAACAAAACTAGCGCAAAGGTATTGCAATCCGGATTTTATTGGCCTACTTTATTTAAAGATGTGCAATCCTTTGTTTCCTGTTCCGATGCTTGTCAAAGAACAGGCAATATCTCTAGAAGGAACGAGATGCCCCTCAACAACATCCAAGAGGTGGAGATTTTTGACGTTTGGGGAGTCGATTTTATGGGACCATTCCCTTCTTCTTGCGGGAACCAATACATACTATTGGCGGTAGACTACGTTTCTAGATGGGTAGAAGCCATTGCCTCTCCCACAAATGATGCCATGGTGGTGGTTAAGTTCTTCAACAAGACCATCTTTCCGCGATTCGGGACGCCAAGGACGATCATTAGTGATGGGGGTTCTCACTTCATAGCCCGTCGCTTTGAAGCTCTTCTATCCAAGTATGGGGTTACTCACAAGATCGCCACCCCTTACCATCCACAAACGAGTGGACAAGTTGAGATCTCAAATAGGGAGATCAAGGGAATTCTAGAGAAGACGGTTTCGAGGACTAGGAAAGATTGGTCCTTGAAACTAGATGATGCGTTATGGGCATACCGGACCGCATACAAGACTCCCATAGGAACCACACCATACAACCTTGTGTATGGGAAGTCTTGTCACTTGCCGGTAGAGCTAGAGCACAAGGCGTTTTGGGCTATCAAGTGGCTGAATTTCAGCATGAAAGAAGCGGGAGAGAAGCGTCTCCTAGACATCAACGAGCTGGATGAACTCCGTTTGAACGCCTATGAAAACGCTAAGATCTACAAGGAAAGAGCAAAGCGTTGGCATGATAAGCATATCATTCCAAAGGACTTCCAAGAAGGAGATCAAGTTCTCCTCTTCAATTCGAGACTTCGCCTCTTTCCAGGTAAGTTAAAATCTCGTTGGACTGGACCTTTTCTAATTAAGCGCATTTTCCCCCATGGTGCAGTTGAAGTATGGGGTGAAGCTAGCGGAAGTTTTAAGGTGAACGGTCAACGGCTCAAGAAGTACTCACCGGAACTCCAAGCTGAGGAGTTTGCACCTACCGCACTCGAATAAGTGCGAGATTGGTCTAGCTACGGACCTTAAACAAAGCGCTTCTTGGGAGGCAACCCAAGGTATTGCATTTTCGTTTCTGTTTTCGATTCATAGTTTAGTTTAGAATAGACGTTTCGGTTTTATTTTGCCTCGATTCCTTCCGGTATGTTCGTGTTTTTGGTTGTAGGATCGATGGAAAAGGAGAAAGGAGGGATAATGTCGAAGAGAAGTGACGAAATTTGGACTTTGAAGCTTTACAGAGAGTTCCACGGTCTAAATTACGGTCGTCATTGCTACAGTGGCCGTAATTCTCAAAGGCCTGTGAAAAATCACCAAAATTACGGGTCCGTACATTTCCACGGCCGTGGAATGCCCCGACAGACCGTGATTTTTGAAATTTTGCCTGCGAGTATAAAAGCCACACTTCACCACAAAAACACCACAAAAACCCCCAATTTCCACGCCCTAAACGCCGAAATCGCACAGCTCATCCCAAATCTTCGTTCTCTAATCGTTTTTAACGATTCTTCTTCCTAAACTGAAGCAAATCCAACCAAGAACAAGATCCAAGCAACAAATCGCGTGGAAAACGATCAACAAACCCGCATTTTGGATTTCTCAATCCGAAAAAAAGAGGTTTTTGCTCTCTTCTTGATTCTAGTCGTTTTTGTGCGTTTTTGTTAGAGATTATTAGGAAGAACTGATTGAGATTGGAAGAAATTAGATTAGGACTGCTTGTTGTGGAGTTTGATTGCTGATTTGCTGAGAATTGAGAATTACTGTGTCGAATCACGGTCTGCATAGGTTCCACGGCCGTGGTTTTGGGAAGAACAGACCGTAATTTTCAACAGAATGGATTTTGTGAGGAGAGTTTCGGGAAGGATTAAGGAAAAGAAAGGGGAGCAAAATAAGAAGAGAAAGGGTAACCCTTCCACATCTAGGGCACCACCACCTTCATCTCCCTCACCTTCACCTCCATCTTCACCTCCATCCTCACCACCTCACCCTAGCATCCCGATCATACACGAAAACCACCAAGCTGCATTTGAAAGGATCGAGAAGAGGGCAGTAATTGGCCCTAGATACTTGTTGTTGGAGGATCTACATCCTCTCAACATTGTAGATGACCTCACATGGCTCTTGGATAGTGCCGGTTTACTTGTCTTCACGAACATTCGTGAAGACGCTTATGAGGAGATCACCCGAGAGGTTGTGACGTCTTTTGAGCACAACCATGTTGATAGGACTGTATCCTTCCGTCTCATGAACAGAGACTACCAGTTGAGCATTGTCGAGTTCGGGACCATCTTTGGGTTCCATGAGACCTACAACGGTCGACTCCCTAGGAACGTGTCCGCTAAGGACTTTTGGGAGGATGTGGCTATGATCTATGCTGACGAGGACCGTTGGCATCCAGCTGATACCAAGGCCAAATTGATGTACCATTTGGCCTTGAAGATAGCTCACCGTGTTCTTTCGGAGTGTCTCTTTCCGAGGACGGAGACGCCCCAAAAGATTAAGACGGATGAGCTATTCCTTCTCTACGCTATGCTTCATGGATGCCGCGCCGATTGTGCTACCCTTTTGGCGGCAACTATGAGCAAACTGAAGAACAAATCAAGAGGGAACATTGGGTATGGTGGGATAGTGACCCACATAGCTAGGACTTTTGGAGTAGACTTCTCGGCCTGCACACGTATACCGGCAGTTCCATTAGGGCTACACGCTTTCATGGTTAGGGGACTCATCTTCCCCACACATAGAGGTCCGCCTTATGCGGGCATGCCCTGGGAGAGTAGGACCGGCAGGGGTATTGAGTGGCTGCCGGAGTATTCCATTGTGGCGGGACGCCACAACTGGAAGGAGACGTTCGCTGCGATGCATGCGAACAGGCTTGTAGCTCCCCCTTACGTTCCACCGCCGGTAGTAGATGAGGAGGATATGGGAGAGCAGTATGAGAGTGGTGGAGGAGCAGAGCAGGAGTTCGGCACGTTTCCGGATCAGCCGGATGCGGCCCAGGATGTACCTAGACGCTCTCCGCGTCCAGCTAGAGCTTCAGGCTCGACATCTCGCCGCGCTAGCGTGAGCGAGAGGCCCACGTGGATGACTACACCTCCCACCTGGTACGAGACACCTCCTCCTTGGTCCACTACGCAGCCAGCAGCAGCACCACCACCACCAGCACCAGCACCAGCACCAGCAGATGCTCCCGGATGGTATGATCACCCCCCGGGATGGTATGAGAGGATGCCGGAGTGGGCTACCGGACTTTCAGAGAGAGTCGGAGCATTAGAGATCCGGGCGGATGCTAGAGACAGACATTTGGACGACCTCGACCACATGATGAGGGACGTCTACCGCCAGCAGTTTGGGCGGTACTATGACCCGAGTTTCTCTCCATTTCCACCTCCACCGGCACCGCAGTGATTGATGACCGGACAGCTCGTTTTTAGACATTCCCGCCACCATTTGTGAGTTTTCTTTTTCTTTTCTTTCTTTTGTTCTTTCTTGTGAACATTAGGGACAATGTTCGTCCTAAGTATGGGGTGGGATGTACTAAATGTTTGTAATAACTCTACTCTATATGTTGTTTCTATTCCGAGACTATCCTTGCATGTTTATTATGTGTTACACGTTTTATTTATGCATTGCATGAAAAAGAACTTTAAAAAACCCATAAAAATTGAAAATTTTTGAAAAATTTGATGCTTCTAATGAATTGAGATGAATTCTATGATAAACACTACTTGCGAATTAAGTTGATAACAATTGCATGCTTAAAAGGATGGTAAATCGAAAAGAAATTGAATGAATAAATTTTACCTCTTTTGCAAGTTGTATAATGTGAAAATGTTACCTAAATCATGTAAGAAGTTGAAGTTGAAATCACATTATAAGCTCCTATACTTCTTGTTGAAATGATTAAGGCAATTCGATATTTTCTTTCTTCTTCCTTTGATCATCTAACTCCTCATTGAAATATTAGCCTCCCTTACCCATCCGGGAACTTGGAAAGTGAACGAGAAAAAGGCATGTTTGATGTGGGAGGGCCATGAGAGCATATATTTGCAATCAATTGAATAGAAAGAAATTATAGGTTTGGGGAAGTCAATCATGACGATGAGTAACTCGGCACCATTCACATAGCCGGGTGTTTGTGTCTTGCCAAAGTCGGATTGAGCGATATTCCTAGCGGATTATGGTATGTGCGCTAAGGGTTTGAGGCATCTCGCAAAAATGAGAAACGCCAATCTCCTAGGCTTCGGTTTTTGTGCACCTCTATCCATAACTCCAAAAGTAAAGTCGAAAAATGAAAAGTAAGAGCGAAGCTCTAAGTGAAGAGTTGCGGAAACCGCAAAAGAAGAAGAAGGTAGTAGTCCATTTTCCCGGATTTATGCACCACTCTCCTTTAAAGTTCCCCTTCCCTTCCATACTCTAGACCTTTTTCTTTGAAAGTCCTTAAGATCAAAAGAATGTTATATGGCTTGGTGATCTAAATTGAAGTTCTTATGATTGATTTTGATAATGTTTGAAGGTTATAATGCTTGTTTGGAAGTTAAATTGTTTCATGAGCTTTCTTCACCTATTACTCTCTAATTAAGTGTGCGAAAGTTTGAAAACGATTGAAGCAAGGTTTGAGAATGATCTATTCTTTAGAAGTCACTTTCATCCAAAAGAAGGTACACATATTTCATCCTAAATCTTGTTTAAAGCTTTTTGAAAGACCTTGCTTAGGGACAAGCAAGTGTTAAGTATGGGGTTATTTGTTAGCATGAAATATTGTGAGATTTTAGGCACGTTTTATAATCGTATTTGATTCTTATTGATAGTCTTTGATTAAGCTTTGTGCATATATGAGCTAGTATTGCCTATATTGTCGATATGGATGTCTACACGAGTTCTATGTTGATTATAGGTGATTTGGAGCTATTTCCGAACGAAATCGAGCAAAGGGAAGTTGAGTTGATGTACCTCTAGATTAAGGACACCTTTTGGAAGCAATTTGGAGTATTAGATTGAGGAATGCACGAATGAAGGCAAGAATCACGGTTTTACCCTAGATTACGGCCGTGGATTGTGATGCAGAATTCGATGTTCATTCCAGGGGATATTACGGCCGTGGAAGTTACCCGTGTTTGTTTCCACGCCTCAGAATTACGGTCGTGGAATCTTCCACGACCGTGATCTTGGCGAATCCTTTCGCCACGTTTCGAAGCCATGATCTTTTGAAGATCGGGCCGGGCCGACATTTTGCCCTGCATTATAAAAAGGACGGATGAAGCAAGATTCCGTCACCTCGCTACCTAGCTTACGACTTTCCAACCCTAAGTTTAGCGGCAAAGAACGCAAGCTTAGGAACGCACAAACCCTCATTCTTGGAGGTGATTTTGGGAGATCTCATTGAAGATCAAAGTTCAGAGTTGAAGAATTGCTGCTAGCGATCTTTGCGTTTGTGCAAGATCGAAGTTCTTGGAGGATTTTGCAAGAAGATCTCTCTTCTTGCTTAGGTTTGATTTAGGATCGGATTGACATCCCGTTTCCTTTCTTTCCTAAGATTGTGATTGTTTGTTTGACTTGAATCTTTTGATAAACACTTGTTCTTGATTGTGATTCTGAGATTCGTTTGAAGATTATTGAAAGTTCTTGAAAGTTTCCATCTTTTATCCTTTAAATCTTGAATTGATATCAAATGACTGTTATTGGCTAAAAACCCTTAACAATTCTAAGGTGAAGGGTTGATAGTTGTGGCCTAGATGATGATAGATCGATCGCAAACAGATTAGACCCTGAGAGTTAGAGAATTGTCGCCGACAACCCTAAATTACGGGCTGTTCTTGAGTTCCACGACCGTGGAATCTCAAGATCCAACCGTAATTTCCCTGAGTTTACGAGCTTGCTTTTACCTTAATCCAAAGTTAAAGATTTGCTTTAGCTTAGTTTAGACTTGTCTTTTCTAGGTGGTAGTGAAGCCTCAACAACCTCTACCTCGATTGTGAGCCTCAACAACCTCAATCGGATAAGTTAGTCTTGACCTTTAGATTATAGGTTTGGGTATTTGATACTAATCCTTGCTTTAAGAACCTCTTTATATTGAGCCTCAACAACCTGTATAAGGAGTATCTTTTAGGTGAGTTACATAAGGTTTTTGGAACCTCAACCGTACGATTGCCTTACATTAGTGTACCTTTGCATATCTCTACTCTGTCTTTATATCATTAGTATATCTTGAATCTGTTGCCACAACTGAATACCCGGATCTTTAGGATTGTTATTTTTTCCAATATTTGCAAAACTCTCATATTTACTGCTTGATAACCTGAAATCGAATTTGTTCGCCCGAGAGGTTGTGACGTCTTTCGAGCACAGCCCTGTTGATAGAACCGTCTCCTTCCGCCTCATGAACCAAGATTACCAGTTGAGTATAGTTGAGTTTGGGACCATTTTTGGGTTCCACGAGACCTACAACGGTCGCATCCCTAGGAACGTGTCCGCTAAGGACTTTTGGGGAGATGTAGCTATGGTCTATGCCGACGAGGACCGTTGGCATCCAGCTGACACCAAGGCCAAATTGATGTACCATTTGGCCTTGAAGATAGCTCACCGTGTTCTTTCGGAGTGTCTCTTCCCTAGGACGGAGACGCCCCAAAAGATCAAGACGGATGAGCTATTCTTGCTCTATGCTATGCTTCACGGATGCCGCGCCGATTGTGCTACCCTTCTGGCGGCGACTATGAGTAAATTGAAGAACAAATCGAGAGGGAACATCGGATATGGTGGGATAGTGACCCACATAGCTAGGGCTCTTGGAGTGGATTTCTCAGCTTGTACGCGTATACCGGCAGTTCCATTAGGGCTACACGCTTTCATGGTTAGGGGACTCATCTTCCCCACACATAGAGGTCCGCCTTATGCGGGCATGCCCTGGGAGAGTAGGACCGGCAGGGGTATTGAGTGGCTGCCGGAGTATTCCATTGTGGCGGGACGCCACAACTGGAAGGAGACGTTCGCTGCGATGCATGCGAACAGGCTTGTAGCTCCCCCTTACGTTCCACCGCCGGTTGTAGATGAGGAGGATATGGGAGAGCCGTATGAGAGTGGTGGAGGAGCAGAGCAGGAGTTCGGCTCGTTTCCGGATCAGCCGGATCAGCAGGATGTACCTAGACGCTCTCCGCGTCCGGCTAGAGCTCCAGGCTCGTCATCTCGCCGCGCTAGCGTGAGCGAGAGGCCCACGTGGATGACTACACCTCCCACCTGGTACGAGACACCCCCTCCTTGGTCCACGACGCAGCCAGCAACACCACCACCACCACCACCACAGCCAGCACCAGCAGATGCTCCCGGATGGTATGATCGCGCTCCGGGATGGTATGAGAGGATGCCGGAGTGGGCTACCGGACTTTCAGAGAGAGTCGGAGCATTAGAGATCCGGGTGGACGCTAGAGATGGACGTTTGGACGACCTCGACCACATGATGAGGGACGTCTACCGCCAGCAGTTTGGGCGGTACTATGACCCGAGTTTCTCTCCATTTCCACCTCCACCGGCACCGCAGTGATCGATGACCGGGCTGCTCGTTTTAGACATCCCCGCCACCATTTGTGAGTTTCTTTTTACTTTCTTTCTTTTGTTCTTTCTTGTGAACATTAGGGACAATGTTCGTCCTAAGTATGGGGTGGGATGTACTAAATGTTTGTAATAACTCTACTCTATATGTTGCTTCTATTCCGAGACTATTATTGCATGTTCATCATATGTCACACGTTTCATTCTTGCATTGCATGAAAAAGAACTTTAAAAACCCATAAAAATTGAAAATTTTTGAAAAATTTGATGCTTCTAATGAATTGAGATGAATTCTATGATAAACACTACTTGTGAATTAAGTTGATAACAATCGCATGCTTGAAAGGATAGTAAATCGAAAAGAAATTGAATGAATAAATTTTACCTCTTTTGCAAGTTTTATAATGTGAAAATGTTACCTAAATCATGTAAGAAATCGAAGTTGAAATCACATTATAAGTTCCTATGCTTCTTTTTGAAATGATTAAGGCAATTCGATACTTTCTTTCTTCTTCTCTTTGATCATCTAACTCCTCATTGAAATATTAGCCTCCCTTACCCATCCGGGAACTTGGAAAGTG
Organism: Fagopyrum esculentum; assembly: GCA_033239045.1. Taxonomy (NCBI): domain Eukaryota; kingdom Viridiplantae; phylum Streptophyta; class Magnoliopsida; order Caryophyllales; family Polygonaceae; genus Fagopyrum; species Fagopyrum esculentum. The sequence continues at coordinate 42,042,804 of BSUD01000007.1, read as the reverse complement.
AATGAGAAAAAGGCATGTTTGATGTGGGAGGGCCATGAGAGCATATATTTGCAATCAATTGAATAGAAAGAAATTATAGGTTTGGGGAAGTCAATCATGACGATGAGTAACTCGGCACCATTCACATAGCCGGGTGTTTGTGTCTTGCCAAAGTCGGATTGAGCGATATTCCTAGCGGATTATGGTATGTGCGCTAAGGGTTTGAGGCATCTCGCAAAAATGAGAAACGCCAATCTCCTAGGCTTCGGTTTTTGTGCACCTCTATCCATAACTCCAAAAGTAAAGTCGAAAAATGAAAAGTAAGAGCGAAGCTCTAAAGTGAAGAGTTGCGGAAACCGCAAAAGAAGAAGAAGGTAGTAGTCCATTTTCCCGGATTTATGCACCACTCTCCCTTAAAGTTTTCCTTCCCTTCCATACTCTAGACCTTTTTCTTTGAAAGTCCTTAAGATCAAAAGAATGTTATATGGCTTGGTGATCTAAATTGAAGTTCTTATGATTGATTTTGATAATGTTTGAAGGTTATAATGCTTGTTTGGAAGTTAAATTGTTTCATGAGCTTTCTTCACCTATTACTCTCTAATTAAGTGTGCGAAAGTTTGAAAACGATTGAAGCAAGGTTTGAGAATGATCTATTCTTTAGAAGTCACTTTCATCCAAAAGAAGGTACACATATTTCATCCTAAATCTTGTTTAAAGCTTTTTGAAAGACCTTGCTTAGGGACAAGCAAGTGTTAAGTATGGGGTTATTTGTTAGCATGAAATATTGTGAGATTTTAGGCACGTTTTATAATCGTATTTGATTCTTATTGATAGTCTTTGATTAAGCTTTGTGCATATATGAGCTAGTATTGCCTATATTGTCGATATGGATGTCTACACGAGTTCTATGTTGATTATAGGTGATTTGGAGCTATTTCCGAACGAAATCGAGCAAAGGGAAGTTGAGTTGATGTACCTCTAGATTAAGGACACCTTTTGGAAGCAATTTGGAGTATTAGATTGAGGAATGCACGAATGAAGGCAAGAATCACGGTTTTACCCTAGATTACGGCCGTGGATTGTGATGCAGAATTCGATGTTCATTCCAGGGGATATTACGGCCGTGGAAGTTACCCGTATTTGTTTCCACGCCTCAGAATTACGGTCGTGGAATCTTCCACGACCGTGATCTTGGCGAATCCTTTCGCCACGTTTCGAAGCCATGATCTTTTGAAGATCGGGCCGGGCCGACATTTTGCCCTGCATTATAAAAAGGACGGATGAAGCAAGATTCCGTCACCTCGCTACCTAGCCTACGACTCTTCAACCCTAAGTTTAGCGGCAATAACGCAAGCTTAGGAACGCACAAACCCTCATTCTTGGAGGTGATTTTGGGAGATCTCATTGAAGATCAAAGTTCAGAGTTGAAGAATTGCTGCTAGCGATCTTTGCGTTTGTGCAAGATCGAAGTTCTTGGAGGATTTTGCAAGAAGATCTCTCTTCTTGCTTAGGTTTGATTTAGGATCGGATTGACATCCCGTTTCCTTTCTTTCCTAAGATTGTGATTGTTTATTTGATTTGAATCTTTTGATAAACACTTGTTCTTGATTGTGATTCTGAGATTTGTTTGAAGATTATTGGAAGTTCTTGAAAGTTTCCATCTTTTATCCTTTAAATCTTGAATTGATATCAAATGACTGTTATTGGCTAAAAACCCTTAACAATTCTAAGGTGAAGGGTAGATAGTTGTGGCCTAGATGATGATAGATCGATCGCAAACAGATTAGACCCTGAGAGTTAGAGAATTGTCGCCGACAACCCTAAATTACGGGCTGTTCTTGAGTTCCACGACCGTGGAATCTCAAGATCCAACCGTAATTTCCCTGAGTTTACGAGCTTGCTTTTACCTTAATCCAAAGTTAAAGATTTGCTTTAGCTTAGTCTAGACTTGTCTTTTCTAGGTGGTAGTGAAGCCTCAACAACCTCTACCTCGATTGTGAGCCTCAACAACCTCAATCGGATAAGTTAGTCTTGACCTTTAGATTATAGGTTTGGGTATTTGACACTAATCCTTGTCTTTGATTCCTTCTTATATTGAGCCTCAACAACCTGTATAAGGAGTATCTCTTAGGTGAGTTACATAAGGTTTTTGGAACCTCAACAGTACGATTACCTTACATTAAGTATACCTTTGCATATCTCTACTCTGTCTTTATATCATTAGTATATCTTGAATCTGTTGCCACAACTGAATACCCGGATCTTTAGGATTGTTGTTTTCCCAATATTTGCAAAACTCTCATACTTATTGCTTGATAACCTGAAATCGAATTTGTTCCCACCCAAATCCCTGTGTTCGATACTCTGGAATCCTTGCTTAACTACGTCGATCCGTACACTGCGGGTTCGCTGCTTGATTCTAGTTTTATAAATTTAAAGCTTATTTGCACACACCTCTAGGGGCGAACAAGTTTTTGGCGCCGTTGCCGGGGATTTGGTTTCGGCCGAATCCGGTTGCCGGTTGTCAAGCTTGGGAGCTTGCTCTTGTTATTTGATATCCTTTTCTTGAGTGTTCTTGCAGGTTTGTGTTCTTAGGTACATACGAAGTTCTTGTTCCAGCAACGGAACAGAGTTTCGCCAAAGAACAAGTTTTGGGAGCTTTTGTTTTTTTTAATCTCTTGGTATGAGTTTTTGAGGCTCCACTAGCTAAGTATGGCTCCATACGATCCAATATGGGTAGCGAAGCATACGGCTAGAGCAGACCATTATGAATACTTGGTAGAGAAATACGCCTTCTATTGGTTTGACAGCGAAAGAGAACGTGAACAAACCATTGAATATGAATTTGCAAAATGGGAAAAGCTGCACTACCCAAAGAAGGTTAAGAAGAAACGTCCCAAAGATGCGGAACACTCGAAACTTGAAGAATTGAAGAAGGAACTTGGTATGATCGAAGAAAAATTGAAAGCCTTTAAGGAAGAACTCCAAGTCTCGAGGAATGCTCTTATCAAACCCAAAGTTCCTCTAGAACCTCTTGAAGTTCGCATTGAAGAAGAGAGAGAAGTGGAACACCTAGACCCAATTGCTAATATTGTGGTCGAGATTGAAGAAAAGTCAGTTGTGCTTGAAGAAGAGGAAGAAGTGGTGAACCTTGGCCAAATTACTGAAATTGTGGCCAAGGTTGAAGAAGATCCAGCTGAGTTGGGAGATATTTCATGTGTGGATCATCATGCCAACATGAAACTTGTCCCAAGCCTTGAAGAACTTAACAAGGTATACTGTCTTACTTCCTTTGTTATTCCTATTAAAATTTCTGATTTTTCCAGGAATGCACCGGAGAGTTGGAGGTCTCTTCCAAAAGAACCTCCTAAGGTGAAGATGAAACCTCTATTGAAATTGCTGGAAGAAGATGCTCCTTGGACTATAAGGAGTAAATTTGGCAAGAGCTTCAACGCCAATGCCAATAAGTGTTTTTTGTTCAAGTATGGGGTCATTCACATGACGAAGACCATACATCATCCCCAAACTGGAGATGGGGAAGCTAGGAGGATTCTCGAAAAACTGATTTCTCGATCTAGGAAAGGATGGGATGGAAGACCGAATTATGTCCCATTAAAGCATAGGAAAGCTAGGAGGATTCCGGTGAGAATCAAACCGTACAAGCTTGTACGTGGGAGATCTTACCACTTGCCGGTGAAATTAGGAACCGGAGATTTCTTGGAGGAGTTTAATGATGGATTTGAAGAGCAATCCAAGATGTTCAAGGTGCATTGAGTCATCTATGGATAATGGTCTAGCTACGGACCTTAAACAAAGCGCTTCTTGGGAGGCAACCCAAGGTATTGCATTTTCGTTTCTGTTTTCGATTCATAGTTTAGTTTAGAATAGACGTTTCGGTTTTATTTTGCCTCGATTCCTTCCGGTATGTTCGTGTTTTTGGTTGTAGGATCGATGGAAAAGGAGAAAGGAGGGATAATGTCGAAGAGAAGTGACGAAATTTGGACTTTGAAGCTTTACAGAGAGTTCCACGGTCTAAATTACGGTCGTCATTGCTACAGTGGCCGTAATTCTCAAAGGCCTGTGAAAAATCACCAAAATTACGGGTCCGTACATTTCCACGGCCGTGGAATGCCCCGACAGACCGTGATTTTTGAAATTTTGCCTGCGAGTATAAAAGCCAGCAACACCACCACCACCACCACCACAGCCAGCACCAGCAGATGCTCCCGGATGGTATGATCGCGCTCCGGGATGGTATGAGAGGATGCCGGAGTGGGCTACCGGACTTTCAGAGAGAGTCGGAGCATTAGAGATCCGGGTGGACGCTAGAGATGGACGTTTGGACGACCTCGACCACATGATGAGGGACGTCTACCGCCAGCAGTTTGGGCGGTACTATGACCCGAGTTTCTCTCCATTTCCACCTCCACCGGCACCGCAGTGATCGATGACCGGGCTGCTCGTTTTAGACATCCCCGCCACCATTTGTGAGTTTCTTTTTACTTTCTTTCTTTTGTTCTTTCTTGTGAACATTAGGGACAATGTTCGTCCTAAGTATGGGGTGGGATGTACTAAATGTTTGTAATAACTCTACTCTATATGTTGCTTCTATTCCGAGACTATTATTGCATGTTCATCATATGTCACACGTTTCATTCTTGCATTGCATGAAAAAGAACTTTAAAAACCCATAAAAATTGAAAATTTTTGAAAAATTTGATGCTTCTAATGAATTGAGATGAATTCTATGATAAACACTACTTGTGAATTAAGTTGATAACAATCGCATGCTTGAAAGGATAGTAAATCGAAAAGAAATTGAATGAATAAATTTTACCTCTTTTGCAAGTTTTATAATGTGAAAATGTTACCTAAATCATGTAAGAAATCGAAGTTGAAATCACATTATAAGTTCCTATGCTTCTTTTTGAAATGATTAAGGCAATTCGATACTTTCTTTCTTCTTCTCTTTGATCATCTAACTCCTCATTGAAATATTAGCCTCCCTTACCCATCCGGGAACTTGGAAAGTGAATGAGAAAAAGGCATGTTTGATGTGGGAGGGCCATGAGAGCATATATTTGCAATCAATTGAATAGAAAGAAATTATAGGTTTGGGGAAGTCAATCATGACGATGAGTAACTCGGCACCATTCACATAGCCGGGTGTTTGTGTCTTGCCAAAGTCGGATTGAGCGATATTCCTAGCGGATTATGGTATGTGCGCTAAGGGTTTGAGGCATCTCGCAAAAATGAGAAACGCCAATCTCCTAGGCTTCGGTTTTTGTGCACCTCTATCCATAACTCCAAAAGTAAAGTCGAAAAATGAAAAGTAAGAGCGAAGCTCTAAAGTGAAGAGTTGCGGAAACCGCAAAAGAAGAAGAAGGTAGTAGTCCATTTTCCCGGATTTATGCACCACTCTCCCTTAAAGTTTTCCTTCCCTTCCATACTCTAGACCTTTTTCTTTGAAAGTCCTTAAGATCAAAAGAATGTTATATGGCTTGGTGATCTAAATTGAAGTTCTTATGATTGATTTTGATAATGTTTGAAGGTTATAATGCTTGTTTGGAAGTTAAATTGTTTCATGAGCTTTCTTCACCTATTACTCTCTAATTAAGTGTGCGAAAGTTTGAAAACGATTGAAGCAAGGTTTGAGAATGATCTATTCTTTAGAAGTCACTTTCATCCAAAAGAAGGTACACATATTTCATCCTAAATCTTGTTTAAAGCTTTTTGAAAGACCTTGCTTAGGGACAAGCAAGTGTTAAGTATGGGGTTATTTGTTAGCATGAAATATTGTGAGATTTTAGGCACGTTTTATAATCGTATTTGATTCTTATTGATAGTCTTTGATTAAGCTTTGTGCATATATGAGCTAGTATTGCCTATATTGTCGATATGGATGTCTACACGAGTTCTATGTTGATTATAGGTGATTTGGAGCTATTTCCGAACGAAATCGAGCAAAGGGAAGTTGAGTTGATGTACCTCTAGATTAAGGACACCTTTTGGAAGCAATTTGGAGTATTAGATTGAGGAATGCACGAATGAAGGCAAGAATCACGGTTTTACCCTAGATTACGGCCGTGGATTGTGATGCAGAATTCGATGTTCATTCCAGGGGATATTACGGCCGTGGAAGTTACCCGTGTTTGTTTCCACGCCTCAGAATTACGGTCGTGGAATCTTCCACGACCGTGATCTTGGCGAATCCTTTCGCCACGTTTCGAAGCCATGATCTTTTGAAGATCGGGCCGGGCCGACATTTTGCCCTGCATTATAAAAAGGACGGATGAAGCAAGATTCCGTCATCTCGCTACCTAGCCTACGACTCTTCAACCCTAAGTTTAGCGGCAATAACGCAAGCTTAGGAACGCACAAACCCTCATTCTTGGAGGTGATTTTGGGAGATCTCATTGAAGATCAAAGTTCAGAGTTGAAGAATTGCTGCTAGCGATCTTTGCGTTTGTGCAAGATCGAAGTTCTTGGAGGATTTTGCAAGAAGATCTCTCTTCTTGCTTAGGTTTGATTTAGGATCGGATTGACATCCCGTTTCCTTTCTTTCCTAAGATTGTGATTGTTTATTTGATTTGAATCTTTTGATAAACACTTGTTCTTGATTGTGATTCTGAGATTTGTTTGAAGATTATTGAAAGTTCTTGAAAGTTTCCATCTTTTATCCTTTAAATCTTGAATTGATATCAAATGACTGTTATTGGCTAAAAACCCTTAACAATTCTAAGGTGAAGGGTAGATAGTTGTGGCCTAGATGATGATAGATCGATCGCAAACAGATTAGACCCTGAGAGTTAGAGAATTGTCGCCGACAACCCTAAATTACGGGCTGTTCTTGAGTTCCACGACCGTGGAATCTCAAGATCCAACCGTAATTTCCCTGAGTTTACGAGCTTGCTTTTACCTTAATCCAAAGTTAAATATTTGCTTTAGCTTAGTCTAGTCTTGTCTTTTCTAGGTGGTAGTGAAGCCTCAACAACCTCTACCTCGATTGTGAGCCTCAACAACCTCAATCGGATAAGTTAGTCTTGACCTTTAGATTATAGGTTTGGGTATTTGACACTAATCCTTGTCTTTGATTCCTTCTTATATTGAGCCTCAACAACCTGTATAAGGAGTATCTCTTAGGTGAGTTACATAAGGTTTTTGGAACCTCAACAGTACGATTACCTTACATTAAGTATACCTTTGCATATCTCTACTCTGTCTTTATATCATTAGTATATCTTGAATCTGTTGCCACAACTGAATACCCGGATCTTTAGGATTGTTGTTTTCCCAATATTTGCAAAACTCTCATACTTATTGCTTGATAACCTGAAATCGAATTTGTTCCCACCCAAATCCCTGTGTTCGATACTCTGGAATCCTTGCTTAACTACGTCGATCCGTACACTGCGGGTTCGCTGCTTGATTCTAGTTTTATAAATTTAAAGCTTATTTGCACACACCTCTAGGGGCGAACAAAGAACGTGATTCTTCCCTAGCCTCGTGCATTCCTGAAGTTGACATCCATTTTGCTCCTAAGAATGCCCTCAATCCATGGACATACTCAATCAACTCGTCTTTGTTCGATTCCGATCGGAAATGGCTCTCAATCACCTATAATCAACATAGAACGTGTGTAGACATCTATATCGACAATATAGGCAAACTAGCTCACAAATGCAACAATGTTCAATCAAAGACTATCAATATGAATCAAATATACTTATAAAACGTGCCTAGAATATCACAATATTTCATGCTAACATCCCACGATCTCCATAACCGACCCTTGCCCATGATGGTGTATAAAAGGTGGTCCTGCAGGCTGTTGAGGGTAGACCCCATCACTCCATTCTCTCCCACACTCTCAACAACACATATTCTCTCATTGGAAGATTGGATTGGAGCTACTCTTGGAGCAGAAGAAACACTCTCATTTTGGGGGAAGAAAAGAAGAACACTCATCTTAGAAGTTTCATAGTTTTTAGAGAGATTTTGGAGTAACTTGTTGGAAACGTTTGCAAGGGTTTGTAAGGAACGATTTGAACCTTCTTTTGAAGGGTTGTAAGTGTTACTTAAACTCATTTTCAGCTTGGATTTCTTTGTTCTACTTGTTCATCTCTATTTAACTTCATTTACTTGCCATGGAAGCCTTGATTGTATACTTGATGAGTTTGAATGTTATGATGCATGTTGTTGGCTAAATAGATGCGATTCTAGGGTAAGGAAATGATGGTTAGGGCTTGAAATATGATAGGATAGACTTAAATGTATCCTTGGATGATTTGTTTGCTCGAACCTAGCTTCTGTTCAAAATCCCAATCTGTTCTAAGGGGTTCCACAGCCGTGGACTTGATGAACTGCCCGTAATTTTTGTCTGACTTGCTTGCATTGATAAATCTGAATGTTAGGTTGATGGATTGTTGAAATCCTATTGTTTGTTGAGTTAGATATATCCTAGGGTAACCTAGTGTTAGCAACTAAGTGTGAGAAGAGACCTACCCGGTGATTCTTGCTCTTAGGTACCGAAGATGATGAACTCTAGGTAGTAGTGAGCCTCACTAGCCGCTATTGGACTGAGTGTGCTAGGATTTATGTTTAGGGCTTGCCTTCCCGAGACCTACCCGGTAAGGAGATGTTAGATCCCTAGTTAGCAATCCGGTTTGTGTAGAATTCCTAACCTTAGGTTCTTTGAGACTTACCCGGTGATGAGACCTTAGGAACAAACTAGTGGACCATGAGACTTACCCCGTGATTGGTCCTAATTTAGAAACAACCACTCCCAACATACCATAGTTGATCCAAGGAATGACTAGATAGCTTGAGTCCTATGCTATAACCGGAATTTCTAACCCCTAGAATCCGCTTTTCTCTCTTGATTACCTATCTTGTGTTTCTGTTTGTTTATTTGCCTTGCTAGCTTAGTTATTTGTTAAATCTTGCATGATTTGTGATCTTTGATTGATCACCACAAAACCAATCCAAAAACATTGAGATTTTCATTTCTTTATTTCTTTCTCCTTTCTTAGTCTAGATCAACACTATCCCTAGTCACTATTGATTCAATTTCACCTTAGTCTTTGTGTTCGACCTCGGAATACTATCCTTACTACAAAATGACCCATACACTATGGGTTCACTACGAGTTAGGAAAAATATATCGAGTTATAAATTTAAGACTTTTGCGTGTCACAAACCTAGCGTAACAAGTTTTTGGCGCCGTTGCCGGGGACTAGGTCTAGATTGAGTCATTTTTGTGATTGTTTATAGTGTAGGTCTTTCTTGTTGCTTTTGATCTTGTTTGGTTTGTGTCTTTGCATTTTCAGGACCTCTCCCATTCATTAGGTGTATGCGAAGATCTCGTGGCAAGGATTTAGCTCCATTCGATCCCGAACCGGAGAAAACCCTTAAGGCTAGATCTAAGAGCATTAAGAAGAAGAAGGAGATGGCCGCAAGAGATCTTCAAGCTGAGTTGGATGAGGCTTTAGAGCAAATTAGGTTAAGATATGAGCTCTTGGAGAATGAAAGGAGACTTGCCAATGAGAGGTAAGAGGCAACTAGGAGGTAGATTGAAGAGATTAGGCAAGCTCTTATGCAAAGAGAGCTTAATCGTCAACAACCTCCACCTCCACCACAACCGCAGCCGGCGGTCAATATTCGGGTTGTGCCCATTGCTTTTGAGGAACCACAAACGTTTGGGAAACATATGGTTCCGGCTCAAAGAGCACACCGTCCGGGTGTGAACTTAGGAGATCCCGCAGCCCATGATTACGAGCTCCGCCCTCAAGTTCTACAAATGATCCGGCATAATCAATTTGGAGGGATGGAAGGAGAGTCTCCTCATCAACACTTGATGAACTATGAGATCTTGATGGAGACTCTAAGGCCGCCTAGATTGGAGAACAACTACCATAAGCTTAGGGCTTTTTCCTTCTCACTTAAGGATAAGGCTTTGGCTTGGTACCAATCGATTCCACTAGGACGTGTGAGTACTTGGGAGGAAATGACAACCGAGTTCTTGACTAAGTTCTTCCCACCTTCCAAGACTACCGAGCTAAGAGGGAAGATCAATGCCTTTGTGATGAAGGATAGAGAAAGCCTATTCAAGTCTTGGGAGAGGTTCAAAGACCTTCTCCTAGATTGTCCACACCATGGTATACCGAAAATAGAACTTTTGGAGATCTACTTTAAGGGACTTGATGAAGATAGCCAATTCAAGCTTCAATCTCTTTCCGGTGGGACTTTCATGGAAAAGAACGTGGATGAAGCTTGGGAGTTTGTAGAGAAGCAAGCTTTGGTGATAGAGAAGTACTCCCATAGGAAGAGTGATGGGAGAAAACCGGGAGCATATGAGGTGAGTGAAGTCACCATGAGCAACTTCAAGGTTGATGCAATCAACAATGAGCTTAAGTCTTTGAGGGAATTGTGTGCCACAACTTTAAAGAGTCAAGCAAGCCCTCAAGTGCAAGTGCAAGCAAACTTATCTTCCAAGGAGGAAGATGTGAACTACATGGGAAGGGGCAATTATAACAACTATCAAGGCCCAAGGAACTTCAACAACAACCGGCGATTCAACAATTACCGGCCTAACCACAACCATCCCGGGTTTTCCTATTCTAACCCGGATGGAGCCTTGAACCATACCGCTTCCACAAGCGTAGCTCCACCACCAAAGGCTTCACAAGAACCTCCACCCGGATTTACTCAACCTCCAAAGGATAGAACCGAGATGATGTTTGAGCAATTGCTTGGAAGGTTGAGTGGTCTTGAGAGCACGGTGACTCCTATTTCTAAGGCTCAAAAGGTGTTGGAGGCACAAGTGTTCCAAAAGGCGGGTGAAGCTCATAGAGATCCGGGAAAACTACCCGGAAGAACCGTAGATAACCCAAGAGGCCAAGTGTTGGCTATTACAACAAGGAGTGGGCTGAGGATGAAGGATCCTTTTCCCAAGGAGAATGCTAAGGGAAAGCAAGTGGTGATAGAGGAAGAGACATTGCAAGAAGATGGAGGCAAGAGCAAGGATGATGAGCCAACATATGTGGCACCACCTCCATACAAGCCACCACTACCGTTACCACAATCACGAGCGAGAGCTCGCATGGACAAACACTTCGGTAAATTCCTTGAACTTATGTCTAAATTGCATATTAACATTCCGTTCATGGATGCTATTGCAGGTATGCCGGCATATGGCAAGTTCTTGAAGGAAATACTCTCCAACAAAAGGAAGTTGGAGGAGTATGGGGAAGTGAGGATGACGAAGAGGTCCTCGGAATTGATCCAAACCATGAAGGAGGAGATGCCTCCTAAGCTAAGAGATCCGGGATCTTTTTGTGTGCCAATGGGAGTGGGAAAAGTGAAGTATGAAGCCCTATGTGATCTTGGGGCAAGTGTAAGCAACATACCACTTGCACTTTGCAAAAAGGTTGGGCTAGGAGAACCAAAGCCGGTCAAGATGACCCTTTATATGGTGGACCGTTCGATCACTCACCCGGTTGGAATCTTGGAGGGCATACCGGTGCAACTCGGGAAGTTCTATGTGCCGATTGATTTTGTTGTCTTGGACATCCCGGCGGACTACCCGGTACCATCATCTTAGGGAGACCTTTCTTGGCTGCATCCGGATGATTGGTGGATTGCAAAAATGGAATTCTCTCCTTCAATATTGGAGAAGAGAATATCAAGTTCAAATTATCCACAATGATGAAAGGGCCAGCCCTTGGTGAAGATGTGTTCAACATTGTCGAGCAAGAGGAGTCTAGAGAAGTTGTGAGCTTGATCTTGATCAAGGACCCCTTGGAGAAGGTTCTTAGCTTGAGTTTGATGGAGGAAGGAGTTGAGGAGGCTTGCAATGAAGAAATCAAGGCTTTGGATGCATTGGAAAAGGAGACAAGAGCTGAATTTGAAGCACACGAAGGTGTGCTGAATTCCTGTAGAAATCACGGCCTAGGGGGAAGAACCACGCCCGTGGAATGTCCCGTGGAACTCTCTGGAATGCTCAAAAAGGCTAGCTTTGCAAATTCCACGGCCGTGGTTGTGCCAGAGCCCATGATTTTGCCCGTGGTTTCTCCAGAAACTGCATTGGTTGTTGATCAAACTTCAAGGAGCTTTGGGGATTCTTCCATGGCTTTGGATTCATCTCAACCAACATTGTATGGAGTGTCTCCAACCGATAAAGGTCCTCCTAAACTTGAATTTAAACCCCTCCCCTCTCATCTTAAGTATGCTTTTCCTGGTGATAATTCTACATATCCGGTGATTGTTAATGCATGCTTGAATGATGATGAGTTGAGTAGATTGTTGCATGAGTTGAGATTGCATAGGAAGGCTATTGGCTATACCATTGATGATTTAGTTGGCATTATACCTTCTTTGTGCATGCATAAGATCTTAATGGAAGACAATCATAAACCTTCACTTGAACCTCAAAGAAGACTAAACCCAATCATGAAAGAAGTAATGAAGAAAGAGATCCTTAAGAAGGGTGGGATGACCGTAGTAACTAATGAGAATAATGAATTAATCCCAACTAGAACGGTTACGGGGTGGAGGATGTGTATAGACTATAGGAAACTAAATGTGGCCTCTAGGAAAGATCACTTCCCTCTTCCTTTTATTGACCAAATGCTAGAGAGATTAACTCAACATTCTCACTTTTACTACTTAGATGGCTATAGTGGATTCTTCCAAATCCCTATCCACCCCGATGACCAAGAGAAAACTACATTCACATGTCCTTGGGGTACATTTGCATATAGGAGAATGCCATTTGGGTTGTGTAATGCACCCGCCACTTTTCAAAGGTGTATAATGGCTATCTTTCTGAGTATATAGAGAATATCGTGGAAGTGTTTATGGATGATTTCTCTGTTTATGGATCTTCATTTGACGATTGTTTAGCTAACTTGTCTTTAGTGCTTAAGAGATGTGAGGAGACAAACCTTGTCTTAAATTGGGAAAAATGCCACTTCATGGTAAGTGAAGGCATTGTGTTGGGACACTTGATGTCCAACCGTGGCATTGAGTTTGATAGGGCTAAGATAGAGACGATAGAGAAGTTTCCACCACCTACCTCGGTGAAGGGGGTAAGGAGTTTTCTAGGGCATGCCGGTTTTTACCGGAGATTCATTAAAGATTTCTCTAAGATTTCTAAACCTCTTACTGACCTACTAATGAAAGATGTTGAGTTTGTTTTCTCCAAGGATTGCCTTGAGGCTTTTTGTAGGTTGAAGAATGCTTTGATCACCGCACCCATCACGCAACCGCCGGATTGGAGTCTTCCGTTTGAGATCATGTGTGACGCAAGTGATGTGGCCGTTGGGGCTTTTTTGGGACAAAGGAAAGATGGGCTTACACATGCCATTTATTATGCTGGCAAGACCCTAGATGATGCCCAACTTAATTATGCTACCACCGAGAAGGAGTTGCTAGCGGTTGTGTATGCATTTGAGAAGTTCCGCTCGTATCTTGTTGGAGTGAAGGTCATTGTGTATACGGATCATGTTGCGATCCGTTATCTCCTTACAAAGAAGGATGCCAAGCCTCGGTTGATTCGGTGGATACTTCTTCTTCAAGAGTTTGACTTGGAAATCCGGGATAAGAAAGGGTCCGGAAATTCTGTGGCGGATCATCTTAGTAGGCTTCCACCATTGGAGATTGAGAAAGATGACATCCCGATTGATGACTCATTCTGGGATGAACAATTGCAATTGGTGGAGGAATGCTTGCTTCAAGTGTCCAAGGGAAATGAGCCATGGTATGCCGACATTGTAACTACCTTGTGTGTGAGGAGGTGCCACCCGGTTTATCCTATGCCCAAAGGAAGAAGTTCTTCAAGGATGTGAGGCATTACTATTGGAGTGAACCGCTTTTGTTCAAGAGAGGGCCGGATGGAGTCTTTAGGAGATGCATACCGGAGGATGAGGTGGAGAGTGTGATCCGCCATTGTCATTTCTTGCCATGTGGAGGGCATTCTAGCTCACATAAGACATTTGCAAAGGTGTTGCAATCTGGGTTTTATTGGCCAAGTTTGTTCAAGGATGTGCAAAATTTTGTGGTAGCATGTGATGCTTGCTAAAGGACGGGCAACATCTCAAGGAGGAATGAGATGCCCTTGAACAACATACAAGAAGTGGAGATATTTGATGTGTGGGGTGTGGACTTCATGGGACCATTCTCTTCTTCATGTGGCAACCTTTACATCCTATTGGCGGTTGACTATGTGTCAAGATGGGTGGAGGCAATCGCCTCTCCTACAAATGATGCCAAGGTTGTGGTGTGGTTCTTCAACCGAGTGATCTTCCCTAGGTTTCGAACCCCAAGGGTGATCATAAGTGATGAAGGGAAGCATTTCACCAATAGGAACTTCGGGACACTTTTAGCTAAGTATGGGGTGACTCATAAGGTGGCAACACCTTACTATCCCCAAACTAGTGGCCAAGTGGAGATCTCCAACCGGGAGATAAAAGGAATTCTTGAGAAGACGGTTTCTAGGACGAGAAAAGATTGGGCTATGAAGCTCGATGATGCCTTGTGGGCTTATAGAACCGCTTTCAAGACACCGATTGGCACCACTCCCTACAAGCTAGTTTATGGCAAGTCTTGCCACCTTCCGGTAGAGATGGAGCATAGAGCGTATTGGGCCATTAGATGGCTGAATTTTGACCTCAAGGATGCCAGAGAGAAAAGGTTGCTTGACATGAATGCTCTTGAGGAGATCCGGTTGGATGCCTATGAAAACGCCCGGATCTACAAAGAAAGGACCAAACGTTGGCATGACAAGCGTCTCATCCCGAAGGAGTTGAGTGAAGGAGACTTGGTCCTTCTCTTCAACTCAAGGCTGCGGCTCTTCCCCGGAAAGCTAAAGTCGAGATGGACAGGTCCTTATGTGGTGAAGAAAATCTTTCCCCATGGAGCAATTGAGATCGGTGGGGAGCATTGTGGAGACTTTAAGGTGAATGGGCACCGGTTGAAGAGGTATATCCCGGGAGCTCCGGTGGACATGATTGCCCCACTTCACCTTGAGTAGAACGCCCCCGAGTGTGGTAAAGCTAATGACCTTAAAGAAGCGCTTGGTGGGAGGCAACCCATTGGTAGACATCTTTCCCTTTTCGTTTTTGTTTTTGTTTTTCATTTTTCTGTTTTTGTGTTTTTGTGTGTGTTTGGAGTTGGTGTGCTAGAATCCAAATAGCATGGAAGCCTTTCATGGCATGTGAATGATGAAGATGAGCCTCTCATCAATTGTGGGTGGAGCGGACGCGGAACTTGGACGGCTACCGGTGCCTAGCGCGGGTCTCGACGCCATAATGAACACCTTGAGCTCTCTACCATCGTTGATAGGATCATCCGTCATCACTCCATTTGAGTGATCCCAAATACCAAAGCAAACCATTTTTACATTGTGAGAACCCTCTTTCACTCTTCTTTACTTCATTTACACATTGGGGACAATGTGTTTCTAAGTATGGGGTGGGATTTTCATGATCACTTGCATGATTAGCATCTAGGATAGTTTCTTTTAGTCACATGTCTCATTATGTTTTGCATTGTACATAGATATTTTGAAAAATCCAAAAAAATCAGAAAATTTAAAAAATTTTAGTGCTTCTAAGCTTGGGAATGACCCTTATGATGAAATTGTCTTGTGAATTGGC
This sequence comes from Fagopyrum esculentum, assembly GCA_033239045.1. NCBI lineage: Eukaryota > Viridiplantae > Streptophyta > Magnoliopsida > Caryophyllales > Polygonaceae > Fagopyrum > Fagopyrum esculentum. The sequence continues at coordinate 42,027,169 of BSUD01000007.1, read as the reverse complement.
TATGGATGGCCTTGTGTGTTGAATAGATGAATGCATATGTGGACTTGAAGTACTTATCTTGAATCCCATGAATGATTTGTGATTATGATGCTTGCCTTGATTGGATTGAGGATTGAAAGTCAAAATTGCATGCTAGTTCTTGCACATCATTTAGGAATGACTAAGGCAATTCATTTTCCTCTACTTCTCATCTTGATCATGTTGCTTGAGCACCTCAATTAATGAAAAATTTGACCTCTTTTGACCCATCCGAGAATAGGAGCATGCTAGTGTGTTGATGTGTGTGAAAAGCAAGTGTGGGGTGAAGTTGTTGATGAATGAATGTTGTGAATGAAGTGCTGAAATTATTGTGAAAGTGTAGACAAAAATATAGGTTTGGGGACGTTGGTTTAAATGACGAGTAACTCGGCACCATTCACATAATCGGGTGTTTGTGCCTTGCCAAAGTCAAATAAACCGATAGTCCTAACGAGTTTTGGTATGTGTGCCCGGTGTGGAGCACCTCGAAAAATAAAAAAAACCCGAGGCCCGCTAATCACCAAGGTTTCGGCTTTTGTACACCAATGCCATTGTCTCAAAAATAAGTGAAAGACAAAGAAAATAAAAAGAAAGAAAAGAAGGAGAAAATATACACTTGTGGGAAATTGATCAAAAACGAAATTGTGGAGTTAGTTCCCTTCCCGGATTAGCATCACATGACCTAGAAAAAATCCCCACCCAATCACAACGTTTCTTAACCTCTTCTTTCCTAAGTCCTTGTGACCTATTTGCATGTGTGTAAGACTTAGTGATCTAGATTGGATATACTCATGACCATCTTGGCTTCTTCATCTTTACCTTTCATGCATGCTTTCTAGTTAAGTATAATTGGCTTTCCGTGCCTTCATTCATTTGATGCATGATTGCTTGTCCATTTTCTATGAAACATGACTATGAAGGTAATCCAATACTAGAAGCACAATCCCAAAAATATTTTCAGTTTTTCTTGCATTCATAAATCATGTCATCTCTTAGCCTATAGTCGGACTTTGCTCGGGGATGAGCAAACCTTAAGTATGGGGTATTTTTGATAACACGATTTATGACGTAGGATTAAGCACTCATTTAGATAGTTTTTCCGCTCATTCATGCATGGTTTAGCAATAGTTCATGACGTTTGCATTCAATTCTTATATATTTGTCGAGATAGACGTCTACACGGACTTTTTCATGTTTTGTAGGTATTTTGGGAGCTTTAGGAGCTTAATCGATACACCTTCGGACTCATTGGGAACAAGCTAGGACCTAAGAAGGACACATGGGACCTTGTTGGTGCATGCCTTGCACCAAATTGTGGCTTGATGATCCAAAGAAAGCTGCATCACCAGACCCACGGCCACTGGGACTTCCACAGGCGTGGAAATAGGCCGTGGTTCTCCCTGCACAGCTGCGACAACTGTCCCACGATCTCCATAATCGACCCTTGCCCTTGATGGTGTATAAAAGGTGGTCCTGCAGGCTGTTTAGGGCAGACCCCATCACTCCATTCTCTCCCACACTCTCAACAACACATATTCTCTCATTAGAAGATTGGATTGGAGCTACTCTTGGAGGAGAAGAAACACTCTCATTTTGGGGAAGAAAAGAAGAACACTCATCTTAGAAGTTTCATAGTTTTTAGAGAGATTTTGGAGCAACTTGTTGGAAACGTTTGCAAGGATTTGTAAGGAACGATTTGAACCTTCTTTTGAAGGGTTGTAAGTCTTACTTAAACTCATTTTCAGCTTGGATTTCTTTGTTCTACTTGTTCAACTCTATTTCACTTCATTTACTTGCCATGGAAGCCTTGATTGTATACTTGATGAGTTTGAATGTTATGATGCATGTTGTTGGCTAAATAGATGCGATTCTACGGTAAGGAAACGATGGTTATGGCTTGGACTATGATAGGATAGACTTAAATGTACCCTTGGATGATTTGTTTGCTCGAACCTAGCCTCTGTTCAAAATCACGGTCTGTTCTAAGGGGTTCCACGGCCGTGGACTTGATGAACTGCCCGTAATTTTTGTCTGACTTGCTTGCATTGATAAATTTGAATGTTAGGTTGATGGATTGTTGAAATCCTAGTGTTTGTTGAGTTAGATCTATCCTAGGGTAACCTAGTGTTAGCAACTAAGTGTGAGAAGAGACCTACCCGGTGATTCTTGCTCTTAGGTACCGAAGATGATGAACACTAGGTAGTAGTGAGCCTCACTAGCCGCTATTGGACCGAGTGTGCTAGGATTTATGTTTAGGGCTTGCCTTCCCGAGACCAACCCAGTAAGGAGAGGTTAGATCCCTAGATAGCAATCTGGTTTGTGTAGAATTCCTAACCTTAGGTTCTTTGAGACTTACCGGGTGATGAGACCTTAGGAACGGACTAGTGGACCATGAGACTTACCCAGTGATTGGTCCCAATTTAGAAACAACCACTCCCAACATACCATAGTTGATCCAAGGAATGACTAGATAGCTTGAGTCCTATGCCATAACCGGAATTTCTAACCCCTAGAATCCGTTTTTCTCTTTGATTACCTCTCTCGTGTTTGTGTTTGTTTATTTGCCTTGCTAGCTTAGTTATTTGTTAAATCTTGCATGATTTGTGATCTTTGATTGATCACCACAAAACCAATCCAAAAACATTGAGATTTTCATTTCTTTATTTCTTTCTTCTTTCTTAGCCTAGATCTACACTATCCCTAGTCACTATTTATTCAATTTCACCTTTAGTCTTTGTGTTCGACCTCGGAATACTATCCTTACTACAAAACGACCCATACAATGTGGGTTCGCTACGAGTTAGGAAAAATATATCGAGTTATAAATTTAAGACTTTTGCGTGTCACAAACCTAGCGTAACATATTATATGACCTACTTGACTATGGCTTGTATGACTCTTGGATATTATTGTCTTATTCTGCTCTATGTGCTTATTTGTCGTTACATGCATACATACAGGTTTCTGTTTGAGAAAAACGTCAAAAACCAGTTTGAAAAAAAAAACTTTTGCTTGAGCGAGGCGTTTTTGGCCGAACGAGGTTGAACACCTTGGATGTCGTCAAAACACCTCGATCGAGATGGGTTTTTAACTGAAAGATTTTCGAAACATTTTGTGCTTCTGTTCTGGATATGACCTCGATGAAGATTTTGTGTGCAGATTGGTTTTGAAATCTTTATATGCTCAAAAGGTTTTATGATATGTTTAAGTTTCTAAATGTTTTGTTTGAAATACTAGAATGTTTAATACTTTGTTTTTATCAAAATTATGTTGAATTTGAAGGTTGACACCACATTATGAGTTCTATCACATTCTTCCTGGGATGACTAAGGCACCTCATTCTCTTCTTCTTCTTCTTCTTCTTCTTCTTCTTGATCATGCTTTAGCCCCTCATATACATATTTGCCTCCCTTTACCTATCCGGGAATTTGGATGCAGTTGATGAAAAGCGTGTGGAAGTGAAGTTGAGATCTCGGCTGAAAGTGTTAGAAAGAAACAAATTAGGTTTGGGGACGTTGATCTTGATGATGAGTAACTCGGCACCATTCACATAGCCGAGTGTTGGTGTCTTACCAAAGTCGGATTGATCGATAGTCAACAGGTCATGGTATGTGCATCAAGGGTTTGAGGCATCTCGAAAAATTGATGATTGCTGATCTCCTAGGCTTCGGTTATTGTGCACCTTTGTCCATGTTCCCAAAAAGTAAAGTAAAGTGAAAATAAGCAAAGCTTATTGGTGGAAGATGTTGAAGTTCAAAGCAAGTGAACTAAAGATCCTATTTCCGGATTCTAGCACAACATTATCCTATATACATCCCACCATGACACGTTTCTTGACCTCTTTTGGAAGCCCTTGAGACCTCGATTATGTTGATTAACTTGGTGGTTTAAACTGGATTATACATGATTGATTTCGATAAATATGACTTATTATGCATTCTATGATTTTTATGCAAAGATGAACAACTTTCTTATATTTATAAAATGTTTTGATCATGTCTTGATTTTATTTGCAATGAAGCATTATCTTATGGTGATCTATGAATGGATCGCACCACCAAAAGGTTTGGAAATGTTTTTCATTGATCTTTTTGATGACTTATAATCTATTATATCTTGTATCTAAGATTTGGATCTTGCTTGGTGAAAAGCAAGAGACAAGTATGGGGTATTTTGATAGCATGTATTATAGTCTATATTTTGGGATTGGTTTGGAAGTTTTATCTTCGTAAATCTGCATGTATGGATGTATATTCTTTGATCATTATGTTGTTTTGTTTACATTTGCGAGAATCGAGGTCTACACCTAGTTTCATTGTAATTGTAGAGAAAATGGCACGTTTTGGAACAAAATGGAGCTAAGAAAACTAAGGGGTCATTGGAGCTACATTATGGACCCTTGAGGAGCTATAAGAAAGGCTCAGGTACATGCTTATTAGATGGAAGATTGATTTTGGACCAGATCAGAGAGATTGACGCTTAACTGAGATTCACCTTGGTTGGCTACAGTGCTACCTCGGCCGAGGTGATCTTCAGGACAGGCTGGACCGAGGCGAATATTATAACAGCCACGAGATCTTTATTTTTGGCTGAAATCTTCAATTATTGAAAGTGAATTTCCTATATTTTAGGAAGGATTTCTGGAAGGAAGCATATCTTTTTGGCTGATAAATTTGAAAGATTGGAAGATATTCTAAGGAAGGAAATTGCCTTTAAAGATATTTTATCTTAGTAAGGTGATTCTCCTATATAAAGTGGTTGACTTTTTGAAGAGAAATTATCTCTGAATCTCAGATTTAGGAAGATCGAGGAGCAGAGTTCTCCAGAGTTTGAAGGAAGTTTGGAAGGTTGAAGATCAAGGAAGGAAGGAAGCTAGTTTGACTGAAGGTTGAAGGAATTTGTAAGATTTTCTTAGTTTAGTTTGGTTTTGTTGTATTTTCTGATTGTTATTAAGGAACGCATTTTGATTGTTTGTTTGATTATTTGATTGAGTTATTGAGACTTTTTTGTTAAGGTTTTATTGTTTGAATATTGATACCTTTCTTATATATTTGATTATTGTTATCATGATGATTGTTGGCTAAGTTCTTTATGGGATTCTGGAGTGATTGGCTGAATGTTGTGGGAAAGACGATGAAAGAATCAGCCTTTATCCCAGTGGACCCTGAATGCTTGAGCCTTTACCTTAACCGACGAACACCTCGGTCAGTCATGGAACATCTCGAACAAGATGGTACATAACCTGAGCACGACAAGCCCTTTCATGATCCTTATTTGAGTTGAGGTTTCAGTTTGCCAAATCCTATCCTTGTTATACCTTTCCTGGTTCAACGCAAGCCTAGGATGAGACTTACCCGGTGATTCCTTTGTTTGTATACCCAAGATCATGAGTGTAGGTAATACAGGTTTATCCTTTATTGGGGTTTGAGTGTGCCTTCATCCCATCTTTGAGAGTTAGCCTGAGACTTACCCGGTAAAGGTTAGTTCTATCCCCTTGCGTGGTGTGTTGGTTTGAGATTATAGTTCCTTTCCCTAGTACCTTGAGACTTACCCGGTGAGAGGATCTTTGGTTTGGGATAGTGAGTAGTGAGACTTACCCGGTGATCTATTCCCACCTTAGAAACACCTTCCTTTTACAAACCTCGGCTTTGTCCACGTTATGCTTTGAGATCTTGAGTCGGAACCACAACTAGATGCTTTAATCTCTAGAATCTGCATTCTCTTTACCTGGTTATTACATCATCTTTGATATCTTTGCTTTGTTGCTTGTTTGTAATTGACAACCTGAATTACCAATCTTTGTTTCACCATAGTTCCTGTGTTCGATCTTGGAATTCTTGCTTTTATTATAATCGATGCGTACACTGCGGGTTTGCTTATTTGCAATTATTCTTAATATAAATATTAAAGCTTGCACACACCATTAGGAGCAAACAGGCGCGGGCGCGGTGAAAAGGCCAAACTTCGTGAACGCGATGACACCGAAATGCGGGGGTGGTGGCTCAAGAAAGGCGCGGATGCGGAATGGCACATCCGCGGGTGCGGGATTATTCCAGGAACAAACGTCGAAGGTTCTTCGACGTACAACGGTGCTCCAATGCCCTTGGCTGGCTAAACTCAACTCAGTGGTTCCTCACACGACCAGAGATCTAACCTTGGATGCACACATAAACATCCAACACAAGGGTGGGAAAGATACATCAAGATTCAAGACTCATATATACCGGAAGAAGAGGACGAAGAAAGAGAAGATGCAAGATTGCTTACCAAATGTCTAGGAAACAACCAGGTAGTCTTCTTCTCTTCTGGATGCAGTAACGTGAACGGAATGAAAGTACTGGATTGCTTGTTGGAGAGACAAAAGAGGAGGAATAATGAAGGGGAGGATGAAGAAGGAGATGGAGGAGAACAAAGGTACGTGGAATGGAAGGTAAAGAGGTAAGAGGCTACTAGGGTTAGAAGGTATAATGACGATGGGGCCCAAAGACAAAGAAGTTCGGATCTTCTAAAAAGGAAAACAAAAGGATGACGTTTACAAATGATTGCCCGTGATTTGTCAGAAAGCCCCCCTGCGCCTAAACCTTGTCGTGGCCGCGACAATACTAGGTTGCCGCGCCCGCGGGCTCCTGAGGCCGCAGGGGCGGGAACTCCTATTTGGCCCACTCTTGTGGCTTCGAAGGATGTGCTAAAAGTCAGGTTCTAGAACAAAAACTCCGGTTATTACATCAGATCCCCCTAAAAAATGTTTTGTCCCGAAATTTAAATAAGTGTTGATCCTCTTGGTCTCACATGCCGAGGTATGCACACTAGAAATTATGAAGGCATCACCCTTCTAATCTACACACAAGATCTACTCATGCTAACACATAAAGATCTAACAGAACAAGCATCACATATTCACATAATTCACTCAAGGAAGGAATTGGGACTTACCCGTCACTCGTACATGCTCTCTGTTAGCATGAATATTGCGATATTCTAGGCACTTTTTCTAGTCGTTTTTCACTCATTATAGTGTTCATTGATAAGGCATTGAAGCAATTATTAGCTAGTTTATCTACATTGTCGATATAGAGGTCTACATAAGCTTTGTGTTGATTATTGGTGAATAAGAGGTAAAACCGAACCAATTGAGAGAGGAAGGAGATGATTTGAGCACATCCAAGGATTGAGGACACATTAAAGAAGCCAAGGGAGATGCTAGGATGAGGAATGGCACGACACAAAGGAAACTACAAGCAATTTACACTTCCACGCTCTAAAATACGGTCGTAGAGAAGTCCACGCCCAAAACCACGGCTTTGGATCTTGGCAACATGAACGTGGAGCATTCCAGAGAGTTACACGGTATAAAGTACGGTCGTGGAAATTGTGAAGAACCGTAATCCACTTCCACGCTCTAAACCCCACGGCCGTGGAACTCCGTGACACCGTGATTTAGGCAATCTTTTGACGAATAAAATATTGACACATTGTTTACGCATATGGGCCGGACGGTTATTTTATCCTTCCTTATAAAAGGGCTGAAGGAGGGAGAATTCGGCACCTTCGCTTACGCTCACTTACACGTGCCTAGGGTTTCATTGGACGTGCGGAGAATTGCATTTTTGCAACGGAGATTTACGAAGGCTTGAAGATTTGGAAGTTGTGTGTGGCGGAAGTTGCGCCTTTTATTCCTAGGTTTCATTAGAAGACGGATTGACATCCCGTTCTTCGTTCTTATCAAGGATTGTTATTGGTTTGTGTTATTCCAAATTTGTGATACATTATTACCCTTATTTGTGGATTTGAGATTGATTTGAAGTTTATTGAAGGTTTTCGATGGTTTTCATCTTTCACTCTTCTTAATCTTGAATTTTATATGATAATGACTGTTATTGGCTAAAACCCTTTAGCAATTCTAAGGTGAAGGGTTGATAGTTGTGGCTTAGATGATGATAGATCGATCATAAACAGATTGGACCCTGAGAGTTAGAGAGATTTGCCGACGAACCAAAATCACGGCCTGTTCTTAAGGTTCTACGGCCGTGGAACTCAAGATCTGCCCGTAATTTACACTAGTTTACGAACTTTGCTTTTACCTTAATCCAAAGTTAAAGATTAGCTTTAATCTAGTCTAGGTTTACCCTTTTCTAGGTAGTAGTGAAGCCTCAACAAGCTCTACTTCGATTTCGAGTGTCACAACCTTAATCGGTTTAGTTAGTCTTGATCCTTGGGTTACAAGTTTGGGTATTTGATATTAATTTTAACCTTTATAGAGAGTGTCTTTAGATAAGTGATATAAAGCTTTGGATCTTCACCGTACATTGCTTTACTTTAGCATACCATTGCAACTCTTAACTCTGTCCTTAGTTCTTTAGTATATCTTGAATCGATTGCCACAATTAGACACCTGGATCTTTAGGGTTGTTGTTTTCCCAATATATTTGCAAAGCTTTACCCTCTTACTTGCTTGACAACTTATAATTGAATTTGTTCCCCCAAATCCCTGTGTTCGATACTTTGGAATTCTTGCTTAACTACGTCGATCCGTACACTACGGGTTCGCTTGCTTGATTTCTAGTTTTATAAATTTTTTAACTTATTTGCACGCACGCTAAGTGGCGAACACTGTCTAACTCATTGTAGAACTCTTGATAGTTCTTTCGGATACTATCCTCCATCTCTTAAGTAGCCTCGTCGGCTCTTTGTATCGACCACTGTACTCTCATCATCGGTATGTCACTCGATCGCAAGCGTCTCGTATCACGCTATAGGAGAACTACCGGATGCTCTGTAAATGTGTGGTCCGGATCGACCACTAGGTCATCATGACTAACAATGTGTCTCGGGTCTGGTATGTACTCTCGTAGCTGAGACACAAGGAAGACCGGGTGAACACCCTCTAGTCTCGGTGGCAACGCAATTTTGTATGCCACCTCTCCAACTCGCTCAAGGATACCAAAAGGTCCGACATATCGGGGGCTCAACTTCCCCTTATAGCCAAAACGTCTGACGCCTCGCATCGGTGATACCCTCAACTATACTTGAGCTTCCACTCTAAACTCTAGACGCATGCGCCTCTTATCAGCAAAAGACTTCAAACGACTCTGCGCAGCCAACATCCACTCTCAGATCATCGCTACTCGAGTCATGTGACTTGTACTTGCTCGGGAGCTACTCCACAAGCAATACTCGACTCTTCCCAACATAGAGGTGTAAAAAAACTCCGCCCATACAACGTGTCACAAGGAGCCATCTTGATCGACACATGACAATTGTTATTATACGAGAATTCAACCAAATGACAATTGTTATTATACAAGAATTCAACCAAATGACAATTCTCGTATAGTGAGACTCCTTGTGACACGTCGATCAAGATGACCTAGTGGTCGATCCGGACCACTAGGTCATCTAGGGTCTACATAGTCCTCTCAGACTGATTGTCATACAAACTTGCGTTGCCACCGAGACTAGAGGGTGTTCACCCGGTCTTCCATGTGTCTCAGCTACGGGAGTACATACCAGACCCGAGACACATTTTTAGTCATGATGACCTAGTGGTCGATCCGGACCACTAGGACATCTAGGGTCTACATGGTCCCCAATCTAGTACACAAGCTCTCAACATGTCCTCTAGGGTCTACATAGTCCTCTCAGACTGATTGTCCATCTGAGGATGATAAGCGGTCGTGAAATGAAGGCTCGTACCTAAGGTGGCATGCACCTGCTACTAGAACCTGGAAGTAAACCATCCATCTCTATCCGAGATGATGGTCTTCGGTACCCTATGGAGTCACACTATGTGCCTATCTAGGGCACTCCTCAACTAACCGACTCACCAACCACGTTTCCTTAATAGGAATAAAACGTGTGGTTTTCATCAATCGGTCTACCACGACCTAGATAACATCAAAGCTCCTACTCGGCCACAAACTAGTGACGAAATCCATAGAGATGTCCTCCCACTTCCACTGCGGTACAGGCAGTGGATGAAGCTCTCCTCCTTACTTGTGGTGCTTAATCTTGACCTACTGACAAGTCACGCACTAGGCTACGTACCTAGCTATATAAGGCTTAAGCCTGCCACACCAGAAAGAACGCTTGGTGTCCTGATACATCTTACTCGTCCCTGGGTGTACTGATTAAGGTCTAGCATAAGCCTCCTGTAAAATCCGTTGTCTCAACTCTCTATTTGATGGCACACATACATGCTCCTGGAGTCTCAACACTCCGTTCGCACGTACAGTAAACTATGGTACCTCTCCTCGAGACATCCTATCCTGGATCTGCGTCAATGTTGGGAAGTTCTCCTACTTCCGTCGGATATCTCCCAACAGAACAAGTAGCATCTCAAAAGTGGACAGGTGGTTGTCCATATCCGGAAATTGGATATTTATCTCTAGCCATGCTAGGTCTCTCTACAACTGATAGCATGTATTAAAGTCTATATTTTGGGATTGGTTTGGACATTTTATTTTTATAAATCTACATGTATGGATGTATATTCTTTGATCATTATGTTGTTTTGTTTACCTTTGCAAGAATCGAGGTCTACAGCTAGTTTTGTTGTGATTGTAGAGAAAATAGCAGGTTTTGGAAGAATTTGGAGCTAAGGTAGCTAAGAAGTCATTGGAGCTACATTATGGAGCATTGAGGAGTTACAAGAAAGGCTTAGAAAACATGAAAGTTGGACAGAAGATTGATTTTGGACCAGATTAGAGAGATTTACTCGTAGCTGAGACACACCTCGAATGGCTACAGTGTCACCTCGACCGAGGTGATCTTTCCGTTGGGCTGGACCGAGGCGAACGGCCCACAACCCATAAGATCTTTTATTCTTGGCTGAAGGAAGTTGGCTAGTTTGGAAGATTGAAGATATTCCAATGAAGGAACGAAGATAAAGTTGAAGGCTTTGAATGAAGTTGTAAGGTTTTGTTAGATTGTTTGATTGTTGTCTTTTGGTTTGTGATTGAGGAACGCAATTTGATTGTTTGATTGATTATTTGATTGAGTTATTTCGACCTTTGTGTTAAGGTTTTTGAATATTGATTCCCTTTTCATATATTTGATTATTGTTATCATGATGATTATTGGCTAAGTTCTTTGTGTGATTCTAGGGTTATTGGCTGAAAGTTGTGGGAAAGACGATAAAAGAATGAGCCTTTACTCCAGTGGACCCTGAAAGCTCGAGCCTTACCTTAACCGAAGAACACCTCGGTCATTTCGTAGCACATCTCGACCGATATGGAACATGAATTGAGGGAGGCGAGACCTTTCCTGATCCTTATGTGAGTTGAGGTTTCAGTTTGCCAAATCCTATCCTTGTTATACCTTTCCTGGCCTATACGCAAGCCTAGGATGAGACTTACCCGGTGATTCCTTTTCTTGTATACCCAAGATCATGAGTGTTAGGTAATGAAGGTTTATCCTTTATTAGGGTTTGAGTGTGCCTTCATCCCATCTTTTAGAGTTAGCTTGAGACTTACGCGGTAAAGGTTAGTTCTATCCCTTGGGTGGTGTATTGGTTTGAGATTATAGTTCCTTTCCTTAGTAACTTGAGACTTACCCGATGAGAGGATCTTTGGTTTGGGATAGTGAGTAGTGACACTTACCCGGTGATCTATTCCCACCTTAGAAACATCTTTTCTTTGCAAACCTCATCTTTGTCCATATTATCCTTTAAGATCTTGAGTTGGAACCACAACTCGATGCTTTGACCTCTAGAATCTTCATTTTCTTTATCTGATTATTACGTCATCTTTGATATCTTTGCTTAGTTGCTTGTTTTTGATTGACAACCTGAATTACCGTGCTTTGTTTCACCATAGTCCCTGTGTTCGACCCTGGAGTATTTGCTGTTATTACAATTGATCCGTACACTATGGGTTCGCATATTGTTTCAGGCTTATATTTTAGGTTATAAATTTAAAGTTATATCATTCACCACATACACACGTCTGAGAGCGAACAAGTTTTTGGCGCCGTTGCCGGGAACTTGGTCAAGACCAAGTCGGTCAAGACCAAGTCGGTCTTGGTTGTCTTTTAGGGCTGCTGCCCTTGTTGCTATTGATTACTTTACTTGAGTGATTTTGCAAGATATTTCTTTAGGTTTATGCAAAGAACTCGTGCTAGAAAGGAAATCATTCATTATGATCCCGAACTAGAAAAGACATACAAAAGGAGATTGAGAGAAGCTAAGATGGCCGATCAAGATGATCGCGATCTTGAAGCCGAATTGAAGGAGGCATTATAACTTCGCCTCAGTAAAGAAGAATTGGACATAGAGAGAGACACGAGACTCATGCAAGAATAGAAGAGATTCAAGCAAATATGGCTGCTCTACGAGATCAGATTCAACCTCGACCGGTCCCAGTTGCTCGACCGAGGCATGACCCAGCCCTAGTTGCACAGGACGAGATACACCCACTACCTCGGATGCCGGCCATGGTTGATTGAGGTGATCTTTTTGTTGGAGCTCCGCAAACCCTAGGTCAAAGGATGGACCCGAATCAGTAAGTGCGGCATCCAGGAGTTAATCTAGGAGATCCAGCTAAGCATGATTATGAACTTTGACCTCAAGTTCTAACTATGATTTGACAATGTCAATTTGGAGGCATGGAAAGAGAATCTCCACATCAACACATTCAAAACTATGAGATTCTTATGGAGACTTTGAGACCATCAAGAGTGGAGAACAACGACTACAAGCTAAGAACTTTTTACTTCTCTTTCAAAGACAAGGCGTTAGCTTGGTATCAATCCCTTCCAGCTGGAAGAGTTAATACATGGGAAGAGATGACTACGGAGTTTCTTACTAAGTTCTTTCCCCCATCAAAGACCGCTGAATTGAGGGGTAAGATCAATGCTTTAGTTATGAAAGATAAAGAAAGTTTGTTCAAGTCATTGGAGATGTTCAAGGACCTTCTATTGGATTTCCCTCACAATGGGATTCCAAAGATCGAGTTGCAAGAGATTTACCTCAAGGGGTTGGATGAGGAAACTCAATTCAAACTCCAATCACACTCTGTTATAGCTTTTATGGATACACCGTTTCATGAAGCTTGGGAGTTTATTGAGAAGCAAGCTTTACACATGGAGAAATACTCCCATCAAAGAGTTGAAGATGGAGCGAGGCGAGTTAGCTTTTCGGATACAAGTCTTACAAATTCAAGTGCTTCTCAACTCACCACGCTCAACAATGAAGTCAAGGCATTGAAGGAGCTTTTGTTAGCTCAAACTAAAAAGGAGCAAGATGCTGGATATGTAGGAAGAGGAAACTATCAAGGGCCGCGGAACAACAACAACTACAACAACAACAACAACAACAACAGGAATTTCAACAACAATTGGAGATCAAATCAACAAAATCCTGGTAGCTCTTATTCTCATGCTGAAAATGCTCTTAACTCCCCCCGCCCTTCTTCCTCTTCTACTCTATTGAAGAGCCAGGAGCCATCATCGAGCTCATCCCAGCCACCCAAGGAGAAGCCGGATGCTATGCTGGAGGCTATTTTGATAAAGCTCAACTCTATGGAGACTTCTATGAACTTGTTTTCGAAGGTACAAAAAGCCTTGGAACAACAATTTTTCAACAAGGCTAATGAAGCACCAAGAGATCCTGGTAAACTTACAGGAAGAATAGAGAACAACCAAAAAGGGCAAGTCATGGCAATCACAACAAGTAGTGGATTGAAGACTGCAGATCCAGAACTTCGGTCGGACCACGATAAGACGAGGAACACCTCGGTCGAGGTGCCAAATGAGATGGAGCCCCAGAAAGCAAAAGAAAAAGCTGATGTTTATGTTCCACCACCTGCTTATAAACCACCACTCCCGTTCCCTCAGTCTAGGGCGCGGGCATATCTAGACAAGCAGTTTTGTATGTTTCTTGACCTTATGAATGAGCTACATGATAGGTGATGGAATCACTATCATTTAGGATAGTTTTTAGAGTCTTTTTGTTGCATTTGTATCGGTTTATGCAACTAACTCCTTGGTCCAGTAGAAGAAGAATAAAAGAAGCTAAGGAAGGAGTTATAAGCACTTAGGAGTGAAGATCATTCACGAAGCAAAGCTTCTGTTGCTTTACCGCCCCCGCGGAGCCTTGTCACCGCCCCTGCGGGTGACACCTGACTCCGGAGCGCTCCCTGCGCCTTCGCCAGCGCCAGCCACGAAGACTTTCACCTCCCCTACGTCAACCCCTGGCGCCCTTGCGGTGACATACCCTGAATAAGCGAAGAGCAGCGCCCCTGCGCATCCCCCTGCACCTCTACCTGCACCTCAACCTAGGAGCTGGAAGCTGAAGAGTCTGTGTCACCGCCCCTGCGTCGACACTGGGACTCCCCAGCGGCTTGGCATCAGAAACGGAAGATGAAGAGTTAGACGTTTGAAGAGCATTAAAGATCCGCACCTGCGGAATTGCCTAGCTCCCCCTGCGCCCATGAAGAAGATCAAGCGTTTTTGCCTTCAACGCCCCTGCGGATGCTGAAGGCCGCCCCTGCGGTTCAACGACAAAAGCTTTACTCCGGCTGTTTACACCACCTTTATGGCATTAAAGGTGGATGTTTTGGGCCGGCCATTTACTCCTATTTAGTGTCTTTTGTAGTATAAATAGTCCTTGATTGATTGCTAGAATGATCGAACTTGTTTTTCATCATTTTCCACTTAGAAACCAATTTTCATTTCCATTGTAATTAGTTGCTAACTCCCTTGCTACATTGGGTTGGTTTGAAGCTGCATTGTTGCTTTGGTTGTAAGTTTTCTTTAATATAAGTTTTCATTCAGTAATGCTATGTGTTTCTTTGATCTCCATTGTCTAATTGCATGTTTTACTATTACTTGAGATTGATCACCTTAGGTTCTAAAGTGCATGCAAAGAACTAGGATTAATAGGTTCCGGGTTCGGGTCTTTAATCTAGTAGTAAACTTTAAGTAATAGCGGGCTGTAATTACTTAAAGAAAAGGAACACAAATATAAAGATAAGCTTAACCGTTTTAATCTTTTCTTTATATCCCTTAGTCTTTGTTTGAAAGCTAACTTGTTAATTGTTCTTGTAGGTTTACGGAACACTAACCTGGTAAGTTGTGTTGATGCCCGTTGGCTCAACACATATATATTATCAAGACGGGAGGTTACTTGAAAACTTGTAAAAGGAACTCACCAAAGTAGCAATTGCATGCTTAGAATCAACCTAGTGTAGATTCACCCATTATTGTCTTACTTGCTGCGTTATTCGTTTTCATAAGTTTTTATGCATCAATTTAACCAACCCCCCCCCCTTTGTTACTTGTTTCCATAATCAATAATTGCATCTAATAAAACACCTTAAATCTCTCTTGGGTTCGACCGTTACTTAACTACTATACTTGTTTTTGTGCTAAGTCGGGGTTCACTTTTGATTGGGTACAGACGACCATAGAATTACCTCCAGTCACTACATATTAACATCCCTTTCATTGATGCTATTCTAGGAATACCGCCTATGGGAAGTTTTTGAATGAGATCTTGTTAAGGAAGAGAAAGTTGGAAGACTTTGGAGAAGTACGGATGACCTCTAAATCTTCGAAGCTCATTCAAATCATGAAGGAGAAGATGCCACCTAAGTTGAGTGATCCCGGTTCGTTTTGCATCCTCATCCAAGTTGGGGATGTGACCTATGATGCGCTTTGCAATCTAGGAGCTAGTATGAGCATCATTCCTCTAACACTTTGTGAGAAGATCGGCCTTGGCATTCCCAAACCCGTGAACATGACGTTATACATGGCGGATCGCTCCATTACCCGCCCCGTTGGTATCTTGGAGGATGTTTCCCTCAAGCTAGGTAATTTCTACATACCTATAGACTTTGGTTATGCTAGACATTCCTGCACATTATCCCATTCCTGTCATTCTCGGAGACCATTTCTAGTAATATCATGTTGTAATGTTGATTGTAAGAACGCCAAGTTGAAGTTCAACATTTGTGGCGATCCTGTGGAGTTTGCACTTTTGGCTGCAATGAAAGGAGAGCCTTTTGAAGATGATATCTTCAAAATCTTTGATGAGGAAGATTCTCGAGAATTGGTGAGCTCTATCCTTATTAAAGATCCTCATGAGAAAGTTTTGAGTTTTAGTATGATGGAGGAAGGTGTAGATGTTTTCTGTGATGCAGATGTACGAAGCTTGGAAGCATTGGAAGTAGATCCAGGAGCTAGATTCGATAAACTAATTCAGGACAAGAAAAGCAAATTAGGTTTCGGTCCCAACTCTAGTACCTCGACCGAGACAGTTTCCGGAGCAAGCGAGATGACCTTATCTGAAGAACACCACGGTCCATCATCTCAGACCACGACCGAGACAGCAAGCGAGATGAAGTCAACTGAGATGGACGATCTACCCATTGATGATTCATTCTTTGATGATCATTCCCAATTGGTGGAGCATTGGCTCCGCCAAGTTTTTGATGGTAAGGAGCCTTGGTATGCTGATATTGTTAACTATCTTGTTGGTCAGGAAATACCTCCGGGATTGACATACGCTCAAAAGAAGAAGTTCTTCAAAGACGTGCGTCACTACTATTGGAATGAACCTCTACTCTTCAAGAGAGGTCCGGATGGGATGCTTCGACGATGAGTTCAAGAGGATGAAACTGCTAGCGTCATACGGAATTGCCACTCACTTCCTTGTGGAGGACATGCTACCACTCACAAAACGTGCGCTAAGGTATTACGTTCTGGTTTATTTTTGCCTACATTATTTAAGGATTGTCAAGCGTTTGTTGTCTCTTGTGATGCATGCCAAAGAGCTGGGAACTTGTCTACAAGGAATGAGATGCCGCTCAACAATATTCAGGAAGTTGAAATCTTTGATGTATGGGGAGTTGATTTCATGGGACCTTTCCCATCATCCGCGGGGAACCTCTACATCCTCTTAGCTATTGACTATGTTTCTAGATGGGTGGAAGCCATTGCCTCTCCCACTAATGACGCCATGGTGGTTGTGAAGTTCTTCAATAGAACTATCTTTCAACGTTTTGGAACACCTCATATCATCATCAACGATGGAGGGACACATTTCATTAACCAGAAGTTCAAGGCACTTCTATCAAAGTATGGGGTAACCCACAAGGTAGCAACCCCTTATCACCCTCAAACTAGTGGGCAAGTGAAGATCTCTAATAGAGAAATCAAGGCAATTTTGGAAAATACCGTTTTAAGGACAAGGAAAGATTGGTTCATGAAGTTGGACGATGCTCTTTGGGCTTATAGGACCGCATTCAAGACTCCCATTGGTACCACCTCTTACAATTTGGTATATGAGAAGTCTTATCATTTACCCGTTGAGCTGGAGCACAAGGCATATTGGGCAACCAAGTGCTTGAATTTCGACATCAAGGAAGCTGGAGAGAAGAGACTTTTAGACATTAATGAGCTGGAGGAGTTGCACTTAAACGCTTATGAGAATGCCAAAATCTACAAAGAAAGAACGAAGAGATGGCATGACAAGCATATCGTTCCTAAGGAGCTCAAAGAAGGAGATCTTGCTCTACTCTTCAACTCCCGCCTCCGCCTTTTTCCAGGTAAGTTGAAATCTAGATGGATAAGACCTTACGTTGTGAAAAATGTTTTTCCCATGGTGCAGTTGAAGTATGGGGTGAAGCTATTGGAAGCTTTAAGGTCAACGGTCATAGGTTGAAGAAGTATCAACCGGAGGTTTCGGCTGAAGAGATTGCTACCTTACACCTTGTTTGAGGATGACGTACGGTCCAGCTAGCAATCTTAAACCAAGCGCTTCTTGGTAGCAACCCAAGGTATTGCTTTCTTTTCCCTTTTTCTAGTTAGGTTTGGATAGTTTGCTTTGTGTTTTGTGTGTCCATCTAGACAGGAATCAGGTGATATCAAAGAAGAAATTACAACTCAGGAGCTACATGGAAGGACTGACGTTCGAGAGATTGAGAAGACGGAGTTTGACTGAGACACATCTCGGGTGCTATCAGAGTGCCTCGACCGAACTGTTCTCCATGAACCGAGGTACCTAGGTGTGACATCCACATCACTCTGACACCTCGGTCCGCCCAGGTTCACCTTGACCGAGGTGAAATCAAATTCAATCCCTACTCAGATTCTCAATTCTTGCTCGTTTTCGACAATTTTTTGCTCCAAATCCTCAAAAGAAGTACGAGAATCAGTTTACAAGCAACAAACAACACAAAGATCGACTAGAATCTGCATATTTTTGGGTATTTCATCAAAAACCCTAACTTGCTTCTTTCTCTTCGATTCTGCATAGATCTGGCTTTGGTTGCCACAAATATCTGTTGAGAAGAGTATAAGTACCCCTTAGGAAGCAATTGGTAGTGTTTTTGGGGGAAAAAGCTTGCATTTTCTAGATTTCATCTCGCCCCGCCTTTCGCCTCAGTTGACCCTTCTACGTCTCGACCGAGGTGTTCTTGATGCGACCGAGGTGAATATCAGTCATGAGCAGTTCAAGAAAATCTGATCGTCAGTTGGCCTTGAGAGATAGGCCATGTAGTTCCAACCACTCTTCTCCTTCCCCTCCATCTTAGCCTACCATCCCGGTGATCCACGAGCGATTCCAACAGGATTTTGATAGGATATGTGGGCACCCCATCGTTGCCCTACGTTTTGTGGATGTTGCTGACTTTGAGTGCCTTCACGTGGTGGAGGACTTGAAGAAGGTGATATCTATAGTTGGCCTTGAGGACTTCATGGTCATTCGAGCACCGGTGTATCTAGAGCCGACTTTTGAGTTTTTGAGCTCAGTTAGCTACATAGCGGAGTGCAAAGGAATCAAGTACCGGTTAGTGAACAAGAACTACGTTGTTCCATGAGATCACTCTGGGGAGATTTTTGGATTCCCCACCCCCACCGCTACAAACTTTGCTTCTAGAGTATAGGCTCAGAGTTTCTGGAGGGAGAAAGCTCATGTGACTGACCACCGTGACAGATGGAAGCCCAGAGATTCCCGGGAGTGGATCATCTTTCACCTAGCCTTTTGCCTTGCTCACAGGATCTTCAGTGAGATGCTTCTGCGCATACTGAGACGCCCTAGTAGGTCCGACAGGGTGAGCTCTTTAGTCTGTTTTGTATGGTTACAGGGGGAGTTCCAAACTTTGCTGCCATGCTGGTAGAGGATCTTCACAAGATCAAGGGGAGGTGAAGGGTGATATTTGATGTGGTGGGTTGGTGACCCACATTGCTACTTCTATGGGTTTGGACTTATCTGCATCTACATTGGTCGCGGCTCCAAAGCCGTTCGGTTTGTAGGAGATGATTACACGGCGTATACTCGTTCCCCGTGGTCTTGGCACACCTTATGTTGGCATGCCATGGGAAACGAAGTTTAGGGCATTATTTGGTCGTCTCAGTTCTCATTGTATTATCGTCAGTATTGGTCCGCTGCTTGGTTCCCGTATATGCAGGAGGATGTCGCTAGAGAGGCAGCTGATGGAGATGATGATGGAGATGGCTATGGAAGAGGTGCTGGCATGGATACCGAGACTGATATTGGCGGCCCTAGTATTCCCACCGTTACCTTAATAACGAGGCCATAGAGGACGAGAGCGAGGCGCCTACACCTCTAGCTGACATGCCACCACCACCTCAGCAGCGAGCCCGATGCCGTAGAGATCTTGAGGCGCATTAGAGGATCGATGATCTGACGAGATAGATGATAGATTCTTAAGCCGCCTTGAAAGTAGATGTCACCCAACGTTTTGATGCCCAGACCAAATCTATTGAGGGATGGACGCATCGGATAGAGGAGAGCCAGCACTTCACGCGACGGATGATAGAGGTGCAGTTTCAGCAGGTTATGGGTTACCCATTCGATCCGTCCCAAATCCCCAACATTCCACCACCACTGCCGCGAGCTGACGAGGATTGAGCGCTTCATGGATTTATTTTCTATTTATTATGCAGTTCAGCTATGTCCGGCGAGTACTTGTTTGTCATGACTTATATTTGACCCATTGGGACAATGTGTCCCAAGTATGGGTATTTGTATTATTTGACCTACTTGCTATGGTTTGTATGACTCTTGTTGGATATTATCGTTTATTTTGGCTTCATGTGCTTATGTGTCATTACATGCATTGCATAGAGGTTTCTATTTGAGAAAAACGTCAAAAACCAGTTTGAAAATTTTTTTTTGGCTCGATCGAGATGGGTTTTTAACTGAAAAGATTTTCGAAACGTTTTATGCTTCTATTCTTGACATGACCTCGATGAAAATATTTGTTTGCAGATTGACATTGAAATCTTTATATGCTCGAAAGGTTTTATGATATGTTTAAGTTGCTAAATGCTTTGTTTGAAATTCTAAGCATGTTTAATTTTTTGTTTTTATCAAAATTATGTTGGATTTGAAGGTTGACACCACATTATGAGTTCTATTACATTCTTTTTGGGATGATTAAGGCACTTCATTATCTTCTTCTTCTTCTTGACCATGCTTTAGCCCCTCATATACATATTTTCCTCCCTTTGCCTATCCGGGAATTTGGATGTAGTTGATGAAAAGCGTGTGAAGTGAAGTTGAGATCTTGGTTGAAAGTGTTAGAAAAAAATTAGGTTTGGGGACGTTAATCTTGTTGATGAGTAACTCGGCACCATTCACATAGCCGGGTGTTTGCGTCTTGTCAAAGTCGGATTGATCGATAGTCCTAATGGGTCATGGTATGTGCATCAAGGGTTTGAGGCATCTCCAGAAATTGATGATTGCTGATCTCCTAGGCTTCAGTTATTGTGCACCTCTGTCCATGTTCTCAAAAGTAAAGTAAAAGTGAAAATAAGCAAAGCTTATTGGTGGAAGATGTTGTGATTCAAAGAAAGTGAAGTAAAGATCATATTTCCGGATTCTAGCACCATAGTATCCTATATACATCCCACCTTGACACATTTCTTGACCTCTTTTAGAAGCCCTTGAGACCTTGAGTATGATGATTGACTTGATGGTTTAAACTGGATTAAACATGATTGATTTTGATAAATATGATTTATTATGCATTCTATGATTTTATGCAAAGATGAACAACTTTCTTATATTTATAAAATGTTTTGATCATTTCTTGATTTTATTTGCCATGAAGCATTCTCTTAGGGTGATCTATTGATAGCATGAAATATGACTATATTTTAGGCACTTGTTTTGATTGTTTTTCCCTCTTAAATGTGTACATGGATATGGGTTTGAAGCATTTATGAGCACATTCACCTATTTTGTCAATATAGAGATCTACACAAGCTTTGTTATGTTAATAGGTGAATAAAGGCTTGAATTGGAGCTTAATGCAGAGGGATAGGAGTATTTGATCATGCTAGATGTCAAGGAGATGCTTTGGAGAAGCTAAGGAAGGAGCATGATTGAAGAAGTTTGGAAAACAAAGGCTTTCACGAAGGCCAAAGAGTTCCACGACCTAAACCACGACCGTGGTTATGCATTGAGTTCGTGGAGAGTGATTTTGGAGCACATCAAAGGATTCCACGCCCTAAACCATGGCCGTGGAATTTTGCACTAGGCCGTGATTTCCATGACGTTATGACGTGTCACATCTGCCACGTCAGCGACGGTTATTGGGCTTTTCTCGTAACCCTATTTTTCCCTATAAGAAGGCTGAAGACGGGAGAAAATGGGGACCTTCGCTTACAATACAGTGCTTAGGGTTTCATACGCTTACAATTGACGGCTGATTGGAGATTTTTGATCGTCGCTTAAGAAAGACGCGATTTGAAGATTGTGTACTTCGAGATTATCTTAGGGTTTATATTTGGAGACGGATTGAAACTCCGTTCTTCGTTGTTCCTTAAGATTGTTGTGAGGATTGCTATTCCCTATTTCCGCATTCATTATACACAATACTTTGTTGTTCGGATTTGAGATTGATTGTGATTGTTTATTGAGTTTTCGAGGGTTTTTACATTTTTCACTTTCATATTTGATATTTGATTCAATGACAATGATTGTTGGCTAAAACCCTTTAGCAATTCTAAGGTGAAGGGTTGATAGTTGTGGCTTAGATGATGATAGATCGATCGTAAACGAATTGGACCCTGAGAGTGTGAGAAACCTCGTCGACAACCATTTCCACGGTCTGTTCTTGAAAACCACGACCGTGGTTCTTCAAGATCTAGCCATGATTTTCTCTGTTTTACGACTTTTTCTTTTGCTTTGATCCAAAGTTAAAGATTTGCTTTAACCTAGTCTTGGCTTGCCTTTTCTATGTAGTAGTGAGACTCAACATCCTCTATTTCAGTTTCGAGTGTCACAACCTTAATCGTTTTGGCTTGTCTTTGATTCCTTGGGTTTGGGCATGGGTATTTGAGAGTAATTCTTATCCTTCGATCCTTTCTATATTGCAGCCTCAACAACCTTTATAGAGAGATTCTTTGGGTAAGACCTATAGGGTTTTCGAACTTCACCGTACATAACTTTACATTAGTTATACCTTTGCAATCTCGACTTTGTCCTTATATCTATAGAATATCTTGAATCGATTGCCACAATTGAATACCTGGATCTTTAGGATTGTTGTTTTCCCAATATTTGCAAAGCTTCTATACTTTACTTGCTCGATAATTTGTGAACTGAATTTGATCCCCCAAATCCCTGAGTTCGATACTCTGGAATTCTTGCTTTACTACACTGATCCATACATCGCGGGTTTGCTTGCTTTGATTTCAGTTTTATAAATTTAAAACTTATTTGCATGCACACTTTGAGCCGAATTTGGTTTAGACCAAATTCGGCTCTCGGTTGTCGAGCTTGGGAGCTTTTGCTCTTGTGATTTGACCTTTCTGCTTGAGTGATTTTTGCAGATTCTTTAGGTATATACGAAAGACTAGATCTACCAAAGATCTAGTTCCTTTTGATCCAGAACTTGAGAAAACTTTGAGAAGAAAGTTGAAAGAGAAAAAGATGGCTGAAAATAATGAGAGGAACATCCAAGAGGAGTTGGGTGAAGCTCGAGCTCAACTCAAATTGAGTGAGAAAGCTCATATGGAAGAACTAGAGCGTCATCAATTCCAAATAGATGAGCTCAAGGCTATGATGCTAGACAGGAAGCTGGAGATGAATGATTCTAAGAAGAAGAAAGTCAAGTTAACTAAGTCCATTAGAGCTAAATGATCCGACGATGATGACATGCCGGACCTAGAGGATATTACACCAATAGTCGGTCCAGTTCGTGATAATCCTAGACCAAGTTAATCCTCACGTTCCCTTAGGAGATGTGAGAGTCCCTGAAGGAGGGGATGAACTACGAACCCTTGGACAAAGGATGGATCCAATTCAGCAACCACGCCGTTTAGGTGTGAATTTCGGAGGTGAAGACGTCCAAGATTTTGGGTTTAGCCCGCAAGTTATCACCATGGTTCACCAAAGAAAATTTGGTGGAACGAGTGCTAAATCTCCACACCAACACTTATAGAATTTCGAGATTCTTATGGAGACATTGAAGCCGAAGAGGGCTGTCAAAAACAACTACAAGATCAAACCGTTTTTCTTCTCTTTGAAGGACAAGGCTTTGTATTGGTATCAAGCTCTTCCGGCTCGAAGACGGCGGAGTTGAGAGGTAAGATTAATGCATTTTCGGAGTTCCTCACCAAGTTCTTTCCGCCATCCAAGACGGCGGAGTTGAGAGGTAAGATTAATGCATTTTCTATGAAACCTAACGAAAGTTTGTTTCAATCTTGGGAAAGGTTTCAGGATCTTGTTTTGGATTGCCCACACCATGGCATTTCAGAACTGGAATTATTGGAGATCTACTACAAGGGGTTGGATGTGGAAACACAATTCAAGCTACAATCTCTTTCTTCTGGTACAGTTATGGACATGAGAGAAGATGCCGCTTGGGACTTCATTGAAAAGCAAGCCCAAATGATTGAGAAGTATTCCCACCGGAAAGTGGATCCAAATAACCGGAACCAAGGAGATCCGGGAGCTAAGTTGGCTCAATCTACACAAACTCAAATATTCTCCTTAAACATCGAGATCAAGGAGTTGAAGGAAATCATAAGAGCTGGCCTTCAAAAGACGAAGGAGCAAGATGTTGGTTATCTAGGGAGGGATAACAACGAAGGCAATAGGAATGACTACCAGAACAATAACGGGAACAACAACTGGAACAACAACAACAATAGGAACTCCAACAACAACAATTGGAGATCCAACCAACAAAAATCCGGTAATTCTTATTCGCAAAATAACATTTCACTAACACCTCCATCTTCTTCTTCTACTCTTTTGAAAAGCCAGGGTAAAACATCGAATGGCTCGGGCAAACCGGAGAAGGATAAGAATGATGCCATGATAGAGACAATCTTAGGAAAGGTCCAAGGATTAGAGAATCACATCACTTCGGTTGATAAGGCACAAAAAGCCTTAGAAACCCAGTGTTCAACAAGGCCAGAGAATTTCCTAGAGATCAAGGAAAGCTTCCCGGAAAGACGGAGGACAACCTGAAAGGAAGGGTGATGGCGATTACTACTAGGAGTGGTGTAACAACCACCGATCCGCAGCCCAAGTTTTTAGAAGTCCCCGCTGAGAATGGAAAGGATAAGGAGAAGGAGAAGGAAGATGTCTATGTTCCTCCTCCAGCTTACAAACCTCCTCTACCGTTCCCACAATCTAGAGCGAGAGCGCGTCTAGACAAGCAATTCGGTAAGTTCATTGAACTAATGAGAAAACTACATATTAACATACCTTTTATTGATGCAATTGTAGGTATGCCCGCTTAAAGGAAGTTCTTGAAAGAGCTCCTCTCTAACAAGAGGAAGCTAGAAGACTTTGGAGAAGTCAAGATGAGTTCGGAATCTTCGGAGCTCATCAAAACAATGGCGGAGAAGAAGCCCCCAAAGCTGAGAGATCCGGGGTCATTTTGTATTCCAATAGGAGTTGGAGAAGTCACATATGATGCTCTTTGTGACTTTGGAGCAAGCGTAAGCATCATCCCGCTTGCCTTGTATAGGAAGGTCGGTTTAGGTGAACCTAAACCAGTGAAGATGACGTTGTACATGGCGGATCGAGCCATATCTTGACCCGTAGGTATCATTGAAGACGTCCCAGTCAAGCTCGGTAAGTTTTATATTCCCATAGATTTCGTTGTGCTTGACATTCCTATAGATTGCCCGGTCCCGATCATACTCGGGAGACCATTTCTTGCAACCTCCAATTGTATGGTGGATTGCAAGAACGCTAGACTAGCCTTCGATATAGGAGAAGAGAAGGTTGAATTTGTTCTCTCAACCTTGGTGAAAGAGCCTGCACTTGGAGAGGACATGTTCAACATCTATGACGAAGAGGCGTCTAGAGAAGAAGTAAATTTGATCCTATTCAAAGATCCATTGCAAAAGGTTATAACCATGAGCATTATGGAAAAGAGTGAAGAAGAGGATTGCAATGCTGATGTTGAAGCTTTGGAGGAGCTAAAAGAGGTACATACTGAAGAGTTCGAAAAATTCTATGATGGCTCGGAAAACAGAAGAAACCACGGCCAGTCGTGCTATTCCACAGTCGTGGTTCCTCAAACCCAACCCGTAGAGTGTTATTTTGAGAATATCATAGACTTCCACGCCATAAACCACGGTCGTGGAAGTAATAGGTGTGCCGTAATTTTAGGGAAATTCTTAGAATAATTCCGTCTTTCCTACAACCACTCTTGAGTCTTCTTCCACAACTCCCACATCCTATATAGACTTCTAAGGAAGCATCGAGTACGCCTCAAGACACATCGAAGGCACCAATTGCTTTGGAATTGAAACCTCTTCCCACACATCTTCGGTATGCTTTTCTTGGAACTAATTCTACCTTTCCCGTTAATATTAGTTCCGATTTAAATGAAGATGAACATAAGAAACTTATGAATATTTTGAGGTAACATAGGAAAGCTTTAAGCTATACCGTAGAGAATCTTGCAGTAATTAAACCATCTTTATGTATGCACAAGATTCTAATGGAGGAGGATTACAAGCCTTCACGACAACCTCAAAGATGATTAAATCCGGTCATGAAAGAGGTCGTGAAGAAAGAAATCCTTAAGTTACTTGACACAGGTATCATCTATCCTATCTCCGATACCAAGTGGGTGAGCCCCATTCAAGTCATTCCCAAGAAAGGAGGAATGACCGTTGTGACCAACAAGAACAACGAGCTCATTCCTAAAAGAACCGTGACGGGCTGAGGGATGTGCATTGAGCACCGCAAGCTGAACAACGCAAAAAGGAAGGATCACTTCCCACTACCATTTATAGATCAAATGCTTGTAAGATTAGCACAACACTCCTATTTTTGTTACCTTGAAGGTTATAGTGGTTTCTTTCATATTCCGATTCACCCGGACGATCAAGAGAAGACCACATTCACGTGCCCATGGGGTACGTTTGCTTATAGGAGGATGTCATTCGGACTTTGCAACACTCCAGCCACCTTTCAAAGGTGTATGATGGCCATCTTCACGGAGTATATTGAGGAAATCATGGAGGTTTCTATGGATGATTTTTCAGTTTATGGTTCCTCATTTGATAATTGTCTTGCTAACCTTTCTCTTGTTTTGCAAAGGTTTGTAGACACTAACCTAGTTCTTAATTGGGAGAAGTGTCAATTCATGGTTAAGGAAGGCATTGTTCTAGGACATTTGATCTCTAATAGAGGGATCGAAGTTGACAAGGCTAAGATAGAGACGATAGAGAAGCTTCCTCCTCCATCATCGGTGAAGGGGATAAGAAGTTTCCTAAGTCATGCAGGATTCTATATGAGATTCATCAAAGACTTTTCGAAAATTTCGAAACCCCTTACTAATCTATTGATGAAGGATGTTGTTTTTAATTTTTCGAAGGAATATTTAGGTGCTTTCTATAAGATTAGAGAAGCTCTCCTCTCAGCCCCGATAATCCAACCTCCGGATTGAAACCTTCCATTCGAGGTTATGTGTGATGCAAGTGACGTAGATGTTGGAGCGGTGCTTGGACAAAAGAAGGAAGGCCGCACTCATGCCATTTATTATGCTAGCAAGACGCTAGACGAAGCGCAACTCAACTACGCCACAACTGAAAAAGAATTTTTAGCCGTTGTATATGCTTTTGAGAAGTTTCGTTCTTATCTTGTAGGAGCGAAGATTATTGTATACACGGACCACTCAGCAATACGGTATTTGCTCACAAAGATGGATGCAAAGCCGCGGCTGATTAGATGGATTCTTCTTCTTCAAGAATTCGATCTAGAGATTCGGGACAAGAAAGGTTCCAAAAAATCTGTAGGGGATCATCTAAGTCGTCTACCACACACCGACGGCGACGATCTTCCCAGTGATGACTCCTTCCCGGATGAGCACTTACACATCATGAAAGAGTGCATTGACAAGATTTCTAGAGGTAACGAACCTTGGTTTGTTGATTTTGTAAATTATTTGGTTTGCCAGGAAATACCTCCCGGACTATCCTATGCAAAGAAATAAGTTCTTTAGGGATGTCCGCCAATACCATTGGAATGAACCTCTACTCTTCAAAAGAGGTCCCGACGGCATCATTAGGAGATGTGTGCCGGAAGACGAAATACAAAGTGTCATTCGTCATTGTGATTCACTTCCTTGTGGAGAACACGCTAGTTCCCATAAAACTAGCGCTAAGGTATTGCAATCCGGATTCTTTTGGCCTACTTTATTTAAGGATGTGCAAACCTTTGTTTCTTGTTGCGATACTTGTCAAAGAACAGGAAATATCTCTAGGATAAACGAGATGCCTCTCAACAACATTCAAGAGGTGGAGATCTTTCACGTTTGGGGAGTTGATTTCATGGGACCATTCCCATCATCTTGCGGAAACCAATACATACTTCTCGCTGTAGATTATGTTTCGAGATGGGTAGAAGCTATTGCCTCTCCAACTAACAATGTTATGGTGGTTGTCAAGTTCTTTAATAGAACTATTTTCCCAAGGTTTGGGACACCACGAACAATCATTAGTGACGGAGGTTCACACTTCATAGCCCGACGATTTGAAGCTCTACTATCTAAGTATGGGGTGACTCACAAGATCGTCACTCCCTACCATCCACAAACAAGTGGACATGTAAAGATTTTGAATAGAGAGATCAAGGGCATCCTTGAGAAGACGGTGTCAAAGACAAGGAAGGATTGGTCTTTGAAGCTAGATGACGCATTATGGGCGTATAGGACAGCTTACAAGACTCCCATAGGTATAACACCATACAACCTTGTGTATGGGAAGTCTTGTCATCTCCCGGTAGAGCTGGAACACAAGGCGTATTGGGTTGTGAAGTGGTTGAACTTCAGCATGATAGAAGCGGGCAAGAAGCGCCTCTTAGACCTTAACGAGCTAGAAGAACTCCGCTTGAACTGTTAGCATGAAATATGACTATATTTTAGGAACTTGTTTTAGTTGTTTTTCCCTCTTTTATGTGTATATGGATATGAGTTTGAAGCATTTGTGAGCTCATTCACCCACTTTGTCGATATAGAGATCTACACTTGCTTTGTTTTGTTTATAGGTGAATAAAGGCTTGAATAAGAGCAAAATGTGGAAGGAAATGAGTATTTGATCATGCTAGATGTCAAGGAGATGCTTTGGAAAAGCTAAGGAAGGAACATAAGTGAAGTACATCACGAAATAAAGGCTTTCGCAAAGGATTTAGACTTCCATGCCCTAAATTACGGCCGTGGACTAGGCCTTGGATCGTGGAGAGCAAACTTGGAGAACAACAGAAAGTTCCACGCCCTAAACCACGGCCGTGGAAACTTGTACTAGACCGTTATTTCCATGACGAAGTGACGTGTCATATTTGCCACGTCAGCGACGGTTATTGGACTTTTCTCATAACCCAATTTCTCCCTATAAGAAGGCTTGAGAAGGGAGTTTCGAGGACGGTCATTTAAGGTTTCATTTTGACCTACGCTTGCAACTCAGTGGAGAGTCGAGACGAAAGATCGGAGATTTCGGAGTGTGGCTCGTGAAAGACGCGATATTGAAGATTGCGTACTTTGGATCTTTTCTTAGGGTTTTGCTTTCGGAGACGGATTGACACTCCGTTCTTCAATGTTCCCTAGGATTGTTGTGAGGATTCTTGTTCCACATTCTGAATTCATTAAACATACTACTTTGTTGTTCGGATTTGAGATTGACTTTGATTTGTTATTTGAGTTTTCGAGGGTTTTTATCTTTCTCTCTTTTTAAATTGATATTTGATTCAATGACTATGATTATTCGCTAAAACCCTTTAGCAGTTCTTAAGTGAAGGGTTGATAGTTGTGGTTTAGATAATGATAGATCGATCGTAAACAGATTGGACCCTGAGAGTGTAAGAAACCTCGTCGACAGCCTTTTCCACAGTCTGTTCTTGAGTTCCACGGCCGTGGAATCTCAAGATCCATCCGTGATTTTCTCTGTTTTACGCCCCTTACTTTTGCTTTAATCCAAAGTTAAAGATTGTCTTTAACCTAGCATTGGCTTGCCTTTTCTAGGTAGTAGTGAGACTCAACATCCTCTATTTCGGTTTCGAGTGTCACAACCTTAACCGTCTTAGCCTATCTTTGATTCCTTGGGTTTGGGCATGGGTATTTGAGATTAATTCTTACCTTTAGATCCTTTCTATACTGTAGCCTCAACTACATCTATAGAGAGAGTCCTTGGTTTAGACATATAAGGTTTTGGAACTTCACCGTAATCAACCTTACCTTAGTTATACCTTTGCAATATCAACTCTATCCTTATATCTATAGAATATCTTGAATCAATTGCCACAATCGGATACCTAGATCTTTAGGATTGCTGTTTTCCCAATTATTTGCAAAACTTCTATAGTTTTGATTGATCGATTATTCAAAACTGATTTTGTTTCACCAAATCCTAGAGTTTGATACTCTGGAATTATTGCTCTACAACGCCGATCCGTAGACTGCTTGTTCGCTTGCTTCGATTTCAGTTTTATAATTAAAACTTATTTGCACGTACACTTTTGAGGCGAACAAGTTTTTGGCGCCGTTGCCGGGAAATTGGTCTAGACCAAAATTTTGGTCTAGACCAAAATTCGGCTATTGTTATTTGATATCTTTTTTTAAGTGATTTTTGCAGATTCTTTAGGTACATGCGAAAGACTAGATCTACCAAAGATCTAGTTCCTTTTAATCCAGAACTTGAGAAAACTTTGAGAAGAAAGTTAAAAGATAAAATGATGGCTCAAAACAATGAGAGAAACATCCAAGCGGAGTTGGATGAAGCTTAACTTCAACTCAAGTTGAGTGAGAAGGCTCGTATAGAAGAATTGCAGCGTCATCAATTCCAAATAGATGAGCTCAAGGCTATGATGTAGACATGAAGTTGGAGATGAATGATGCCAAGAAGAAGAAGGTCAAGAAACCTAAGTCAATTAGAGTTGAATCATCCGACGATGAGGATGAGGATATGCCGGCACTAGAGAATATTGATCCGATGATCCATCCCGTTCGTAACAACCCTACACCACCGGTTGTTCCTCGCATTCCCGTTGGAGATGTGAGAGTTGCTCATGAAGGGGATGAACCATTGACTCTTGGGCAAAGGATGGATCCAATTCATCAACCACGCCGTCTAGGTGTGAATTTCGGAGCCTAAGTTTGTAGAAGTCCCAGTTGAGAAGAGAAAAGATAAGGAGAAGGAGAAGGAAGATGTCTATATTCCTCCTCCAGCTTACAAACCTCCTCTACCATTCCCGCAATCTAGAGCAAGAGCGCGTCTAGACAAGCAATTCGGTAAGTTCATTGAACTCATGAGCAAACTGCATATTAACATACCTTTCATTGATGCAATTGTAGGTATGCCCGCTTACGGGAAGTTTTTGAAAGGGCTCCTCTCTAACAAGAGGATGCTAGAAGACTGTGGAGAAGTCAAGATGAGTTCAGAATCTTCGGAGCTCATCAAAACGATGACGGAAACACTACTACAAAAATGTGTTTATAACCCTTAAAATATATCCGGGCTTATAAATTATGAGATATAAAATCAGTTTTTTAAAAAATTGAATTTGGAAACCTATAATAACACGGATGTTGTAATAACCGGGTTATAAAGTTATGTAAAATTAGGCAAGAGGTATGTAAATAACTTGAACATTGTTATATCCGGATTATATAAAATATTTATAACACGGTTACTTGTACCACCGGGTTATATATCAGGTTAAATTTGTAAATTCAGCAAAACGCCCGGAATATTTGGCTTGCTTCATTATTACTATTTTTCCCACCTAAACAATAAAATTTCCCACCAATTTACACGACAATTTTCACACCAAAAGTAAATATCATTCCAGACGCCCTAGCCTCATAGGAAGCCCTCCTCGATCTGTCTTTGACAATCTTATCCGAAGCCCTCCGCTCGATCTGTCATCGAAAATCGTCTCCCAAAGCCCTCCGCTCGATCTGTCATCCAGAATTGTCAACACGAACCACTGTCATCCATGGATTCCGTATCAGTGGCAAAATCCAACATAAACATTATATATCCGATCACGTTTTCCAATTGTTTATGGACTACTCTTCTGCTACTTGCTTGAGGAATCAAAGTGTGGAATCTCTTGCTACTGTGTCTTGTTCAGGCTATTAGAGAGGCTCGGAAACCCAAAACCCTCCAGTTCAAGTATATAAATAATCTGATCATTTAGTATTCACCACTTGATTGATTCTTAATGTAAAAAAGCTTGCAAATATCAGTCTTTTCTCGATTAACTTTATAGAAATTGCGCTCTGTCCAAAATTCTTTGGTATTGAACAAGTTATCTTGATTCTTTGCAGTAAATATCTTTGCGCAAGGGAAATCGAATGCACATGTCCTTCTTCAAAATTCTCATCAGGTTCGTCCATCACTCACTAGTACAAATCTTAAGTTTCTCGGGACAATTATCTCGGGTGTTAGAAAAATTCCCGTAAAAAAATACCTTCAGGATTTAATATTATAAAAGAGTTATTAATTTATTTATTTTTAAAAAAATAATATCTAGAGACCTTTTTTTCGACCTCACTAGAACCCTTTAAACACTCCAGGGGTTTATCTTTAAAAAAGTCCCGATATATATGTAAAACAACTCTCGGCACTTTTATTTTACCTCACTATAACTTTAACCTAAAAAACTTGCTGAGAAGTGTAACGTCAATTCTTTGGCTTTACTAGGCTTCTTTCTTTTATTTTTTCTTTAACACCATTAAATAAACCCTATAGGAAAGAAGAAAAAGATGCTGTAAAAAAAAATAAAACTAAAGTCTTCCTTCCCACTCTGAACTCACACACCGCCTCTCTCTCGACTCCTTCTTGCGTAACAGCGGCGGCGAACTCTCCAACCCCTTTTACAAGTTCCAATCCTCAATTCAAAGGCCAACGAATGCATCTTCTACTTAAGTGTTTCAAGTGAAGATATTTCCGAAACTTCCGGTAGTGACTGTGATACTTCTAGGGTTTGAAGCTCGAACTCAATTTGAAGAAATTGGGGACGATAGCGTTTCCGCCGCCGTCACGCCACCGTCACACCACCGTCACACCACCGTCGAGTCGAGGTTTAGATTGTTGTCTCTGCTACTCTCCTCTGGTTACAATCGTCGTCAATCGTGTGCCACCAGGTTAGTTGCAATCTCGAAATCAACAGAATTTTTTTCTTGTTTGAGTTCTAATACTCTCCTCCTTGATAATTGGTGGTGTATGAAGGTGAGAAAAGTTGCAATTTGTTATTTGTATACTGCTTTCTCCAATTTATACTCTTCTTCTTCTTGTTTTTTAATTGTTGTATACTGCTTTCTCCAATTTATACTCTTTTGTTTGATATTTGCTCTGACTGTTACGTTTTGATGTTTAATGTAAGGTGAGGTACTTTGGAGGTTTTGCCATTTTGTTGTTTGATTGCTTGGTGTTAGTCCTCTGAAGTTTTAATTTTTTTGTTTTGATAGAACTTTGCATTTTATGCCGGTTCTATGTGTTACCAGTGAGAAGCCGCCTATGTTTTGTGGTCATACAGCTTTAGAAACCTATATCATATAGGTATTCTGTTGATCTTGTTAAAGGAGAAACCATGATTGCTCATATCATATAGGTGTTTTGAGGGAGAATTTGTAAGGAGGTTCCTTTAGTGTTTCTCGTTTCCATTTCCTATGGAAACTCGGAAGCACATACACACTAGTCCTTATGTAAAACTATGACGTTTCCTTTTCTCGCATTCGTTTACATGCAACATAGTCTGAAAGTAGAATTCTTGGATATCCTTATTGCTTGATACATAGTGGCCTAAATCCCTGCTAAGTTGTACAAATATGGTATTGTATGTTTTTATTATTCTTAGGCTACCACAGGGATTGAACTCCAAGATTAGTTTGCCAATTACTTGAATGCCAACTGGAAAGTAACTGTTGTGTATCTTTTCCATTGAGACATCTAATTGGAGGAAATTCCCTAAGGTTGCTGATTTCCATTACACTAGATGAAGTGAAAAGTGAAGTTGTATGCTAAGTTCACGTCTAGATCAACATTAACTTTTAACTTTATGAAATTATTGACATTATAGCCATCTGAAATTGTTGACATTATACTTGGACCGAAACTAAAGTTAGAGATTGGATGGTTTCTATTATAGCTGTCCCAGCTAAACTATATCGGCAGTAGCAAATGTTTTTGGATTGTCCCTGGACCGAAACTAATCAACAGTAGGACTGGAAACCGAAATAAAATGATCTTGGTTCTATAGAAACCACCCAAATAGTAATCAACAGTAGCAAATGTTTTTGTATTATAGGGGCTTAGTGATCCTTCTTCCTATTCAAATTTCTTTCTCAAATAGTAATGTTAGAGATATAGTTTAGCCTTTTAATTTTTGTAGAGGTGTTTGTCAAGCCATTTTTAGCCTTAGGGGTATTGATTGACATTTTCAGAGGCTACTTCTTCTCACTACAGATTATATATAAATGGAAATACAAATTGATGTAATTAAGAGGAGGATAATGATAATCCTTTGTTTATAACCAAAATCACTGGGGTGAAAATTTCTTAGGTACAGTAAATTGCTTATGCAACTGATCCGTTACATAATTAACTCTAATTATTGATCAATAAATTGGTTTTTGGTCTACTTGTACCGATGTATGTACTAGTTAATGTAATGAAACAGTTTGATAGTTAATCATCTTAAGTAGTGTTTTTGTTTTTAAAAATAACCACATTCACCCTTTTTACTCAACAGGTTTGGTTGGGTTCTGGATTTATCAAAGACATTGCTTTGTTGTTGAAGGAAAAGACTTCTCATTGAGGTAAAGCATCTTGATATTTAATCATCTTATCTAGTGTTTTTTTTAATTAATAACCACCTTCACCCCTGTTACTCAACAGGCTTGGTTTGATTCTGCGTTTACCAAAGACACTACCTAGTTGTTGAAGGAAAAGATATCTCATTGAGGTAATGAAATGAACTGTTTTCGCCAATGATTCAAGTATCAAGCTTAGAATATTATTAATGTATTTAAATAAGGTTTGTTGTGAAATATGAGACTTGTATAATATATGGTTAAAGTAAATCAGCATTTAGTAATATATTAAGCATAGAAGAATTATAAATAAGTATGTACTTCATGAAATACAACCATGCAAAGAGATGTTTTATAATCAGGTTTAATTGGACCACAACTTAAAGGAGAATACAACAGCTACGATGCGTACAATGTGGTTGATTAAAATTAACTAAGTATTTAGTATCTGAATTTTTGTTTCTTAAATATGTTTGAACGTTCATGTGCGCTTTTTTCAATTTCCTTTTAGCAGTTTATTTATTCCATACAATGGGAGAACGATCTTGGATGTTAAAAAGTCGTGTTTCTAAAGAATATGAGGAAGGGGTAGAGGAGTTTATTGGATTTGCTTTAGAGAATGGGGTTGATCCTACTAGACTGATGTGTCCATGTAATGATTGTTATTACTCAAGGTGGATAAAAGTTGATGAGATAAGGGATCATCTTATTTTTTTCGGCATCATTCCTGAATATACACGATGGATATGGCACGGAGAGAAAATGGCTAGGCATTCTAATAATAATGAGGATACACATTTTAACACATTTGACGATTTAGAGGATGATAGGTTAGATGATATGATACACGACATAGAAGAGAACTTTGTTCATGATCCTGAAAAGTTTGAGGAATTGGTAAAGGATGCCAAAACACCACTATACAACGGGTGTTCTACCTTTACAAAGATGTCTGCATTGTTGAGGTTTTATAACATGAAAGCGAGATATGGATGGAGTGATACGAGTTTTACCGCTCTGCTTGAGTTAATCCATGAAATTCTTCCCGAGGATAATAATTTTCTTGTTAGCACATATGAGGCCAAAAAAATTGTGCTCCATGGGCTTGGGTTATGATAAAATACATGCTTGCCCTAATGATTGTATCCTATACCGAAATGAATATGCTTCATTAGAGAGTTGTTCGAATCCTGATTGCGGTGAACCACGATACAAGAAGAAAAACAGTCCAGCAAAAGTGTTATGGTATCTTGCTATCATTCCAAGGTTTCGACGTTTGTTCGGCAATCCGGTAGAGGCTGAAAATCTAACTTGGCATGCAAGGAGAAGATTTAAAGATGGTAAAGTTAGACACCCGGCAGATGGTACACAGTGGTAAACAATTGACAAGATGTATCCCCAATTTGGGAATGAAGAAAGAAACCTACGCCTTGCACTCTCTACGGACGGGATGAACCCCCACGGTAACCTAAGCTCAAGTCATAGTACATGGCCAGTACTATTAGTAATTTACAATCTTCCTCCATGGTTATGTATGAAGCGGAAATATATGTTGCTTTTTTTGCTGATTTCTGGGCCAAAACAACCTGGGTTCGAAATTGATGTTTATTTAGCACCCTTGATTGAAGATTTGAAATTGATGTGTGGAGAAGGTGTTGAAGTGTATGATGTGCATCGTAGAGAGAAATTTCGACTACAGGCCATGCTTTTGTGGACTATTAATGATTTTCCTGCATTAGGCAATCTTGCTGGATATAGTGTGAAAGGATATCTCGCTTGCCCTATTTGTGGAAAGGATACTTTCTCCCGTGGCCTGACAGAATGTAGTAAGATAGTTTATGTTGGGCATCAAAGGTTCTTGCCTATTGACCATACAGATCGTAGGCGTCGTAAAGCTTTTAATTTGTTATCTCAAACGGAAACTGCCCCCATACCTTTAACCGGACAAGACGTGCTGAATATTGTGGAAGAAATTGATGTCACATTTGGAAAATCCTCGTTGAACAAAACTATTATAGATGAGTGGAAGAAAAAATCGATTTTTTTGAACTTCCTTATTGGAAAGATCTCTTAGTGAGACACTTTTTGGATGTGATGCACATTGAAAAGAATATATGTGACAGCCTTATTGGTACATTACTGAATATCCCAGGGAAAAAAAAAGATGGTCTCAAAGTTAGAGAAGACTATGCTAAGATGAATATTAGGTCTAAGTTGCAACCACAAGTTAGAGGAAAACGTACATTTTTACCACCTGCTTGCTATACCTTATTCAGGGAGGAGAAAGTCATCGTTTGTAAGTTTCTTCGTGATGTCAAAGTTCCTGAGGGATACTCTTATAACATTAGCACCCTTGTTTCATTCAAAGACTTGAAGTTAGTAGGCCTAAAATCACATGAATGTCATGTACTTATGCAACAACTGTTACCTGTGGCCATTCGTTCTATATTGCCTAAGGATGTGAGATATACTATAATCATGCTTTGCTTGTTTTTTAAGAAGTTATGCAGCAAGGTGATTGATCGCGATGAGTTACCAGATCTACAAAAGGAGATTGTTGTGATTCTTTGTAAATTGGAGACCTATTTTCCACCTTCTTTCTTTGACATAATGGTGCACTTGTCTGTTCACTTGGTACGAGAGGTAGAGCTGTTGGGGCCGGTTTATCTTCATTGGCAGTTTCCGTTTGAGCGAAATATGAAAGTTTTAAAGGGATACGTCATGAATCGACAATACCCTGAAGGTTGCATTGTTGAACGATATATGGTTGAAGAAGCTATTGAGTTACGTACTGATTACTTATCAAATGTCGAACCCATTGGTCTCCTAAAGTTGAGAGAGTCGGGTGAATTGAACTGGAAAGGAACAACGGGGTTTATGGTAGTTTCTATTGATCGTGAGAAGCATTGGAATCTAGCACACCTATACGTTCTTCAAAATATGGATGAAGTTGTTCCATACTTAGAAGAACACATGGACTATGTGAAGAACAATAATCCTAGAAAACCAGACAAACGGATTACAAGAGAGCATAATAAAACCTTCATTGGTTGGTTTAACGATCGAATTAGTCAACTAATCACATCAGGAAAAGAAGTCTCAAATATTCTAAAAGATTTGCATCGGGGACCAAAGTTTCAGGTTATGAGCTATACCGATTTTGTCATCAACAACTACACTTTTCACACAAAGGCTCAATTTGATAAAAGCAAAACACAAAATTGTGGAGTGAGTCTAGAAGCAAATGCCGTGCACGTTTCTAGTGCAAAAGACAAGAATGCTATATATGATAGCATGTCTTATTATGGTGTCATTGATCACATATGGGTGTTGTTATATTCAAAGGAGTTAACAATTCTAGTATTTCATTGTACATGGGTTGATAGCAATAACGGAGTGAAAACTGATGAGTTGGGATTCACTTCAGTTGCTCTTGATAAGGTTGGACATCGAGATGATCCATTCATGCTGGCGTCACAAGCAAGACAAGTATTCTATGTACCCGTCCTTCTTCAACCGGGCTGGTCGGTGGTGTTGTCTACGTCGAAGAGAGGTATAGGGGAAGAAATTGATGAGTTTTGTGAAGAGACTAGTAACACAACAAGCAAAAAACGAAAAAATAATAAGTATAATAAAATAGTCACTTATTCTTTTGACTAGATATTTTAGGAAATTTGACTTCTTTGATATGTTCATAATTTTTTGTTAGGATTTTTTTTTTGGATATTTAATTTTGTTTTACTGAAGTAGTCACACAAATTTTTTTAGTAATACAACACTTATTCTTTTGGTTCATTAATGAAATATTCACTTATTTTGTTTTAGTAATATGAGTCTTCTAGTTATCGATATAAATCTAATGTTGAGCAGAAATTATCAATCCTCACAAATGTTGAATGTATGTGCACATCAGAGTACTATTCTAGCTTTCTTCTGATTTTTTCCTTCTGATTATGTTTTAATGAATTATACATTAACACCTTGTCTTTATGCAGACATATGGCTAGAAAGCGTAAGAATCTGGCCACAGAACCGGCTGCAGAAGCTCCTGCTGATGTTCCTTTCAAAAAGACCATTCAGACGAGAGGTGCTACACTGGCCACAGAACCGGCTGAGCCTGTTGCAGAAGGTCCTGCTGATGTTCCTTCAAAAAAGAACAAGAGGACAAAAAGAGAAAATTTGGCCACAAGAAAACCATCAGAAGCTCCTACTCGTACCTTCTGAGCCAGCTGAAGAAACTCCAACACCATGTCCTTCCAAAAAGACCATTAGGACGAGAGGAGCTTCATTGCTAAAGGGTTTTACAAAGACCATTGGAGAAAGAAAGCAATTTGAGATAAGTTTTAATAACAAGGGTCAACCAATTGGAGAAAATGCATCTAAATTATCAACCTTAATTGGAACCGTAGCAAAGAGAATAGTGTCAATCACCATTGATACTTGGAAACTGGTACTAGACAAGGACTTGGATCATATTTGGGATAATGTTGCGGTAAAAAATACTTCTTTATATACAAACTACGCAGCATCTATTCCATTTTTAGTTTTATCGTAACACACTAATTTTCCGTATATTGTAGGATGTTTTCATAGTTCTTGAAATGTATAAGGAATGTGTGTGGAAAAAGGCAAATGCTTTGTGGAATACCTTCAAAAAGGACTTGCGAAAGAAGTATTTGAAAGACAAGGATCCTTCTGATATTCCGGTTACCCCTCCTCCAATTTATGGCTCATACATCAGTCAAGAACAGTGGACACAATTTATCAGAATAACTCAATCTGCAGAGTTTCAGGTATATATTCTTTTCCAGATTGTCATGTACTTATGATATTTGTTGTCAATGAATACGATGTTTAATGGAATTTGCTTTTTTCAAAATAGGCTAAAAGTGAAAAATATAGAGAACTCTCAATGCTGAATGACAATACATACAGGGGGTCTAAGGTTGGATATGCTCGATTGGAAGATAAATATGTAAGCACACAAGCTTTGACCTTGTAAAATTACCCGTTCCATATTTTCGTTTACATTAGAATATATGTCATTATATAAGCTTTGACCTTGTCTTATATTGATTATTTAGAAGCGTACACATAACATGGACGTCTCTTCCAATGCATCCCGAGCAATCCTGTACAAAGAGGCCAGGAAACAAAAAGATGGATCCTACGTTGAGAAATCACAAGAAGTGATTGGAAAAATAGTAAGTGTACTTGTGATTAAAATTTTAAACATATTGTTCATCGATACACTACACATTGTTGATATTAGTACGAACATAATATATTGTTGCCTTATAGAAAGCATATTAGCATAAGTAGTTCTTTTGACATGAAAATCTGCATGAACAAAAGATGGACTAATTTCTGACTTATGCACTTCCTGTTGATATTCTATTTTCTTTATTATGTGCAAATATGATGAACTTGAAATGTTTTCAAGTTGGATGGAAACAAAGTCCTCAAAAACTAATTGGTTGGATGAAGTTGAGTAATGAATTCATGAGAACAATGTGCTTTATGTTTTTCTATATATATTGTAGGATGAATATCTCGAGAAAGAGAGCACTGGAGAATTTGTTAGAGTTGGGCACAAAGAAGTTCTAGCAATGGCCTTGGGTAAGGTAGATCACCCAGGACGTGTTATAGGGGTCAGTCAGGACGTACATGTTAGTGGATACTTTGGCCACGCATCTCGTCATGCATCTTCATCATCTGGAGTGAATGTAGGAGAAGCTGCAATTATTGAGGCAACAGAAAGGATTAAAGCAAGCATGAAGGTTGAAATTGAATCTGTATTTGGTGAAACTAAACGATTTATCGAGGCTTTATTAGAGGAGAGAAAACAATATTGTCCAGATAAACCACTCTCTAAAATGCCTTCAATCTCTATTACCCTGGATACTGATCCTACTCCTGAAACTGTTAAAACATCTTGCACTACCATTAAGGAAATTGCACCTCCTCAAGCTGTAAGTGTTTCTCCAAAAAAGGTAGAGGTAAGTCTCAGTCATTGATCTCAAAGTTATATATATATATATATATATATATATATATATATATATATATATATTTTACTTCTTTAATTCTAAACATTACTTTTTTTATGATTCTAATCATTCTAAAATATATGGATGGAGTGAATGCAAGTTATTTGTGGACGACTGTGACATGGAGGTAGCAACAGGATTGGTTTATCATTCCTCTACCGGCACCATAAACTTGCACAATCGACCATTGAAGAAAGGTCAAGTGAAGGTCGAAATAATTACGATTATGCAAGCTCAAGGCGGGGTGATAGTTCCATTCCCTACTGAAGAAGTTTCTTGCATGTCAAAGCTGTAGGACAGTATATGGCATGGCACGGCACGGTAATCTGTCAAATCTCCTCATCTTATGTGCATATTCAAAGTACAATATCCTTCAGTTTTGCTTTACAAATTTATAAGGACGAAAGGACAATGTTTTAATGAGTAGGAACCAAAGAGCCCTGCAAAAGGATCAAGGAACAAACAAAAGTCAAAGGTAGATAAAACACAACAGAAAATGCCGTCTAAGTCTATGTCCCTAGATCCTGATCCTACTCCTAAAAGTGGTAAAAAAATCTTGCACTACCATTAAGGATATTGCACCAAACCAAGATTTAAGTTTGTTTCCATATATGGTAGAGGTAAGTCTTAGTCATTGATCTCAAAGTTATATATATATATATATATATATATATATATATATATATATATATATATATATATATATTACTTCTTTAATTCTAAACATTACTTTTTTTTTATGATTCTAATCATGCTAAAATTTAGGGATGGTGTGAATGCAAATTATTTGTGCCCGACTGTGACACGGAGGTAGCAACAAGATTAGTTTATCATTCCTCTTCAAGCCCAGTAAAATTGCACAATCAACCATTGAAGAAAGGTCAAGTAAAGGTCGAAATAGTGACATTTATGCAAGGTCAAGGCGAGGTGGTAGTTCCATTCCCTACTGAAGAAGCTTATTTCCTGTTAGAAGCTGTAGGACAATATATTGCATGGCCCGACCATCTTGTGTTTCCCATCATGGTAATCTGTCAAATTTCTTCATCTTATGTGCATAGTCAAAGTACAATACACTACTGTTTTGCTTTACAAATTTATAAGACAACGTTTAATTGAGTAGGAACGAAATAGCTCCCCACAAATATCGAGCAACAAGCAAAAGGAAAAGGCATTAACCAAACAACCTTCTTCCGAACCAAAGGATCAAGGTTCTGTTTTGGCTTTGGTCGATGACTTTCGTTGGCTGCTAGATGATTTTTCCAGATGGTTCTACTGAAGAGATTAACATTCCAGAGGAGGTTTTCAATCGATCAAATCTTGATATCTCCATTGGCAAGAATGAAATTCAGATATGGCTAGACAAGCAAGAGCTACAAATGTGTCATATATCAATATATATGAGGTTAGTTTTCACTATATTTAACTTAGTCTATTTTTCTTTATTTCATGCTTACATTATTTTATCAATGTAGATTTCTCTCGGAGACACATTGTCAATCAACTAAAACATTCGGATTTCTTTGTCCAATGTTAATTTCTTCCAAAAGTCGTGGTGGTATGAGAATCAAAGAACATGCTACTTATATTGTTGGGGCCATGAAAGGCGATATCGAAAACCGAATATTTTTTGCTCCATATTATGTTGGGTTAGTATTGTTCTATTTATTCCTTTTATATGTGCATACGCTCTTATAAATAATTACTTATCTCTGTAAGTATAGGAATCATTGGGTGTTTTTGATTTTACACCCTCACAAAGGGTTTGTGTATTGGATTGACCCGTTGCATGGACAACAAAATGATGATGCTGAGCAATTAGTTTATTTTGTAAGTTTTTCGTACTATTTTCTACATATAAGTAATTTCGTATATTGTATTAAAACCATTACTTTTTATCTTATTGTGTAGGGTTTATACTTTGAAATACACTAGTTTGGGACTAAAAAAACCTCGAAAAATTACTCTGTGGCAGTCCATAAAGTTCAATCCTAATATCTTCTCATATTTTTTATCAGTTATAAGGCACAAAAATTTACATTTGACGTATTATGTATATCACTAGTTTAATATATGTTTTTTCTTGATCTGTAGTGTCCGCAAACTCCAAACTTGAATGATTGTGGATATTATGTGTTGAGATTTATGCGCGATATCATATTAAGAAGAAGTCCCAGTGTCCCAAAGATTGTACGTTTTGACATATTTTAACATTATTTTGGCTTTTCATTTAATATTATTCTCATGAGTGTAACACCCCGAATCCGCGGGACTCGGGATGTCACATTGGGCTAGGATCTCACAATGGATCCTGACCCTAGCCTGACAACAAGTTCACTGGACCTTACAACATGGCACTGACAGATATAAAACAAATACATAAAACAATATAAACTGTACGACCCAAAGTAAACAACAACATAGCCGAGTATATAAAACGACATCCTCACATAGGAGGTACAAAAGATCATCCTCACGCAGGAGGGGAAACACAACAACCCCAAACCAACCACCTAATGTACGAGAGTCCTCGGCCTGTCACCCTGCCAGATCACCCAGTAGCGCCTAACCTGTAAACATCTACAACACGGTATGAAACCGTTAGCTAACCATACATATATGAGGTAATGCATAAGCACAAGCACAATCATGAAAGATAAACACATCAGCATGCTATCACACATTTACCCATTTATTATCTTTATATAATAACCATTCACTCAAAAACCGTATATATATAGATAGATGAAAGTATGTGACACGAGGACCGATACATCCCCGCCTCTGAGTACAATGTCCAGCTGTACGAGTATCGGTCACACAATCCATGTACCCTATGGGAGTGGATTGCGCCCTTCCAGTAAACTAGTCTCGCCTGACATCAGAGAACCTCCCAAACTCCACGGCGGGATGAAAGGGAAAGGTTATCACAGCCACGCAGTGGGGCAGTCAATAGAACATAGGTCAATAAAAACGACAACTCATGCTATCATAGCAAACATATAAAGCACACACCACTCATGCAAACACCCAATATAGGGATGGTAGCTAAGTAAGTCCTACGGACTTACCTCAACCTCGTACAAACTCAACCACGATCACCTCTACACTGGAGGGACAACACGGCCTATAAAAAGGCATAAAGAGATATATCAACCTCTATTCATCAAAGGGGTCACACCTAGACCCAAAGGGATCCATAAGGATCATACTCAATCTATGAGCCTCACAACCAACTAAACCTCAATATCTCAGCATAACTCACAATTCC
The DNA here is from genome assembly GCA_033239045.1 of Fagopyrum esculentum. Lineage (NCBI taxonomy): Eukaryota > Viridiplantae > Streptophyta > Magnoliopsida > Caryophyllales > Polygonaceae > Fagopyrum > Fagopyrum esculentum. The sequence continues at coordinate 41,983,583 of BSUD01000007.1, read as the reverse complement.
TCAAATCTCAAGGTAGTATCTAATCAACATTCTTCAATCTCAATTTTAATCCTAATTTAATTAATTAACCTTTAATTAATTAATTAGATTTCGCCAGAATAACGTTTTGCCCGCAGGCAATTTCTAAACCCCCTGTCATCAGATTTCATCAAACAAGAACCCATAATCACCAGAATAATATAACGACCATAATGGAATTTCTAATTGTCCTATTTGACAAGCCTAAAGTCAATTTAGGCCAAATCGCAGTACGGAAAACGAATAAATTCATAACTTATTCGTTACTAACCTGATTGACGATCTGAAAGAAGATTCGGAATCACAACGACGCAGGCTACGCATGGACATCATCAAATTCATCGGAATCTGAGGGACGGAACCGTCCTGGTGACATATATGCTCGACCAGCCCTCCATATACTCGGAAATGCAGAAACTCGGTACCGTTATGAAGAGAATGAAGAGAGGAATCCAGAAACTCAAACGGAATTGAAATCGGATTAGAAACGGAGAGTAGATCTGAGTTTGAAGGTTGAGAGAAATCAGAGCTTTTACGAGAAAACGTGAAATGAAATGAATTAATAAAGGATTTTCCGCTATTTATAGTGAAGACGATAATTATCCTTTAGTAAAGTCGATAATTATCCTTTAACCGATCCAAAGGCGGGTCGAACCTCTTTCTCCAAACTTCTCAAGATTGGAACATTAAATCTGGAATATTGTAGGGATAATTATTAAACAACTGCCTCGGAAAAAGTGTATTCCTAAGCCGTCTTTCTTAGCCGTTGAGAAACGAAATAGCGACTCTTTTGGCCGTTTTGCCTCTCCATGTTATTTCATATCTAAGACATATCCGATGTCCTGATCATTTCTCTCAACTGCATTTTTATTAATTGGAGCTCCCAAATGCTCCAAATAACACCGGAGGGTAAAAATAATTACCCGGGGGAAAAAGTAAAAATTTTCCCAAACGTCCAAAATTACGCCAGGAACATAACGGTGGGACTCTTACTCATCACTTGCGAAATCTTCGCAATTTATATGTCAATTACTATCAACGATTAAGTTAATCAACATTAATTAGAATTCGGAAATCCTAGCTATTACATCACACACCCCTAAAAAAAAGTTTCGTCCCGAAACTTGAACAATTCCCAAATCCTCTCGGACCCATACGCCGAGGTATAACTCTCACTCTTTCTATCGGAGGTATCACATCTTCGTTCAAAAGATCACAACCTATAACAATCTATAACCTCAAGTATAAACATGGAGGAATCATCATCTCCAGGAAAAAGGGCCATAGCGCTACCCAAAGGCGTAGAGGAATCACGTCTCTCGCCATACCACATCACAAGGCATAGAGGAAGCACATCTCTAGCCAAAACATATCACATGCATAGAGGAAATACGTCTCTAGCCAACCCATAAACATATATATCGCATGGAGGAATCACATCTCCACTGAACTATGTCCATCAAGGTAGCATGGAGGAAAGAACCATCTCCAGCTGAATCCTAATCCCACTCAAATAGCATGGAGGAAAGAACCATCTCTAGCTATAAATATAATCATAGTCGGGTAGCGTGGAGGAAGTAATCATCTCTAGCTATAACATACATCACGCTAGCACATCAAGATCTACTAAGATCATAAATCACATCACAACTAGCATGGAATAACACATCAAGGCATATAAGCACATAAGCACAACATTCATCAAGATAGCACTAAGATCTACTCGTGCTCCCACAAATGGGTCTGTCCCAACATATACTCTGGATAGTTCCTCAGGACACTATCCTCAGTCTCTCACATAGCCTCTTCAGGTCTTCATCTCAACCATAATATCCTCAATATGGGAATGTCTTTCGAATGCAAGCGTTTCATATCTTATTCCAAGAATGTAATCAGATGCTAAACAACGATGTGGTTCAACTTAACCACTAGATCATTATAACTCACAAAGTGTTTCCAACCTGGTATATACTTCCTCAGTTGAGACACAGGAACACTGGGTGAACATCCACCAACTTCAGAGTGAAAGCTAAACATCATGTTGCCTTCACAAAACTGATCAAGATCTCAAGTAACCGACATATTGGAAACTCAGTTCCCCTTTCCATAATACACAACTAACGTCTCACAGCTGAGATACCTCCAGCCGGACATGAACTCTCACTTGAACCTTAGAGGTTAACGCCTCTTGTCTACATATAGTATCTGGCGACTTTGTAAAACCAGCATTCTTCTTTCAATCAACGTTACTTGAACTATAAAATCCTGAATCTGGTCAGGTGTTATAACACTACTACTGCTAGATTACTTCTAGCATAAGGATATACGACATCTATGTCTATATATATTGCCTCTTAGGGCCATCCCAGAAAGATGCACGTCCTTCATTGTTATATAATAAACTCATTAATGGAAGGTAATATAACCATCCACGTTTCCCATTCAACTTACAACTTATAATAGACCTTTAAGATCTAGATGATCCTCTCTAACTGACCATCTGTTAGGGGTGAAGTGTAGTCATGAGGTACAAACTCGTCCCCAAAGCAGTCTGAAACTGCCTAAAATCTCAAAGTAAAAACATCCATCTCGATCAGAAATGATCGTTCTCGGTATACCATGGAGTCTCACTATCTGTCTAGTGTACTCCTCAACCAATTCATTCACTAGCCACGTCCTTCTGATAGAAATGAAACGTGCCGGTTTCATTAATCTATTACCAACAATCCAAATAACATAAATCTTCTACAGGGTCACAATCCCATAACAAAGTCCATAAAGATGTCCTCCCAAATTCTACTACTGCACTGGTAGTGGGTGGGGCTTATCTCTAGATCGGAAATACTCTATCTGGACCTGCTGACATGTCACACACTATATCACAAATCTGGTTATATCGGCTTCATACAATATAATCGTCTCATCTCGTGGTACATCTTACTCGTACCTGAATGTACTGAATAAGGCGTACAATGGGTATACGTAATATTCTGTCTCCATCTGCATCAGCAGGAACACAAAAGCGGTCATAACTCTTCATCAGTCCATCTACTCCTATGGAGAACTATGGTGCCTCAGTACGAGACATCCTTTCTCTAAACCTTGTCAAGGCCCGGAAGGTCTCCTGCTTCTGTTGGACCTCATCCAACAAACCAGGTAGAACCTCTGAGGTATAAATGGGTATCCTTATCAAGGAACTGATTGTCCAACTCTAGCCAAGCTAGATCTCTTTGAAGCTGAGGTTGAACTATCAGTCTCACAATCATCTTCTCTTGGAGCGTCTTTCCATTCAAGTTATCGGCGATAACATTCAACTTCTCTGAATGATATGAAATCTTCAAGTCAAAGTCTTGATCAACTTAAGCTCTTAACACTGGCGGTTATTCAACCCCTATTGCATAAAATATACTTCAGATTTCTATGATCTAAAGAAAACGATATGAAGATAACACCGGTACGGTCTTCAAAACTTAAAGGCTTGAACTACCACTACTAACTCTAAATCATGAGTCAGGTAGTTCTCATCATACGTTCTCAGTTGTAAACACACATATCAATAACCCTACTCATCTGTAGTAATACACATCTTAGACTTAGTTGGGATGTATCACCGTAAATCACGGGATCCCAAAAATCTTCTCACTAAAACAGAATGGAAGCAAAGGTCAAATGCCTCCTCAACTCTTCAGAACTTAGACACACTGCTTTCATCACGTAGTTATGGTGGTCTTCTCAAAAGACTCGCAAATGAATACGTAATCATATAAAATCCTTCCTCAAAGCATTGGTAGCAATCGGATGAGTCGAGAAAACTACGTATTCCTTAATGTTCATTAGTATCTCCCATGTTACAACATACTTAATTCTCGCCAGGTCAACCATGATCCCACTGGTGGAGACAACATGGCCTAAAAAGGCTACCACTGGCATCTCAACTTACGCTTAGAGAGCGTAGCATACAACCCTCTATCTCTCGAAATCTGTAGAACGGTCCTCAGACGATCGGTCTACTATTCTCTGCTATGAGAGTATACCGACATGTCATCCATGGAGTCCACCACCAACTAATCAAGGAAGTCGATGAAGATACTATTCATCAACTCCATAAAAACTACTAAAACATTCGTCAACCCAAATGACATCACTGCAAACTCGTAGTGTCCATAACGGGTATGGGATGCTATCTCATACACATGCTGCTCTCTCATCCATGACTAGGGATATCTTGAGCATAAAGGAATCCCGAAAACACAATTGCTTCTTGAAGTTAACTCGTCAGGTCGTCAATACGGAACATGGAACCCACTAGGGTAAACCCGTTTCAGTAAACTTTTCAAGTTATCAGTACAATATCTCAACAAGCACCATAAAGTGTGGCTTTCCCATTCAATCTTGTATCATACTTCAACTCGATAACAATGTCCACACTCCGTTGAGGTGGCAACTAGACGGTTCAGTAACACGTCTATAAACTCATAAACAACTGGAATACCTTCAATTGTTGGACTATCTCGCTCCTTTATGGTATAAAACTAGAAGGTGTCACATCCCTGTGCTATCAGCTCGCTGCTCGTACAGTCCTGATGACAAACCCGTCTCTTCAAAGGTCTTAACCTCAAAAGACCTCTATTTAACTCAACTCAGTAAAGACTATAATAGTCTTACTATTAAAAGCTAACACCACATGATATCTATTCATCCAAACCATACACATAATGACTTCCTCATGCACTTACGACATGACCAAGAAATCTACAACCATACACGGGTCCCTGAAATAAGGGAACAAACACGCATCTCACGGGTATCTCAGACCCAAAAAGGTAATCTTGTAAAGGAAAATCCACCTTCTACTATACACAAAAAGTCAACCATTAACGCATGCATCGAAAGACATGAAGTGCATAGCACTCACAACAAGCAAAACTCCACCAAGTAAACCATTAACGAGAATGATACCTATAACAGCTAACACTCGTAGCTCCACTACATATCATCACTCAATGTCAGATCCATGCTCCTCAGGTATCACTGAGGTCATTACTATAGCCTCCACTTCCACTCTTTCTGCACCGGAAAGAGGAAGGTCTTGCTGGGAAGAAACACCACCGTGCTGACAAAAAGGGCCAGATGGCATAGCTCACCACAAGTGAAACAAGCTATCAGTGCCAAAGGGCACACAGAACGCAAATGATCTGGATAGCCACAACTGAAACATAATCATCCCATCCTTGCAACCTGTGCAACTGAAGGGTAACTCGACCTTCGTCGTCCACCTGGAATGATCTCACTCTTGAAGGGAACCTGTAAAGGCAATGCCTTGCCCTGTCGACAAAACTTCTCTCTATGCCCTGCTTTACCACACGTAAAGCATATGATGGGCGCCTTTGGGCACACAACTCGCCAGTGTCCCAACTTCCACGCAATTAAAACACTGTAGTCCCTTGCCAGTCATCTTCATGGCCAAAGGATCACTAGATTGTCCTGATATCGGACTTAGTTCCCCATTCATCATCTTTGCTTCTCTAGTAACTAATACAGTCCATTGCTTCTTTCCGGATCCAGAAGCTTCAGTTGATCTCACAATTGTTGGTAAATCCGGTGTGGATCTACCCGCTATCACCGCTTGATATACTTGTTACATATATTCTTGAAACTCGGATCTACTCATGGAGACACGATCAGCCTCTTCAAAATCGTTATTTGCCATAGGCGAAACAACAGCGGAAACTGGTCCCTAACTTATCACCACTGGAGGAAGAGGGGGGGTGTACCCCTACCTCATCCCACTACAGATACTACTCTAGTCTGAGTCATCTGTAGGACATACACACCTAATCTTATAAGGCTATATATATGCCATATGTATCGATATGTATATAATAAATCCACATAATCCATAGTACACACAGATATATATACATATCTACGCTGCAGAGATCCATGACAGAGGTGACGACTTCTCGTACATTCTATCCCAAAACCACACTTAAAACCAAAACCTTTGAAAACGTCAGATCCCATGTGAGCTCTGTTTATTTTACCTATCAAACCTCATTGCAGGTAGCAAGTGCCATTGTTGTCAACCTGGGCTCTGATACCAACTCTGTAACACCCTGAATCCGCGGGACTCGGGATGTCACATTGGGCTAGGATCTCACAATGGATCCTGACCAAGCCTGACAACAAGTTCACTGGACCTTACAACATGGCACTGGCAGATATAAAACAAATACATAAAGCAGTATAAACTGTATGACCCAAAGTAAACAACAACATAGCCGAGTATATAAAACGACATCCTCACATAGGAGGTACAAAAGATCATCCTCACGCAGGAGGGGAAACACAACAACCCCAAACCAACCACCTAATGTACGAGAGTCCTCGGCCTGTCACCCTGCCAGATCACCCAGTAGCGCCTAACCTGTAAACATCTACAACACGGTATGAAACCGTTAGCTAACCATACATATATGAGGTAATGCATAAGCACAAGCACAATCATGAAAGATAAACACATCAGCATGCTATCACACATTTACCCATTTATTATCTTTATATAATAACCATTCACTCAAAAACCGTATATATATAGATAGATGAAAGTATGTGACACGAGGACCGATACATCCCCGCCTCTGAGTACAATGTCCAGCTGTACGAGTATCGGTCACACAATCCGTGTACCCTATGAGAGTGGATTGCGCCCTTCCTGTAAACCAGTCTCGCCTGACATCAGAGAACCTCCCAGACTCCACGGCGGGATGAAAGGGAAAGGTTATCACAGCCACGCAGTGGGGCAGTCAATAGAACATAGGTCGATAAAAACGACAACTCATGCTATCATAGCAAACATATAAAGCACACACCACTCATGCAAACACCCAATATAGGGATGGTAGCTAAGTAAGTCCTACGGACTTACCTCAACCTCGTACAAACTCAACCACGATCACCTCTACACTGGAGGGACAACACGGCCTATAAAAAGGCATAAAGAGATATATCAACCTCTATTCATCAAAGGGGTCACACCTAGACCCAAAGGGATCCATAAGGATCATACTCAATCTATGAGCCTCACAACCAACTAAACCTCAATATCTCAGCATAACTCACAATTCCTCAAATCTCAAGGTAGTATCTAATCAACATTCCTCAATCTCAATTTTAATCCTAATTTAATTAATTAACCTTTAATTAATTAATTAGATTTCGCCAGAATAACGTTTTGCCCGCAGGCAATTTCTAAACCCCATGTCATCAGATTTCATCAAACAAGAACCCATAATCACCAGAATAATATAACGACCATAATGGAATTTCTAATTGTCCTATTTGACAAGCCTAAAGTCAATTTAGGCCAAATCGCAGTACGGAAAACGAATAAATTCATTACTTATTCGTTACTAACCCGATTGACGATCTGAAAGAAAATTCGGAATCACAACGACGCAGGCTACGCATGGATAGCATCAAATTCATCGGAATCTGAGCGACGGAACCGTCCTGGTGACATATATGCTCGACCAGCCCTCCATATACTCGGAAATGCAGAAACTCGGTACCGTTATGAAGAGAATGAAGAGAGGAATCCAGAAACTCAAACGGAATTGAAATCGGATTAGAAACGGAGAGTAGATCTGAGTTTGAAGGTTGAGAGAAATCAGAGCTTTTACGAGAAAACGTGAAAGGAAATGAATTAATAAAGGATTTTCCGCTATTTATAGTGAAGACGATAATTATCCTTTAGTAAAGTCGATAATTATCCTTTAACCGATCCAAAGGTGGGTCGAACCTCTTTCTCCAAACTTCTCGAGATTGGAACATTAAATCTGGAATATTGTAGGGATAATTATTAAACAACTGCCTCTCCATGTTATTTCATATCTAAGACATATCCGATGTCCTGATCATTTCTCTCAACTGCATTTTTATTAATTGGAGCTCCCAAATGCTCCAAATAACACCGGAGGGTAAAAATAATTACCCGGGGGAAAAAGTAAAAATTTTCCCAAACGTCCAAAATTACGCCAGGAACATAACGGTGGGACTCTTACTCATCACTTGCGAAATCTTCGCAAGTTATATGTCAATTACTATCAACGATTAAGTTAATCAACATTAATTAGAATTCGGAAATCCTAGCTATTACAATGAGCTTAGCAAAGTTGATTTCCGATATTTTTACAGTGGTATGGGAAAAAAGATACTTACTCGTATGATGATATTGAAGAAGTTCGTAAGGAGTGGCTGGAATATTTGCTTCAACTAATCTTTTAGGTATGAAATTCGAAACCTTTTATTGCATTTAGGAAGTTTCAAAGCAGTGAAAGTGACGACTTCAAAACTTGATCTTTTGTAAGGCTTCATGATATCTCCGGCAAAAACAGTGCAGATTTCATCACCGGTTATCTTCTACTTGATGTGCATTGCTAGGATGATGAATATATCTTTTGAAGATTGTGAACATTGAAATCTTTATACACTTGGTGACATTTAGTTTTTGAATCATGACTTTGAATTATGTTTGTGAATTTGGTTATCTTCGGATGTGATATTGGTGATAACACAACTGCAGTGAATGTTTTGAATGTTTTAAGTTAAGTACAGACTTTGACATGTTTGTGAATTGAATTGGTTGCTGAACTTCTTTCTGCATTTGGGACAGGTTCAATTTGTGAATGCCATGAAAAACGTACAGAATCCGGACATTAAATCCGGATTAAATAATTCAGAATAGTCTCATCATAAATTTTATACATTATAACACGGATCTTCATTTTAAGGATTATTAGGTATTCACATACTCTAATAACCCGGATCCTACCATCCGGGTTATTTATTGGTTTATGCTAACCCGCTTCCCAATATCCGGTTTTAATTATTAAAATGAACGGCATCAAATACCCCGGTTCATACCCGGTTATGTTACATTATCAAATACCCCGGGTTTATGGTTTCCGGGTTAGTTGATCATAATATATCCCGGCTGCCAATATTTGTACCAAAATTGAAGAACATAAAATAACTCGGATGTTGTTTTATACACGCTCGGGGTATAAAGTTTATTGACCAAATATTGCCCTGACCTTTACCCCGGTGGGAGTCCTGAGTATATTCTATCAAATGCCCAAGGTATCATCCCCTTTTTGTAGTAGTGAAAAGATGCCCCCAAAGCTGAGAGATCCGGGGTCATTTTGTATTCCAATAGGAGTTGGAGAAGTCACATATGATGCTCTTTGTGACTTAGGAGCAAGCGTAAGCATCATCCCGCTTGCCTTGTGTAGGAAGGTCGGTTTAGGTAAACCTAAACCAGTGAAGATGACGTTGTACATGGCAGATCGATCCATAACTAGACCCGTAGGTATCATTGAAGACGTCCCATTCAAGCTCGGTAAGTTTTATATTCCCATAGATTTCGTTGTGCTTGACATTCCTGCAGATTGTCCGGTCCCGATCATACTCGGAAGACCGTTTCTTGCAACCTCCGGTTGTATGGTGGATTGTAAGAAAGCTAGACTAGCCTTCGATATAGGAGAAGAGAAGGTTGAATTTGTTCTCTCAACCTTGGTGAAAGAGCCTGCACTTGGAGAGGACATGTTCAACATCTATGACAAAGAGGCATCTAGAGAAGAAGTGAGCTCGATCCTATTCAAAGATCCATTGCAAAAGGTTATAACCATGAGCATCATGGAAAAGGGAGAAGAAGAGGATTACAATGCTGATGTTGAAGCTTTGGAGGAGCTAAAAGAGGTACATAATGAAGAGTTCAAAAAATTCTATGATGGCTCGGAAAACAGAAGAAACCACGGTCAGTCGTGCTATTCCACAGCCGTGGTTCCTCAAACCCAACCCGTATAGTGTTATTTTGAGAACATCAGAGACTTCCACGCCCTAAACCACGGCCGTGGAAGTAACAGGTGTGCCGTAATTTTGGGAAATTCTGAGAATAATTTTGTCTTTCCTACAACCACTCTTGAGTCTTCTTCGACCACTCCCACATCCTTAGAGACTTCTAAGGAAGAATCGAGTACGCCTCAAGACGCATCGAAGGCACCAATTGCTTTGGAATTGAAACCTCTTCCCACACATCTTCGGTATGCTTTTCTTGGAACTAATTCTACCTTTCCCGTTATTGTTAGTTCCGATTTAAAGGAAGATGAACATAAGAAACTTATGAATGTTTTGAGGAAACAAAGTAAAGGTTTAGGCTATACCGTAGAGGATCTTGTAGGAATTAAACCATCTTTATGTATGCACTAGATTCTAATGGAGGAGGATTACAAGCCTTCACGACAACCTCAAAGACGGTTAAGCCCGGTCATAAAAGAGGTCGTGAAGAAAGAAATCATTAAGTTACTTGATGCAGGTATCATCTATCCTATGTCCGATAGCAAGTGGGTGAGCCCCATTCAAGTCGTTCTCAAGAAGGGAGGAATGACCGTTGTGACCAACAAGAACAACGAGCTCATACCTACAAGAACCGTGACGGGCTGGGGGATGTGCATTGACTACCGCAAGCTGAACAACGCAACTAGGAAGGATCACTTCCCACTACCATTCATAGATCAAATGCTTGAAAGGTTAGCACAACACTCCTATTTTTGTTACCTTGAAGGTTATAGTTGTTTCTTTCAGATTCCGATTCACCCGGACGATCAAGAGAAGACCACATTCACGTGCCCATGGGGTACGTTCGCTTATAGGAGGATGCCATTCGGACTTTGCAACGCTCCAGCCACCTTTCAAAGGTGTATGATGGCCATCTTCTCGGAGTATATTTTGGAAATCATGGAGGTTTCGATGGATGATTTTTCAGTTTATGGTTCCTCATTTGATAATTGTCTTGCTAACCTTTATCTTGTTTTGCAAAGGTGTGAAGACACTAACCTAGTTCTTAATTGGGAGAAGTGTCAATTCATGGTTAAGGAAGGCATTGTTCTAGGACATTTGATCTCTAATAGAGGGATCGAAGTTGACAAGGCTAAGATAGAGACGATAGAGAAGCTTCCTCCTCCATCATCGGTGAAGGTGATAAGAAGTTTCCTAGGACATGCATGATTCTATAGGAGAGGAAGCTAGAAGACTTTGGAGAAGTCAAGATGAGTTCGGAATCTTCGGAGCTCATCAAAACGATGACGGAGAAGATGCCCCCAAAGCTGAGAGGTCTGGGGTCATTTTGCATTCCAATTGGAGTAGGAGAACTCACATATGATGCTCATTGTGACTTAGGAGCAAGCGTAAGTATCATTCTGCTTGCTTTGTGTAGGAAGGTCAGTTTAGGTGAACCTAAACCGGTGATGATGACGTTGTACATGGCGGATCGATCCATAACTCGTCCCGTCGGTATCATTGAAGACGTCCCAGTCAAGCTCGGTAAGTTCTATATTCCAATAGACTTTGTTGTGCTTGACATTCCTCCAGATTGTCCGGTCCCGATCATACTCGGAAGACCGTATCTTGAAACCTCCGGTTGTATGGTCGATTGCAAGAACGCTAGACTAGCCTTCGACATAGGAGAAGAGAAGGTTGAATTTGATCTCTCAACTTAATTTGGTGAAAGAGCCAGCACTTGGAGAGGATATGTTCAACATCTATGATGAAGAGGCGTCTAGAGAAGAAGTAAGCTCGATCTTATTCAAAGATCCATTGCAAAAGTTTATAACCATGAGCATCACGGAAAAGGGAGAGGAAGAGGATTGCAATTCTGAGATTGAAGCCTTGGAAGAGCTGAAGGAAGTACAAGAGGAAGAGTTTAAAAAATTATACGATGGCTCGGAAAATGTGAGAAATCACGGTCAATCGTGCTATTCCACGGCCGTGGTTTCACCAAAACTGGCTGTAAACTGCTATTACGAGCACAACAGAGAGTTCCACGCCCTAAACCACGGCCGTGAAAGTAACAGTGGTGCCGTAATTTTGGGAAATTCTGAGAACAACTTCGTTCTTTCCACAACTACTCTTGAGTCTTCTTCAATTACTCCTACACTCTTAGAAACTTCTAAGGAAGCGTCGGACACACCTCAAGACTCATCAAAGGCATCAATAGCTATGGAACTGAAGCCACTTCTCACACATCTTCGGTATGCATTTCTTGGAACTAATTCTACTTTTCCCGTTATTGTTAGTTCCGATTTAAATGAAGATGAACATGAGAAACTAATGGTTGTTCTATTGAAACAAAAGAAATCCTTAGGTTATACCATTGAGGATCTTGTAGGATTTAAAACAAATTTTTTTGCATACACAAGATTCTAATGGAGGAGGATTTCAAGCCTTCACGATAACCTCAAAGCGGTTAAATCCGATCATGAAGGAGGTTTTTAAGAAGGAAATTCTTAAGTTACTTGACGTAGGTATCATCTACCTATCTCCAATAGCAAGTGGGTGAGCCCCGTTCAAGTAGTCCCGAAGAAAGGAGGAATGATGGTTATCACCAACAAGAACAACGAGCTCATTCCTACAAGAACCGTGACGGGTTTAAGGATGTGCATTGACTACTGCAAGCTGAACAATGCAACTAGGAAGGATCACTTTCCGCTACCATTCATAGATCAAATGGTTGAGAGGTTAGCACAACACTCCTATTTATGTTATCTTGACGGTTATAGTGGTTTCTTCAAGATTCCGATCCACCCGGACGATCAAGAGAAGACCACATCCACGTGCCCATGGGGTACGTTTGCTTATAGGAGGATGCCATTCGGACTTTGCAACGCTCCAGCCACCTTTCAAAGGTGTATGATGGCCATCTTCTCCGAATATGTTGAGGAAATCATGGAGGTTTTTATGGATGACTTTTCAGAATATGGTTCCTTATTTGACAATTGTCTTTCTAACCTTTCTCTTGTGTTGCAAAGGTGTGAAGACACTAACCTAGTTCTGAATTGGGAGAAGTGTCAATTCATGGTTAAGGAAGGCATTGTGCTAGGACACTTGATCTCTAATAGAGGGATTGAAGTTGACAAAGCTAAGATAGAGACTATGGAGAAACTTCCTCCTCCATCTTCGGTGAAGGGAATAAGAAGTTTCCTAGGACATGCTGGATTTTATAGAAGATTCATCAAGGACTTTTCTAAGATTTCGAAACCGCTAACTAATCTATTGATGAAGGATGCAGTTTTTGATATTTCGCAGGATTGTTTAGACGCATTCTATAAGATCCGGGAAGCTCTCATCTCGGCCCCGATTATCCAACCTCAGGACTGGAATCTCCCGTTCGAGGTTATGTGCAACGCAAGTGACGTAGCTGTTGGAGCGGTGTTTGGGCAAAAGAAGGAAGGCCGCACTCATGCCATCTATTATGCTAGTAAGACGCTAGATGAAGTGCAGCTCAACTACGCCACAATGGAAAAAGAGTTTTTAGCCATTGTATATGCATTTGAAAATTTTCGATCTTATCTTGTAGGAGCGAAGGTGATTGTATACACGGACCATTCAGCAATCCGGTATTTGCTCGCCAAGAAGGATGACAAACCGATGCTGATTAGATGGATTCTTCTCCTACAAGAATTTGATCTAGAGATCCGCGACAAGAAAGGCTAAGAAAATTCTGTTGCGGATCACTTGAGTCGTCTACCACACACCGACAGCGACGACCTACCCATTGATGACTCCTTCCCGGATGAACATTTACACATCATGGAAGAGTGCATCAACAAGATTTCTAGAGATCCTTGCCGGATCTACCTTGATTCCTTCAGCTGAAACAATGTGACCAAGGAATGCTACCTCGGACATCCAAAACTCGCACAAAGAGAGCTTGGCGTACAACTCTCTATCCTGTAAAACCTGAAGAACAATCCTCAAGTGGCCAGCGTGCTCCTCTTAACTGCGAGAGTAAACAAGAATGTCGTCGATGAAAACAACTACAAACTTGTCTAGGAAGTCGATGAAGATGTTGTTCATCAACTCCATGAAGACTGCGGGCGCGTTTGCAAGCCCGAATGGCAACACTACAAACTCGTAGTTTCCATATCTGGTTCGAAATGCTGTCTTAGCTACATCCTGCTCTCTCACCCTCAGCTGGTGATATCTAGATCTCATATTCATCCTCGAAAACACTGAAGCTCCATGTAGCTGATCTTAAACATCGTCGATACGGGGCAATGGGTACTTGTTCTTGATCGTCACCTGGTTCAGCTCCCGGTAGTCGATACATAACCTCATTGACCCGTCTTTCTTCTTGACGAAGAGAACTGGTGCGCCCCAAGGAGATACACTAGGGCGGATGAAGCCCTTCTCTGCTAACTCCTCGAGCTGCTTCTTCAACACAAGCATCTTGATAGGCGTCATACGATAGGGAACTTTAGAGATCGGTCTCGTACCGGGCTCTAGCTCGATAGCGAAGTCTACACTCCTTCGTGGGGGTAAACCTGATGGCTCTCCAAAGACGTCAGCAAACTCGCAAGCTACTGGAATCTCATCCAAAGTCGGATTCGTACTATCCTTCATGGCATAGCACCAATAAGCCTTGCAACCCTGACTAATAAGTCTTGTAACTCGTACTACACTGATGACTATACCAATCTTCCCGAGATCCCATCCTCGGAAGATCTCAACATGGCCTGCATCTGTAGTTACCGTCATTGTCCTCTTGCCGATGTCCAGAACTGCTCGATGTCGATCCATCCAATCCATGCCCAAAATAACTTCTTCATGTACTAAGTACATGAGGAAGAAGTTAGCTGGCCAATCGTGACCTCCCAATTTAAATGGGCAATCGCGAACCTCTCGAGTACCTCGAATCTTACCCCCATCGGGTAATCGTATAAAGAAGGGTCTACCTTCTACAGTAACTAAGGCCAATCTATCTACGCAAGCATCAGATATAAAAAAATGCGTAGCACCAGTATCGAAAAGAACTCTGACAGGAAAACCATTAATATGAATGGTACCTGTAGCTGATGGCGCCGTCAGCTCTACAACACTCCTTAACTCATATACTTTAGCTGGCGCATCTTTGGTGTCTGTAGATCCACCAACACGTCCTCTACCTCTCCCCTGTCCCGAAGTGGAACCTTGAGGAGCGGTAGAACCAGAAACTCTCTGTTGTTGTTGGTACTGTGATCTCTGTCCTCCTCCAACAACATTAGCAGGTGAAGAACCCTGCTGAGATAGCGCCTTGCCTTGACGGCAAAATGCAGCTTTATGGCCGGCCTTGCCATAAGAAAAGCAAGTCACTGCTGGCTTCTTGCAGTCAGCTCGGATGTGTCCAGCTACTCCACAGTTATGACACTATTGTGCTCTGTCAGAACTCTGTTGGAACCCATAACGTCTAGGCGTCTGACTACGTCCAAACCCAGTTGCTCCAGCTCCAGCACTAGCTTATCCAGTCTTCTATCTCTTCGTATGGCCTTTTTGCGTGAAGATCTGTTCTGAAATCCGGTCACTTCCTGAGCAAACTTCTTATTGACTCCAGCGCTAAATCCATGTGGTCTAGCCAAAGCTCAACTTCCGAACTTGCTCCATCTTAAGCTTTGACGTTCTCAACTACTCTCACGGGTATTGGTGGTGGTGGTGCAGGTCCTCTAGTCTTGTTAGCTTCTTGAACTCTCTTCACGTAATTGCAATATGTAGATACTTCGATGGTAACTTGACCAGACTCGAATGTTGGTACTCTCGGTACTCCAGAGTTCTCGATAGTCCTGTTCCCTGCTTCGGGAACACCTCTCTCAGCAACTTCTTCAGCAAACGCCTCAGCGATAGGCGGATCAGCAATTAGGGCTTGGGCCCGACCTCTAGCTAGTGGAGGTCCTTCTGCACGTTCTTGTCTACGAAGGGCATATGGAAGAGGTGGTCGACCCCTTCCTCGCCCTATAGAAGATGTAGTTCTAGTATGCGTCATCTACTATAAGCATAGATATATAAGACTATATACATAGGTATAAGGCCATGCTACAGTTAAATCATAATCCAAGAAAAGCGCATATAAAGGGCAACACAAGAAACTACACTGCTGAGATCCGTGGAGGTAGTGGTGGTCGCCCGTACATCTATCCCAGACAAACGGTTTAAAAACAAAAACCCCCTTTTGAAAACGTTAGACCCCTTGCGGGTTCTATTTGTTTATCCATCCGACCTGTAGAAGATTTCGAGTGCCATTGTTGCCAACCTAGAGCTCTGATACCATATTGTAACACCCCAAGTTCTGGGAACTCGAAGCGCTACGGGCTAGGACCGCACAATGGGTCCCGACCTCTCAGAGTAGCAACAACAAACCGAATCTTACAACAAGGCAGAGACAAATGAAAACCAAAACACAATATAAAACCAAAGGTTTAAACAAACAAAGCGAAAAAGACGCACATCCAAGTTCAAACAAAAGGGAAACAACAAAATAAACATAAACCCGATCCCGTCCTATAATGTACGGGAACCCCGGTTGACCACACCATCCGGATCACTCAGCAGCATCCTAAACCTGCGGAACATCTACAGCGACGGTATAAACCGTTAGCTAACATTCTATGTATAAGCAAGAGTGTAAAGGCACAAACCCACATAAGGTAATGAAAACATATAACATGGTTGCACACAACCGGTTATTATCTTTCTTAAAGGTTATCCATTACTAATTCAACTTCTTTTGTCACACGAGAATATCCCGAAACTCGCCTCCGCTTCCGTCTACCAATAGGAATAGATCAGTACTATCTGTTACCTACAGGCCTGGGTTGCAAGAGCACATTCTAGTCTCCTGGAGAACTAGACTAGTGGTCAGCACCCGGTTATAATACACTTGGGCCAATTAAGGTTATAAAGGGTGAATCCTATTTCCAATTATCCGTTATAACATGATAACAACACAAACAAGCCAAAACAATCCAACTAATACACGGAATGAAGCTAAGTAAGTCCAAGGGACTTACCTCACACGAAGGTAACACAAGAGATCGGCGAACAACTCAGAAAACACTCAAGGAAGCTCACTTTCCCTTAGGAAAGGAGCAAGGAAAGCCTGTACAAACAAGCAACATGGATCAGGAACGAAACGGTTGCTATAAGTCTATGACTTCTAGTCTTAAAGATCTCTAAGAGATCAACACATGTTAAGGGCTCAGCCTTTGTCTTACAACAACTCACGGGAACAAGGTACAACTTCAAGGAACCAAGGAAGGAACGAGGAAAGGAAAGAAGGAAGCAAATCACCAAAGATGGGAGTTACTGCAGAGAAACCGCAGGAGCGGTTGGACTGAGGCACGGGGGCGGCTGAATAGAGGCGCAGGGGCGGCTCTATGCATGCACAGGGGCGGATCTTCGTCAGAAGCTATTGTCGGGCTTCTCTTCGACAGATCTCACAGCAGGGGCAACCAAAGCTCGAACCTTTGGTTCCAACACGTCGAGATTCCACTCCAGAGAGCCTGAGAACAACGATACATCAAGACAACAAGAATCAAGGTTCAAACTTGATTCTTGGAGAAGAAGAAAAGGAGAGAAGAAGAAGAAAACAAAAGGAAGGAAGCATGCTGTAGTACAAGGACATAAGGAGGAACAAATGATGAAGAACTTACACGTTCAACAGGGTCGCATGAGGCAAGGGACGGCTGCAGCTCTCTAGGGTTTGAAGGCGATAGTAAGAAACGGGAAAAAGGAGGAAATGAGGGAATATATAGAGAAGGGTTGGAAGGGTAGAAGGAAAGGACGTCTAGGGTTAGGAGAATAGAAGGAAGTCGGGGCAAAAGCCCAAGGATGGAATAAAATAGGAGAAGACAAAGATAAAACAGCCCGTAGACGGGCTGGGCCTAGCCATACCTGCGGCTGGGCCGTGCCACGACCGCGGCAGCGAGGTTGAGCCACGCCACCGCGGGGGCGGTGAAGGCAAAAACCTAGGATCTTACAACAACAACATACAACCTTGTGTATGGAAAGTCTTGTCACTTACCGGTAGAGCTAGAACACAAGGTGTACTGGGTTGTGAAGTGGTTGAACTTCGGTATGAAGGAAGCGGAGGAGAAGCGCCTCTTGGACCTTAACGAGCTTGAAGAACTCCGCTTGAACGCCTATGAGAACGCAAAGATTTACAAAGAAAGGGAGAACCATTTGCATGATAAGCATATCATCCCAAAGGACCTCAAAGAAGGAGATCAAGTTCTCCTCTTCAATTCCAGACTTCAGCTCTTCCCAGGTAAGTTTAAATCTTGTTGGATTGGACCTTATTTGATTAAACATGTTTGTCCCCATGGCACAGTTGAAGTATGGGGTGAAAAGTGCGGAAGTTTCAAGGTGAATGGCCAACGACTTAAGAAGTACTCACCGGAGCTCCCAGCTGAGGAAATCGCTCCGATTGTCCTCGAATAAACTCCGGAACGGTCTAGCTACGGACCCAAAACAAAGCGCTTCTTAGAAGGAAACCCAAGGTATTGCATTTGCGTTTTTGTTTTTCCTTCTTAGATTAGTTTAGTTTAGTTGTTTTTGTTTTGTTTTCCCCTCGATACCTCCCGGTATGTTATGTTTTTGGATGTAGGAATAAGGAATGAGCAAAGGAAGGAAGAGAAAAAGTTCGAAAGAATTGACGAAACTTGGATTTTTGGCACACAACAGAGACTTCCACGCACAAAACCACAGCCGTGGAAGTAACAGATGGCCGTAATTTTCCAAATTCTGACACAAATCAGAGCAAATACATGGGTCCGTACAAAACCACGGCCGTGGAACACCTCGAGTGACCGTGGTTTTCCAAAAATTTACGGGCACTATATAACCTTCTTTCCTTCTCAAAAACACATCAACCCTCACCTTCCACGCCCAGAACCACACCCAAATCGCCGGCCACTTCTCTCATACCGTAATTCTTCGTCCGGAGCCCGATTCAATCGATTCTTCAACCAAAAGTGGAGCATTTTCAATCATCTACAAGATCCACGCATCAAACTGAGTGAACAATCCACATTGGAGAAGGATTTTGGATTTTTCAATTCCAAACCTAGGCTTTATTCTCTATTCTCCACTTAGTCAATTTGATTCAATTTCCTTGCAAGATTATAGGAGAACTGGACGAAATTGGATTTAGAACTAGTCTAGGGTTGTGATTGTTGAATTTGGTGTGAATTTGCTGAATTTTGAGAGAGACAGAGCAAATTAACGGGTCCGTACATTTCCACGGCCGTGGAATCCCAAGAACAGTGATAGCATGAATTATTGTCTATATTTTGGAACCTGTTTAGACGTTTTATCTTCAATAATCTGCATGTTCGGATGTATATTATGTGATTATATTGTTGTTTCATCTACCTTTGCGGAAATCGAGGTCTACACCAAGTTTCGTTGTAATCGTAGGTAAAATGGCACGTTTTGCATCAAAATGGAGCTAGAGGAGCTAAGGAGTCATTGGAGCTACATTCAAGAGCTTAAGGAAGAATCCAGGAATCATGGAAATGGATTGAAGATTCACTTTGGACCAGATTTGAGAGATTTCACATTCAGTTTAGAGTCACCTCGGTCAGCTACAGTACAATCTCGACCGAGGTGATCCAGAGGAGAGTCCCGACCGAGGCGAGCACCTTGGACGCGGTGAGATATATTTTATTCTTCGCTGAGATCTTTTTTTTTTGAAAGAGGATCTTATATTTTTAGGCTGGATTCCTGGAAGGAAGAAGATAATTCAGCTTATATATTTTACCTATTTTATGGGAAAATATCTTTCTAAGATCTTTTATCTTTAGGAAGTAATTTTCCTATAACAAGGGTTGGATTTTCCACAAATTCAACCGTGCTTATACAGCCGTTACACCCCGCTACAGCTGGGAGATTTGAAGAACCTTTTTCGAAGGTTGAAGGAAGATTGAAGGAAGGAAGTTGATAGCTTTTATAGCTTTTGTGAAGGGTTTTGTAAGATTCTCTTAGATTCCCTTCTTGGTGATTGTCTTGTTGGATTGTGATCCAAGGAACGCTTGTTTGTTTGATAATTGATTTAGTTATTGAAGCCTTTCTCTTAAGGTTTTTGTGTTCAATTATTCATTCTCTTCCCTTATATTTGATTATTGCTTTCATAATGATGAGTGGCTAATTTCTTTCTGTGATTCTAGGGTGATTGGCTGAAGGTTGTGGGAAAAACAATGATAGAATAATCTTAATCACAGTAGGACCCTGAAAGCTCGAGTCTTTATCCTTAACCCTAGAACATCGCGTTCAGTCGATGAACATCTCGGTCGGGGTGGAATTCGTCTAACCGAGGTGACTTATCTGATCCGAAACTAAGAGTTAAGTGTTAGAGTTTTCCAAATCCTATTCTTATTACACCTTTCCTGGTTCAATGCTATCCTAGGATGAGACTTACCCGGTAATTCCTTTGTTTGTTTACCCAAGATCATAAGTATAGGTAATAAAGGTTTATCCTTTATTAGGGTTTGAGTGTGCTTTCATTCCATCTTTGTGAGTTAGCCTGAGACTTACCCAGTAAAGGTTGATTCTATTCCCTTAGGTGGTGTGTTGGTTTGAGGTTATAGTTTTTTACCTTAATTCCTTGAGACTTACCCGGTAATAGGAGTTACGGTTTTGGATTAGTGAGTAGTGAGACTTACCCGGTGATCTATTCCACTTTAGTAATACCTACCCTTGCAAAAATCTCAGCTTTGTCCGCTTATCTTTAGATCTTTAGTTGGAACCACAACTAGATGCTTTAATCCCTAGAATTGCATATTTCCTTAATTGACTTTTTATCATCTTTGATTGCTTTAATTGCTTTTGTGGTTAGTAATTACATAGACTACCTACACCTGCTTTGTTTCACTAAGTCTCTATGATCGACCCCTGGAATTTCTTGCTTTTTACTACGATTGACCCATACACTATGGGTTGGCATCCTTGTTTTAAGTTTACATCTAGGGTTATAAATTTAAAGCTTGCACACACCGTTTGGAGCGAACAAGTTTTTGGCGCCGTTGTCGGGGACTTGGTCTAGACCAAGCCGGTTGCGGTTGGCTTTCGGGGCGCATGCCCCTGTTTCTACTAACCACTCTATTTAAGTGACTTTCGCAGGTTCTTTTTCTTAGGTTTATGCGAAGAACCCGCGCTGGGAAGGAAATCGTTCCTTACGATCCCGAACCAGAAAAGACATACAAAAGACGCTTGAAAGAAGCGAAGATGGCCAATCAGGATAATCGCGATCTTGAAGCCGAATTGAAGGAGGCGTTAGAACAACTACGCCTCAGCAAGGAAGAGCTGAGACTAGAAAGGGAAGAAACTCGCACAAGGACTGAGGCGATCGAAGCAGATATGGCGGCTTTACAAGACCAGTATCTACCTCGACCGAACCCAGATCCTCGACCGAGGCAAGACCCTGTTCCAGATCCTCGACCAACGCAGAATCCAGTACCTGCTGCCCCAGCCGAGATACTTCCACCTCGAATGCCAGTCCGAGATGCTCTTTTTGCAGGTATTCCACATACCCTAGGGAAAAGGATGGACCCCAATCAGCAACTGAGGTGTCCACGAGTAAACCTAGGTGATCCAGCAGACCATGATTATGAGCTTCGACCGCAAGTTCTTTCCATGATTCGCCAATGCCAGTTTGGAGTGCTAGAGAGGGAATCTCCGCATCAACATATACAAAACTATGAGATCTTGATGGAGACCTTGAGACCTTCAAGACTTGAAAACAACAATTACAAGCTAAGGCCTTTCTACTTCTCTTTAAAAGATAAAGCACTTACTTGGTATCAATCTCTTCCTACGGGAAAAATCAACACTTGGGAGGAGATGACGACGGAGTTCTTAACTAAATTCTTCCCCCCCCCCCTCTAAAACTGCTGAAATGAGAGGGAAGATTAATGCATTCATCATGAAGGACAAGGAGAGCTTGTCCAAGTCATGGGAGAGATTTAAAGACATTCTTTTGGATTGCCCACATCATGGGATTCCAAAGATAGAGTTGTTGGAGATATACTTCAAGGGACTGGACGGAAACACCCAGTTCAACCTTCAACTACTATCTGCTAGCACGTTCATTGACATGCCGATTGACGAAGCTTGGGAGTTCATAGAGAAGCAAGCTTTGCACATGGGGAAGTACTCCCACCAAGGAGCTGAAGGTGGAGTTAAAAGAGTTAACTTTCAAGATGCTCAACCTAACAATGATCAACTCACTTCTTTGAAGAATGATGTGAAACAATTGAAGGAATGTTTAGTTGCTCAAACCAAGAAGGAAGATCAAGGATCAAGGAACAACAATAGTTACCGGACAAACAACAACGGTTCCCGAAACAACAACTACAACAACAATAGAGGATCCAACAGCAATAATTGGAGCGCAAACAACCAAAACTCGGGTAACCCTTACTCTAACTCCAATTTGAATGACTCCTCTAACCCTTTCCTCTCTTCTTCTTCTTCTTCTACTCCATTAAAGAGCCAGGAGCAAGGATCGAGTTCGTCTCAGCAGGAAAAGAAAGATGCGGTGCTGGAGGCCATCTTGATCAAGCTTAACTCTTTGGAGACATCCATGACTTCATTTTCGAAGGCACAAAAAGCCTTAGAACAACAATTCTTTAACAAGGTGAATGAAGCGCCAAGAGATCCAGTGAAGCTTCCAGCAAGGACGGAAAGCAACCCTAAATGACAGATCATGGGAATAACGACGAGAAGCAGACTGAAGACTGCAGATCCAGTGCCTCGGTCGATGCCAGTACAGACGAAGACCACCTCGGTCCAGGCACAGTCGAAGAACACTTCGGCCGAGGTGCCAACCGAGGTGGAGCCACAGGAAGCGGAGGAGAAAACTGAAGTTTATATTCCACCTCCTGCATATAAACCACCACTTCCATTCCCCTAGTCAAGGGCCAGAGCACATCTAGACAAGCATTTTGGTAAGTTCCTTGACTTGATGAATAAACTACACATTAATATCCCTTTCCTTGATGCTATTCTAGGGATGCCCGCCTATGGTAAGTTCTTGAAAGAGATTCTGTCAAGGAAGAGGAAGTTGGAAGACTTTGGTGAAGTGAGGATGACATCTAAATCCTCGGAGCTTATTCAAATCATGAAGGAGAAGATGCCACCCAATTTGAGAGATCCCGGCTCATTTTGCATTCCCATTCAAGTTGGGGATGTCACTTGTGAAGCCTTATGTGATCTAGGAGCCATCGTGAGCATCATCCCGCTGGAGCTATGTGTTAATATCGGACTTGGAGATCCCAAGCCGGTGAAGATACGGTTATACATGGCAGACCGCTCCGTTACCCATCCCGTGGGCATTTTGGAAGATGTTCCGGTCAAGTTAGCTAACTTCTATTTACCTATAGACTTTGTTGTCCTTGACATTCCCGCAGATTATCCCATTCCTATCATTCTCGGGAGAACATTTCTAGCAACTTCGGGTTGCAATGTGGATTGTAAGAACGCCAAGCTAAAGTTCAACATTGGCGGAGATGAAGTGGAGTTTGCATTACTTGCGGCAATGAAGGGAGAGCAGCTAGGAGATGATATCTTCAACATCTATGATGAAGAAGAATCAAGAGAATTGGTGAGCTCTATCCTTATTAAAGATCCACTTGAAAAAGTTATTAGCTTTAGCTTAATGGAGGAAGGTATAAATGCTTCTTGTGATGCAGATATACGGAGCTTAAAGGAGCTGGAAGAAGATCCAGGAGCTAAAACTGAAAGACTAATCTAGGAGAAGAAGATCTCCAGTTTCGGTTCCAGTTGCAATACCTCGACCGAGGCACTTTCTGGACCAAGCGAGGTGACTGAAGAACATCTCGGTCAACCTCTCTGGACCTCGACCGAGACCAAAAGCGAGATGATGTCAACTGAGACTACTGAAAATAACAAACTTCTTACTCCCTTTCCTGACATTCATCCTTAGTTGGTGGAACATTCTCTCCACCAAATTTCTGATAATAAAGGACCTTGGTATGCTGATATTGTTAATTATCTTGTTTGTCAGGAAATACCACCTGGATTGACGTACGCTCAAAGGAAGAAATTCTTCAAGGATGTACGCCATTACTACTGGGATGAACCGCTGCTATTCAAGAGAGGGCCGGATGGGATGCTTCGAAAATGCATTCCGGAAGATGAAGTTAATAGTGTCATACGGCATTGTCACTCACTCCCTTGTGGAGGGCATGCTAGCGCCAACAAGACATGCGCTAAGGTATTATGTTCCGGTTTCTTTTGGCCTACATTATTTAAGGATGTGCAAACGTTTTGTTGTCTCTTGTGATGCATGCCAAAGAACAGGGAACTTATCTAGAAGGAATGAGATGCCACTCAATAACATACAGGAGGTTGAGATCTTTGATGTATAAGGAGTAGATTTCATGGGACCTTTCCCATCATCCGGAGGAAACCTCTACATTCTCCTACCTGTCGACTACGTCTCTAGATGGGTTGAAGCCATTGCCTCTCCTACTAATGACGCCATGGTGGTTGTGAAGTTCTTTAACAGGACTATCTTTCCACATTTTGGGACTCCACGCATCATCATCAGCGATGGAGGGACGCATTTCATCAACCGGAAGTTTAAGGGACTTTTATCAAAGTATGGGGTAACCCACAAGGTAGCAACCCCTTATCACCCTCAAACTAGTGGACAGGTCGAGATCTCAAATAGAGAAATTAAAGCAATCTTGGAGAAGACCGTCTCTAGGACTAGGAAAGATTGGTCCATGAAGTTGGACGACGCTCTTTGGGCTTACAGGACCGCATTCAAGACTCCCATTGGTACCACCCCTTATAATTTGGTATATGGGAAGTCTTGTCATTTACCCGTTGAGTTAGAACACAAGGCGTATTGGGCGATCAAATGGTTGAACTTCGACATCAAGAAAGCCGGTGAGAAGCGGCTATTGGATATCAATGAGCTGGAGGAGCTGCGTTTGAACGCTTATGAGAATGCCAAGATCTATAAAGAAAGGACGAAGAAATGGCATGACAAGCGTATCATTCCTAAGGAGCTTATAGAAGGAGACTTAGTTCTACTCTTCAACTCCCGCCTCCGCCTCTTTCCAGGTAAGTTGAAATCTAGATGGACCGGACCTTATGTTGTGAAACATGTTTTCTCTTATGGTGCAGTTGAGATTTGGGGGGAAACGAGTGGAAGCTTTAAGGTCAATGGTCATAGACTTAAGAAATACAAACCGGAAGTTCCGGTTGAGGAGGTTGCACCACTATACCTTGTTTGAGGGATGCCGTACGGTCCAGCTAGCGACCTTAAATCAAGCGCTTCTTGGGAGGCAACCCAAGGTATTGCTTTCTTTTCCCTTTTTCTAGTCTAGCTTTAGATAGTTTGTTTTTGCTTTGCTTTGTTTGGTTTTTGGCGTCCTAGACAGACAACAGGTGACATCTAAGGAAGGAATACAACCCAGGAGCAAAACTGGAAGGACAAAATTTCGAGAATTTGAGAAGGCGGAGTTCGACTGAGACACATCTCGGTTGCTGTCACAGCACCTCGACCGAGATGATTCTTGAGCAACCGAGGCGACTAGGGTTACTGAGGACCCACCTCGGTCCGTACACCTCGCTCCAGTCGAGACCATCTCGACCGAGGTGACAGCAGTTCCAGAAAAGGGTATAAAAGGGGGCTGAGATTTCTCTCTCCTTCCTCTACCTCCTTCTCGACCGCGGCGCACTCCTCGCCTCGCTTCTTCGTTCTTCGCTCATTTTCGACGATTCTCGCTTCTAAACTTCAAGGAAAGGGGAGAGGATCAAATTGCAAGCGCCAATCTGCAGAGAAAACGCACGAAATTGGCCAAATCTGGGTAAAATTTGAGAAAACCCTAACCTCCTCTTCTCCACTAATTTCTTTCGATTTGGGCTTTGGTTGCCCCTGCATTTTGCTGAAAAAGGATTAAGTACCCATAGGAACCTTTGGTAGTGATATTGGGGGAAAACAACTGGATTTTTGAGAGAATTGATCGCACAACACCTCGCCTCGGTCCAGTCGGCCTGTGCCTCGGCCGAGGTGTTCTTGAGATTTGTCAAAGAGACCAAGGTTGTCTGACAGAGTACAGTAGAGATGAGTTCTGACAGGCCGTTAGTTCTGAGAGACAGATCCTCTCCTTCTCCTTATTCTTCTTCACGCCACTCTAGACCTGTGATCCATGAGCGTCACCAGGTCGACTACGACTGCATAGCGGCCCGTCCAGTGGTTGCACCACGTTTCCTGGACATCTCTGCTTTCGACTGCCTCTATGTTGATGATGATCTAAGGCGGATGATCTCTATAGTGTGCTTGGAGTAGTTCACTGAGATTAGAACTCTGGCCTACCTTGAGCCGACCTTGGAGTTTGTCAGCTCCGTCACCTACTTGCCCACCGAGCGCGCCATAAAGTACCGGTTGATGAACCGGAACTATTTAGTTCCCATGGACCACTGGCGGGATATCTTTGGCTTCCCGGCCCCTACTGTTGCTGACTTTCCCTCTCGAGCTGTAGCTCGAGAGTTCTGGGGACAGAATGCTCATGTGGTTGAGCACGCTGACATGTGGCGACCTGGAGATTCCAGGGAGCGGATTATATTTCACCTGGCTTTTAGACTTGCTCATAGGATCTTTAGTGAGACACTTCTGGCGCGTATTGAGACGCCCTAAAAGATCAGACAAGGTGAGCTTCTGAGTCTGTACTGCATGGTGACCGGAGGAGTTCCGGACTTTGGGATGATGTTGGCTGAGGATTTGCACTAGATAAAGGCGAATGCCAAGGGGGATATCTGTTGCGGAGGTATAGTGACTCACATAGCGAGCTACATGGATCTTGACTTGAGTGCATGCACTATGGTGGCGGCTGCCAAGCCGCTCGGGCTTCAGGAGATGATCACCCGGAGGATACTGGTTCCTTGCGGTCTTACTACGCCATATGTGGCGATGCCCTGGGAGCAGACTGCACCCAGGGTATTAGATGGTCAGCTCAGTTCTTCGTGTATGATCCGCATTACTGGCATACTACATGGATTCCGCTGATGGAGGACGCCAGAGAGGCAGCAGCTCAGGGGCCGGCTGAGAAGGATGAGGTTGAGGAGGATGATGATGATGATGATGATGATGATGATGATGATGATGATGATGATGATGAGGATGGCGGTGCTGCCATGGATACGGGCACAAATACAGCTGGGACTAGTGCGCCGGTCATTGATTTAGATGACGACGAGACTGAGGAGGAGCCAGCTACAACACCAGCACGTCCCGCTAGGGGTAGGGTACGCAGGCAGAGGGATCCAATTGCTCACCGTCGGATCGATGATCTGACGGATCAGATGATAGATTCCTACGCTGCCTTGTCTTTGGACATCAGAGAGATGCAGGAGAGACAAAAGTACCAGCACGTGATGGCTGAGATTCGGTTTCAGCATATCATGGGCTATACATTCGACCCATCTCAGTACCCGTACGTGCCACCACCACCACCACCGGATCGGGATTATTGAGAGCTTGCAGGATTTTCTTTATTTATTTATTATACAGCTCAGCTTTATCCGGTGAGTACTTTATTTCTGTAGACTTATTTTGACCCATTGGGACAATGTGTCCCAAGTATGGGGTATTTGGATGTATTATTTGACTTATGTGGATGTATGACTTGACTCGACGGTTATTTATGTTTTATTTTGGTCTATATGCTTATCTAAGACTACATGCATGCATATAGGTTATTTGATTGAGTAAAACGTCGAAAAACTGGTTAAGAAAAAAAATTTATGACCTCGACCGAAGTGACTCTGACCAATCGAGGTACTTCACCTCGGTTGACTTAGAACAACTCGACCAAGGTGGTTTAACTGGAACAGTTTTCGAAACGATTTTTGTGCTTCTTATCTGGGTATGACCTCAGTGATGATTTTGTTTGCTGACTGGTTTTGAAATCTTTTTATGTTTGAAAGGTTTTATGATATGTTTAAGTTGCTAAATGCTTTGTTTGAAATTTGTGGCATGTTTAATACTTTATTTTTGTCCAAATTATGTTGAATTTGAAGGTTGACACCACATGATGAGTTCTCTCACTTTCTTCCTGGAAAGACCAAGGCAATTCATTCTCTTCTCTTCTTCTTGATCACGCTTTAGCCCTTCATATACATATTTGCCTCCCTTTACCTATCCGGGAATTTGGAACCAAGCAAAAGTGAAAAGCAAGTGAAAGAAAAGTTGAGATGTTGGCTGAAAGTTAGAAAGAAACAAATAGGTTTGGGGAATCATGATGATGAGTAACTCGGCACCATTCACATAGCCGGGTGTTTGTGTCTTGCCAAAGTCGGATTGAGCGATATTCCTAACGGGTCATGGTATGTGCATCAAGGGTTTGAGGCATCTCGAGAAATTGATGATTGCTGATCTCCTTGGCTTTTGTTATTGTGCACCTCTGTCCATGCATCCCAAAAAGTAAAGTAAAAAGTAAATAAGCAAAGCTTATTGGTGGAAGATGTTGAAATTCAAAGGAAGTGAAGTAAAAATCCTTTTCCCGGATTCTAGCACCACATTCCCTATATACATCCCACCCTAACACGTTTCTAGACCTTCATTTGGAATGCCCTTGAGACCTCGAGCTTGTTGATTGACTTAGTGGTTTAAACTAGATTATACATGATTAATTTCGATGATTATGATTTATTATGCATTCTATGATTTTATGCAAAGATGAACAACTTTCTTATATTTGTAAAATGTTTTGAGCATGTATTGATTTTAAATTCCATGAAGCATTCTCTTAGAGTGATCTATGATTGTAGCACACCACCAAAAATGTTTTGAAATAATTTTCATTGATCTTTATGACTTATAATCCATTCTATCTTATATCTAAGATTTGGAACTTGCTTGGGGACAAGCAAGGGCTAAGTATGGGGTATTCTGATAGCATGAATTATTGTCAATATTTTGGAACCTGTTTAGACGTTTTATCTTCAATAATCTACATGTTTGGATGTATATTATGTGATTATATTGTCGTTTCATCTACCTTTGCGGGAATCGAGGTCTACACCAAGTTTCGTTGTAATCGTAGGTAAAATGGCACGTTTTGCATCAAAATGGAGCTAAAGGAGCTAAGGAGTCATTGGAGCTACATTCAGGAGCTTAAGGAAGAATCTAGGAATCATGGAAATGGATTGAAGATTCACTTTGGACCAGATTTAAGAGATTTCACATTCAGTTTAGAGTCACCTCGGTCAGCTACAGTACCATCTCGACCGAGGTGATCCAGAGGAGCGTCCCGACCGAGGCGAGCATCTTGGACGCGGCGAGATATATTTTATTCTTGGCTGAGATCTTTTATTTTTGGAAAGAGGATCTTATATTTTTAGGCTGGATTCCTCGAAGGAAGAAGATAATTCAGCTTATATATTTTACCTATTTTATGGGAAAATATCTTTCTAAGATCTTTTATCTTTAGGAAGTAATTTTCCTATAAAAAGGGTTGGATTTTTCAGAAATTCAACCGTGCTTAGACAGCCGTTACACCCCGCTACATCTGGGAGATTTGAAGAACCTTTTTCGAAGGTTGAAGGAAGATTGAAGGAAGGAAGTTGATAGCTTTTATAGCTTTTGTGAAGGGTTTTGTAAGATTCTCTTAGATTCCCTTCTTGTTGATTGTCTTGTTTGTAACACCCCGAATCCTAGTGGACTCGAAATGCTACGAGCTGGGACATCACAATGGGTCCCGGCCCTTAGCCTGGCAACAACTTCATCGGACCTTACAACACGGCACAAATAAAAAGGCAAAACAAAGAGTTTTATAACATGAGCGGAAATAATAAGAATCCAAATTCTGAAAACAATACAGCCAAGTCTCAAAAACCAGAAATACCAACATCAGTCTCAATACTCATAAAATGAAATATAACAGCCCCGTCCTATAATGCACGGAACCCCGGCTGCCCACTACCGCCGGATCACTCGATCGCCTCCCTAACCTGCAAGGCATCTACAAGCGGTATAAAACCGTTAGCTAACATTCTATGCATAAGTATAACGGTAAAAGCACAAACACACAACATACGCAATCAGCATGTAACACTCATTCCTTTTTATTATCTTTAATTAAGTGATACGTCATTACTAATGATACTTATTTTGTGACACGAGGGATTCCCAAACCTCGCCCCTGTCCCCGTTTACCAACGCGGAATGGTACTAATGCATGTGACCGTCTACCGGACTAGGCTGGTTGTAGGGAACCTCCTAGACTCTCGCAAGAGCTAGGCAAATGATGTCACGACCCGTTATCATACACTTGGGTCAATTATAAGATACTACAGTCGGCCTATTGCGTTTTTGTTATTTATCTTAACTATCACACACCACTCATACGCATCACACACATGCAAGAAGCTAGCTAAGTAAGTCAGTGAACTTACCAGAATTAAAACTCGTCTCTCTTAACAACACTAACAGTAGCTGCAGGAACTCAGTTGTCTGTCAAAGGAGGCACGTGGATCAACATTTTTCCTTGGATACTTAGAAGTCTAAAACTCCTAAGATGTATGATTCTATGTGCAGAAGTTATTACAGTGTCTATTTAAGGTAAAATGACTATTTTACCCTTGGTTCCGAGACTTCCAAAAACCCGTAAAAAGTACTTAAATTCTTACTTGAGGCTAACTGATCAAGTTCTACTCCCTAGGATGATTTTAGGTGACAACTATAAAAACTACCCATTTTCTATTTCCCGAAAAGTCACTAAAGTCCAACTACAGCTTTAAATATAAAATTAAAATAAACTTATAAAAATTCTAAAAT
Organism: Fagopyrum esculentum; assembly: GCA_033239045.1. Taxonomy (NCBI): domain Eukaryota; kingdom Viridiplantae; phylum Streptophyta; class Magnoliopsida; order Caryophyllales; family Polygonaceae; genus Fagopyrum; species Fagopyrum esculentum. The sequence continues at coordinate 41,952,889 of BSUD01000007.1, read as the reverse complement.
AAATTTCTAACTTATCTATGATCTCTAATCTACTCATAGGAGAAATAATTTCTTAAAACTGTTCAATCGTTATTCCTACAAAAATCTTTAAAGTTGCCTACAACACTACAATTGTTCCCATACTTAGTCAAATTTTTCTGCTGGAAAAACAGCTCAACTACTCCACTTTGAGATCCTATAACTTTCAATCCGACCGTTCATTTGTTCCCAAATTTTAATACAGTAAACTATGTATATCTATCTATGATCTATTAAAAGTTCAATGGTGGATCTTCAACCAATCGTTTTAACATTGGTTCACAACAGTGGCCATTCTTACTTTCAAAACTGAAGTTTTAAAGGGAGTTTCTCACTTCAATTTATATGATAATCTGATCTACTTCACTAGGTCATCTAATGGCCATAAATTGGACACTCTAGGAAGCTACAACAACTCGCTTACTACTCATCACTTCTCTAGTTCGATCTATCCTCATCACCACACTAAAACATTTTAAAACCTAAGTACACACATGTCTATTTCATCTATAGTTTAAAGATTGAACTGCAGCCAAGATAAAGGGAGAATGATTGATCATTTACCCAAGGTTTTGATGACTGCAGAAGGTAAGTTGTTGCACTAGTGTGGGAGGGTCCGATTCCAAGGTGGCCGTCTCTTCTTTTGTCACCGCAGGCCACAAACGAACAGCCCTCCAACTGGTTATCTTCTGGGAAGGAGTGTGTACTGAGAGTTAGATTTAGAGAGGAACTTAAGTGTAGAAGGGCTGACTGAAATTACTTACACTACTCCGGCTGCTGGCGAGCTTTCTACAACGAGCAGCCCCGGAAATAGATAGACGAGTAGTTGTTGTAGTTCTCTCCTCTGCTGGCTCTTTTCCTTGCAATTTCTTGTGGTTGGAACGTTGTTGAGTGTGTGCAGAATGTGGGCAACAGCAAGAGGGTTTTCTGCGTGAACCTGGAGCACAGAAAGAACGACTGGCTGCTGTAGTTCCCTCGCTTCTGGCGTAAATCTGGAGCACAGGAAAGGCGTTGCAGTTCCTCTCTTCTGGCGTGAATCTGGAGCACAGAATAGGCGTTGCAGTGCCTCTCTTCTGGCGTGAATATAGGGTTGTTACAGCCCCTTAATTATCTCCTTAAATATCCCATTTATGCAGCTGTTACAAAGTGGAGAGAAGGAAAGAGAAGGCCGGTTGTTGCTCTTCCCTGCTGAACGAAGTTGCTGGCTGCTGTGGGCTACACATGATGCTGGGCTGCAGTGGGGTACGGAGGGTGCTGGGCTGCAATGGGCTACGGAGGGTGCTGGGCTGTTGTGGATTGCAAAGGCCAGCTGAGGCTATTGTGGGCTGAGAAGTATGCTGGGCTGTTTAAGGTAAAAACGAAGCTGAAGCATGCAAGAAAGGTGGGCTGAATTACTTGTCAAAAATTTGTCAAAACTCGTCACAGCTTGTCATGATCTCGTCTCAGCTTAGTCATGATCTCGTCTCAGCTTAGTCATGGCCTCGTCACAGCTTGTCATGAGCTCGTCACAGCTTGTCCTCAATAAGAATGAATTATAATAACTAGGGTTTGATATAAATCTATCGTTTTATGTGAGTTACATTCTACATAAAATAATAGATAGTTATAAAGGTTAGAGTTTGATATAATTTTATCATTTTATGTGAATTAACTTCTACATAAAATAATAGATAATTCTAAGGATTAGAGTTTGATATAATTTTATCATTTTATGTGAATTAAATTCTACATAAAATAATAAAATTTGTGAAGGGAGAGATACTAGATAGAATGGGAAACCGTCAACGGCGGAATTAGACGGAATAAAAATTCCGGATATTACATCACTACCCCCTTAAAATAAGTTTCGTCCCGAAACTTAGGACAAGGTATTTAATTAAACGACTTCCATAAATAAACTGGTATGTCCTAGTCTCACTAGAATTTAGTTTCCTTTTCTAAACTTCTCTAACCTTATCAAAGCGTAACGAAAAAAAATGGTCGTTACATCAGATCCCCCTCAAAAATAAGTTTCGGGACAGTTCCCAAGATCATGAAACGTAAGTGAGCCCTATGACTAACAAGTTACCACAACAAGACACATATGGTTCACACACAAGCACATCAAACATATCACACATACAATCACTAAAAGTAACCAAACAAGGATGTAGAACTACCTGACGGTCCTATAGACGTCTCTAGATCCGCATAAAACTCGGGATAGTTCCGCCGGATACTATCCTCCGTCTCCCAAGTGGCCTCATCAATCCGTCGTCTCGACCATTGTACTCTCAACATGGGTATTACTTTCGATCGAAGGCGTCTCATACCTCTCTCCAAAACAGCTATCGGGTGCTCGGGAAATGTATGATCCGGCTCGACCACTAGGTCGTCATGGCTCACTATGTGTCTCGGGTCATGCACATTCTCTCTCAACTGAGATACATGGAAGACTGGATGGACTCCCTCCAATCGGGGTGGCAATGCCAATCTATAAGCCACCTCTCCTATCCGCTCTAGGATTTCAAAGGGCCCGACATATCGGGGACTCAACTTCCCTTTAATGTCGAAGCGTCGAACACCCCTCGTCGGTGACACCTTCAACCATACCTGGGCGCCAACCCTGAACTCCAGAGGCCTGCGCCTCTTATCAGCATAAGATCTCTGACGGCTTTGTGCGGTCAACATCCGCTCTCGGATCAATGCTACCCGAGCCATCTCATCCTGCACCTGTTCGGGTGCTACCCCACTCATCCTCCCAGGCTCATCCCAACATAGAGGTGTACGACACCTCCGCCCATATAGTGCCTCGTAAGGAGCCATCCCAATAGTCGCGTGCCAACTATTGTTATAAGAAAACTCCACCAAAGGGAGGTGGTCGGGCCATACCTGCCCCCAATCAAGCACACACGCCCTCAACATGTCCTCAAGGGTCTGAATAGTCCTCTCAGACTGCCCGTCCGTCTGAGGATGGTAAGCCGTGGTGAACTGTAAGCTCGTCCCTAAGGCGGCGTGTACCTGCTGCCAGAACCTCGAGGTAAAACGCCCATCCCTATCTGAAATGATCGTCCTTGGCACTCCGTGGAACCTCACAATCTGTCGGGTAAACTCCTCGGCTAAACGAGACACCGGCCACGTTTCCTTAATAGGAATGAATCGTTCCGTCTTCGTCAACCGATCCAGTACAATCCATATCGCATCAAAGCCTCTACTCAACCTCAGGCCAGTAACGAAGTCCATGGAAATGTCCTCCCACTTCCATTGGGGAACTGGAAGTGGTTGGAGCTCTCCTCCGGGCCTGTGGTGCTCAATCTTGACCTACTGACAGGTCGCACACTAGGCTACATATCTAGCCACGTCGGGCTTGAGCCCGCCCCACCAATAAGATCGTCGTATATCCTGATACATCTTACTCGCGCCGGGGTGGACGGAGTAAGGTGTAGAATGGGCCTCCTGCAGTATACGCTGCGTCAACTCTCTGTCAGAGGGTACACATATGCGCTCTCGGCGCCTCAAAATCCCATCTGCACCCACCACAAACTGTGGTGCCTCCCCTCTGGACATTCTCTCCCTGATCTTCGTCAGTGCTGGACAACCCTCCTGTTTATGCCGGATCTCTTCCGTCAGATCCGGTGAAACCTCTAATGCTGACAAATGCCCGTCAGTATCGGGAAACCGGATGTCTGCTCCAACCAAATCAAATCTCTCTGCAACTGGGTCTGAACAGTCAATCTAGCAATCGCAGCCTCGCGAGGTGTCCTCCTACTAAGGGCATCGGCGACCACATTCGCCTTCCCCGGATGATAAAGGATCTCTAAGTCAAAGTCCTTAATCAGCTCTAGCCATCTCCTCTGGCGGTTATTCAACTCCCGCTGAGTGAATATGTACTTCAGACTCTTGTGGTCTGTAAAGATCTGACAGGTGGCCCCGTAGAGGTAATGACGCCAGATCTTCAAGGCGTGAATAACTGCAGCTAGCTCAAGGTCATGAGTGGAGTAATTCTCCTCATACGTCTTCAGCTGTTGAGACGCATACGCAATGACCCTACCCCTCTGCATCAGGACGCATCCCAAGCCCATCTTGGATGCATCGTTGTAAACGACGAAGTCCTCAACGCCCTCTGGCTGTGCTAGTACCGGAGCAGAAGTTAATCTCTCCTTCAGCTCCTCAAAGCTCCGCTGACAGGGCTCGGTCCATGCAAATCTGATGGACTTCCTTAACAAGGAAGTAAGTGGTCTGGCAATCACAGAAAAACCCTTCACAAACCTACGGTAGTAACCGGCCAGACCTAGAAAACTGCGTACCTCCTTGACCGTCTTAGGGGGCGGCCATGATGCAACTGACTCTATCTTCGCCGGGTCCACCTTGACTCCTTCGGCAGAGACAATGTGGCCAAGGAAGGCAACCTCAGGCATCCAGAACTCACACTTAGAGAGCTTAGCATAAAGCTCTCTATCCTGTAAAACCTGCAACACCGTCCTCAGGTGTCCGGCGTGCTCCTCTCTACTCCGGGAGTACACTAAGATGTCGTCGATGAAAACTACCACAAACTGATCTAAGAAATCAATGAAGATACCATTCATCAACTCCATGAAGACAGCAGGAGCATTGGTGAGCCCGAAAGGCATCACCACGAACTCATAATGACCGTATTGGTCCGAAATGCTGTCTTTGGTATGTCCTCTTCCCGCACTCTCAGCTGGTGGTATCCTGACCTCAAGTCAATACGTGAAAACACCGTAGCTCCCTGTAACTGATCCAGCAAATCATCAATACGCGGCAGCGGGTACTTATTCTTGACGGTGACTTTGTTCAACTCTCGATAGTCGATACAAAGCCTCATGGATCCGTCCTTCTTCCTGACGAAGAGGACTGGTGCACCCCAGGGAGACACAATGGGTCGGATGAAACCCTTCTCTGCCAACTCCTCAAGTTGCTTCTTAAGCTCAAGCATCTCGACTGGTGCCATGCGGTATGGAGCCTTAGAGATCGGTGCCGGGCTCCAAATCAATCCCAAAATCTACGCTCCTCTGTGGTGGTAAGCCAGGCGGCTCGCCAAAGACATCCTCAAACTCACAAGCTACCGGGGTCTCTGCTAATGATGAACTCGTCTCCTCCTTCATGGCGTAACACCAGAAGGCCTCACATCCCTGACCTATGAGCCTTGCGGCTCGGACCGCACTAATGACTGTCCCTATCTTCCCGAGGTCCCACCCTCGAAAGACTTCTTCCTGCCCAGACTCCGTAGTGACCGTCATTGTCCTCCTCCTGACATCCAGAACAGCTCTATGGCGGTCCATCCAGTCCATCCCAAGTATGACTTCCTCATGCACTAAGTGCATGACGTGAAAGTCGGCTAGCCAGTCACGACCTCCCAAGTGGATAGGACAATCGTGAATCTCTCGAGTACCACAAACCCTACTCCCATCAGGTAACCTTATAAGGAAAGGTTCCCCCTCTACGGTATCTAAGGTCAGCCTATCTATGCAATCATCAGATATGAAAGAGTGCGTCGCACCCGTATCAAAAAGTACTCGGACTGGAAAGCCATGAATCGTGATAATACTTGTGGCTGCGGGCGCTGCTGGCTCTACGGCACTCCTCAACTCAAAGGCTCGAGCCTGAGTACCCCTAGTCTCTGAAGTGCCTCCACCACGCCCTCTACCTCTAGCTGCAATCTGAGCAGAACCCTGTGAATATGCCTGACCCGGAGCCCGCTGCTGCTGACCCCGAGCCTGATACTGAGACTGCCTCTGTCCTCCTCCTGGGGTACCAGCTGGTGAGGACCCCTGCTGTCATGTTACCTTGCACTGTCGGCAAAAGGTAGCCCTGTGGCCCAGCTGGCCGCAAGTAAAGCATGTAAATGGTGGCCTCCTACACTCCGGCTTAATGTGTCCCTGCTCCCCACAGTTGTAGCACTGACGTACTCTAGATCCCATCGGTGGTGCCACCTGGTGACTAGAACGGCCCTGGGACTGACCACGCCTATGACCTGACCCTCCTACTCCAGTACTGACTGGTCCGGTCCTCTGTCTCTTGTCTGACCCTCTAGACTGCATAGCTCTACGGTGACCCAGTCGGTTCCTTTCATACGCTGAAGCCCGATCCTGATAATCAGCCAAGGAATCACAGCGGAACCCTGCTAAATAGGAGCGGGTAGTCTCTCTCAGTCTCCGGGAAAACAGATACATGTGCTGGTCCACAGGTGGTGCAGCAGGACCCAACAGTGACAGCTCCTCCCGGAACTTCCTAATAGCCTCAACTATCGGAACATCCTCAAAACCTGCCTCCAAGAAGTCCTACACTCGGTCCCTTCTCAGTGAGGTAGGACAAAAGGTCTCTCTCACGAGACTCAGCAATTGCTCGAATCGGGACACTCCGCCCCTCACTGTCTGATAGCATGAATTATAGTCTATATTTTAGGGTTTGTTTGGACGTTTTATCTTTCATAATCTGCATGTTTGTATGTATATTATGTGATTTTACTACCATTTCATCTACCTTTGCGAGAATCGAGGTCTACACCTAGTTTCGTTGTAATTGCAGGTAATATGGTACGTTTTGCATCAAAAAGGAGCAAAAGGAGTCAAGAGTCATTTGGAGCTACATCCAGGAAGAACAACCATGGATTAAAGATTTACTTTGGAGCTGATTAGAGAGATTTCACATTCTGTCGTGAGTCACCTCGGTTGACCAGAGGTTCACCTCGACCGAGGCGATCCAGAGACACCGACTCGACCGAGGCGAATACCTAGGACGCGGCGAGAATATTTTATTCTTGGAAGAGATCTTTTAATTTTGGAAAGTGATCTTATATTTTTGGGCTGAGCTTCTAGAAGGAAGGAGATATGCAGAATCATATATTTTACCTATATTTATGGGATAATATCTTCTTAAGATTTATTATCCTTGGAGGGTTATTTTTCCTATAAAAAGGGTTGGATTTTCACAATTCCAACATCACGCTATACCCGCTATCAGCGCAAGCAATCTCGCATACGACGCAGCAGCCGCAGCCTACTCCGATTTGGGAGAGATTTGAAGAACCTTTTTGAAGGTTGAAGGAAGATTGAAGATCATAGCTTTATAGCTTTTTGAAGGGTTTTGTAAGATTGTCTTCAATTCCCTCATTGATTGTCTTGTCTTGTTGGATTGCTATCCAAGGAACGCTTTTTGTGATATTTGATTCAGTTATTGAAGTGTTTTCATTAAATTCTTCTTTGTTCAAATATTCACCATCTTCCCATATATTTAATACTTTCATTATGATGATGAGTGGCTAATTTCCTTGTGTGATTCTAGGGTGATTGGTTGAAGGTTGTGGGAAAAACAATGATAGAATAATCTTAGATTCCAGTAGGATCCTGAAAGATCGAGTCTTTAACCTTAACCCTAAGCATCTCGTTCGGTTGATGAACATCTCGGCCGGGGTGGAATTCTTCTGACCGAGGTGACTTATCCGACCTAAAACAGAAAGTTAAGTGTTAGAGTTTGCCAAATCCTATTCTTATTACACCTTTCTGGGTCAAAGCAAGCTTAGGATGAGACTTACCCGGTAATTCCTTAGTTTGTGTACCAACGATCATAAGTGTAGGTAATAAAGGTTTATCCTTTATTGGGGTTTGAGTGTGCTTCCATCCCATCTTTGTGAGTTAGCCTGAGACTTACCCGGTAAAGGTTGATTCTATTCCCTTAGATGGTGTGTTAGTTTGAGGTTATAGTTCTTTATCTTGATTCCTTGAGACTTACCCGGTAATAGGAGTTACGGTTTAGGATTAGTGTGTAGTGAGACTTACCCGGTGATCTACTCCACTTTAGAAACACCTTCCCCACGCAAAAATCTCAGCTTTGTCCGCTTATCTATAGATCTTGAGTTGGAACCACAACTAGATGCTTTAATCCCTAGAATTGCATGTTTGCTTTATTTGACATCTTATTCATCTTTGATTGTATTGATTGCTTTTGTGGTTAGCATTGACATTAGCACACCGTATTGGACTTTGTTTCACCAAGTCCCTGTGATCGACCCCTGGAATTTTCTTGCTTTTACTACGATTGACTCGTACACTGCGGGTTCGCATCCTTGTTTTAAGCTTAAGTCTAGGGTTATAAATTTAAAGCTTGCACACACCGTTTGGAGCGAACAAGTTTTTGGCGCCGTTGCCGGGGACAGTTCTGATATGTTTAAGTTGCTAAATGCTTTGTTTAAGTTGCTAAATACTTACAGGTTATTTGACTGAGAAAAACGTCGAAACCGAAAAAAAAACAAAATGGTTTTAAAAAAATTTTTGACCTCGACCGGGACAGTTCTGGCAAAACGAGGTGTTTCACCTCGGTTGAACCAAGAACACCTCGACCGAGGTGGGCGTAACAGAGAGTTTTCGAAAACGATTTTTGTGTTACTTATCTGGATATGATCTCAGTGAAGATTTTGTTTACCGACTGGATTTAAATTCTTTATATGTTTGAAATGTTTTATGATATGTTTAAGTTGCTAAATGCTTTGTTTAAAATTATTGGCATGTTTAATACTTTATTTTTATCCAAATTATGTTGAATTTGAAGGTTGACACCGCAGCATAAGTTCTCTCACGTTCTTCTTGGAAAGACCAAGGCAATTCATTCTTCTTCTTCTTCTTCTTCTTGATCATGCTTAGCCCCTCATATACATATTGCCTCCCTTTACCTATCCGGGAATTTGGAAGCAAGCGAAGTGGTGAAAGCAAGTCAAAAGTTGAGAAGTGGCTGGAAGTGAAAGTGTTAGAAAGCAATAATAGGTTTGGGGAAGTCAATCATGAAGATGAGTAACTCGGCACCATTCACATAGCCGGGTGTTTGTGTCTTGCCAAAGTCGGATTGAGCGATATTCCTAACGGGTCATGGTATGTGCATCAAGGGTTTGACGCATCTCAAAAAATTGATGATTGCGGATTTCCTAGGCTTCGGTTATTGTGCACCTCTGTCCATGCATCCCAAAAAGTAAAGTAAAAAGAAAAAGTGTGAAATAAGCAAAGCTTATTGGTGGAAGATGTTGCAAGTCAAAGTGAAAGTGAAGTTCATCCTTTTCCCGGATTCTAGCACCACATTACCTTACATACATCCCTACCCTACACGTTTCTTGACCTTTCTTTTGGGAAGCCCTTGAGACCTCGAGCTTGTTGATTGACTTAGTGGTTTAAATCGGATTATACATGATTAATTTTGATAATTATGATTTATTATGCATTCTATGATTTTATGCAAAGATGAACAACTTTCCTATATTTAAAAAATGTTTTGATCATATTGAGTTTTTAATTCCATGAAGTACTCTCTTAGAGTGATCTATGATAGTTGCACACCATAAAATAATTTTTGAAAGACTTTTTCATTGATTTTCTTGACTTATAATCCATTCTATCTTGATTTCTATATGAGGAACTTGCTTGGGGACAAGCAAGGGCTAAGTATGGGGTATTTTGATAGCATGAATTATAGTCTATATTTTGGGGTTTGTTTGGACGTTTTATCTTTCATAATCTGCATGTTTGTATGTACATTATGTGATTTTACTACCATTTCATCTACCTTTGCGAGAATCGAGGTCTACACCTAGTTTCGTTGTAATTGCAGGTAATATGGTACGTTTTGCATCAAAAAGGAGCAAAAGGAGTCAAGAGTCATTCGGAGCTACATTCAGGAAGCATAGCCATGGATTAAAGATTTACTTTGGACCAGTTTTGAGAGATTTCACATTCTGTCGTGAGTCACCTCGGTTGACCAGAGGTTCACCTCGACCGAGGCGATCCAGAGACACCGACTCGACCGAGGCGAATACCTAGGACGCGGCGAGAATATTTTATTCTTGGAAGAGATCTTTTAATTTTGGAAAGTGATCTTATATTTTTGGGCTGAGCTTCTAGAAGGAAGGAGATATGCAGAATCATATATTTTACCTATATTTATGGGATAATATCTTCTTAAGATTTATTATCCTTGGAGGGTTATTTTTCCTATAAAAAGGGTTGGATTTTCACAATTCCAACATCACGCTATACCCGCTATCAGCGCAAGCAATCTCGCATACGACGCAGCAGCCGCAGCCTACTCCGATTTGGGAGAGATTTGAAGAACCTTTTTGAAGGTTGAAGGAAGATTGAAGATCATAGCTTTATAGCTTTTTGAAGGGTTTTGTAAGATTGTCTTCAATTCCCTCATTGATTGTCTTGTCTTGTTGGATTGCTATCCAAGGAACGCTTTTTGTGATATTTGATTCAGTTATTGAAGTGTTTTCATTAAATTCTTCTTTGTTCAAATATTCACCATCTTCCCATATATTTAATACTTTCATTATGATGATGAGTGGCTAATTTCCTTGTGTGATTCTAGGGTGATTGGTTGAAGGTTGTGGGAAAAACAATGATAGAATAATCTTAGATTCCAGTAGGATCCTGAAAGATCGAGTCTTTAACCTTAACCCTAAGCATCTCGTTCGGTTGATGAACATCTCGGCCGGGGTGGAATTCTTCTGACCGAGGTGACTTATCCGACCTAAAACAGAAAGTTAAGTGTTAGAGTTTGCCAAATCCTATTCTTATTACACCTTTCTGGGTCAAAGCAAGCTTAGGATGAGACTTACCCGGTAATTCCTTAGTTTGTGTACCAACGATCATAAGTGTAGGTAATAAAGGTTTATCCTTTATTGGGGTTTGAGTGTGCTTCCATCCCATCTTTGTGAGTTAGCCTGAGACTTACCCGGTAAAGGTTGATTCTATTCCCTTAGATGGTGTGTTAGTTTGAGGTTATAGTTCTTTATCTTGATTCCTTGAGACTTACCCGGTAATAGGAGTTACGGTTTAGGATTAGTGTGTAGTGAGACTTACCCGGTGATCTACTCCACTTTAGAAACACCTTCCCCACGCAAAAATCTCAGCTTTGTCCGCTTATCTATAGATCTTGAGTTGGAACCACAACTAGATGCTTTAATCCCTAGAATTGCATGTTTGCTTTATTTGACATCTTATTCATCTTTGATTGTATTGATTGCTTTTGTGGTTAGCATTGACATTAGCACACCGTATTGGACTTTGTTTCACCAAGTCCCTGTGATCGACCCCTGGAATTTTCTTGCTTTTACTACGATTGACTCGTACACTGCGGGTTCGCATCCTTGTTTTAAGCTTAAGTCTAGGGTTATAAATTTAAAGCTTGCACACACCGTTTGGAGCGAACAAGTTTTTGGCGCCGTTGCCGGGGACTTGGTCTAGACCGAGCCGGTACGGTTTGCTCTTGGGGCATTTGCCCCCCTTTTTATCTAACCACTCTACTTGAGTGACTTTTGCAGGTTCTTTCTTAGGTATATGCGAAGAACCCGCACTAGGAAGGAAATCGTTCCTTACGATCCCGAACCAGAAAAGACATACAAGAGACGCTTAAGAGAAGCGAAGATGGCCCAACAAGACGATCACGATCTTGCGGCCCAGTTGAGAGAGACGCAGGAGCTGCTACGTCTCAGTAAAGAAGAGCTAAGGCAAGAGAAAGAAGAGAATCAGGCCAGGACTGCAGCAATCGAAGCTGAGATTGCAGCAATTCGGAACCAGATTTTACCTCGACCGATGCAGGATCCAGTAGTTGATCCTCGACCGAGGCAGATTCCAGTACCTGACGCCCCGGCCGATGTACATCCACTTCGGATGCCAGTCCGAGATGTTCTTCTTGCAGGAATTCCACAAACCCTAGGTCAAAGGATGGACCCTAATCAACAGCTGAGGCGTCCAGGAGTGAACCTAGGAGATCCAGCGGATCATGACTACGAACTTCGACCGCAAGTTCTAGCCATGATTCGCCAATGTCAATTCGGAGGGCTAGAGAAGGAGTCGCCGCATCAACATCTTCAAAACTACGAGATCTTGATGGAGACCTTGCGACCTCCCAGAATTGAAAATAACAACTACAAGCTAAGACCTTTCTACTTTTCTCTTAAAGATAGAGCTCTTATTTGGTATCAATCTCTTCCTGCAGGAAAGATCAGCACATGGGAAGAGATGACTACGGAATTCTTGACCAAATTCTTTCCCCCCTCAAAGACCGCTGAAATGAGAGGGAAGATCAATGCTTTCATCATGAAGGACAAGGAGAGCTTGTCCAAGTCTTGGGAGCGGTTCAAGGATATCCTTTTGGATTGCCCACATCATGGGATTCCAAAGATCGAGTTGTTGGAGATCTACTTCAAAGGACTGGACGGAAACACCCAGTTCAATCTCCAACTACTCTCCGCCGGTACATTCATGGACATGGCGGTTGATGAGGCTTGGGACTTCATTGAGAAGCAAGCCTTACATATGGAGAAGTATACCCACCAAGGAGCTGAAGGTGGAGTTAAAAGAGTCAACTTTCAAGAGACTCAACCCAACAATAACCAACTCACGTCCTTGAAGAACGACGTGAAGCAATTGAAGGAGCTATTGATGGCTCAAACTAAGAAGGAAGAGCAAGGGAAAAGGAACAACAACAACAACGGGTACCGTAACAACAACAACGGACCCCGAAACAACAACTACAACAACAATAGAGGATCCAATAGCAACAATTGGAGGGCGAATAACCAAAACAACGGTAACAATCATTCAAACTCCAACTCTAATGATTCCTCTAACCCTTTCCTCTCTTCTCCTTCTTCTTCTTCTACTCCATTGAAGAGCCAAGGGCAAGGATCAAGTTCGTCTCAGCCGGAAAAGAAGGACGCAGTCCTGGAGGCAATCTTGATCAAGCTTAATGCTATGGAGAATTCTATGACTTCATTTTCGAGGGCCCAAAAGTCCTTCGAACAACAACTTGCTAATAGGGCGAATGAAGCGCCAAGAGACCCAGGGAAGCTTCCAGCAAAGACGGAAACTAACCCTAAGGGCCAGTGCATGGCCATCACGACGAGGAGTGGACTCAAAACTGCAGATCCAGTACCTCGCTCGACGCAGACCACCTCGGTCCAGATCCAGTCGAAGAACACCTCGACCGAGATGCCAACCGAGGCGGCACAACAGAAAGCAAGAGGAACGACAGAAGCTTATGTTCCACCTCCTGCATATAAACCACCACTTCCATTCCCCCAGTCCAGAGCCAGAGCACATCTTGACAAGCACTTTGGTAAGTTCCTTGACTTGATGAATAAACTCCATATTAATATTCCTTTCCTTGATGCTATTTTAGGTATGCCCGCCTATGGGAAGTTCTTAAAGGAGATCCTATCAAGGAAGAGGAAGCTGGAGGATGTTGGTGAAGTTAGGATGACATCTAAGTCCTCGGAACTTATAAAGATCATGAAGGAAAAGATGCCGCCTAAATTGAGAGATCCCGGCTCATTTTGCATTCCCATTCAAGTTGGGGATGTCACTTGTGAAGCCCTTTGCGATCTAGGAGCCAGCGTGAGCATCATCCCGCTGGAGCTATGCACTAAGATCGGTCTTGGAGAGCCCAAACCGGTCAAGTTCCGACTCTACATGGCGGATCGCTCCATCACCCATCCCGTGGGCATTTTGGAGGACGTTCCGGTCAAGTTAGGTAACTTCTATCTACCTATAGATTTTGTCGTACTTGACATTCCCGCAGATTATCCAGTTCCTATCATTCTCGGGAGGCCATTTCTAGCAACTTCGGGTTGCAATGTGGATTGCAAGAACGCCAAGTTGAAATTCAACGTTGGCGGCGATGAGGTGGAGTTCGCACTACTTGCAGCCATGAAAGAGGAGCAACTAACTGATGATATCTTCAACATCTATGATGAAGAAGAATCAAGAGAATTGGTGAGCTCTATCCTTATTAACGATCCACTCGAGAGAGTTATTAGCTTCAGTTTAATGGAGGAAGGTATAGATGCCTCTTGTGATGCAGATATACGGAGCTTAAAAGCACTGGAAGAGGATCCAGGAGCTAAAACTGAGAAGCTAGTCCAGGAAACGAAGATTTCCAGCCTCGGATCCAGTAGCAGTACCTCGACCGAGGCACTTTCTGGACAGAGCGAGGCGTCTGAAGAACACCTCGGTCAACGCCTTTGCGCCTCGACCGAGGTCGACAACGAGACGATTCAAACTGAGATTACAGAGAATAACAATTTTTCTACTCCCTTCTCTGACATTCACCAACTTTCTGATAATAAAGGTCCTTGGTATGCTGATATTGTGAATTATCTTGTGTGCCAGGAAATACCACCCGGATTGACGTACTCCCAAAAGAAGAAATTCTTCAAGGACGTACGACATTACTACTGGGATGAACCGCTGCTGTTCAAGCGCGGGCCGGATGGGATGCTTCGAAGGTGCATTCCGGAAGATGAAGTCAATAGCGTCATAAGGCATTGCCATTCACTGCCTTGCGGAGGGCATGCTAGCACCGATAAAACATGCGCTAAGGTATTACGTTCCGGTTTCTTTTGGCCTACATTATTTAAGGATGTGCAATCTTTTGTTGTTTCTTGTGATGCATGCCAAAGAACAGGGAACTTATCAAGGAGGAACGAAATGCCACTTAACAACATCCAAGAAGTGGAAATCTTTGATGTGTGGGGGATTGACTTCATGGGACCTTTTCCATCCTCCGGAGGAAACCTCTACATTCTCCTTGCAGTTGACTACGTCTCTAGATGGGTTGAAGCCATTGCTTCTCCCACTAACGACGCCAAGGTGGTTGTAAAGTTCTTGAATAGAACTATCTTTCCACGATTCGGAACTCCACGCATCATCATCAGCGATGGAGGAACACATTTCATCAACCGGAAGTTTAAAGCACTTCTATCGAAGTATGGGGTAACCCACAAGGTATCAACCGCTTATCACCCTCAAACTAGTGGACAGGTCGAGATCTCGAACAGGGAAATCAAGGCGATTCTGGAGAAGACCGTCTCTAGAACGAGGAAGGATTGGTCCATGAAATTAGACGATGCTCTTTGGGCGTACAGGACCGCATTCAAGACTCCCATAGGCACCACCCCTTATAATTTGGTGTATGGGAAATCTTGCCACTTGCCCGTTGAGTTGGAACACAAAGCGTATTGGGCTATCAAATGGTTGAACTTTGACATTAAAGATGCTGGCGAGAAGCGACTATTGGAACTTAACGAGCTGGAGGAGCTGCGTTTGAACGCCTATGAGAATGCCAAAATCTACAAGGAAAGGACGAAGAGATGGCATGACAAGCGTATCGTTCCAAAGGAGCTTAACGAAGGAGATTTAGTTCTACTCTTCAACTCCCGCCTCCGTCTTTTTCCAGGTAAGTTGAAGTCTAGATGGACCGGACCTTACGTTGTGAAACATGTTTTCCCTCATGGTGCAGTTGAGATATGGGGCGAAACTAGCGGAAGCTTCAAGGTCAACGGTCATAGACTTAAGAAGTACCAACCGGAAACGCCGGTTGAGGAGGTCGCGCCGATCTACCTCGTTTGAGACGCATCATGGTCCAGCTAGCGACCTTAAATCAAGCGCTTCTTGGGAGGCAACCCAAGGTATTGCTTTCTTTCCCGTTTTCTAGTCTAGTTTAGATAGTTTTTGTTTTTGCTTTGCTTTGCTTTGTTTTTGGCGTTCTGGACAGACAACAGGAAGGAGCACATCTGGATGGACAGAAGTTCGAGATTCTGAGAAGAAAGAGGCACCTCGGTCATTGTCAGAACACCTCGACCGAGTTGATTCTTGAAGCAACCGAGGCGACTAGGGTTTCTGCAGAACCGCCTCGGTCCGTACCACCTCGGTCCAGTCGAGACCATCTCGACCGAGGTGACAGCAGACCTCGTGACAGTATAAAAAGAAAAAAAATTACAGTTTTCACTTTTTACCCCATTTCGACCGCGGCGACAGCATACCTCGTTCTCCTCCGTTTCTCGCTCGTTTTCGAAGATTTCTGCTTCCAAAACACGATTAAAGGGTAGAAGAGTCGATTGCAACTACAGATCTGCAAGAAATCTGAGTGTTTCGACCGAAACGAGGCGCAAAAGGTTCGAAAACCCTAACTCCTCGTTTACTGCGTATTGGGCTTTGGTTGCCCTTGTTTTTGCTGAGGAAATCTATAAGTACCCCTTAGGAAGCATTTGTAGTGATTTTAGGGGGAAAAGAACTGAAATTCTGAGAATTGAAATCGCAACTGCTACGCCTCGGTCCGGTCGAACTGCATCTCGACCGAGGTGATTTCTGAGGCTTGTCAGTCAACCGAGGTGGTCTGACAGTGTTAAGTGAAGATGAGTTCCGATCGCCGTTTAGCCCTGAGAGATAGATCTTCACCCTCCCCTTCCCCTTCTTCTTCCCGTCCCTACCGCCCGGTTATCCACGAGAGATGCCGGGTAGACTATGAGAGGATAGCGGGCCGTCCAGTTATCGCACCACGATTTCTGGAGGTGTCCGCTTTCGACTGCCTAGGGTTAGATGCTGACCTTAGGAGGATGATTGCTACCGTTGGGCTAGATCAGTTCACTGAGATCCGAGCCCCAGCCTACATAGAGCCGACACTCGAGTTTGTTAGCTCCTTCTCCTACCTTCCCACAGACGGATCTGTGAAGTACCGGCTGATGAGCCGGAACTTCATAGTTCCATTAGAGATCTGGAGAGAGATCTTTGGCTTTCCTACCCCCACCGCTGTAGACTTCCCCTCCCGATCAGTAGCTAGGGAGTTTTGGGGACAGATAGCCCACATTACCACACATGCAGACAGATGGCGCCTTGGTGATTCCAGGGAGAAGGTCGTCTTTCACCCGGCCTTCAGACTTGCCCACCGGATCTTCAGTGAGATGCTTCTGGCGCGTACTGAGACGCCCCAGAAGATCAGACAGGGGGAGCTCTTTTCGCTTTACTGCATGGTCACAGGAGGTTTCCCCGACTTTGGCTTGCTCTTGGCAGAGGATCTGCACAAGATCAGGGCCAAAGGGAAGGGGGATATTTGCTGTGGAGGTCTAGTCACCCACATCGCCACTTACCATGGGATGGACCTCAGCGTGTGCACATTGGCGGCGGCTCCGAAGCCGCTGGGTCTGCAGGAGATGATCACGCGGAGGATTCTAGTTCCCCGTGGGTTGACCACTCCATACGTCGCCATGCCATGGGAGCGGACTGCGCCTCAGGGCATCAGATGGTCTGCACAGTTCTCTGTCTACGACCCACATTTTTGGCAGACAGCATGGGCTCCGCTTATGGAGGATTACAGAGAGGGAGCAGCTGCTGCTGCTGAGGCTGCTGAGGAGGCTGAGGATGAGGATGACGACGACGAGACTGTTGATGAGAGAGGAGGCGGCGTCCCGATGGACACAGGGACAGATACCGCTGGGACGAGCGCGCCTCCCATTATTGATTTAGATGAGGATGAGGAGGACACTGAGCCGGCGCCAGCTGAGACTTCTCCAGTCAGGCCCGCTAGGCGCAGGAGACAGAGAGTTAGGGACAGAGCAGCACACCGACGGATCGATGACCTGACGGATCAGGTTATCGACACTTATGCTGCACTTTCATTGGATATCCGGGAGATGCAGGAGCGGCAGCATCATCAGCACATGATGGCTCAGCTACAGTTCCAGCATGTCATGGGCTATCCCTATGATCCTACTCAGTTCCCCTACATTCCACCACCACCACCGGATCGAGACTACTAAGGAGCTGCAGGGTTTTATTTATTATATTTTTATGCAGTTCGGCTCTTTATCCGGTGAGTCCTCTTTTATTCAGACTTTTATTATACCCACTGGGACAGTGTGTCTCAAGTATGGGGTATTTGATGTACTATTTGACTTATTTGACTACGTGACTATTCGATGTATTATTTGACTTTTGATGTATTATATCGGATATTTTCATATTTATGCTTCATTTGCCTTTATATGATTATCTGATATTACATGCATACCTACAGATTATTTGATTGAGAAAAACGTCGAAACCGAAAATAAAATGGTTTTTAAAAAAAAAAAAATTTTTTGACCTCGACCGGGACAGTTCTGGCAAAACGAGGTGTTTCACCTCGGTTGAACCAAGAACATCTCGACCGAGGTGGCGTAACAGAAAGTTTTCGAAAACGATTTTGTGCTACTTGTCTGGATATGATCTCAGTGAAGATCTTGTTTACTGACTGATTTTAAATCCTTTATGTGTTTGAAAGGTTTTATGATATGTTTAAGTTGCTAAATGCTTTGTTTGAAATTATTGGCATGTTTAATACTTTGTTTTTATCCAAATTATGTTGAATTTGAAGGTTGACACCGCAGGTTAAGTTCTCTCACATTCTTCTTGGAAAGACCAAGGCAATTCATTCTTCTTCTTCTTCTTCTTCTTCTTGATCATGCTTAACCCCTCATATACATTTTGCCTCCCTTTACCTATCCGGGAATTTGGAAGCAAGCGAAGTGGTGAAAGCAAGTTAAAGTTGAAGGTGGCTGGAAGTGGAAGTGCTAGAAAGTAATTTTAGGTTTGGGGAAGTCAATCATGAAGATGAGTAACTCGGCACCATTCACATAGCCGGGTGTTTGTGTCTTGCCAAAGTCGGATTGAGCGATATTCCTATCGGGTCATGGTATGTGCATCAAGGGTTTGATGCATCTCGAGAAATTGATGATTGCAAATTTCCTAGGCTTCGGTTATTGTGCACCTCTGTCCATGCATCCCAAAAAGTAAAGTAAAAAAGTAAAAGAAAAAGAAAAAGTGTGAAATAAGCAAAGCTTATTGGTGGAAGGTGTTGCAAGTCAAAGTGAAAGCGAAGTACATCCTTTTCCCGGATTCTAGCACCACATTACCTTACATACATCCCTACCCTACACGTTTCTTGACCTTTTCTTTTGAGAAGCCCTTGAGACCTTGAGCTTGTTGATTGACTTAGCGGTTTAAATTGGATTATACATGATTAATTTTGATAATTATGATTTATTATGCATTCTATGATTTTATGCAAAGATGAACAACTTTCTTATATTTATAAAATGTTTTGAGCATATTAAGTTTTTAATTCCAGGAAGTATTCTCTTAGAGTGATCTATGATAGTTGCACACCATAAAATATTTTTGAAAGACTTTTTCATTGATTTTCTTGACTTATAATCCATTCTATCTTGTCTTCTATATGAGGAACTTGCTTGGGGACAAGCAAGGGCTAAGTATGGGGTATTTTGATAGCATGAATTATAGTCTATATTTTAGGGTTTGTTTGGACGTTTTATCTTTCATAATCTGCATGTTTGTATGTATATTATGTGATTTTACTACCATTTCATCTACCTTTGCGAGAATCGAGGTCTACACCTAGTTTCGTTGTAATTGCAGGTAATATGGTACGTTTTGCATCAAAAAGGAGCAAAAGGAGTCAAGAGTCATTTGGAGCTACATCCAGGAAGAACAGCCATGGATTAAAGATTTACTTTGGAGCTGATTAGAGAGATTTGACATTCTGTCGTGAGTCACCTCGGTTGACCAGAGGTTCACCTCGACCGAGGCGATCCAGAGACACCGACTCGACCGAGGCGAATACCTAGGACGCGGCGAGAATATTTTATTCTTGGAAGAGATCTTTTAATTTTGGAAAGTGATCTTATATTTTTGGGCTGAGCTTCTAGAAGGAAGGAGATATGCAGAATCATATATTTTACCTATATTTATGGGATAATATCTTCTTAAGATTTATTATCCTTGGAGGGTTATTTTTCCTATAAAAAGGGTTGGATTTTCACAATTCCAACATCACGCTATACCCGCTATCAGCGCAAGCAATCTCGCATACGACGCAGCAGCCGCAGCCTACTCCGATTTGGGAGAGATTTGAAGAACCTTTTTGAAGGTTGAAGGAAGATTGAAGATCATAGCTTTATAGCTTTTTGAAGGGTTTTGTAAGATTGTCTTCAATTCCCTCATTGATTGTCTTGTCTTGTTGGATTGCTATCCAAGGAACGCTTTTTGTGATATTTGATTCAGTTATTGAAGTGTTTTCATTAAATTCTTCTTTGTTCAAATATTCACCATCTTCCCATATATTTAATACTTTCATTATGATGATGAGTGGCTAATTTCCTTGTGTGATTCTAGGGTGATTGGCTGAAGGTTGTGGGAAAAACAATGATAGAATAATCTTAGATTCCAGTAGGATCCTGAAAGCTCGAGTCTTTAACCTTAACCCTAAGCATCTCGTTCGGTTGATGAACATCTCGGCCGGGGTGGAATTCTTCTGACCGAGGTGACTTATCCGACCTAAAACAGAAAGTTAAGTGTTAGAGTTTGCCAAATCCTATTCTTATTACACCTTTCTGGTTCAAAGCAAGCTTAGGATGAGACTTACCCGGTAATTCCTTAGTTTGTGTACCGACGATCATAAGTGTAGGTAATAAAGGTTTATCCTTTATTGGGGTTTGGGTGTGCTTCCATCCCATCCTTGTGAGTTAGCCTGAGACTTACCCGGTAAAGGTTGATTCTATTCCCTTAGATGGTGTGTTAAGTTTGAGGTTATAGTTCTTTATCTTAATTCCTTGAGACTTACCCGGTAATAGGAGTTACGGTTTAGGATTAGTGTGTAGTGAGACTTACCCGGTGATCTACTCCACTTTAGAAACACCTTCCCCACGCAAAAATCTCAGCTTTGTCCGCTTATCTATAGATCTTGAGTTGGAACCACAACTAGATGCTTTAATCCCTAGAATTGCATGTTTGCTTTATTTGACATCTTATTCATCTTTGATTGTATTGATTGCTCTTGTGGTTAGCATTGACATTAGCACACCGTATTGGACTTTGTTTCACCAAGTCCCTGTGATCGACCCCTGGAATTTTCTTGCTTTTACTACGATTGACCCGTACACTGCGGGTTCGCATCCTTGTTTTAAGCTTAAGTCTAGGGTTATAAATTTAAAGCTTGCACACACCGTTTGGAGCGAACAAGTTTTTGGCGCCGTTGCCGGGGATTTGGTTTCGGCCGAATTCGGTAACCGGTTGTCAAGCTTGGGAGTTTGCTCTTGTTATTTGATATCCTTTTCTTGAGTGTTCTTGCAGGTTTGTGTTCTTAGGTACATACGAAGTTCTTGTTCCGGCAACGGAACAGAGTTTCGCCAAAGAACAAGTTTTTGGCGCCGTTGCCGGGGACTTGGTCTAGACCGAGCCGGTACGGTTTGCTTTCGGGGCGCTTGCCCCTGTTGCTACTAACTACTCTTTCTATGAGTTTTGTAGTTTTCAGGATTTCTGATGGCTATGTTTGATCCAGCCTGGATAGCAAGACAAAGTGCTAGGGCAGATCATTATGAATACTTGGAGGAGAAGTACTCCTTCTATTGGTTCAACAATGAATGGGAAAGAGAAGAGGCCATTCAACACGAACTTGCAATGTGGGATGAACTTAATGTCCCTAAAAAGACTTATGAGCAACCTCTTGAAGATTCTCTCGAATCTAGGTTGGAGAAGTTAATGAAGAAGGTGACGGAGCTCAAGGAAAGCACCCTATCCTATGCTAAGCCGGAAGAGGAGCATAAGGAAGTGTTGCACGTTTCGAGCATACCTCCAGTCAAACCAGAAGTTTCTCCTGAAGCTTCTGAGGGAGAAGATGTGGAAGATCTCGATCTGACTGTTGAGACCTTGGTCGAGGTAGAAGAGACCTCGGTCGAGATGATGGAAGAATCTGCAGAACCGGAAGAGGCAGATGCAGAAGACTTTAGCCAAATTACTGAGATTATGGTCAAGGTGGAAGAAAGACCAGCAGAACTGAGAGAGATTTCGTGGGTGGATTATCAACCCAACACGAAACTTGCCTCAAGCTTTGGAGAACTTTGCAAGGTACGTTCTCCTACTTCATTTGAATTCCCTATTAATATTTCTGAATTTTTCAGGAATGCACCGGAAAGTTGGAGGTCTCTTCCGAAAGAACCTCCTAAAATCAAGATGAAGTCTTCCTTGAAATTGTTGGAAGAAGAAGCTCCTTGGATTATAAGGAGTGGAGTTTGCAAACACTACACCGCTAAGTCGATGAAGTATCTCTTGTTCAAGTATGGGGTCCCTCGCATGCTCAGGACCCTGTACCATCCCCAAGCTATAGATGGGGAAGCTGCTATGATTCTCGAGAAACTATTTTCTCGATCAAGGAAAGGATGGGACGCAAGGCTAGATTATGTCCCATTGAAGTGCAGGAAGTCTAGAAGGATTCCGGTGAGAATCAAACCGTACAAGCTTGTACGTGGGAGATCTTACCATTTGCCGGTGAAATTAGGAACCGGAACCTCTTTGGAAGAATTTTATGATGGATGTGATGAGCACTCCATGGTGTTCAAGGTACATTGAGTAATTCTATGGAGAAGGGTCCAGCTAGCGACCTTAAATCAAGCGCTTCTTGGGAGGCAACCCAAGGTATTGCTTTCTTTCCCGTTTTCTAGTCTAGTTTAGATAGTTGCTTTGTTTTTGTTTTCCTCTAGACAACAACCAGGTATTCCAAAAGGAAGGATCACAGTTCAGGAGCTACACTGGAAGAACAAAATTTCGAGAAGTTTAGAAAACGAGCTTTATTGATATACATCTCGGGTACTGTCAGAACGCCTCGACCGAGATGTGCTTCGCCAACCGAGATGGTCTTATCTAGGAGCTGTTTCTTACTTCTTCATGCAGTTTAGCTATGTTCGGTGAGTATCCTGTCCTTAGACTTATTTTGACCCACTGGGACAGTGTGTCTCAAGTATGGGGTATTTGATGTATTATTTGACTTTTGATGTATTATATCGGATATTTTCATATTTATGCTTCATTTGCCTTTATATGATTATCTGATATTACATGCATACCTACAGATTATTTGATTGAGAAAAACGTCGAAACCGAAAATAAAAAAATGGTTTTAAAAAAAAAAAAATTTTTTGACCTCGACCGGGACAGTTCTGGCAAAACGAGGTGTTTCACCTCGGTTGAACCAAGAACATCTCGACCGAGGTGGCGTAACAGAAAGTTTTCGAAAACGATTTTGTGCTACTTGTCTGGATATGATCTCAGTGAAGATCTTGTTTACTGACTGATTTTAAATCCTTTATGTGTTTGAAAGGTTTTATGATATGTTTAAGTTGCTAAATGCTTTGTTTGAAATTATTGGCATGTTTAATACTTTGTTTTTATCCAAATTATGTTGAATTTGAAGGTTGACACCGCAGGTTAAGTTCTCTCACATTCTTCTTGGAAAGACCAAGGCAATTCATTCTTCTTCTTCTTCTTCTTCTTCTTGATCATGCTTAACCCCTCATATACATTTTGCCTCCCTTTACCTATCCGGGAATTTGGAAGCAAGCGAAGTGGTGAAAGCAAGTTAAAGTTGAAGGTGGCTGGAAGTGGAAGTGCTAGAAAGTAATTTTAGGTTTGGGGAAGTCAATCATGAAGATGAGTAACTCGGCACCATTCACATAGCCGGGTGTTTGTGTCTTGCCAAAGTCGGATTGAGCGATATTCCTATCGGGTCATGGTATGTGCATCAAGGGTTTGATGCATCTCGAGAAATTGATGATTGCAAATTTCCTAGGCTTCGGTTATTGTGCACCTCTGTCCATGCATCCCAAAAAGTAAAGTAAAAAAGTAAAAGAAAAAGAAAAAGTGTGAAATAAGCAAAGCTTATTGGTGGAAGGTGTTGCAAGTCAAAGTGAAAGCGAAGTACATCCTTTTCCCGGATTCTAGCACCACATTACCTTACATACATCCCTACCCTACACGTTTCTTGACCTTTTCTTTTGAGAAGCCCTTGAGACCTTGAGCTTGTTGATTGACTTAGCGGTTTAAATTGGATTATACATGATTAATTTTGATAATTATGATTTATTATGCATTCTATGATTTTATGCAAAGATGAACAACTTTCTTATATTTATAAAATGTTTTGAGCATATTAAGTTTTTAATTCCAGGAAGTATTCTCTTAGAGTGATCTATGATAGTTGCACACCATAAAATATTTTTGAAAGACTTTTTCATTGATTTTCTTGACTTATAATCCATTCTATCTTGTCTTCTATATGAGGAACTTGCTTGGGGACAAGCAAGGGCTAAGTATGGGGTATTTTGATAGCATGAATTATAGTCTATATTTTAGGGTTTGTTTGGACGTTTTATCTTTCATAATCTGCATGTTTGTATGTATATTATGTGATTTTACTACCATTTCATCTACCTTTGCGAGAATCGAGGTCTACACCTAGTTTCGTTGTAATTGCAGGTAATATGGTACGTTTTGCATCAAAAAGGAGCAAAAGGAGTCAAGAGTCATTTGGAGCTACATCCAGGAAGAACAGCCATGGATTAAAGATTTACTTTGGAGCTGATTAGAGAGATTTGACATTCTGTCGTGAGTCACCTCGGTTGACCAGAGGTTCACCTCGACCGAGGCGATCCAGAGACACCGACTCGACCGAGGCGAATACCTAGGACGCGGCGAGAATATTTTATTCTTGGAAGAGATCTTTTAATTTTGGAAAGTGATCTTATATTTTTGGGCTGAGCTTCTAGAAGGAAGGAGATATGCAGAATCATATATTTTACCTATATTTATGGGATAATATCTTCTTAAGATTTATTATCCTTGGAGGGTTATTTTTCCTATAAAAAGGGTTGGATTTTCACAATTCCAACATCACGCTATACCCGCTATCAGCGCAAGCAATCTCGCATACGACGCAGCAGCCGCAGCCTACTCCGATTTGGGAGAGATTTGAAGAACCTTTTTGAAGGTTGAAGGAAGATTGAAGATCATAGCTTTATAGCTTTTTGAAGGGTTTTGTAAGATTGTCTTCAATTCCCTCATTGATTGTCTTGTCTTGTTGGATTGCTATCCAAGGAACGCTTTTTGTGATATTTGATTCAGTTATTGAAGTGTTTTCATTAAATTCTTCTTTGTTCAAATATTCACCATCTTCCCATATATTTAATACTTTCATTATGATGATGAGTGGCTAATTTCCTTGTGTGATTCTAGGGTGATTGGCTGAAGGTTGTGGGAAAAACAATGATAGAATAATCTTAGATTCCAGTAGGATCCTGAAAGATCGAGTCTTTAACCTTAACCCTAAGCATCTCGTTCGGTTGATGAACATCTCGGCCGGGGTGGAATTCTTCTGACCGAGGTGACTTATCCGACCTAAAACAGAAAGTTAAGTGTTAGAGTTTGCCAAATCCTATTCTTATTACACCTTTCTGGGTCAAAGCAAGCTTAGGATGAGACTTACCCGGTAATTCCTTAGTTTGTGTACCAACGATCATAAGTGTAGGTAATAAAGGTTTATCCTTTATTGGGGTTTGAGTGTGCTTCCATCCCATCTTTGTGAGTTAGCCTGAGACTTACCCGGTAAAGGTTGATTCTATTCCCTTAGATGGTGTGTTAGTTTGAGGTTATAGTTCTTTATCTTGATTCCTTGAGACTTACCCGGTAATAGGAGTTACGGTTTAGGATTAGTGTGTAGTGAGACTTACCCGGTGATCTACTCCACTTTAGAAACACCTTCCCCACGCAAAAATCTCAGCTTTGTCCGCTTATCTATAGATCTTGAGTTGGAACCACAACTAGATGCTTTAATCCCTAGAATTGCATGTTTGCTTTATTTGACATCTTATTCATCTTTGATTGTATTGATTGCTTTTGTGGTTAGCATTGACATTAGCACACCGTATTGGACTTTGTTTCACCAAGTCCCTGTGATCGACCCCTGGAATTTTCTTGCTTTTACTACGATTGACCCGTACACTGCGGGTTCGCATCCTTGTTTTAAGCTTAAGTCTAGGGTTATAAATTTAAAGCTTGCACACACCGTTTGGAGCGAACACTGTCCTCCACCAGTACTGTGCCTGGTCCCTAAACAATGTCTGAACCAGCTCCACCTTACGACTCTCAGGGCAGAAATCGCCTCTAGCGCGGACTCCACATGACTGATCCAATGTTCCACGTCAAGTCCAACGTTCCCGTCGAAGGTGGGAACTCGCTGATGGTTGAATGTCTTCAACCATTCATCTGGTCTCGGTACCCTCAGCTCGTCTCTCACTCGGTCATCCTCGACAGCTCTCACTGGTGCAGCTACCACCGGTGGAACTACCACCTGAGTCACCCTCTGAGAGACCTCTGCTGACCTAGTTGGCACTGGCGGTGCTGGAGGTGGTGCTCCGGCCCTGTATGCCTCTTGCACCTGCTGGACATAAGCTCGATACTCCGATGCTCCAATCGATACGCGGCCAGAATCAGCAGGCCCTGCACTCCGTGCTCCGGACCTAGTAGCAGTCTCATCCCTAACCACTAGAACAATACTCTCGGCCACCTCCTCAGCAGGTACATCCGCAGCTGGCGGATCTACAACAGGGACACGTCCTCGACCTCGGCCCCTGTGAGGCCTGCCCACACGTCCCTGTCTTGGGGCTCCAGGAGGAAGGGGAGGTCGGCCATCTCCTCGTCCAACGTAAGTTGTCGCTCTCGTACGTGCCATCTGGTAATGACGTGATCAATATAAGACTACTTTAGTTCCTAGTAAGGACATGACTATCTTATTACTTTAGGTCACTTCTAAAGGTCACAAAGTTACTAAATTACAAGTTATAACAGAAGTCCAATAAACTATGCTATCGAGTTTAGCGGAGGTAGTGGCGGTCCGTGCATTCTATCCCAACCCGTTTATGCTCATGGTTTGAAAAACAAAAATTTCATTTTAAAAGTTCGGAACCCTTGCGGTTTCCGTTTATTTGTTTATTCGGCCTTTTTGAAGATGGCGAGTGCCGTTGTTGCCAACCTAGAGCTCTGATACCATATTGTAACACCCCGAATCCTAGAGGACTCGAAATGCTACGAGCTGGGACCTCACAATGGGTCCCGGCCCTTAGCCTGGCAACAACTTCATCGGACCTTACAACACGGCACAAATAAAAAGGCAAAACAAAGAGTTTTATAACATGAGCGGAAATAATAAGAATCCAAATTCTGAAAACAATACAGCCAAGTCTCAAAAACCAGAAATACCAACATCAGTCTCAATAGTCATAAAATGATATATAACAGCCCCGTCCTATAATGCACGGAACCCCGGCTGCCCACTACCGCCGGATCACTCGATCGCCTCCCTAACCTGCAAGGCATCTACAAGCGGTATAAAACCGTTGGCTAACATTCTATGCATAAGTATAACGGTAAAAGCACAAACACACAACATACGCAATCAGCATGTAATACTCATTCCTTTTTATTATCTTTAATTAAGTGATACGTCATTACTAATGATACTTATTTTGTGACACGAGGGATTCCCAAACCTCGCCCCTATCCCCGTTTACCAACGCGGAATGGTACTAATGCATGTGACCGTCTACCGGACTGGGCTGGTTGCAGGGAACCTCCTAGACTCTCGCAAGAGCTAGGCAGATGATGTCACGACCCGTTATCATACACTTGGGTCAATTATAAGATACTACAGTCGGCCTATTGCGTTTTTGTTATTTATCTTAACTATCACACACCACTCATACGCATCACACACATGCAAGAAGCTAGCTAAGTAAGTCAGTGAACTTACCAGAATTAAAACTCGTCTCTCTTAACAACACTAACAGTAGCTGCAGGAACTCAGTTGCCTGTCAAAGGAGGCACGTGGATCAACATTTTTCCTTGGATACTTAGAAGTCTAAAACTCCTAAGATGTATGATTCTATGTGCAGAAGTTATTACAGTGTCTATTTAAGGTAAAATGACTATTTTACCCTTGGTTCCGAGACTTCCAAAAACCCGTAAAAAGTACTTAAATTCTTACTTGAGGCTAACTGATCAAGTTCTACTCCCTAGGATGATTTTAGGTGACAACTATAAAAACTACCCATTTTCTATTTCCCGAAAAGTCACTAAAGTCCAACTACAGCTTTAAATATAAAATTAAAATAAACTTATAAAAATTCTAAAATAAATTTCTAACTTATCTATGATCTCTAATCTACTCATAGGAGAAATAATTTCTTAAAACTGTTCAATCGTTATTCCTACAAAAATCTTTAAAGTTGCCTACAACACTACAATTGTTCCCATACTTAGTCAAATTTTTCTGCTGGAAAAACAGCTCAACTACTCCACTTTGAGACCCTATAACTTTCAATCCGACCGTTCATTTGTTCCCAAATTTTAATACAGTAAACTATGTATATCTATCTATGATCTATTAAAAATTCAACGGTGGATCTTCAACCAATCGTTTTAACATTGGTTCACAACAGTGGCCATTCTTACTTTCAAAACTGAAGTTTTAAAGGGAGTTTCTCACTTCAATTTATATGATAATCTGATCTACTTCACTAGGTCATCTAATGGCCATAAATTGGACACTCTAGGAAGCTACAACAACTCGCTTACTACTCATCACTTCTCTAGTTCGATCTATCCTCATCACCACACTAAAACATTTTAAAACCTAAGTACACACATGTCTATTTCATCTATAGTTTAAAGATTGAACTGCAGCCAAGATAAAGGGAGAATGATTGATCATTTACCCAAGGTTTTGATGATTGCAGAAGGTAAGTTGTTGCACTAGTGTGGGAGGGTCCGATTCCAAGGTGGCCGTCTCTTCTTTTGTCACCGCAGGCCACGAACGAACAGCCCTCCAACTGGTTATCTTCTGGGAAGGAATGTGTACTGAGAGTTAGATTTAGAGAGGAACTTAAGTGTAGAAGGGCTGACTGAAATTACTTACACTACTCCGGCTGCTGGCAAGCTTTCTACAACGAGCAGCCCCGGAAATAGATAGACGAGTAGTTGTTGTAGTTCTCTCCTCTGCTGGCTCTTTTCCTTGCAATTTCTTGTGGGTGGAACGTTGTTGAGTGTGTGCAGAATGTGGGCAACAGCAAGAGGGTTTGCTGCGTGAACCTGGAGCACAGAAAGGACGACTGGCTGTTGTAGTTCCCTCGCTTCTGGCGTAAATCTGGAGCACAGGAAAGGCGTTGCAGTTCCTCTCTTCTGGTGTGAATCTGGAGCACAGAATAGGCGTTGCAGTGCCTCTCTTCTGGCGTGAATATAGGGTTGTTACAGCCCCTTAATTATCTCCTTAAATATCCCATTTATGCAGCTGTTACAAAGTGGAGAGAAGGAAAGAGAAGGCCGGTTGTTGCTCTTCCCTGTTGAACGAAGTTGCTGGCTGCTGTGGGCTACACATGATGCTGGGCTGCAGTGGGGTACGGAGGGTGCTGGGCTGCAGTGGGCTACGGAGGGTGCTGGGCTGCTGTGGATTGCAAAGGCCAGCTGAGGCTATTGTGGGCTGAGAAGTATGCTGGGCTGTTTAAGGTAAAAACGTCGCTGAAGCATGCAAGAAAGGTGGGCTGAATTACTTGTCAAAAATCTGTCAAAACTCGTCACAGCTTGTCATGATCTCGTCTCAGCTTAGTCATGATCTCGTCTCAGCTTAGTCATGGCCTCGTCACAGCTTGTCATGAGCTCGTCACAGCTTGTCCTCAATAAAAATGAATTATAATAACTAGGGTTTGATATAAATCTATCGTTTTATGTGAGTTACATTCTACATAAAATAATAGATAGTTATAAGGGTTAGAGTTTGATATAATTTTATCATTTTATGTGAATTAACTTCTACATAAAATAATAGATAATTCTAAGGATTAGAGTTTGATATAATTTTATCATTTTATGTGAATTAAATTATACATAAAATAATAAAATTTGTGAAGGGAGAGATACTAGATAGAATGGGAAACCGTCAACGGCGGAATTAGACGGAATAAAAATTCCGGATATTACATTGTTGGATTGTGATCCAAGGAACGCTTGTTTGTTTGATAATTGATTCAGTTATTGAAGCCTTTCTCTTAAGGTTTTTGTGTTCTATTATTCATTCTCTTCCCTTATATTTGATTATTGCTTTCATAATGATGAGTGGCTAATTTCTTTCTGTGATTCTAGGGTGATTGGCTGAAGGTTGTGGGAAAAACAATGATAGAATAATCTTAATCACAGTAGGACCCTGAAAGCTCGAGTCTTTCTCCTTAACCCTAGAACATCTCGTTCAGTCGATGAACATCTCGGCCGGGATGGAATTCGTCTAACCGAGGTGACTTATCTGATCCGAAACTAAGAGTTAAGTGTTAGAGTTTTCCAAATCCTATTCTTATTACACCTTTCCTGGTTCAATGCTATCCTAGGATGAGAGTTACCCGGTAATTCCTTTGTTTGTTTACCCAAGATCATAAGTATAGGTAACAAAGGTTTATCCTTTATTAGGGTTTGAGTGTGCTTTCATTCCATCTTTGTGAGTTAGCCTGAGACTTACCCGGTAAAGGTTGATTCTATTCCCTTAGGTGGTGTGTTGGTTTGAGGTTATAGTTCTTTTCCTTAATTCCTTGAGACTTACCCGGTAATAGGAGTTACGGTTTTGGATTAGTGAGTAGTGAGACTTACCCGGTGATCTATTCCACTTTAGTAACACCTTCCCATGCAAAACTCTCAGCTTTGTCCGCTTATCTTTAGATCTTGAGTTGGAACCACAACTAGATGCTTTAATCCCTAGAATTGCATATTTCCTTAATTGAGTTTTTATCATCTTTGATTGCTTTAATCGCTTTTGTGGTTAGTAATTACATAGACTACCTACACCTGCTTTGTTTCACTATGTCCCTATGATCGACCCTTGGAATTTCTTGCTTTTTACTACGATTGACCCGTACACTGCGGGTTCGCATCCTAGTTTTAAGCTTACATCTAGGGTTATAAATTTAAAGCTTGCACACACCGTTTGGAGCGAACAAACAGACTGTGGTTTTTTCTGTTGTTGAGAAAAAATATATAGAAGGAAGTCAAGTAGGAACAAGAAGCAAAAATGTGATAGTTCCTCTTCCTCCCAACCCCCTCCTAGTGAACCACTATCACCACCACCTCCTAGAATCCCTAGAATCCATGAGGATTATGAAGGAGCTATAGAAAATATTTCAAAGAGACCGATAATAGGACCTAGGTACCTTGTCCTAGAGGAGCTTGAAGAGCTCAATGTGGTGAATGATTTGACTTGGCTCTTGGATAGAGCTAGATTGATCATCTTCTCCGCCATTAGGGAAGATGCTTATGAGGAGATAACAAGGGAGTTTGTAACTTCCTTTGAGCATAGCGCCGTTAACCGATCGGTGTCTTTTAGGTTGATGGAGCAAAACTATGAGTTCTACATAATTCAGTTTGGAACCTTCTTTGGGTTTCATGAGAGTTTTAATGGAAGGTTCCCCGGGGGAGTGTATGCTAAACACTTTTGGGAAGATATTGCTATGATCTATGCTAGTGAGGATCGTTGGCAACCGGCCGACACCAAGGCTAAACTCATATACCATTTAGCCTTGAAGATAGCCCATAAAGTCCTTTCGGAATGCCTTTTCCCTAGGACTGAAACACCACAAAAGATCAAGACCGACGAACTTTTCCTACTCTATTGCATGCTCACCGGTACACCCGCAGATTGTGCCACCCTACTAGCCTCTACCATTAGTAAGGTGAAGAACAAAAGGGCCGAGAATATAGGCTATGAGGGTATGGTGACTCACATCGCCAACTAGCTGGGTTTAGACTACTCCGCTTGCACTAGGATAGCGGCAAGACCTTTGGGTCTCAATGGGCTTATGACTAGAGGGATCATCTTTCCCCGCAACCGTGCTTCACCTACCGCAACCATGCCTTGGGAGGAGAGAGGTGGTAGGGGCATTCCATAGCTTCCCAAGTATTCTATTATGCTAGGCCGTCATAACTGGAAGGAGACTTTCGTACCGATGCATGCCAATAGACTTGTAGCTCCTCCATATGTACCGGATGAGGTTCCAGCTAAGGATGATGATGAGGAGATGGGAGGAGGAGATGACCAGGATGCAGGAGGCGTTGAGCATGACTTTGGCACATTCCCGGATCAGCTGGCCGACTTCCTGGAGCCTCCTAGGAGATCTCCCCGTCCATCTAGACCTTCCGGTTCTTCTTCTTCACGCAGGGCTAGTGTGAGTGAGAGGCCGACGGGGATGGAGACTCCACCTGCTTGGTATGAAGAGCAGCCATCATGGATGGGAGCCCCTCCTCCATGGTATGATCATCCACCGGTGGCACAGACTCTTCCTCAGGATGCGCCATCATGGTATGGCCAGCCTCCAGCTTGGTATTCGCAGCTTCCAGATTGGGCAGATGACCTTTCGAGGAGAGTAGGAGACTTAGAGGTCCATCAGCAGGCTCATGACGTGGAGTGCCAGGAGAACACCTGGATCTTGAGGGACGTCTACCGCCAGCAGTTTGGGCGGCCTTTTAGCTCCGACTTCTATCCATTCCCGCCGCCTTCTTCACAATGATGATGATGAGATGATCCGCCGGTTAGAGCCGCTCCACCTCCATTAGTGAGTTCCTTTTGTTCCTTTTCTTTTCTTTATTTCTTTTGAACATTGAGGATAATGTGTATGTCAAGTGTGGGGTGGGGTGTGACTCTTGTTTGTAATAACTCGACTCATATTTCTTTGCTTATGTCTATGAACACTTGCATGTTTCTTTTATTTGTCACACGTTTCATTATAGCATTGCATGAAAAAGGCTTTGAAAAACCCATTAAAATTTGAAAATTTTGAAATTTTTTGTGCTTCTAAGATTAGAGATGATTTCTATGATGAATCTACTTGTGGAATGAGTTTTTGATGACGATTGTATGCTTGAATTGAATTATAAATTGTGAAGAGATTGAGTATGTTGTTTATCCTTTCTTGCAAGTTTCATAATGTGAAAGTTTTTATCGAAATCATATTGAGAAATGAAGGTTGAAATCACAATATAAGTTCTTATACTTCTTTATGAGATGATTAAGGCACCTCGATTTTCTTACTTCTTTCTTTGATCATTTAGCCCCTCAATGAAAATATTTGCCTCCTATACCTATCCGGGAATTAGGAAGAGTTGATTTTAGCATGTTTGATGTGGGAGGGTCATGAAAGCAACTGTTTGAATTCAAAGTGTTGGAAAATAGGTTTGGAGAAGTCAATCATGATGATGAGTAACTCGGCACCATTCACATAGCCGGGTGTTTGTGTTTTGCCAAAGTCGGATTGAGCGATATTTCTAATGGGGTATGCTATGTGCATCAAGGGTTTGAGGCATCTCGAAATTGAGAAACGCCAATCTCCTAGACTTCGGTTTTTGTGCACCGCTGTCCATAACTCCAAAAGTAAAGTCAAAAAATTATGTGCAAAAAGTCAAGATCAAAGCTCTAAGTTGGTCGTTAGTTCAAATGGTGAAAAGAAAAGAGTTTGTGTTGTTCCTTCTTCCCGGATTCATACACCACATTCCTTTACAAGTTTCCCACCTTTTCCGTATTCTTGGCCTTACTTGAAAGTCCTTGAGATCATAAGAGTGTTATTTGACTTGGTGATCTAAATTGAAGTTTCACATGCTTGATTTTGACAATGCTTGAAGGTTATGATGTTTGTCTTGAAGTTTATGCAATTTATGATGTTCCCTTGCTTTGCATATTTTAGTTTATGTGTATGAACGTTTTCAAGGATGAATGAAGCAAGATTTGAGGATGATCTATTGATTAGAAGCACATTACCAAAAAGATTGTTTTGTTTTGCATTCATATTTCATTCTACCTTATATTCTAAGCTTTTGAAAACCTCGCTTGGGGACAAGCAAGCGACAAGTGAGGTATTTTGTTAGCATGAAATATGATTATATTTTAGCCACTTATTTTAGTTGTTTTCCCTCTTTTATGTGTATATGGATATGAGTTTGAAGCATTTGTGAGCTCATTCACCCACTTTGTCGATATAGAGATCTACACTAGCTTTGTTCTATTTATAGGTGAATAAAGGCTTGAATGACAACAAAATGTGGAAGAAAAGGAGTATTTGATCATGCTAGATGTCAAGGAGATGCTTTGGAGGAGCTAAGGAAGGAGCATGAGTGAAGAACATCACGAAATAAAGGCTTTCACAAAGGATTTGGACTTCCACGCCCTAAATTACGGCCGTGGACTTGGCCTTGTATCGTGGAGAGCAAATTTGGAGCACAACCAAAAGTTCAACGCCCTAAACCACGGCCGTGGAAACTTGTACTAGACCGTGATTTCCATGACGAAGTGACGTGTCATATTTGCCACGTTAGCGATGGCTATTGGGCTTTTCTCATAACCCTATTTCACCCTATAAGAAGGCTTGAGAAGGGAGTTTCGAGGGCGGTCTCTTAGGGTTTCATTTTGACCTGCGCTTGCAACTCGGTGGAGAGTCGAGACGAAAGATCGGAGATTTCGGAGTGTGGCTCGTGAAAGACGCGATATTGAAGATTGCGTACTTTGGAGATTTTCTTAGGGTTTTGCTTTCGGAGACGGATTGAGACTCCGTTCTTCATTGTTCCCTAGGATTGATGTGAGGATTCTTGTTCCATATTCTGAATTCATTAAACATACTACTTTGTTGTTCGGATTTGAGATTGACTTTTATTTGTTATTTGAGTTTTCGAGGGTTTTTATCTTTCTCTCTTTTTAAATTGATATTTGATTCAATGACTATGATTATTGGCTAAAACCCTTTAGCAATTCTAAGGTGAAGGGTTGGTATTTGTGGTTTAGATAATGATAGATCGATCGTAAACAGATTGGACCCTGAGAGTGTGAGAAACCTCATCGGCAGCCTTTTCCACGGTTTGTTCTTGAGTTCCACGGCCGTGGAATCTCAAGATCCAGCCGTGATTTTCTCTGTTTTACAACCCTAGCTTTTGCTTTAATCCAAAGTTAAAGATTTGCTTTAACCTAGCATTGGCTTGCCTTTTCTAGGTAGTAGTGAAACTCAACATCCTCTATTTTGGTTTCGAGTGTCACAACCTTAACCGTTTTAGCCTATCTTTGATTCCTTGGGTTTGGGCATGGGTATTTGAGATTAATTATTACCTTTAGATCCTTTCTATACTGCAGCCTCAACAACCTTGATAGAGAGAGTCTTTGGTTTAGACATATAAGGTTTTGGAACTTCACCGTACTCAACCTTACCTTAGTTATACCTTTGCAATCTCAACTTTGTCCTTATATCTATAGAATATCTTGAATCGATTGCCACAATTGGATACCTGGATCTTTAGGATTGTTGTTTTCCCAATTATTTGCAAAGCTTCTATACTTTTGATTGCTCGATTATTCGAAACTGGTTTTGTTTCACCAAATTCCTGAGTTCGATACTCTTGAATGCTTGATCTACTACGCCGATCCGTACACTACGGGTTCGCTTGCTTCGATTTTAGTTTTATAATTAAAACTTATTTGCACGCACACTTTTGGGCGAACATGAACGCTTATGAGAACGCCAAAATTTACAAGGAAAGGGCGAAGCTTTGGCATGACAAGCATATCATTCCGAAAGACCTCAAAGAAGGATATCAAGTTCTCCTCTTCAATTCTCGACTTCGACTCGTTCCAGGTAAGCTTAAATCTCGTTGGACTGGACCTTATGTGATTAAACGTGTTTTTCCCCATGGCGCAGTTGAAGTATAGGGTGAAAAGTGCGGAAGTTTCAAGGTGAATGGTCAACGACTTAAGAAGTACTCACTGGAGCTCCAAGCTGAGGAAATCGCACCAATTGTCCTCATTGAACATAGGAACTGTCTAGCTACGCACCCAAAACAAAGCGTTTCTTGGGAGGCAACCCCAGGTATTGCATTATCGTTTTTTTTCTTTTTTCTTTCTTAGGTTAGTTTAGGTTAGATGTCGTTTTTGTTTGTTTTCCCCTCGATACCTTCCGACATGTTGTGTTTTTGGATGTCAGGAATAAGGAATGAGCAAAGGAAGGAAGGAAAAGTCGGAAAGAATGACGAAACTTGAATTTTTGGCATAGATCAAAGAGTTCCACAGTTGTCCGTACAAAACCACGGCCGTGGACACCCCGACTGGCCGTAATTTTACAAGTGTTTGACACAAATCAGAGAGTTCCACGGGTGTCCGTACAAAACCACGGCCGTGGAACACCCTGACTGGCCGTGGTTTTCCAAAATTTTACGGCCACTATATATTTTCTTTTCCTTCACAAGAACACACTTCGTCTTCTCCATCACGCCTAAAACCACGCCCCAAAACGCCGGATTCTTGCCCTCTCCCGTAATTCCTCATCCTGAGACCGATTCGAACGATTCTTTAACCAAAACTGGAGGAAATCGAATTTTCTACAAGATCCAAGCAACAAACTGAGCAAACAATCAACATTGGGGAAGGAATTTGGATTTGTTCAAATCCAAACCCAAGGTTTTATCTCTTTCTCTTCTTGGTAGATTTGGTTCAATTTCCTTGCAATTTTCTAGGAGAACTGGACGAAATTGGAATTAGAAGTAGTTTAAGACTGTGATTGCTGAGTTTGTTGTGAAATTGCTGAATTTTTGAGGAATTTCAAAGAATTCCACGGGTCTGTACAATTCCATGGCCGTGGTTTTGCTAGAACAGACCGTGTTTGTTTATGTTTGAGAGAAAATGTTTAGGAGGAAGTCAAGTAGAAACAAGAAGTAAAAGGGTGATAGTTCTTCTTCTTCCCAACCCCCTCCTAGTGAACCGCCATCCCCTAGAATCCCTAGAATCCATGAGGATTATGAAAGGGCCATGAATAAAATCACTAAGAGAGCGGTAATAGGACCTCGATACCTTGTTTTAGAGGAGCTTGAAGAGCTGAATGTAGTGAATGACTTGACTTGGCTTTTGGATAGAGTCGGATTGATCATCTTCTCCGTTATTAGGGAAGATGCTTATGAGGAAATCACAAGGGAGTGCATAACTTCCTTCGAGCATAGCGCTGTTAGCCGAACGGTGTCATTCAGGCTGATGGAGCGCAACAATGAGTTCTCTATAGTGCAGTTTGGAACCTTCTTTGGGTTTCATGAGAGCTTCAATGGAAGGTTTCATGGGGGGAGTGTATGCTAAAGACTTTTGGAGAGAGATAGCAATGATTAATGCTTCCGAGGACCATTGGCAGCCTCCCGACACTAAGGCTAAACTCATATACCACTTAGCCTTAAAGATAGCCCATAGAATCCTATCGCAATGCCTTTTCCCTAGGACCGAAACACAACAAAAGATCAAGGCCGATGAACTCTTCATCCTCTATTGCATGCTTACGGGCCATCTTGTAGATTGTGCCACTTTGCTTGCCTCTACCCTAAGTAAAGGGAAGAATAAGTCGACCGGAAACATGGGATATGGGGGTATAGTGACTCACATTGCTATCCAGTTGGGCGTTGACTACGCACCAAGATATTTGCGAGACCTTTGGGTCTCAATGGACTTATGACTAGAGGACTCGTCTTTCCCCGCCATCGTGCTTCACCTACCGCCGCCATGCCTTTGGAGGAGAAAGGTGGTAGGGGTATTCCATGGTTTCCGGAGTACTCTCTCATGCTGGGCCGTCACAACTGGAAGGAAACTTTCGTACCAATGCATGCCAATAGATTAGTAGCTACTCCCTATGTGCCTGATGAGGTCCCAGCTGAGGCTGCAGATGATGATGATGAGGGGATAGGAGAAGGAGACTACCAGGATGCAGGAGAGGCTGAGCATGACTTTGGCTCATTCCCGGACCAGCCGGCCGACTTCCCGGAGCCGCCTAGGAGATCTCCTCACTAGTCTAGACCTTCTTGTTCTTCTTTCTCACGCCGAGCCAGCGTGAGTGAGCGCCCGACATGGATGGATGCACCACCCGCTTGGTATGGACAACAGCCATCATGGATGGGAGCTCCGCCTCCTTGGTATGATCAGTCACCAGTTGCCCCGACACCTATTCAACAGCAGCAGCCGGAGTGGTTACAACAGCCTCCCGCTTGGTATGGTCAGCAGCCGGCATGTGCAAGTGACCTTTCCAGGAGGGTGGGAGACTTGAAGATTCACTAGTAGGCGCATGATCTGGAGCGACAGGAGAACGCCAAGATCTTACATGACGTGTACCTCCAGCAGTTTGGGCGTCCCTTCAGCTCCGACTTCTTCCCATATCCGCCACCTCCTTCACAGTGATCTTGATGGATGCTTTGAGCCACTCTACTACCATTAGTGAGTTTCCTTTGTTTCTTTTCTTTATTTGTCTTGAACATTGAGGACAATGTGTATGTCAAGTATGGGGTGGGGTGTGACTCTCGTTTGTAATAACTCGATACACTTGCTTGCTTTTAATTCCATGAAAATTTGCATCTTCCATTTATTGCCACACGTTTCATTATTTTGTTGCATTGAAAAGTTTTTAAAAATCCATAAAAATTTTGAAAAATTATTGTGCTTCTAAGATTAGAGATGATTTCTATGATGAATCTACTTGTAGAATGAGTTTTTGATGACTTTTGTATGCTTGAATTGAATTATGAATTGTGAAAAGATTGGGTATGTTGTTTATCCTTTCTTGCAAGTTTCATAATATGAAAGTTTTATCTAAATCATATCAAGAGATGAAGGTTGAAATCACAATAAAAGTTCTTATACTTCTTTATGAGATGATTAAGGCACCTCAATTTTCTTACTTCTTTCTTTGATATTTTAGCCCCTCAATGAAAATATTTGCCTCCTTTACCTATCCGGGATTTAGGAAGAGTTGATTTTGGCATTTTTGATGTGGGAGGGCCATGAAAACAATTGTTTGAATTCAAAGAGTAGGAAAATAAGTTTGGGGAAGTCAATCATGATGATGAGTAACTCGGCACCATTCACATAGCCGGGTGTTTGTGTCTTGCCAAAGTCGGATTGAGCGATATTCCTAACGGATTATTGATAGCATGAATTATAGTCTATATTTTGGGACCTGTTTAGACGTTTTATCTTCAATAATCTGCATGTTTGGATTTATATTATTGGATTATATTGTCGTTTCATCTACCTTTGTGGGAATCGAGGTCTACACCAAGTTTCGATGTAATCGTAGGTAAAATGACACGTTTTGCATCAAAATGGAGCTAAAGGAGCTAAGGAGTCATTGGAGCTACATTCACGAGCTTAAGGAAGAATCCAGGAAGCATGAAATTGGATTAAAGATTTACTTTGGACCAGATTTGAGAGATTTCATATTTAGTTTAGAGCCACCTCGGTCAGCTACAATACCATCTCGACCGTGGTGATTCAGAGGAGCGTCCCGACCGAGGCGAACACCTTGGACGCGGCGAGATATGTTTTATTCTTGGCTGAGATCTTTTATTTTTGGAAGGAGAGATCTTATATTTTTAGGCTGGATTTCTGGAAGGAAGATCATATATTTTGGGGATTTATTTATGAGAGATAGATATATTTTATTAGGAAAATATCTTTTTAAGATCTCTTATCTTTGGAGGGTAGTTTTCCTATATAAAGGATTGGATTTTCCACAAATCCAACATCCGCTAACGGCAAGAGGCCGCATACAGCAGTTAGGAAGGACTTTTGGAAGGTTGAAGGAAGATTGAAGGAAGGAAGTTGATAGCTTTTATAGCTTTTGTGAAGGGTTTTGTAAGACTTTCTTAGATTTCCTTCTTTGTTGATTTGTCTTGTTGGATTTTGATCCAAGGAACGCTTTTTTGATTGATAATTGATTCAGTTATTGAAGCCTTGTTCTTAAGGTTTTTGTGTTCGATTATTCACTTTCTTCCCTTGTATTTGATTGGCTGACCGAGGTGAAGGTTTAAGTCCCCTTAGTTTGAGAGTCCCACCTTTTCCGTATTCTTTGTGTGATTTTGATTGATAATTGATTTGCGGTGGTAGTTTGAGTAGGTTTTGAGTATACATGTGAAGGTTTAAGTCCCCTTAGTTTGAGGTTTCCGTATTCACTTTCTTCCCTTGTATTTTTTGTGTTAATACACCACATTCCTTTACAAGTTTCCCACCTTTTCCGTATTCTTTGTGTGATTTTAGGGTGATTGGCTGAAGGTTCTAGGAAAAACAATGATAGAATAATCTTAAATTCCAATAAGACCCTGAAAGTTTGAGTCTTTATCCTTAACCCTGGAGTATCTCGTTCAGTCGATGAACATCTCGGCCGGGGTGGAATTCGTCTGACCGAGGTGACCTTCCTGATCCGTAACTAAGAGTTAAGTGTTAGAGTTTGCCAAATCTTATACATATTACACCTTTCCTGGTTCAATGCAAGCCTAAGGTGAGACTTACCCGGTAATTCCTTAGTTTGTTTACCAAAGATCATAAGTATAGGTAATAAAGGTTTATCCTTTATTGGGGTTTGACTGTACTTTCATTCCATCTTTGTGAGTTAGCCTGAGACTTACCCGGTAAAGGTTAATTCTATTCCCTTAGGTGGTGTGTTGGTTTGAGGTTATAGTTCTTTTCCTTAATTCCTTGAGAATTACCCGGTAATAGGAGTTACGGTTTGGGATTAGTGAGTAGTGAGACTTACCCGGTGATCTATTCCACTTTAGAAACACCTTCCCTTTGCAAAATCTCAGCTTTGTCCGCTTATCTTTAGATCTTGAGTTGGAACCACAACTAGATACTTTAATCCCTAGAATTGCATATTTCCTTAATTGACTTTTTATCATCTTTTGATTACTTTAATCGCTTTTGTGGTTAGTAGTTGCATAGACAACCTATACTTGCTTTATTTCACCTAAGTCCTTGAGATCGACACCCCGGAATTTTTTGCTTTTACTACGATTGACCCGTACATTGCGGGTTCGCATCCTTGTTTTTAGCAAACGTCTTGGGTTATAAATTTAAAGCTTGCACACACCATTTGGAGCGAACAAGTTTTTGGCGTTGTTGCCGGGGACTTGGTCTAGACTGAGTCGGTTACGGTGATCTTTTGGGGCGCTTGCCCCTGTTTCTACTAAACACTCTACTTGAGTGACTTTCGCAGGTTCTTTTTCTTAGGTTTATGCGAAGAACCCGCGCTGGGAAGGAAATCGTTCCTTACGATCCAGATACAGAAAAGACATACAGAAGACGCTTGAAAGAAGCGAAGATAGCCAATTAGGATAATCGCGATCTTGAGACCGAATTGAAGGAGGCGCTGGAACAACTACGCCTCTGTAAAGAAGAAATGCGACTGGAAAGGGAAGAAACTCGACCGAACCCAGATCCTCGACCGAGGCAAGACCCTGTTCCAGATCCTCGACCGAGGCAGAATCCAGTACCTGCTGCCCCGGCCGAGATACTTCCACCTCGGATGTCAGTCCGATATGCTCTTTTTGCAGGTATTCCACAGACCCTAGGGCAAAGGATGGATCCCAATCAGCAACTGAGGCGTCCAGGAGTCAACCTAGGTGATCTAATGGACCATGATTATGAACTTCGACCGCAAGTTCTTTCCATGATTCGCCAATGCCAGTTTGGAGTGCTAGAGAGGGAATCTCCGCATCAACATATACAAAACTATGAGATCTTGATGGAGACCTTCAGACCTTCAAGAATAGAAAACAACAATTACAAGCTAAGGCCTTTCTACTTCTATTTGAAAGATAGAGCGCTTACTTGGTATCAATCTCTTCCTACGGGAAAAATCAACACTTGGGAGGAGATGACGACGGAGTTCTTAACTAAATTCTTTCCCCCCTTCTAAAACTGCTGAAATGAGAGGGAAGATTAATGCATTCATCATGAAGGACAAGGAGAGCTTGTCCAAGTCATGGGAGAGATTTAAAGACATTCTTTTGGATTGCCCACATCATGGCATTCCAAAGATAGAGTTGTTGGAGATATACTTCAAGGGACTGGACGGAAACACCCAGTTCAACCTTCAACTACTATCCGCCGGCACGTTCATTGACATGCCGATTGACGAAGCTTGGTAGTTTATAGAGAAGCAAGCTTTAAACATGGAGAAATACTCCCACCAAGGAGCGAAGGTGGAGTTAAAAGAGTCAACTTTCAAGCTGCTCCCCCAAACAATGATCAACTCACTTCTTTGAAGAATGATGTGAAGCAATTGAAAGATCTTTTGGTTTCTCAAACCAAGAAAGAAGATGAAGGATATTAAGGCTCGAGGAACAACAATGGATACCGGAACAACAACGGTTCCCGGAACAGCAACTACAACAACAATAGAGGATCCAATAGCAATAATTGGAGAGCAAACAACCAAAATTCGGGTAACCCTTACTCTAACACCAATTCGAATGACTCATCTAATCATTTCCTCTCTTCCTCTTCTTCTTCTACTCCATTGAAGAGCCAGGAGCAAGGATCGAGTTCGTCCCATCCGGAAAAGAAAGATGCGGTGCTGGACGCCATCTTGATCAAGCTTAACTCTATGGAGACATCCATGACTTCATTTTCGAAGGCACAAAAAGCCTTAGAACAACAATTCTTTAACAAGGCGAATGAAGCGCCAAGAGATCCAGGGAAGCTTCCAGCAAGGACGGAAAGCAACCCTAAATGACAGATCATGGCAATAACGACGAGAAGTGGACTGAAGACTGTAGATCCAGTGCCTCGGTCGATGCCAGTACAGACGAAGACCACCTCGGTCCAGGCACAGTCGAAGAACACTTCGGCCGAGGTGCCAACCGAGGTGGAGCCACAGGAAGCGGAGGAGAAAACTGAAGTTTATATTCCACCTCCTGCATATAAACCACCACTTCCATTCCCCCAGTCAAGGGCCAGAGCACATCTAGACAAGCATTTTGGTAAGTTCCTTGACTTGATGAATAAACTACACATTAATATCCCTTTCCTTGATGCTATTCTAGGGATGCCCGCCTATGGGAAGTTCTTAAAAGAGATTCTATCAAGGAAGAGGAAGTTGGAAGACTTTGGTGAAGTAAGGATGACATCTAAATCCTCGGAGCTCATTCAAATCATGAAGGAGAAGATGCCACCCAAGTTGAGAGATCCCGGCTCATTTTGCATTCCCATTCAAGTTGGGAATGTCACTTGTGAAGCCTTGTGTGATCTAGGAGCCAGCGTGAGCATCATCCCGCTGGAGCTATGTGTTAAGATCGGACTTGGAGAGCCCAAGCCGGTGAAGATACGGTTATACATGGCGGACCGCTCCATTATCCATCCCGTGGGCATTTTGGAAGACGTTCTGGTTAAGTTAGGTAATTTCTATTTACCT
Organism: Fagopyrum esculentum; assembly: GCA_033239045.1. Lineage (NCBI taxonomy): Eukaryota > Viridiplantae > Streptophyta > Magnoliopsida > Caryophyllales > Polygonaceae > Fagopyrum > Fagopyrum esculentum. The sequence continues at coordinate 41,909,949 of BSUD01000007.1, read as the reverse complement.
ATAGACTTTGTTGTACTTGACATTCCCGCAGATTATCCCGTTCCTATCATTCTCGGGAGGCCGTTTCTAGCAACTTCGGGTTGCAATGTGGATTGTAACGCCAAGTTAAAATTCAACATAGGCGGAGATGAAGTGGAGTTTGCATTACTTGCGGCAATGAAGGGAGAGCAGCTTGGAGATGATATCTTCAACATCTATGATGAAGAAGAATCAAGAGAATTGGTGAGCTCTATCCTTATTAAAGATCCACTTGAAAAGGTTATTAGTTTTAGCTTAATGGAGGAAGGTATAGATGCTTCTTGTGATGCAGATATACGGAGTTTAAGGGCGATGGAAGAAGATTCAAGAGCTAAAATTGAAAAGCTAATCCAGGAGAAGAAGATCTCTAGTTTCGGTCCCAGTTGCAGCACCTCGACCGAGGCACTCTCTGGACCAAGCGAGGTGTTCTTGACTGAAGAACATCTTGGTCACCCTCTCTGGACCTTGACCGAGGTCGAAACCGAGATGACGTCAACTGAGAATAACAAACTTCTTACACCCTTTTCTGACATTCATCCTCAGTTGGTGGAACATTCTCTCCACCAAATTTCTGATAATAAAGGACCTTGATATCCTGACATTGTTAATTATCTTGTTTGCCAGAAAATACCACCCGGTTTGACGTACGCTCAAAGGAAGAAATTCTTTAAGGATGTACGCCATTACTACTGGGATGAACCGCTGCAATTCAAGAGAGGTCCGGTGATAGCATGAATTATAGTCTATATTTTGGGACTTGTTTAGACGTTTTATCTTCAATAATCTGCATGTTTGGATGTATATTATGTGATTATATTGTCGTTTCATCTACCTTTGCGGTAATCGAGATCTACACCAAGTTTCGTTGTAATCGTAGGTAAAATGGCACGTTTTGCATCAAAATGGAGCAAAAGGAGCTAAGGAGTCATTGGAGCTACATTCAGGAGCTTAAGGAAGAACCCAGGAAGCATGAAAATGGATTGAAGATTTACTTTGGATCAGATTTGAGAGATTTCACATTCAGTTGCGATTCACCTCGGTCAACTACAGTACCATCTCGACCGAGGTGATCCAGAGGAGCTGCTCCACCGAGGCGAACACCTTGGACGCGGCGAGAGATATTTTATTCTTGGCTGAGATATTTTATTTTTGGAAAGAGGATCTTATATTTTTAGGCTGGATTCCTGGAAGAAAGAAGATAATTTAGCCCATATATTTTACCTATTTTTATGGGAAAATATCTTTCTAAGATATCTTATCTTTGGGAGGGAATTTTCCAATAAAAAGGGTTGGATTTTCCACAAATCAAACATCCGTTAACGGCAAAAAGGCCGCGTACCCCGCTTATGCTTAGAGCATCCCACTACAGCTGGAAGATTTGAAGAACCTTTTTGAAGATTGAAGGAAGAAAGTTGATAGCCTTTATAGCTTTTGTGAAGGGTTTTGTAAGATTTTTTTAGATTCCCTTCTTTGTTGATTGTCTTGTTGGGTTGTGATCCAAGGAACGCTTGTTTGTTTGATAATTGATTCAGTTATTGAAGCCTTTTTCTTAAGGTTTTTGTGTTCAATTATTCACCTTCTTCACTTATATTTGATTATTTCTTTCATGATGATGAGTGGCTAATTTCTTTGTGTGATTCTAGAATGATTGGTTGAAGGTTGTGGGAAAAACAATGATAGAATAATCTTAAATCCCAGTAGGACCCTGAAAGCTCGAGTCATTATCCTTAACCCTAGAACATCTCGTTCAGTCGATGAACATCTCGGCCGGGGTGGAATTCGTCTGACCGAGGTGATCTTTCTGATCCGAAACTGAGAGTTAAGTGTTAAAGTTTGCCAAATCCTATTCTTATTACACCTTTCTTGGTTCAATGCAAGCTTAGGATGAGACTTACCGTGTAATTCCTTTGTTTGTTTACCTAAGATCATAAGTATAGGTAATAAAGGTTTATCCTTTATTGGGGTTTGAGTGTGCTTTCATTCCATCTTTGTGAGTTAGCCTGAGACTTACCCGGTAAAGGTTGATTCTATTCCCTTAGTTGGAGTGTTAGTTTGAGATTATAGTTCTTTTCCTTAATTCCTTGAGACTTACCCGGTAATAGGAGTTACGGTTTTGGATTAGTGAGTAGTGAGACTTAACCCGTGATCTATTCCACTTTAGTAACACCTTCCCTTTGCAAAAATCTCAACTTTTCCCGCTTTATCTTGGGATCTTGAGTTGGAACCACAACTAGATGCTTTAATCCCTAGAATTGCATATTTCCTTACTTGACTTTTTATCATCTTTGATTGCTTTGATCACCTTTGTGGTTAGTAGTTGCATTGACAACCTATACCTGCTTTGTTTCACTAAGTCCCTGTGATCGACCTTTGGAATTTCTTGCTTTTTACTACGATTGACCCGTACACTGCGGGTTCGCATCCTTGTTTTAAGCTTACATCTAGAGTTATAAATTTAAAGCTTGCACACACCGTTTGGAGCGAACAAGTATTTGGCGCCGTTGCTGGGGACTTGGTCTAGACCGAGCCAGTTGCGGTCGGCTTTCGGGGCGCTTGCCCCTGTTTCTACTAACCACTCTATTTGAGTGACTTTCGCATGTTCTTTTTTTAGGTTTATGCGAAGAACCCGCGCTGGGAAGGAAATCGTTCCCTACGATCCCGAACCAGAAAAGACGTACAAAAGACGCTTGAAAGAAGCGAAGATGGCCAACCAAGACAATCGCGATCTTGAGGCCGAATTAAAGGAGGCGTTAGAACAACTACGCCTCAGCAAGGAAGAGTTGAGACTGGAAAGGGAGGAAACTCGCACAAGGACTGAGGCGATCGAAGCAGATATGGCGGCTTTACGAGACCAGTATCTACCTCGACCGAACCCATATCCTCGACCTAGACAAGACCTTGCTCCAGATCCTCGAACGAGGCAGAATCCAGTTGCCCCGGCCGAGATACTTCCACCTCGGATGCCAGTCCGAGATGTTCTTTATGCGGGAGTCAACCTAGGTGATCCAGCGGACCATGATTATGAGCTTCGACCGCAAGTTCTTTCCATGATTTGCCAATGCCAGTTTGGAGGGCTAGAGAGGGAATCTCCACATCAACATCTACAAAACTATGAGATCTTGATGGAGACCTTGAGACCTTCAAGAATAGAAAACTACAACTACAAGCTAAGGCCTTTTTACTTCTCTTTGAAAGATACAACTCTTACTTGGTATCAATCTCTTCCTCCAGGAAAAATCAATACTTGGGAGGAGATGACGACGGAATTCTTGACTAAATTCTTTCCCCTCTCTAAAACCACTAAAATGAGAGGGAAGATTAATGCATTCATCACGAAGGACAAGGAGAGCTTGTCCAAGTCATGGGAGAGATTTAAGGACATTCTTTTGGATTGCCCATATCATGGGATTCCAAAGATAGAGTTGTTGGAAATATACTTCAAGGGACTGGACGGAAACACCCAGTTCAACCTTCAACTACTATCCGCCGGCACGTTCATGGACATGCCAATTGACGAAGCTTGGGAGTTCATAGAGAAGCAAGCTTTGCACATGGAGAAATACTCCTACCAAGGAGTTGAAGGTGGAGTTAAAAGAGTCAACTTTCAAGATGCTCCACCTAACAATGATCAACTCACTTCTTTGAAGAATGATGTAAAATAATTGAAGGAACTCTTAGTTGCTCAAACCAAGAAGGAAGATCAAGGATCAAGGAACAACAATAGTTACCGGAACAACAACAATGGTTCCCGGAACAACAACTACAACAATAATAGAGGATCCAACAACAATAATTGGAGGGCAAACAACCAAAATTCGGGTAACCCTTACTCTAACTCCAATTCAAATAACTCCTCTAATCCTTTCCTCTCTTCTTCTTCTTCTTCTACTCCATTGAAGAGCCAGGAGCAAGGATCCAGTTCGTCCCAGCCGGAAAAGAAGGATGCGGTGCTGGAGGCCATCTTGATCAAGCTCAACTCTATGGAGACGTCCATGACTTCATTTTCGAAGGCACAAAAAGCCTTAGAACAACAAATTTTTAACAAGGCGAATGAAGCGCCAAGAGTTCCAGGGAATCTTCCAGCAAGGATGGAAAGCAACCCTAAGGGCCAGATTATGGCAATAACGACGAGGAGTGGACTGAAGACTGCAGATCCAGTACCTCGGTCGATACCAGTACAGACGAAGCCCACCTCGGTCCAGGTACAATCGAAGAACACTTCGGCCGAGATGCCAACCGAGGTGGAGCCACAAAAAGCGGAGGAGAAAACTGAAGTTTATATTACACCTCCTGCATATAAACCACCACTTCCATTCCCCCGGTCAAGGCCAGAGCACATCTAGACAAGCATTTTGGTAAGTTCCTTGACTTGATGAATAAACTACACATTAATATCCCTTTCCTTGATGCCATTCTAGGGATGCCCGCCTATGAGAAGTTCTTGAAAGAGATTCTATCAAGGAAGAGGAAGTTGGAAGACTTTGGTGAAGTAAAGATGACATCTAAATCCTCGAAGCTTATTCAAATAATGAAGGAGAAGATGCCACCCAAATTAAGAGATCCCGGCTCATTTTGCATTCCCATTCAAGTTGGGGATATCACTTGTGAAGCCTTATGTGATCTAGGAGCCAACGTGAGCATCATCCCGCTGGAGCTATGTGTTAAGATCGGACTTGGAGAGCCCAAGCCGGTGAAGATATGGTTATACATGGCGGACCGCTCCATTACCCATCCCGTGGGCATTTTGGAAGACGTTCCGGTTAAGTTAGGTAACTTTTATTTACCTATAGACTTTGTTGTACTTGATATTCCCGCAGATTATCCCGTTCCTATCATTCTCGGGAGACCATTTCTAGCAACTTCGGGTTACAATGTGGATTGTAAGAACGCCAAGTTGAAATTCAACATTGGCGGAGATGAAGTGGAGTTTGCATTACTTGTGGCAATGAAAGGAGAGCAGCTAGGAGATGATATCTTCAACATCTATGATGAAGAAGAATCAAGAGAATTGGTGAGCTCTATCCTTATTAAAGATCCACTTGAAAAAGTTATTAGCTTTAGCTTAACGGAGGAAGGTATAAATGCTTCTTGTGATGAAGATATACGGAGCTTAAAGGCAGTGGAAGAAGATCTAGGAGCTAAAACTGAAAGACTAATCCGGGAGAAAAAGATCTCCAGTTTCGGTTCGAGTTGCACTACCTCGACCGAGGCACTTCCTGGATCAAGCGAGGTGACTGAAGAACATATCGGTCAACCTCTCTAGACCTCGACCGAGGTCGAAAGCGAGATGATGTCAACTGAGACTTCTGAAGATCCAATTCTTCAATCTACTCCACTGAAAGGAGGAAGCAAGGATCCCCCTCACAAAGCACCCCCAGTTGTGGAGCTTAAACAACTCCCAAGTCACTTGAGGTATGTCTTTCTTGGACCGGATTCTACTTATCCCGTTATTGTTAGTGCTTCCCTCTCCAAATCTGAATTATCTAAACTAATGCATGTCCTGAGGAAGCATCAAAAGGCTTTGGGTTATACTATTGATGATCTTATTGGCATTAAGCCTTCTTTCTACATGCATAGAATAATAATGGAGGACGATCATAAGACTTCACGGGAACCTCAAAGACGGTTAAATCCGATCATGAAAGAGGTTGTGAAGAAATAAATTCTTAAGTTGTTGGATGCAGGTATCATATTTCCTATCTCGGACAGCAAGTGGGTTAGTCCATTACATGTAGTTCCGAAGAAAGGAGGGATGACCGTTGTGACGAATAAGAACAACGAGTTAATCCCAACTAGGACCGTCACGGGCTGGAGGGTGTGCATCGACTATAGGAAGCTGAACGTGGCCACTCGAAAGGACCATTTTCCACTTCCCTTCATTGATCAAATGCTCGAACGGTTGGCCCAGCATTCACACTTCTGTTATTTAGACGGCTATAGTGGTTTCTTCCAGATTTCTATCCTTCCGGATGATCAAGAGAAGACCACTTTCACTTGTCCATGGGGGACATTCGCTTATAGGAGGATGCCATTTGGATTATGCAATGCACCCGCTACCTTCCAGCGATGCATGATGGCGATCTTTTCCGAGTATATAGAGGAGATCATGGAGGTATTTATGGATGATTTTTTAGTATATGGTTCCTCTTTTGATGATTGTCTATCTAACCTTTCTCTAGTGCTACAAAGATGTGAAGACACTAATCTTGTCTTGAATTGGGAGAAGTGTCACTTTATGGTTAATGAAGGCATTGTGCTAGGACACCTCATTTCTAATCGAGGTATTGAGGTCGATCGCGCTAAGATCGAGACCATTGAGAAACTCCCTCCCCCTTGTTCTGTTAAAGATGTGAGGAGTTTTCTCGGGCATGCAGGTTTCTACAAGAGATTCATCAAGGACTTCTCGAAGATTTCTAAACCACTAACTAACCTCTTGAATAAAGATGTTGTTTTTGAGTTTTCGCAGGAGTGTCTTGATGCATTTTACAGGATTAAGGAAGCGTTGATCTCTACTCCCGTTATCCAGCCTCCGGATTGGACCTTGCCCTTTGAGATCATGTGCGATGCGAGTGATGTGGCGGTAGGAGCGGTGCTTGGACAAAAGAAGGATGGGCGGACCACCGCCATTTACTACGCTAGCAAGACGCTAGATGAAGCCCAACGTAACTACGCCACCACCGAGAAGGAGCTTGGCGGTTGTATATGCTTTCGAGAAGTTTCGTTCTTACTTAGTAGGGGCGAAAGTCATTGTCTACACCGAACATGCAGCCATTCGTTACTTACTTGCTAAAAAGGATGCCAAGCCACGCCTTATTCGATGGATTCTCTTACTTCAAGAGTTCGACCTAGAGATCCGCGATAAGAAGGGATCCGAAAATTCTGTTGCGGATCACCTCAGCCGGCTACCTCCCTCTTCACGCGAGAAGGACGACCCGCCCATAGACGATTCATTCCCCGATGAGCACTTTCACTTGTTGGAACGTTTGATAGACTTACTTATCTCACCCCATGATGAAGGTGAAGTATGGGGTGAGGATACCTCCCATCACGTTTAGGGACACCGTACGGTCCAACTAGCGACCTTAAATCAAGCGCTTCTTGGGAGGCAACCCAAGGTATTGCTTTCTTTTCCCTTTTTCTAGTCTAGCTTTAGATAGTTTGCTTTGCTTTGTTTTGTTTTTGGCGTCCTAGACAGACAACAGGTGACATCTAAGGAACGAATACAACCTAGGAGCACAACTGGAAGGACAGAAGTTCGAGAATTTGAGAAGACGGAGTTTGACTGAGACACATCTCGGTTGCTATCATAGCATCTCGACCGAGATGATTCTTGAGCAACTGAGGCGACTAGGGTTTCTGAAGATTCACCTCGATCCATACTACCTCGGTCCAGTCGAGACCATCTCGACCGAGGTGACAGCAATTCCAGAAAAGGGTATAAAAGGGGGCTGAGATTTCTCTCTCCTCCCTTTACCTTCTTCTCGACCGCTGCGCAATCCTCACCTTGCTCCTTCGTTCTTCGCTCGTTTTCGACGATTCTCGCTTCCAAACTGCAAGGAAAGGGTAGAGGATCGATTTGCAACCGTCAATCTGCAGAGAAAACGAACCAAATCGAGCAAATCTGGGTAAAATTCGAGAAAACCCTAACTCCCTCTTCTTCCACTTATTCCTTTAAATTTGGGCTTTGGTTGCCCCTGCATTCTGCTGAAAAAGGATTAAGTACCCCATAGGAACCTTTGGTAGTGATTTTGGGGGAAAATAACAGGATTTTTGAAGTCGGCATGAGCCTCGGCCGAGGTGTTCTTGAGACTCGTCAGAGAGACCGAGGTGGTCTGATAGATTGCAGAAAATGAGTTCTAACATGCAGCTTGTGCTGAGAGATAGATCTTCTCCCTCCCCTTCTTCTTCATCACGCCGTACTAGACCGGTGATCCATGAGCGTCACCAGGTCGACTATGACCGCATAGCGGCCCGTCCAGTGGTTGCACCACGTTTCCTGGACATATCTGCTTTTGATTGCCTCCATGTGGATGAGGATCTGAGGTGTATGATATCTGCTGTGGGGCTGGAGCAGTTCACTAAGATCAGAGCTCCGGCCTACTTAGAGCCGACCCTGGAGTTTGTCAGCTCCGTCACCTACTTGCCCACCGAGCGCGCCATCAAGTACCGGTTGATCAACCGGAATTATTTAGTTCCCCTCGACCACTGGCGGGATATCTTTGGCTTCCCGGCCCCTACTGTTGCTGACTTTCCCTCTCGAGCTGTAGCTCAAGAGTTCTGGGGACAGATTGCTCATGTGGTTGAGCACGCTGATAGATGGAGACCTGGAGATTCCAGGGAGCGGATTATATTCCATCTAGCTTTTAGACTTGCTCACAGGATCTTTAGTGAGACTCTTCTGGCGCGTACTGGACGCCCTAGAAGATCAGACAGGGTGAGCTTCTGAGTCTGTACTACATGGTGACCGGAGGAGTTCCGGACTTTGGGATGATGCTGGCTGAGGATTTGCACAGGATAAAGGCGAAGGCCAAGGGAGATATTTGCTGCGGAGGGATAGTGACTTATATAGAGAGTTACATGGACTTGGATCTAAGCGCATGCACTATGGTGGCTGCTGCCAAGCCGCTCGGGCTTCAGGAGATGATCACCAGGAGGATATTAGTCCCTCGTGGTCTTACTACGCCATATGTGGCGATGCCCTGGGAGCAGACTGCACCCTAGGGTATTAGGTGGTCAGCTCAGTTCTCCGTATATGATCCGGATTACTGGCAGACTTCATGGATCCTGCTGATGGAGGACGCCAGAGAAACAGCAGCAGCAGCTTAGGGCCAGCTAAGGAGGATGATGATGACGAGGATGGTGGTGCTCCCATGGATACGGGCACAGATACAACTGGGACTAGTGTGCCGGTCATTAATTTAGATGACGATGAGACTGAGGAGGAGCCGGCTGCAGCACCAGCACGTCCCGCTAGGCGTAGGGTACGCAGGCAGAGGGATCCAGTTGCTCACCGTCGGATTGACGATCTGACGGATCATATGATAGATTCCTACGATGCCCTGTCCCTGGAGATCAGAGAGATGCAGGAGAGACTACATTACCAGCACACGATGGCTGAGATTCATTTTCAGCATGTCATGGGTTATCCTTTAGACCCATCTCAGCACCCGTACGTGCCACCACCACCACCACCGGATCGGGATTATTGAGAGCTTGCAGGATTTTCTTTCTTTATTTATTATGCAGCTCAGCTTTGTCTAGTGAGTACTTTGTTTCTTTAGACTTATTTTGACTCATTGAGACAATGTGTCCCAAGTATGGGGTATTTGATGTATTATTTGACTTTTATGTGGATGTATGACTCGACTCTATTTGGATATTTATGTTTTATTTTGCTATATGTATTTATCTAAGACAACATGCATGCGTACAGGTTATTTGATTGAGAAAACATCAAAAACTGGTTTGAAAAAATAAATTTATTGCCCTCGACCGATGTGACTCTGACCAATCGAGGTACTTCACCTCGGTTGACTTAGAACATCTCGACCGAGGTGGTTTAACTGAAAAGAATTTCGAAACGATTTTTGTTCTTCTTATCTGGATATGACCTCAGTGATAATTTTGTTTGCTGACTGGTTTTGAAATCTCTATATGTTTGAAAGGTTTTTTGATATGTTTAAGTTGCTAAATGCTTTGTTTGAAATTTGTGGCATGTTTAATACTTTGTTTTTATCCAAATTATGTTGGATTTGAAGGTTGACACCATATTATGAGTTCTCTCACTTTCTTCCTGGAAAGACCAAGGCAATTCATTCTCTTCTCTTCTTCTTCTTAATCATGCTTAGCCCCTCATATACAAAGTTGCCTCCCTTCACCTTTCCGGTAATTTGGAAGCAAGCAAAAGTGAAAAGCAAGTGAAAGAAAAGTTGAGATGATGGCTGAAAGTTAGAAAGAAACAAATAGGTTTGGGGAAGTCAATCATGATGATGAGTAACTCGGCACCATTCACATAGCCGGGTGTTTGTGTCTTGCCAAAGTCGGATTGAGCGATATTCCTAACGGGTCATGGTATGTGCATCAAGGGTTTGAGGCATCTCGAGAAATTGATGATTGCTGATATTGTGCACCAATAAGCAAAGCTTATTGGTGGAAGATGTTGAAGTTCAAAGGAAGTGAAGTAAAGATCCTTTTCCCGGATTCTAGCACCACATTCCCTATATACATCTCACCCTCACACGTTTTTTGACCTTCTTTTGAAAGACCTTGAGACCTCGAGCTTGTTGATTGACTTAGTGGTTTAAACTGGATTATACATGATTAATTTCGATGATTATGATTTATTATGCATTCTATGATTTTATGCAAATATGAACGACTTTCTTATATTTATAAAATGTTTTGAGCATGTTTTGATTTTAAATTCCATGAAGCATTCTCTTAGAGTGATCTATGATTGTAGCACACCATTAAAATGTTTTGAAGGACTTTTTCATTGATCTTTATGACTTATAATCCATTCTATCTTGTATTTTATATTCAGAACTTGCTTGGGGACAAGCAAGGGCTAAGTATGGGGTATCTTGATACCATGAATTATAATCTATATTTTGGGACTTGTTTAGACGTTTTATCTTCAATAATCTGCATGTTTGGATGTATATTATGTGATTATATTGTCGTTTCATCTACCTTTGCTGGAATCGAGGTCTACACCAAGTTTCGTTGTAATCGTAGGTAAAATGGCACGTTTTGCATCAAAATGGAGCAAAAGGAGCTAAGGAGTCATTGGAGCTACATTCAAGAGCTTAAGGAAGAACCCAGGAAGCATGAAAATGGATTGAAGATTTACTTTGGATCAGATTTGAGAGATTTCACATTCAGTTGTGATTCACCTCGGTCAGCTACAGTACCATCTCGACCGAGGTGATCCAGAGGAGCTGCTTGACCGAGGCGAATACCTTGGACGCGGCGAGAGATATTTTATTCTTGGCTGAGATCTTTTATTTTTGGAAAGAGGATCTTATATTTTTAGGCTGGATTCCTGGAAGAAAGAAGATAATTTAGCCCATATATTTTACCTATTTTTATGGGAAAATATCTTTCTAAGATATCTTATCTTTGGGAGGGAATTTTCCTATAAAAAGGGTTGGATTTTCCACAAATCAAACATCCGCTAACGGCAAAAAGGCCGCATACCCCGTTTATGCTTAGAGCATCCCACTACAGCTGGGAAATTTGAAGAACCTTTTTGAAGGTTGAAGGAAGATTAAAGGAAGAAAGTTGATAGCCTTTATAGCTTTTGTGAAGGGTTTTGTAAGATTTTCTTAGATTCCCTTCTTTGTTGATTGTCTTGTTGGGTTGTGATCCAAGGAACGCTTGTTTGTTTGATAAATGATTCAGTTATTGAAGTCTTTTTCTTAAGGTTTTTGTGTTCAATTATTCACCTTCTTCACTTATATTTGATTATTTCTTTCATGATGATGAGTGGCTAATTTCTTTGTGTGATTCTAGGGTGATTGGCTGAAGGTTATGGGAAAAACAATGATAGAATAATCTTAAATCCCAGTAGGACCCTGAAAGCTCGAGCCTTTATCCTTAACCCTAGAACATCTTGTTCAGTCGATGAACATCTCGGCCGGGGTGGAGTTCGTCTGACCGAGGTGATCTTTCTGATCCGAAACTGAGAGTTAAGTGTTAAAGTTTGCCAAATCCTATTCTTATTACACCTTTCCTGGTTCAATGCAAGCTTAGGATGAGACTTACCCGGTAATTCCTTTGTTTGTTTACCTAAGATCATAAGTATAGGTAATAAAGGTTTATCCTTTATTGGGGTTTGAGTGTGCTTTCATTCCATATTTGTGAGTTAGCCTGAGACTTACCCGGTAAAGGTTGATTTTATTCCCTTAGTTGGAGTGTTAGTTTGAGATCATAGTTCTTTTCCTTAATTCCTTGAGACTTACCCGGTAATAGGAGTTACGGTTTTGGATTAGTGAGTAGTGAGACTTACCCGGTGATCTATTCCACTTTAGTAACACCTTCCCTTTGCAAAAATCTCAGCTTTGTCCGCTTTATCTTGAGATCTTGAGTTGGAACCACAACTAGATGCTTTAATCCCTAGAATTGCATATTTCCTTACTTGACTTTTTATCATCTTTGATTGCTTTGATCACCTTTGTGGTTAGTAGTTGCATGGACAACCTATACCTGCTTTGTTTCACTAAGTCCATGTGATCGACCCCTGGAATTTCTTGCTTTTTACTACGATTGACCCGTACACTGCGGGTTCGCATCCTTGTTTTAAGCTTACATCTAGGGTTATAAATTTAAAGCTTGCACACACCGTTTGGAGCGAACATCCGGATGGGATGCTTCGAAGATGCATTCCGGAAGATGAAGTCACTAGCGTCATACGACATTGTCACTCACTCCCTTGTGGAGGACATGCTAGCGCTCACAAAACGTGCGCCAAGGTATTACGTTCCGGTTTCTTTTGGCCTACATTATTTAAAGATGTGCAATCGTTTGTTGTCTCTTGTGATGCATGCCAAAGAACAGGGAATTTATCTAGGCGGAACGAGATGCCACTCAATAACATACAACAGGTAGAGATCTTTGATGTATGGGGAGTAGATTTCATGGGACCTTTTCCATCATCCGGAGGGAACCTCTACATTCTCTTAGCTGTCGACTACGTCTCTATATGGGTTGAGGCCATTGCCTCTCCCACTAATGACGCCATGGTGGTTGTGAAGTTCTTTAATAGGACTATCTTTCCACGTTTTGGAACTCCACGCATCATCATCAGCGATGGAGGGACACATTTCATCAACCGGAAGTTCAAAGCACTTCAATCGAAGTATGGGGTAACCCACAAGGTAGCAACCCCTTATCACACTCAAACTAGTGGACAAGTCGAGATCTCAAATAGAGAAATTAAAGCGATATTGGAGAAGACCGTCTCTAGGACAAGGATTGGTCCATGAAGCTGGACGACGCTCTTTGGGCTTACAGGACCGCATTCAAGACTTCCATTGGTGCCACCCCTTATAATTTGGTATATGGGAAGTCTTGTCATTTGCCCGTTGATTTAGAACACAAGGCGTATTGGGAAATCAAATGGTTGAACTTCGATATCAAGGAAGCCGGTGAGAAGCGCCTATTGGATATCAATGTGTTGGAGGAGCTGCTGTTAGCATGAAATATTGTGATATTTTAGGCACGTTTTCTAGATGTATTTCATCCATATTAGTGTTCATTGATAAAGCATTGAAGCAATTGTGAGCTAGTTTATCTATATTGTCGATATAGAGGTCTACATAAGCTTTGTGTTGATTGTAGGCAAATAAGAACTAAAACCGAACGAATTAAGAGAGAATGGAGATAGATTAAGCACATCCAAGGATTGAGGACACCACAAAGGAGCTAAGGAAGATGATAGGATGAAGAATGGCACAAAACAAAGGGAATTACGAGCAACCTATGCTTCCACGCTCTAAAATACGGCCGTAATGAAGTCCACGTTCTAAACCGTGATGGAATCCACGCTCTAAAATACGGCCGTGGAACTTGGCAACATGAGCGTGGAGCATTCCAGAGAGTTACACGGTATAAAGTACGGTCGTGGAAGTTATGAAGAACCGTGATGGAATCCACGCTCTAAACCACGGGCGTGGAATCCCATATAACCGTGATTTATGCAATCTTTTGGCGAATAAAATATAGACACATTGTCTACGCACATGGGCTGGACACTTATTCTATCTTTCCCTATAAAAGGACTGAAGGAGGGAGATTCCGGAATCTTCGCTTACGCTTACTTGCACATGCCTAGGGTTCCAGTTGGACGTGCGGAGATTGCCATTTTGCAACGGAGATTTGCAAAGACTTAGAGATTTGGAAGTTACGCTTTATCCTTAGATTTGATTAGAAGACGGATTGACATCCTACTCTTCGTTCTTATCAAGGATTGTGATTGGTTTATGTTATTCCGAATCTGATATACATCATTACCTTGTTTGTGGAAGGTTTTCATCTTTCATTCTTCTAAATCTTGAATTTGATATCATAATGACTGTTGTTGGCTAAAACCCTTTAGCAATTCTAAGGTGAAGGGTTAATAGTTGTGGCTTAGATGATGATAGATTGATCTTAAACAGATTGGACCCTGAGAGTTAGAGAGATTTCGTCGACAGCCAGAATCACGGTGTGTTCTTGAGTTCCACGGCCGTGGAATCTCAAGATCCATCCATAATTTTCCTTAGTTTACGAACCTTGCTTTTACTTTAATCCAAAGTTAAATATTTGCTTTAACTTCGTCTTGGCTTGCCCTTTTCTAGGTGGTAGTGAAGCCTCAACAACCTCTACTTCGATTTCAAGTGTCACAACCTTAATCGGTTTAGTTAGTCTTGATCCTTGGGTTACAAGTTTGGGTATTTTATATTAATTCTTGTCTTTAGATCCTTTCTATACTGAATCCTCAACAACCTTTATAGAGAGTATTTCTAGATAAGTCATATAAAGCCTTGGAACTTCACCGTACATTGCTTTACCTTAGCATACCTTTGCAACTCTTAACTCTGTCCTTAGTTCTTTAGTATATCTTGAATCAATTGCCACAATTAGATACCTGGATCTTTAGGGTTGTTGTTTTCCCAATATATTTGCAAAGCTCATACGTTTACTTGCTTGACGATTTATAACTGGATTTAACCCCCCAAATCCCTGTGTTCGATACTCTGGAATTCTTGCTTAACTACGTCGATCCGTACACTGCGGGTTCGCTTGCTTGATTCTAGTTTTATAAATTTAAGACTTATTTGCACGCACGCTAAGTGGCGAACAAGTTTTTGGCGCCGTTGCCGGGGATTTGGTCTAGGCCGAATTCGGTTATCGATTGTTAAGCTTTGGAGCTCTTCCCTTGTTATTTGATATCTTTTCGAGTGTATGTGCAGGTCTAGGAACAACGAAGACCTCTTACCTCTTGATCAAGAGCTTGAGAGGACTTTGACGAGAAAGCTCAAGGAAAGAAAGATGGCTGAAGAAAGAGAACGTGATTACCAAACGGAGTTAGCGGATTCCGAAGCTCAACTTCGATGGAGCGAGAAAACTCGCAAGGAAGAATCGGAACGACATCAAACGAAGGTTGATGATCTAACGGACATGATGTTTCAAATGAGGCTGGAAATAAACGACCTCAAGAAGAAAAAGAGAAGAAGGAGACCGGGAAGATCGGTTAGAAACAACTCATCCAATGAGGATAGCGACTCTTCCATGCCACCACTAGAGGACATTGATCCAACAATCAATGTGAACCCGTTCTTTCCACGGGCAGCTGCAAATCGCCGTGCCCCAGCTGGAGGTGCGAGAGTCAATCGTGTGGATGAGGAGCCAAGAACTATTGGCCAAAGGATGGATCCAACGTAGTAACCACGCCGTTTGGGTGTGAACTTTGATGCTGATGATGCACAAGGGTTTAGCTTCAACCCGCAAGTTATTACCATTGTCTGCCAAAATCAATTTGGTGGAACGAGCGCTGAATCTCCACATCAACATCTACAAAACTTTGAGACCATGATGGAGACAATGAAGCCAAAGAATGCAACCACCAACAGCTATAAACTCAAGCCTTTCTTCTTCTCCTTCAAAGGGAAAGCATTGTCTTGGTATCAAGCTCTTCCAAGTGGGAAACTCGAAACAAGGGAGGATCTTTCTTCGGAATTCCTCACTAAGTTCTTTCCGCCATCCAAGACGGAGGAGTTGAGAGGTAAGATTAATGCATTTTCTATGAGATCTAACGAAAGTTTGTTTCAATCTTGGGAAAGATTTCAGGATTTGCTATTGGATTGCCCGCATCATGGCATATCCAAATTGGCGCTATTGGAGATATACTATAAGGGGCTGGATGTGGAGACACAATTCAAGCTCCAATCCCTTTCATGTGGTACATTCATGGACATGAGGGAAGATGACGCTTGGGACTTCATTGAGAAACAAGCGTGAGTCATTAGTATTCTCACCGGAAAGTAGAGGCGAATCATGTGGAACAAGGAGCAAAGCTATCACAAGCAGCTCAAACTCAAATCTTTTCTCTCAATACGGAGATTAAAGAGTTGAAGGAAGCCATCAAAACCAACTTTCCAAGGCAAAAGGAACAAGATGTAGGTTATTTGGGCAACAACAATAACCACAACGGGAATGAGAATACAAACCGCAACAACTGGAACAACAACCGGAATAATTGGAACAACAACAACAACAACCGGAACAACAATTGGAACAACAATAGGGGTTCAAACAACAACAATTGGCGTCCCAACCAACAAAATTCCGGTAATTCTTATTCCAATTCAGGAAATTCACTAACTCCACCTTCCTCTTCTTCCACTCCATTGAAAAGCCAGGGGCAAACATGTAATGGTGGAAGTACTTCGGGGAAAGAGAAGCCCGATCCCATGTTGGAAACAATTTTGGGCAAGCTTCAAGGATTGGAGACTCGCATCATCAAGGTTGATGATCACATTACTAAGGTTGATAAACCCCAAAAGGTTTTAGAGAACCAAATGTTTAGCCATGCGGAGGAAGTCCCTAGGAATCAAGGAAAACTTCCAGGAAAGACGGAGGACAACCCAAAAGGAAGGGTGATAGCAATCACAACTAGGAGCGGAGTAAAAACTACCGACTCGCAGCCTAAGTTTGTAGAAGTTCCCGTTGAGAAGGAGAAAGAAAAGGGGAAGGAGAAGGGAGATGTCTACGTTCCTCCTCCAACTTACAAACCTCCCCTACCATTTCCGCAATCTAGAGCAAGAGCGCGTCTAGACAAGATATTCGGTAAGTTTATTGAACTCATGAGCAAACTGCATATTAATATACCTTTCATTGATGCAATTGTAGGTATGCCAGCTTATAGAAAGTTCCTAAAGGAGATCCTCTCTAACAAAAGAAAGTTAGAAGATTTTGGAGAGGTTAAGATGAGTTCGGATTCATCGGATCTCATCAAGACAATGAAGGAGAAGATGCCCCCAAAGATGAAAGATCCGGGGTCATTTTGTATTCCCATAGGAGTGGGAGATGTCACATATGATGCATTGTGTGACTTAGGAGCGAGCGTGAGCATCATCCCGCTTGCTTTATACAGGAAGATCGGTTTAGGGGCTCCTAAACCGGTAAAGATGACGTTGTACATGGCGGATCGATCCATAACTCGTCCCGTCGGTATAGTTGAAGACGTCCCTGTCAAGCTTGGTAAGTTCTATGTTCCTATAGACTTTGTTGTGCTTGACATTCCTGCAGATAGTCCGGTCCCGATCATTCTCGGAAGACCGTTTCTTGCAACATCCGGCTGTATAGTCGATTGCAAGAATGCTAGACTCGCCTTTGACATAGGAGAAGAGAAGGTAGAGTTCATCCTTTCCACTTTAGTGAAGGAATCAGCCTTCGATGAAGATATATTCAATATCCATGACGAAAAGCTATCTAGAGAGGAGGCAAGTTCTATTCTCTTAAAAGATCCCTTACAAAAAGTTCTTTCTATGAGCATTATGGATATAGGGGAAGAAGAGGAGTGCAATGAGGCAATTGAAGCCTTAGAGAAACAAAAGAAGTGTATGAAGAAGAGTTCGAGAAACTCCACGATGAATCAGAAAACGTACGGATCCACGGTCAGACAGCCTATTCCACGGCCGTGGAATTCACCAACACAAGCGTGGAGCATTCCAGTAAGTTACACGGCAAAAACAACGGCCGTGGAGAAAACAGAGGCACCGTAATTACTTTCCACACCCAAAATCACGGCCGTGGAGAAGGCAGGGGTGCCGTAATTTTGGGTGAATCTGAAGGAAATTGTGTTTCCTCCACAACTTCTCTTGATTCTTCTCCAACACCTTCGACTTCCTTAGACACTTCTAAGGTACCATCGGATACTCCTCAAGAGCCATTGGAGACTCCTATAGTGATGGAATTGAAACCACTTCCTACACATCTAAGGTACGCATTTCTAGGATCTAATTCTACCTTTCGGGTAATTGTTAGTTCAGATTTAAGCATAGATGAACATAGTAAGCTTATGGTTGTCCTTAAGAAACATAGGAAAGCCTTAGGATATACTATAGAGGATTTAGTAGGAATCAAACCTTCCCTATGCATGCATAAGATCTTAATGGAAGAGGACTTTAGAACTTCGCGGCAACCTCAAAGGCGGTTAAATCCGACCATGAAGGAGGTTGTCAAGAAGGAAATTCTTAAACTACTCGATGCAAGTATCATCTACCCTATCTCCGATAGCAAGTGGGTGAGTCCCGTACAGGTGGTTCCGAAGAAGGGAGGAATGACGGTCATCACCAACAAAAACAATGAACTCATTCCTACACGAACCGTAACAGGATGGCGGATGTGTATAGACTACCGCAAGCTAAACAACGCGACGAGGAAGGATCACTTCCCACTACCCTTCATCGATCAAATGCTTGAAAGGTTAGCACAACATTCATACTTCTTCTATCTTGACGGTTATAGTGGTTTCTTTCAGATCCCGATACACCCGGATGATCAAGAGAAGACCACGTTCACGTGCCCGTGGGGTACGTTTGCCTATAGGAGGATGCCGTTCGGGCTTTGCAACGCCCCAACCACCTTTCAAAGGTGCATGATGGCCATCTTCTCGGAATATATAGAGGAAATCATGGAGGTTTTTAAGGATGACTTCTCCGTTTATGGTTCCTCTTTTGACAATTGTCTTTCTAACCTTGCTCTTGTGTTACAAAGGTGTGAAGACACTAACCTAGTTCTTAATTGGGAGAAGTGTCAATTTATGGTGAAAGATGGCATTGTATTAGGACACTTAATCTCTAGTAGAGGGATTGAGGTGGAAAATGCTAAGATAGAGACAATTGAAAAGCTTCCTCCCCCAACTTCGGTGAAAGGGATAAGGAGTTTTCTAGGACATGCTGGATTTTATAGACGCTTTATAAAGAATTTCTCTAAGATATCAAAGCCGCTTACTAATCTATTGATGAAGGATGCAGTTTTTGATTTTTCACAGGAATGTCTAGATGCGTTCAATAAGATTCGGGAAGCTCTAATCTCAGCCCCAATTATCCAACCTCCGGATTGGAATCTTCCCTTTGAATTTATGTGTGACGCAAGTGACGTAGCCATAGGGGTTGTGCTTGGGCAAAGAAAGGAAAGATGAACCCATGCTATCTATTACGCTAGCAAGACGCTAGATGAAGCGCAGCTCAACTACGCCACTACAGAAAAAGAATTCTTAGCAATTGTATATGCAATTGACAAATTTCGCTCTTATCTTGTAGGTGCAAAGGTGATTGTATACACGGATCATGCTGCGATCCGGTATCTACTTGCAAAGAAGGATGCGAAGCCAAGGCTAATTAGATGGATTCTTCTCCTACAAGAATTCGATCTAGAGATCCGCGACAAGAAGGGTTCGGAAAATTCTGTTGCGGATCATTTGAGTCGTCTAACACATCTAGAGGACGACCATCTACCCATAGATGACTCCTTTCCGGACGAGCATTTAAATATCATAGAGGAGTGCATCGATGTGATCACCAAAGGTAACGAACCATGGTTTGCTGATTTTGTTAACTATTTGGTTTGTCAGGAATTACCACCCGGATTATCCTACGCACAAAGAAAGAAGTTCTTTAAGGATGTTCGGGAATACTTTTGGAAAGAAACTCTCCTCTTTAATAGAGGTCCGGACGGCATCATTCGGCGATGTGTGCCAGAAGATGAGATGCAAAGTGTCATCCGTCATTGTCATTCACTACCTTGTGGAGGACACGCTAGTTCGAACAAGACTAGCGCTAAGGTATTGCAATCTGGATTCTTTTGGCCTACTTTGTTTAAGGATGTGCAAACCTTTGATTCCTGCTGCGATGCTTGTCAAAGAACAGGGAATATATCTAGGAGGAACGAGATGCCTCTTAACAACATCCAAGAGGTGGAGATCTTTGACGTTTGGGGAGTAGACTTCATGGGACCTTTCCCATCATCTTGTGGAAACCAATACATACTTTTAGCGGTGGATTATGTTTCGAGATGGGTTGAATCAATTGCCTCTCCACCAATGATGTCATGGTAGTGGTTAAGTTCTTTAACAAGACCATCTTCCCACGATTCGGGACACCACGGACCATTATTAGTGATGGAGGTTCTCACTTCATTGCCCGACGTTTCGAAGCTCTTTTAGCTAAGTATGGGGTGACTCACAAGATCGCCACCCCTTATCATCCACAAACTAGTGGACAAGTGGAGATCTCAAATCGGGAGATTAAAGGGATCCTAGAGAAGACAGTTTCAAGGACAAGGAAGGATTAGTCTTTGAAGCTAGATGACGCTTTATGGGCATACCGGACTGCATACAAGACTCCCATCGGAACAACACCATATAACCTTGTGTATGGGAAGTCTTGCCACTTACCGGTAGAGTTGGAGCACAAGGCGTATTGGGCAATAAAGTGGTTGAACTTCAGCATGAAGGAAGCGGGAGAGAAGCGTCTCTTGGACCTCAATGAGCTTGAAGAACTTCGCTTGAACGCCTACGAAAACGCCAAGATCTATAAAGAAAGAGCAAAGCGTTGGCATGATAAGCATATCATCCCAAAGGACCTCAAAGAAGGAGATCAAGTTCTCCTCTTCAATTCAAGGCTTCGTCTCTTTCCAGGTAAGCTTAAATCTCGTTGGACTGGACCTTTTCTAATCAAACGTGTTTTTCCCCATGGTGCAGTTGAAGTATGGGGTGAAAAGGGCGGAAGCTTTAAGGTGAACGGTCAACGACTCAAGAACTATACACCGAAACTCCAAGCTGAAGAGTTCGCGCCCACCGCACTCGAATAAGTGCGAATTTGGTCTAGCTACGGACCTTAAACAAAGCGCTTCTTGGGAGGCAACCCAAGGTATTGCATTTACATTTTTGTTTTTGATTCATAGCTTAGAGTAGTTTAGACGTTTTTGTTTTGTTTTGCATTCGATACCTTCCGGTATGTTCATGTTTTTGGATGTAGGATCAGTGGAAGAGGAAAAGAGAAGAAAAGGTTGAAGAAAATTGACGAAACTTGGACTTTGGCACATTACAGAGAGTTCCACGGCCAAAACCACGGTCGTGACAGCTACAGTGACCGTAATTTGCAAAAGCCTGAGAAAAAACACCAAAACCACGGTTCCGTACATTTCCACGGCCGTGGAAACCCCCGAGTGACCGTAATTTTCAAAAAATTTACGGCCACTATAAAAACCACGTTTTTTCACAAAACACACAAAATACCCCAATTCCACGCCCCTATTTCGCCGAAACTCCCCCCTCTCCCAAATTCTCGTTAGTTAATCGTTTTTAACGATTCTTTGACCAAAGTTGAAGCAATTTCCGTCACCTACAAGATCCAAGCAACGATTCGAGCGGCAAATCACCGGAGAAGACAGAATTCGGATTTCAAAATCCAAAAACCTAGGTTTTTCATTCCTTCTTTCTCTTTGTCGATTCGGCTCCGTTTTTGCTAGAATTTTTAGGAGAACTGATTGGAATTGGACTGAAATTAGTCTAGGGCTGCTTGCTGCTGAGTTTGGTGAAAATCTGCTGAGTTTTGAGAATTTGGGTAACGAATCACGGTCTCTGGACATTCCACGGCCGTGGAAACTGAAGAACAGACCGTGGTTTTGAACAGAAACATGGATCTCGTTAGGAGAATGTCCAATAGACAAAGAAGAGAAAAGGCAATGCTTCCTCCTCTTCTCAGGCACCCCCTAGAGAGCCAACACCTCCATCATCACCCCCACATCCTAGAATCCCTACTATCCATGAGGATTACCTCGATGCTTTAGAGAGGATCCATAAGCGAGCGGTCATAGGACCTAGGTATTTGCTGATTGAGGAGCTAGAGCCACTAAATGTGGTTAATGACATTACTTGGTTATTGGATAGGGCTGGGTTGATCATCTTCTCCTCTATTCGGGAAGATGCATATGAGGAGATCACTAGGGAGTTTGTGACCTCCTTCGAGCATAGTCATGTAGACCGTACAGTTTCTTTCCGGCTGATGGAGAGAAACTATGATTTCTCGATTCGGGAGTTTGGAGCCTTCTTTGGGTTCCATGAGACCTTCAATGGTCGCTTCCCTAGTGGCGTGTACGCCAAGGATTTTTGGGAGGATATAGCTATGGTATACGCCAGCAAGGACCGCTGGCAACCAGCTGATACCAAGGCTAAGTTGATTTATCACTTAGCCTTGAAGATTGCTCACCGGGTGCTTTCTGAGTGTCTCTTCCCTAGGACGGAGACACCTCAGAAGATCAAGACAGACGAGTTGTTTTTGTTGTATTGCATGTTGCACGGCAGGCATGCTGATTGTACCACCCTCTTAGCTTCTACCATGAGTAAGCTAAAGAACAAGAGGGTTGGCAATATAGGATATGGTGGGATGGTTACCCACATTGCTAGGCAGCTGGGGATCGACTTTTCTGCATGCACTAGAGTAGCTGCTAGACCCCTAGGACTTCAAAGCCTCATGACTAAAGGCATTATTTTTCCTAGACATAGAGGTCCACCTACAGCTGCCATGCCTTGGGAGGACAAAGGAGGTAGAGGAGTAGCATGGATCCCCGAGTATTCCATTATGGCCGGACGCCATAACTGGAAGGAGACGTTCGCTGCTATGCATGCGAACAGACTAGTAGCCCTTCCTTACGTTCCACCACCACCGGTTGTAGATGAGGAGGAGATGAGAGGGGATGATGAGTTTGAGGGAGGAGGAGATGAGCATGATTTTGATACCTTTCCGGATCAGCCGGACGCAGTTCCTGACCTTCCTAGACACTCTCCCCGCCCCGCTAGAGCTTCTGGCTCTTCCTCTCGCCGTGCTAGTGTGATCGAGAGACCGACTTGGATGGCGGACCCTCCTACATGGTATAGCACTCAGCCGGAGTGGATGGGAGCTCCACCACGGCGTGCCCAGCCACCACCTGCACCAGCACCATCAGACGCACCAGCATGGTACAGCCAGCCACCCGGATGGTATGAGCAGCTGCCGGAGTGGGCCACCGAACTTTCCGCTAGGGTCGGAGACTTGGAGATCCGTGCAGACGCTAGAGATGCACGAGCCGACGATCATGACCGTATGATGAGAGATATTTACCGCCAGCAGTTTGGGCGGAACTATGATCCCAGCTTCTTCCCGTTTCCACCACCACCGGTACCTTAGTGATGACCTTTGACGATCTACCGCTTTAGCCGCTCCACCACCGTCTTGTGAGTTCTTTTTCTTTCTTTTCTTTATTTTTCTTTTTGAACATTAGGGACAATGTTTGTCTCAAGTATGGGGTGGGGTGTGACTAATCGTTTGTAATAACTCTTACTCACTTTGAATGCTTTGATCGAGAACACTTGCATGTTTCACTCCATTATTACACGTTTCATTATCGCATTGCATGAAAAAGCTTTTGAAAAACCCATAAAAATCAAAAAAATTTGAAAATTTTGTGCTTCTAAGGATAGAGATGACTTCTATGATAATCACTACTTGTGAATTGAGTTTTGATGATAATCGCATGCTTAAACAAATAGTGAATTGAAAAGAAATTGAATGAGTTGAATATTCCTCTTTTGCAAGTTTCATAATGTGAAGAATGTTACCTAAATCATATTGAGAAATCAAGGATGAAATCACATGATGAGTTCTTATACTTCTTGTTGAAATGATTAAGGCAATTCGATTTTCTTTCTTCTTTCTTTGATCATTTTGCCCCTCAATGAAATAATGGCCTCCTTTACCTATCCGGGAATTTGGAGGAGTTGATATTTGGCATGTTTTATGTGGGAGGGCCTTGAAAGCAAAATTTTGCATTCAAAGAATAGAAAAAACTTATAGGTTTGGGGAAGTCAATCATGACGATGAGTAACTCGGCACCATTCACATAGCCGGGTGTTTGTGTCTTTCCAAAGTCAGATTGAGCGATATTCCTAGCGGATTATGGTATGTGCATCAAGGGTTTGAGGCATCTCGCAAAATTGAGAACCGCCAATCTCCTAGGCTTCGGTTTTTGTGCACCTCTGTCCATAACTCCAAAAGTAAAGTTGAAAAATGAATTGAAAAGAAGAGAGCAAAGCTCTAAGTTGAAAGTGTTGTGAAACCGCAAGAGAAAAAGAAAAGAGTTGGTTATCCACTTTCCCGGATTCATGCACCACATTCCTTAAAGTTTTCCTTCCCTTTCCGCATTCTAGACCTTGTTTGAAAGTCCTTAAGATCAAGAGAATGATATATGACTTGGTGATCTAAATTGAAGTTTCTTATGATTGATTTTGATAATGTTTGAAGGTTATGATGTTTACATGGAAGTTTGATCAATTCATGAGTTTTCTTTACTCTTTACTCTTTGATTATGTATATGAGAGTCTTAGAAATGAATGAAGCAAGATTTGAGAATGATCTATTGACTAGGAAGCACATTCATCTAAAAGACGTTTTGATTTTGAGAGTGCATCCATATTTCATCCTTACTTGAGTTTTAAAGCTTTTGAAAGACATTGCTTGGGGACAAGCAAGTGGCAAGTATGGGGTATTTTGTTAGCATGAAATATTGTGATATTTTAGGCACGTTTTCTAGATGTATTTCATCCATATTAGTGTTCATGGATAAAGCTTTGAAGCAATTGTGAGCTAGTTTATCTATATTGTCGATATAGAGGTCTACATAAGCTTTGTGTTGATTGTAGGCAAATAAGAGCTAAAAACGAACGAATTAAGAGAGAATGGAGATAGATTAAGCACATCCAAGGATTGAGGACACCACAAATGAGCTAAGGAAGATGCTAGGATGAAGAATGGCACAAAACAAAGGGAATTACGAGCAACCTATGCTTCCACGCTCTAAAATACGGCCGTAATGAAGTCCACGTTCTAAACCACGGCCGTGGAACTTGGCAACATGAGCGTGGAGCATTCCAGAGAGTTACACGGTATAAAGTACGGTCGTGGAAGTTATGAAGAACCGTGATGGAATCCACGCTCTAAACCACGGGCGTGGAATCCCATATAACCGTGATTTATGCAATCTTTTGGCGAATAAAACATAGACACATTGTCTACGCACATGGGCTGGACACTTATTCTATCTTTCCCTATAAAAGGACTGAAGGAGGGAGATTCCGGAATCTTCGCTTACGCTTACTTGCACATGCCTAGGGTTCCAGTTGGACGTGCGGAGATTGCCATTTTGCAACGGAGATTTGCAAAGACTTAGAGATTTGGAAGTTACGCTTTGTCCTTAGATTTGATTAGAAGACGGATTGACATCCCGCTCTTCGTTCTTATCGAGGATTGTGATTGGTTTGTGTTATTCCGAATCTGATATACATCATTACCTTGTTTGTGGATTTGAGATTGATTTGAAGTTATTGAACGTTTTCGAAGGTTTTCATCTTTCATTCTTCTAAATCTTGAATTTGATATCATAATGACTGTTGTTGGCTAAAACCCTTAGGCAATTCTAAGGTGAAGGGTTAATAGTTGTGGCTTAGATGATGATAGATTGATCTTAAACAGATTGGACCCTGAGAGTTATAGAGATTTCGTCGACAGCCAGAATCACGGTGTGTTCTTAAGTTCCACGGCCGTGGAATCTCAAGATTCACCCGTAATTTTCCTTAGTTTACGAAACTTGCTTTTACTTTAATCCAAAGTTAAATATTTGCTTTAACTTCGTCTTGGCTTGCCCTTTTCTAGGTGGTAGTGAAGCCTCAACAACCTCTACTTCGATTTCAAGTGTCACAACCTTTATCGGTTTAGTTAGTCTTGATCCTTGGGTTACAAGTTTGGGTATTTTATATTAATTCTTGTCTTTAGATCCTTTCTATACTGAATCCTCAACAACCTTTATAGAGAGTATTTCTAGATAAGTCATATAAAGCCTTGGAACTTCACCGTACATTGCTTTACCTTAGCATACCTTTGCAACTCTTAACTCTGTCCTTAGTTCTTTAGTATATCTTGAATCAATTGCCACAATTAGATACCTGGATCTTTAGGGTTGTTGTTTTCCCAATATATTTGCAAAGCTCATACGTTTACTTGCTTGACGATTTATAATTGGATTTAACCCCCCCAAATCCCTGTGTTCAATACTCTGGAATTCTTGCTTAACTACGTCGATCCGTACACTGCGGGTTCGCTTGCTTGATTCTAGTTTTATAAATTTAAGACTTATTTGCACGCACGCTAAGTGGCGAACAACTGCGTTTGAACGCTTATGAGAATGCCAAGATCTATAAAGAAAGGACGAAGAAATGGCATGACAAGCGTATCATTCCTAAGGAGCTTAAAGAAGGAGACTTAGTTCTACTCTTTAACTCCCGCCTCCGCCTCTTTCCAGGTAAGTTGAAATCTAGATTGACCGGACCTTATGTTGTGTAACATGTTTTCCCTTATGGTGCAGTTGAGATTTGAGGAGAAACAAGTGGAAGCTTCAAAGTCAATGGTCATAGACTTAAGAAATACAAACCGGAAATTCCGGTTGAGGAGGTTGCACCACTATACCTTGTTTAGGGATGCCGTACGGTCCAGCTAGCAACCTTAAATCAAGCGCTTCTTGGGAGGCAACCCAAGGTATTGATTTCTTTTCCCTTTTTCTAGTCTAGCTTTAGATAGTTTGC
The DNA here is from genome assembly GCA_033239045.1 of Fagopyrum esculentum. NCBI lineage: Eukaryota > Viridiplantae > Streptophyta > Magnoliopsida > Caryophyllales > Polygonaceae > Fagopyrum > Fagopyrum esculentum. The sequence goes on along the minus strand of BSUD01000007.1, from coordinate 41,883,269 downwards.
TTTTGCTTTGCTTTGTTTTTGGCGTCCTAGACAGACAACAAGTGACATCTAAGGAAGGAATACAACCCAGGAGCAACACTGGATGGACAGAAGTTCGAGAATTTGAGAAGACGGAGTTTGACTGAGACACATCTCGGTTACTGTCACAGCACCTCGACCGAGATGATTCTTGAGCAACCGAGGCGACTAGGGTTACTGAAGATCCACCTCGGTCTGTACCCCCTTGGTCTAGTCGAGACCATCTCGACCAAGGTGACAGCAGTTCCAGAAAAGGGTATAAAAGGGGGCTGAGATTTCTCTCTCCTCCCTCTATCACCCTCTCGACCGAAACGCCCCTTTCCACCTCGCTCTTTGATTTTCACCCGTTTTCGACGATTCTCGCTTCCAAACTGCAAGGAGAGGATAGAGGATCGATCTGCAAGCAACAATCTGCAATAAAAACTCACCGAATCGACCAAATCTGGGGTAAATTTGAAAAAACCCTAACTTCCTCTTCTTCCACTGATTTCATTCGATTTGGGCTTTGGTTGCCCCTGCATTGTGCTGGAAAAGGATTAAGTACCCCATAGGAACCATTGGTAGTGATATTGGGGGAAAAGAACTGGATTTTTGAGAGAATCGATCGCACAACAGTTCGCCTCGGTCTAGTCGGCCTGCGCCTCGGCCGAGGTGTTCTTGAGATTTGTCAGAGCAACCGAGGTGGTTTGACATTGTGTGACAAAGATGAGTTCTGACAGGCAGCTAGTTTTGAGATACAGATCTTCTCCTTCTCCTTCTTCTTCTTCACGCCGCTCTATACCGGTGATCCATGAGCGTCACCAGGTAAACTACAACCGCATAGCGGCGCGTCCAGTGGTTGCACCACGATTTCTGGAGATTTCCGCTTTTGACTGCCTCCATGTGGATGAGGATCTGAGGCGGATGATGCGGTGGGGCTGGAGCAGTTCACTGAGATTAGAGCTCCAGCCTATCTTGAGCCAACACTAGAGTTTGTTAGCTCCGTCACTTACCTGCCCACTGAGTGCGCCATCAAGTACCGGTTGATGAACCGGAACTATCTAGTTCCTATGGACCACTGGAGGGACATTTTCGGTTTCCCGGCCCCCACTGTTGCTGATTTTCCTTCTCGAGCCGTAGCTCGAGAGTTTTGGGGACAGATAGCTCACGTGGTTAAGCACGCTAACAGGTGGAGACCTGGAGACTCCAGGGAGCGGATTATCTTCCACCTGGCTTTTAGACTTGCTCACAAGATTTTTAGTCAGACTCTTCTGGCGCGTACTGAGACGCCCCAGAAGATCAGACAGGGTGAGCTGCTGAGTCTGTATTGCATGGTGACCGGAGGAGTTCCGGATTTTGGAGTTATGCTGGCGGAAGATTTGCAAAAGATCAAGGCCAAGGCGAAGGGAAACATCTGCTGCGGAGGTATAGTGACTCACATAGCAAGTTACATGGACTTGGATCTTAGTGCATGTACTATGGTGGTGGCTGCCAAGCCGCTCGGGCTTCAGGAGATGATCACTCGGAGGATACTGGTTCCTCGCGGTCTTACCACGCCATATGTGGCGATACCCTAGGAGCAGACTGCACCTCAGGGTATTAGATGGTTACCTCAGTTCTCTATTTATGACCCGCACTACTGGTAGACCGCATGGATTCCGCTTATGGAGGATGTAAGGGACGCAGCAACTCCGAGACAGGATGAGGAGGATGAGGCTAATGAGCAGGAGGTTGATGATGAGGATGGCGGTGTTGCCATGGACACAGGCACAGATACAGCTGGGACTAGCGTGCCAATCGTCGATCTGGACAACGACGAGACTAAGGAGGAGCCAGATGCAGCACCAGCACGTCCTGCTAGGCGTAGGGTACGCAGGTAGAGGGATCCAGTTGCTCACCGCTGGGTCGATGATCTGACGGATCAGGTGATAGATTCTTACGATGCCTTGTCTTTAGACATTTGAGAGATGCAGGAGAGACTACACTACCAGCACACGATGGCTGAGATTCAGTTTCAGCATGTCATGGGCTACCCATTCGACCCATCTCAGTACCCGTACGTGCCACCACCACCACCACCGGATCGGGATTATTGAGAGCTTGCAGGATTTTCTTTATTTATTTATTATGCAGCTCAGCTTTATCCGGTGAGTATTCTGTTTTCTTAGACTTATTTGACCCATTGGATAATGTGTCCCAAGTATGGGGTATGTGGGTATGTATTTATTTGACTTATGTGGATGTATGATTCGACTCTTGATGGATATCTACTGTTTTATTTTGCTCTATGTTTTTATCTGAGATTACATGCATGCATACAGGTTATTTGATTGAGAAAAACGTCAAAAACTAGTTTGAAAGAAAAATTTTTATCACCTCTACCGATGTGACTCTGACCAATTGAGGTGCAGCACCTCGGTGACTTAGATCATCTCGACCGATGTGGCTTAACTGGAACAGTTTTCGAAACGATTTTTGTGCTTCTTATCTGGATATGACCTCAGTGATGATTTTGTTTGCTGACTGGTTTTGAAATTTTTATATGTTTGAAAGGTTTTATGATATGTTTAAGTTGTTAAATGCTTTGTTTGAAATTTTGGCATGTTTAATACTTTGTTTTTATCCAAATTATGTTGAATTTGAAGGTTGACACCACATGATGAGTTCTCTCACTTTCTTCCTGGAAAGACCAAGGCAATTCATTCTATTCTCTTCTTCTTCTTGATCATGCTTTAGCCCCTCATATACATATTTTCCTCCCTTTACCTATCCGGGAATTTGGAAGCAAGCAAAAGTGAAAAGCAAGTGAAAGAAAAGTTGAGATGTTGGCTGAAAGTTAGAAAGAAACAAATAGGTTTGGGGAAGTCAATCATGATGATGAGTAACTCGGCACCATTCACATAGCCGGGTGTTTGTGTCTTGCCAAAATCGGATTGAGCGATATTCCTAACGGGTCATGGTATGTGCATCAAGGGTTTGAGGCATCTCAAGAAATTGATGATTGCTGATCTCCTTGGCTTCGGTTATTGTGCACCTTTGTCCATGCATCCCAAAAAGTAAAGTAAAAAGTAAATAAGCAAAGCTTATTGGTGGAAGATGTTGAAGTTCAAAGGAAGTGAAGTAAGATCCATTTTCCCGGATTCTAGCACCACATTCCCTATATACATCCCACCCTCACACGTTTCTTTGACCTTTCATTTGGAAAGCCCTTGAGACCTCGAGCTTGTTGATTGACTTAGTGGTTTAAACTGGATTATACATGATTAATTTCGATAATTATGATTATTGTGCATTCTATGATTTTATGCAAAGATGAACAACTTCCTTATATTTATAAAATGTTTTGAGCATGTTTTGATTTTAAATTCCATAAAGCATTCTCTTAGAGTGATCTATGATTGTAGCACACCACTAAAATGTTTTGAAAGACTTTTCATTGATCTTTATGACTTATAATCCATTCTATCTTGTATCTAAGATTTGGAACTTGCTTGGGGATAAGCAAGGGCTAAGTATGGAGTATTTTGATAGCATGAATTATAGCCTATATTTTGGGACCTGTTTAGACGCTTTATCTTCAATAATATGCATGTTTGGATGTATATTATGTGATTATATTATCGTTTCATCTACCTTTGTAGGAATCGAGGTCTACACCAAGTTTCGATGTAATCGTAGGTAAAATGGCACGTTTTGCATCAAAATGGAGCTAATGGAGCTAAGGAGTCATTGGAGCTACATTCAGGAGCTTAAGGAAGAATCCAGGAAGCATGGAATTGGATTAAAGATTTACTTTGGACCAGATTTGAGAGATTTCACATTTAGTTTAGAGCCACCTCGGTCAGCTACAGTACCATCTCGACCGAGGTGATCCAGAGGAGCGTCCCGACCGAGGCGAACACCTTGGACGCGGCGAGATATGTTTTATTCTTGGTTGAGATCTTTTATTTTTGGAAGGAGAGATCTTATATATTTAGGCTGGATTTCTGAAAGGAAGATCATATATTTTGGGGATTTATTTATGAGAGATGGATATATTTTATTAGGAAAATATCTTTTTAAAATCTCTTATCTTTGGAGGGTAGTTTTCTTATATAAAGGGTTGGATTTTTCACAAATCCAACATCCGCTAACGGCAAGAGGCCGCATACAGTAGTTAGGAAGGACTTTTGGAAGGTTGAAGGAAGATTGAAGGAAGGAAGTTGATAGCTTTTATAGCTTTCGTGAAGGGTTTTGTAAGACTTTCTTAGATTCCCTTCTTTGTTGATTTGTCTTGTTGGATTTTGATCCAAGGAGCGCTTGTTTGATTGATAATTGATTCAGTTATTGAAGCCTTGTTCTTAAGGTTTTTGTGTTCAATTATTCACTTTCTTCCTTGGTATTTGATTATTGCTTTCATGATGATGAGTGGCTAATTTCTTTGTGTGATTCTAGGGTGATTGGCTGAAGGTTGTTGGACAAACAATGATAGAATAATCTTAATTCCAATAGGACCCTGAAAGTTTGAGTCTTTATCCTTAACCCTGGAATATCTCGTTCAGTCGATGAACATCTCGGCCGGGGTGGAATTCGTCTGACAGAGGTGACTTCTGATCCGTAACTGAGAGTTAAGTATTAGAGTTTGCCAAATCCTATTCTTATTACACCTTTCCTGGTTCAATGCAAGCCTAGGATGAGACTTACCCGGTAATTCCTTAGTTTGTTTACCAAAGATCATAAGTATAGGTAATAAAGGTTTATCCTTTATTGTGGTTTGATTGTGCTTTCATTCCATCTTTGTGACTTAGCCTGAGACTTACCCGGTAAAGGTTAATTCTATTCCCTTAGGTGGTGTGTTGGTTTGAGGTTATAGTTCTTTTCCTTAATTCCTTGATACTTACCCGGTAATAGGAGTTATGGTTTGGGATTAGTGAGTAGTGAGACTTACCCGGTGATCTATTCTACTTTAGAAACACCTTTCCTTTGCAAAATCTCAGCTTTGTCCGCTTATCTTTAGATCTTGAGTTGGAACCACAACTAGATGCTTTAATCCCTAGAATTGCATATTTCCTTAATTGACTTTTTATCATCTTTTGATTGCTTTAATCGCTTTTGTGGTTAGTAGTTGCATAGACAACCTATACTTGCTTTGTTTCACCTAAGTCCCTGAGATCGACACTCCGGAATTTCTTGCTTTTACTACGATTGACCCGTACACTGTGGGTTCGCATCCTTGTTTTTAGCAAACGTCTTGGGTTATAAATTTAAACCTTGCACACACCATTTGGAGCGAACAATTATGGTATGTACATCAAGGGTTTCAGGCATCTCGAAGTTGAGAAACGCCAATCTCCTAGGCTTCGGTTTTTGTGCACCGCTGTCCATATATCCAAAAGTAAAGTCGAAAAATTATGTGCAAAAAGTATAGAGCAAAGCTCTAAGTTGGTGGTTAGTTCAATTGGTGAAAAGAAAAGAGTTTGTGTTCTTCCTTTTTCCCGGATTCATACACCACATTCCCTTACAAGTTTCCCACCCTTTTCATATTCTTGACCTTACTTGAAAGTCCTTGAGATCATAAGAATGTTATTTGACTTGGTGATCTAAATTGAAGTTTCCCAGGTTTGATTTTGATAATGCTTGAAGGTTATGATGTTTGTCTTGAAGTTTATGCAATTTATGATGTTTCCTTTGTTTTGCATATTTTGGTTTATGTGTATGAACGTTTTCAAGGATGAATGAAGCAAGATTTGAGGATGATCTATTAATTAGAAGCACATTACCAAAAAGATTGTTTTGTTTTGTTTTGAATTCATATTTCATTCTACCTTATGTTCTAAACTTTTGAAAACCTTGCTTGGGGCCAAGCAAGTGAAAAGTATGGGGTATTTTGAGAGCATGAAATATGACTATATTTTAGGCACTTGGTTTGATTGTTTTTCCCTCTTAAATGTGTACATGGATATGAGTTTGAAGCATTTATGAGCACATTCACCTATTTTGTCGATATAGAGATCTACACAAGCTTTGTTATGTGTATAGGTGAATAAAGGCTTGAATTGGAGCTTAATGCGGAGGGATAGGAGTATTTGATCATGCTAGATGTCAATGAGATGCTTTGGAGAAGCTAAGGAAGGAGCATGATTGAAGAAGTTTGCAAAACAAAGGATTTCATGAAGGTCAGAGAGTTCCACGACCTAAACCACGACCGTGGTTATGCATTGAGTTCGTGGAGAGTGATTTTGGAGCACATCAGAGGATTCCACGCCCTAAACCACGACCGTGGAATGTTGCACTAGGTAGTGATTTCCATGACGTTAGGACGTTTCATATCTGCCACATCAGCGACGGTTATTGGGCTTTTCTCGTAACCTATTTTTCCCTATAAGAAGGTTGAAGACGGGAGAAAATAGGGACCTTCGCTTACAGTATCGTGCTTAGGGTTTCATACGCTTACAATTGACGGTTGATTAGGGATTTTGGATCGTGGATTGAGAAAGACGCGATTTGAAGATTGTGTACTTCGAGATTATCTTAGGATTTACCTTTGGAGACGGATTGAAACTCCGTTCTTCGTTGTTCCTTAAGATTTTTGTGAGGATTGCTATTCCCTATTTCTGCATTCATTGAACACAATACTTTGTTGTTCGGATTTGAGATTGATTGTGATTGTTTATTGAGTTTTTGAGGGTTTTTACATTTTTCTCTTTCATATTTGATATTTAATTCAATGACAATGATTGTTGGCTAAAACCCTTTACCAATTCTAAGATGAAGGGTTGATAGTTGTGGCTTAGATGATGATAGATCGATCGTAAACGGATTGGACCCTGAGAGTGTGAGAAACCTCGTCGACAACCTTTTCCACGGTCTGTTCTTTAAAACCACGGCCGTGGTTCTTCAAGATCTAGCCGTGATTTCCTCTGTTTTACGAATTTTGCTTTTGCTTTGATCGAAAGTTAAAGATTTGCTTTAACTTAGCATTGGCTTGCCTTTTCTAGGTAGTAGTGAGACTCAACATCCTCTATTTCGTTTTCGAGTGTCACAACCTTAACCGTTTTGGCTTGTCTTTCATTCCTTGGGTTTGAGCATGGGTATTTGAGAGTAATTCTTATCCTTCGATCCTTTCTATATTACAGCCTCAACAACCTTTATAGAGAGAGTCTTTGGGTAAGACATAGGGTTTTGGAACTTCACCGTACATAACCTTACATTAGTTATACCATTGCAATCTCGACTCTATCCTTATATCTATAGAATATCTTGAATCGATTGCCACATTTGAATACCTGGATCTTTAAGATTGCTGTTTTCCCAATATTTGCAAAGCTTCTATACTTTACTTGCTCGATAATTTGTGAGCTGAATTTGATCCCCCAAACCCCTGAGTTCGATACTCTGGAATTCTTGCTTTACTAGACCGATCCATACACCGCGGGTTTGCTTGCTTTGATTTCAGTTTTATAAATTTAAAACTTATTTGCACGCACACTTTGAGGCGAACATCTATGAATAGAGCGCACTACCAAAAGGTTTTGAAATGTTTTTCATTGAACTTTTTGATGACTTATAATCCATTCTATCTTGTATCTGAGATTTGGATCTTGCTTGTGGACAAGCAAGGGACCAGTATGGGGTGTTTTGACAGCATGTATTATAGTCTATATTTTGGGATTGGTTAGGACGTTTTATCTTCATAAATCTGCATGTATGGATGTATATTCTTTGATAATTATCTTGTTTCGTTAACCTTTGCAAGAATCGAGGTCTACACCTAGTTTTGTTGTGATTGTAGGGAAAATAACACGTTTTGGAGAAATATGGAGCTAAGGGAGCTAAGGAGTCATTGGAGCTACATTATGGAGCATTGAGGAGCTACAACAAAGGCTTCGGAAACATGGAAGTTGGACAGAAGATTGATTTTGGACCAGATTAGAGAGATTTACACGTAGTTGAGACACACCTCGGATGGCTACAGTGTCACCTCGACCGAGGTGATCTTTCTGTTGGGCTGGACCGAGGTGAACGGCCCACAGCCCATAAGATTTTTTATTCTTGGCTGAAGATCTTTTATTTTTGGCAAGTGATCTCCTAAATATTTAGGATGGATTTTCTAGATGGAAGTAGATCTTAGATTTGGAAGTTGAAGGAAGTTGGTTAGTTTGAAAGATTGAAGATATTCCAAGGAATGAAGGAAGATAAAGTTGAAGGCTTTGAAGGAAGTTGTAAGGTTTTCTTAGATTGTTTGATTGTTGTCTTTTGGTTTGTGATTGAGGAACGTAGTTCGATTGTTTGATTGATTGTTTGATTGAGTTATTTCGACCTTTGCCTTAAGGTTTTCTTGTTTGAGTATTGATTCCCTTTTCATATATTTGATTATTGTTATCATGATGATTATTGGCTAAGTTCTTTATGCGATTCTAGGGTGATTGGCTGAAAGTTGTGGGAAAGACGATGAAAGAATGAGCCTTTACCCCAGTGGACCGTGAAAGATCGAGCCTTACCTTAACCGAAGATCACCTATGTCAGTTCGTAGAACATCTCGACCGAGATGGAACATGAATTGAACGAGGCGAGAGCTTTCCTGATCCTTATCTGAGTTCAGGTTTCAGTTTGCCAAATCCTATCCTTGTTATACCTTTTCTGACCTATACGCAAGCCTAGGATGAGACTTACCCGGTGATTCCTTTGCTTGTATACCAAAGATCATGAGTATTAGGTAATAAAGGTTTATCCTTTATTAGGGTTTGAGTGTACCTTCATCCCATCTTTGAGAGTTAGCTTGAGACTTACTCGGTAAAGGTTAGTTCTATCCCCTTGGGTGGTGTATTGGTTTGAGATTATAGTTCCTTTCCTTAGTACCTTGAGACTTACCCGGTGAGAGGATCTTTGGTTTGGGATAGTGAGTAGTGAGACTTACCCTGTGATATATTCCCACATTAGAAACATTTTTTCTTTGCAAATCTCAGCTTTGTCCACGTTATCCTTTGAGATCTTGAGTCGGAACCACAACTAGATGCTTTGACCTCTAGAATCTGCATTTTCTTTATCTGATTATTACATCATCTTTGATACCTTTGCTTAGTTGCTTGTTTTTTATTGACAACCTGAATTACCGTGCTTTGTTTCACCATAGTCCCTATGTTCGACCCTGGATTATTTGTTGTTATTACAACTGATCCGTACACTGCGGGTTTGCATATTGTTTCAGGCTTATATTTTAGGTTATAAATTTAATGCTATATTGTTCACCATACACACACATCTGAGAGCGAACAGCAACTGAGGCTGAGTCGTCAGTCAAGCTATCGTCTTCTCCCGAGGCGTCTTCCTGCTAAGGGCGTCGACGACCACATTCGCCTTCTCTGGATGGTATAAAATATCCAAATCAAAATCCTTGAATAGTTCCAGCCATCTCCTCTGGCGGTTATTTAACTCTGGCTGAGTGAATATGTACTTCAGACTCTTATGGTCTGTGAAGTTCTTGCACGTAGCTCCGTACAAATAATACCGCCGGATCTTAAGAGCATGAACAACCGCATCTGACTAAAGGTCATGTGTAGGGTAGTTCTCCTCATACGTCTTCAGTTGTCTAGACGCGTACACAATGACTCTACCTCTCTATATTATAACACATCCCAAGCCCCGCTTGGATGCCTCGCTGCAGACCACAAAATCCTCATTGCCCTCCTACTGTGCTAAGATAGGAGTGGTGGTCAACCTCCTCTTCAACTCCTCGAAACTCTACAGGCACAACTCGGACCAAACAAACCTAGTAGACTTCCTCAACAAGCAAGTGAGTGATCGGACGATAACGGAAATGAAAGCATGAATTATTGTCTATATTTCGGATATGGTTTTGGCATTTTCTCATCATTTTTCTGCATGCATGGATATATATTCTTGATGATTATGTCATTATTCGTCTACTTTGCAAGAATCGAGGTCTACACCACGCTTGATTGTAATTGTAGGAAATAGGGCGTATTTTGGATCAAAACAGAGCTTTGAAGTCTAAGGAGGGCATGGAGCTGCATTATGGAGCACTTGGAAGGACAAGAAGGAAGGCAAGGATCATATGAAAAGGATGGAAGAAGGATTCAGTTGAAGATACGAAGAAAAGTACGTGATCCACTACTAATCTCGGACCACACATACATCACCTTGACCGAGATAGCCAACTGGGACTAGCTCGAGATCGACGTCCCATATCCCTAGATAAATAAGATATTATTTTGACCTAAAATTGTTCTACAAAAATAGAGGGTAATTATCAAGTTAAGAACGGCTTTTGACGCTCAAATACTGAGACGTCAAGGATTCTCTTTAGACGGCTATTGGAAGGATTTACGGAAGGAAGAGATCTAAGGAAGGATTACTTAGGGTTCAAGGAAGAGAAGAGATTTTGTGAGATTTTCTTGGGAAGCAATTAGTGAGTTGTTATCATTCTTTTGGAACACGTTAATTGATACGTTTTGTGGATTGTTTGCTTTTAATAATTGAGATTTCTTTATTGAGTGTTTTATTATCTTTTAATGACTTCTTTATTGAATATATGATTATTGCTTTGAACATGATGATTGTTTGTTAAAACCCCTGTGATTCTAGGGTGATTAGTTGAAGGTTGTGGTATAGACGATGAAAGAATAGACCTTTATCGTGAGTGGACCCTGAAAGTTGAATAACCCTAAACCAAAACCCGTCTCAGGCTGTTATTGGAGTCATCTCGATCGAGATCGATAAGAACTGCACGAGATTGCCTGCTGCATTGTCCGATCATGATTTTAGGTTATAGTTTGCCAAATCGTATCCTTGTTTCACTTTCTTGGTTTATATTCAAGTCTAGGAAGAGACTTACCCGGTGATTCCTTTGCTTGATCTATATGGTTACCTTGTTCAACTCTCGGTAGTCGATATACAACCTCATCGACCTGTCTTTCTTCATGACGAAGAGTACCGGTGCACCCCAAGGAGATACACTAGGGCGGATGAATGGTACTTGTGGTCGTTGGTGACAAAATCTACACTCCTTTGTGGTGGCAAACCGGGTGGCTCATTGAATAAATTTGTGAATTCACTCGCTGTTGGAATCGCCTCCAGTGTTGGACTCTTACTATCCTTCATGGAATAACACCAGAAGGCCTCACAACCCTATCCGATAAGTCTCGCAGCTTAGACTGTACAGATGACTGTATTGGTGTTTCCGAGGTCCCAATCTCGGAAAATCTCCACCGACTCCATGGTGACTGTAACGGTCCACTTACATATATCAAGAACAGCCCTATGTCGGTCCATCTAATCCATACGCAAAATGGTCTCCTCATCTACTAGGTACATGACCAAGAAATCTGCTAGCCAAATACGACCTCCCAACCGGATGAGACAATTGCGAACCTCTCGAGTAACTCTAATCTTACTCCATCGGGTAACCCTATAATAAAGGGTCTCTCCTCTACTGTATCTAAGATCAATATATCCACACATGCATCAGATATAAAAGAGTGCGTAGCACCCGTATCAAAAAACACTCTAATAGGTAAACCATTGATATGAATGGTACTTGTGGTTGTTGGTGTTGTCGGCTCATCTACACTCCTCAACTCAAAAACTCTGGCTTGAGCACTTCTTGTGTTTGTGGTGCCACCACGATGTCCTCTACCCTTATCCCATCCCTAAGTGGAACCCTATAGAAAGGGGTAACCCGAGGTCCGTTGATGCTGACCTTGTGCTTGATACTGAGGCGGCCGTTGTCCACCTCCTACAATGCTAGCAGATGAAGAACTCTACTATAATGGCGCCTTGCCTTGTCGGCAGTATACAACTCTATGTCTTGGCTTGTCGCGTGTGAAGCAAGTCACTAGTGACTTCTTACACTTGGATCTCATATGACCATACCCTTTGTAGTTATGACATTGTCGTCCTCTATCAGGAGTCTGCGCTGACTGTTGTGGACTAGGGCATCCCTTTGTTTGGCCACGCCAGAATCCCACAACTCCAGCACCCGTACTGACTGGCCCCGTCATTTGTCTCTTCTCCGGCCCTCTTGCTTGAGCAGCCCTCCTCGGACCCGGTCGGTCCCTCTCATACGCTGAGGCCCGGTCTTGATAGTCAATCAAGAAGTTACAGCGAAAACCGGCAAGATAGGCAGGGTAGTCTCTATCAATCTCCAAGAAAACAAATATGCATGTTGGTCCTTGTTCGCCACTTAGCGTGCGTGCAAATAGCTTTAATCATAAAACTAGAAATCAAGCAAGCGAACCCGCAGTGTACGGATCGATATAGTTGAGCAAGAATTCCAGAGTATCGAACACAGGGATTTGGGGGAAACAAATTCAATTGTAGATTATCAAGCAAGTAAATGTAAGAGCTTTTCGAATTATTGGGAAAACAACAATCCTAAAGATCCAAGTATCCAGCTGTGGCAATCGATTCAAGATATACTAAAGATATAAGGACAGAGTTGAGATACGCAAAGGTATGCTAATGTAAGGTAATCGTACGGTGAAGTTCCAAAAACCTTATATGACTCACCTACAAGACACTCTCTATAAAGGTTGTTGAGGCTTCAATATAGAAAGGTTCTAAAGGTAAGAATTAACGTCAAATACCCAAACTTGTAATCCAAGGATCAAGACTAACTAAACCGATTAAGGTTGTGACACACACAATCGAGGTAGAGGTTGTTGAGGCTTCACTACCACCTAGAAAAGGCAAGCCAAGACTAAGTTAAAGCAAATCTTTAACTTTGGATTTTTGTAAAAGCAAGTTTGTAAACTTAAGGGAAATCACGGTTAGTTCTTGAGGTTCCACGGTCGTGGACTCAAGAACAGACCGTAATTTAGGGTTCGTCGGCGATTCTTTCTAACTCTCAGGGTCCAATTAGTTTACGATCGATCTATCATCATCTAAGCTACAACTATCAACCCTTCACCTTAGAATCGTTAAGGGTTATTAGCCAACAATAGTCATATTGATATCAAATTCAAGAATTAAAAGATTGAAAGGTGAAAACTTCCGAAACCCTTCAATAAACTTCAAACCAATCTCAAAGTCACAATCAAGAACAAATATCGTCACTAGATTCGGAATAGAACAAACAAACACAATCTTAGATAAGAAGGAAGAACGGGATGTCAATCCGTCTTCTAAATCAAACCTAAACAAGAAGAGGAATCTTCTTGCGAACAATCTTCCGAACCTTCGATCTTTCGTCAATCCGGAAATCTCAATAGCAATGCGCCAAAATCTCTCAAACCAATCTCCGCCAAATGCGAAATTAGGGCAATTCCAAGCGTAAGCGCAAGATGCGTCTATGCGTAAGCGAAGGTGACGGAATCTCTCTTCGTCCGTCCTTTTATAGTGTATGATAAACTTTCGGCCCGGCCCAATCTTTTAAAAGATCGTGGCTTAAAGTGTGGCGAAAAAGATCGCCAAGATCACGGTCGTGGAAGGGTTCCACGACCGTAATTTAGAGCGTGGAAATCAACACGGTTTGAACCATGATCTCCATGGCCGTAGAAGTTACTGGAATGAACCACGTTTCCTGACCATGGTTCCACGGCCGTGGACTTGAACGTGGAATGCAATACGGCCGTATTTTAGAGCGTGGTTTAGGGCAAGAACGTGATTCTTCCTTAGCCTCGTGCATTCTTCAAGTTGGCACTCCTTTGGCTCCTATGAATGTCCTCAATCCATGGACATGCTCAAACATCTCTATCCTTGCTCAATTCCGTTCGGAAATAGCTCTCAATTACCTAAAATCAACATAAAGCTTGTGTAGACATCCATATCGACAATATAGGCAAACTAGCTCACAAATGCATCAATGCTCAATCAATGACTATCATAATGGATCAAATACACTCAGAAAACGTGCCTAAAATATCACAATATTTCATGCTAACAGTCCTCTGGAGGTGCGGCGGGACCCAGTAGTTCCAAGTCCTCCTTAAACTTCTTTATCGTCTCCGAAATAGGAATATCCTCAAACCCAACCTCTAGAAATCCAACAGTCTCTCTCTCCTCAAAGTTGTAAGATAGTAACGCTCCCGGGTGAAACTCCTCATTTGGTAAAACCCAGTGACTACTATGGACCGTCCTCCACCAGTAGTGCGCCTGGCTCGGAACAAGGTTTGCACAAACTCAACTTGTCAATCCTACGTGCAACGCTTCGACTTTAGTGATGTCTCCACGTCGCCTAGCCAGTGATCCACTTCTAACCCCAACTTTCCTTTAAAAGGGGGTACTCTCAGCTGGTTGAAAGTCTTCAACCAAAAAACCGGTATCGGTGCTCTCGACTCATCACGAGCCCTATCAACCTCAACATCTCTAGCCGGTGGAACTATCTTTTGAGTCACTCTCTACAAAACCTCAACGGATCTCGCAAGTACTGATGGTGTTGGGGCAAGTCCCACTGTCCTAATAGCCTCCTCGATTCTCTGGACGTACTCTCAATATTTAGATGCCTCTATGGACCCTCAACCTGACTCGGCCGACTGCACTCTTTATGCACCGGACCTAGCAGCAATCCCATACATTTCACATCCTTGGACTGTAGGTGGAAGAGGTGGTCGACCTCTAACTTATCCTACAACAGATGTAGATCTAGTGCGTCCCATCTACGATAAGGATAACTATGTGTAATATAATGCTAACACTATTGTAATCATACCAAATCCAGAAAACAACTACAATCCAACATATAAGCTAGGATGCCGAGATCCGCAGAAGTAGTGGTGGTTCCCGTACATTCTATCCTAGACCGATTATGCACAAGTTTAAAACCAAATTCATTTTTAAAAATCAAACCCCCTTTTGGGTTTTTTTATTTATCCATTCGACCTTTGAAAGATTGCGAGTGTCATTGTTGTCAACCTAGAGCACTGATACCATATAGTAACACCCCGAATTTTAGGAACTCAGGATGCTACGGGTTAGGACATCACAATGGGTCATGACCCTTAGCTTGACAACAATTTCACTAGATTTTGCAACAAGGCATACATAATTATAAAACTCCAAATGTATGAAACATCAAACTGATAACATATTAAGAAAAACTGACTCTCAGCCGAGTATAACAATAGATAAGTCAAGAAACAAAAAAGAAACCCCATAAACCCGTCCTACAATGTGCGGGAACCCCGGTTGACCACTTCGACCGGATCACTCGACAACATCCTCAACTTCCCCCAAGAAAGTAATTTATGCCTGATCAAAAAAGGCACCTAAATTAAAGAACATCCGATATGCTAGAAGTCCTTAACTTATAGTCTCAATGACCTCTACAAGATCATATGCATCATGCTAGAAGGTTCCTACTTCTAATCTCAATGACCTCTACAAGATCATATAGTAACATGCTAGGATATTTTCAACTACCACAATCACCTAAGAATCCACAAACCACTAATTGAGATTCTCACTAGTTATGTTAGGGTCCAACCTAGCATTGCACAACTCTAGGGTCAACTATGAAGAAAGGAAGGAAGCGACTTACCACATAATGGTACCCACTAGAGGAAAGGTGCGAATATGGGAGAGATGGGCCGCGGACGCGGTGACAAGGCCAGACACCGCGACCGCGGTGACACAAAACCGCAAGGGCAGTGGCTCAGGAAAGGTGTGGGTGCGGAATGGCACAAGAGAGGGTGCGGGATGATTCCAGGAACAAACGTCGAAGGTTATTCGACGTACAATGGTGCTCCAATGCCCTTGGCTGGCTCAACTCAACTCCGTGGTTCCTCACACGACCAAAGATCTAACCTTGGATGCGCACACAAACATCCAACACAAGGGTGGGAAAGATACATCAAGATTCAAGATTCATATACACCAGAAGAAGAAGAAGAGGAAGAAAGAGAAGACGCAAGATTGCTTACCATGGTACACCCCACCACTTTCCTTTTCGTAGTTCAGTTTCAGATTTGGGAAATTATAAGTTGTTAGGTTTATGTACATGTACCATGTCATTTTTTATTTGTTCTTAGTTCTTATTGCAGATCGTGTGATCGGTCATCTGTTTTAGCAATAGCTATCACTGTACGATTTTTTTGAGGGTTTGGTGGTGTACCTTGTAGGCGGTTTTTGATGTTTTGATTTACTTCAATTTGTGAGTGAAGAGGTACTTATAGAAAAAGTTTTTCTCTTTCATGTTTTTATTTTGTGCTTTGTATGGTCCTTTTGAAGAGCTAAAATTGCTGAATTTGTTACTACTTTTTCTTTATATCTATATCTTGACTGTCATGGGGTTTCTAGGGAACCAAATGTGCTTCTGATGATATTCAAGGAATTTCTTGTAATATCCGGAATTTTTATTCCGTTTATTTCTGTAACAAACCCGATCTCGATCAGTTGATCCATATCCGTCTACTTAGTTAGACACATTATTATAAAATTTATCATTTTATGTGGATCTCCTTCACATAAAATGATAGAATCTTTTATAAGTTTATCATTTTATGTAGCTTACCTTCACATAAAATGATAGGATTCATATAACCAATCCTAAACTGTAACATAATCCGTATCCGTTTATTCCGTGCATTCATTGTCGGGATCTCGATTCCGGACTGCAGCTAGCACCGGGCTGCTGCTCCCTTCACCCTTGCGCCAGCTCTAGCCCATCTACAACCCAGCTTCTGCAGCCCAGCAGCAGCTTGCTTGGGAGCCCAGCGCCAGCCTCAGCCCAGCAGCCGCCTGCTGCCTTGCCTTCTCCAGCCCAGCGTCCGTTTCAGCCCAGGAAGGAGTTGCTGCCTTGCCTTCTCCAGCCCAGCAGCGCCAGCCCAGCTACATGAAGACAGGAGCAGCCGTTACACGAGATTAATGCACACGATCTGCACCTTTCTTCCCCAGCTATTTCTTTCCTGTTCAGCCGGATTCTTCACAACATACACCCTGCACCAGATCTCCTTCCTTCTCAGCGCATCTCCTTCCCTCTAACCTTTTCGCAACACTTATCCGACTATCCGCCAACCTCAGACGCCCCTGCAGACCCACACAAACCCCTCCCTCTCTCATTGCTGTACTGAGCCATCCTCGAAGTCGATCACTGCACTACGAACGTCTCACATCTGGAACCGAGAGTTGGTGGTGGCTGCAACCAGGGACGGGCGACACAACTTCTACAGCAGAACAAGGTGAGTTCGGACCACTCCTTACATTCTGTTTGTGTGTGTCCTCCCTACTGAACCTACTCGTTACCAGACGTTGGAATCCGCAGGACACTGACTGCTCACTGCAGGAAGCCAAGCCGAACCATCACTTCCCTCCTCCTGATCTGTCACGCCGAGGAAACCGGAGGGCCATCTGGAACCGTTTGAAGGCGTCTCAGTCCAGTAGTTGTTGTAGAGGTGAGCCATCTCTCTTCTACAGTCCAATTTTTGCCCTCTAGATGTTATAATTGTATAAATTAAATATGTTTTCGGTTTCGTTATGATTGGAGATCAAGCTAGGGAATTGGAGGGATAGTAATTGAGCTTGGTTGAAGTCTCCTATAGTTCTAAATTATGATCACTGGATGATAATAAGAGTAGATCAGATTACTCCTAGAAATAGAAATGAAAAACTCCCTTGTAGAACGCAGCTTTGTAAGTGAGTTTTGAGAAGAAATGAACGGTCGGATTAGAAGTTATAAGCTTACGAAGTTGGGTAGTTAAGCAGTTTTGTAAACTTTGGATTTTTGGCTAAGTATAGAAATTTCAAGTGAAGTAGTCAGCTTTGATGATTTTTTATAAAAATGTTGGATGAACAGTTTTGAGAAATTCTTGCTCCTAAGGATAGATGGAACATCATAGATGATTTAGAGAATTATTTCGGAATTGTTATAAGTTTTTACGAATTTTATATTTGAAACCGAAGTTAGACCTTTACGATCTTTCGGAAAATAGGAAAATAGGAAAAGTGCCAGTTTGTAACCAAACTAAACCTTAAGAGTTAGAATATGTTTTTAGAATCTCAAATAGGAGTTTAGACGTGAATGTTGGAAATTTTGGGAGTTTCGGAACCAAGGGTAAAATGGTCATTTGACCCTAAATTAGTACTATAACTAGTTATGTCTTATTACGTTCTTCTATCTTAGAAGTCTTAGACTTCTGACTACGTGGGAGTGTGCTAATGCACTTATCTCCTTTGACAGGCAACTGAGTTGCTACAGTTTACAGAGCAAGTTTGGTTTACAGAGAGTCGAGCTTTATACCAGGTAAGTCCTTTGGGCTTACTTAGCTGACTTCTAAATATGAGCATGAATGATGATAGTGGTGCGTGATTGAAATGTTTAGAGTTATAGGTTGTGATAGATATTTACCGTCCTATACTTGGCCTAAGAGTAACGGGCGGTAGCATTCTGCTCAGTTAGCTTGCGAGCGCTGGGGGTTTCTTTAGGGACTAGTCCATACTCGGTTTGTAGTGATGCTACCGGCGGAGGTCAGTTAGACCTACACCCAGTTGGATAAGGAACGGAGGTGAGAACTGTTAATAGCTCTCGTGCCACAACTGTAAATTGAATAAGATGAATCACTTAAATAATAGATAATAAACGGTTGAGTGCCAGCATGATGTTTGTTTAATTTTTGTTTCTGCTTGTGTTTGTGTTGTTGTCATTCTACTTATATTTGGATAGTTAGCTAACGGTTGTTATGTTGTGTAGATTTACCACAGGTTAGAGCAGATGCCGAGTGATCCGGATGGTAGTGGTCAGCCGGGGTGTCGTACTTTAGGACGTTTTGCAGTTTCTTCATTTATGGGATTTTCAGTTGGACCTTGTTTCCTTTCGTTCTTTCCGTACTTTGTTATATTACGTTTTCCGGCTGTTAGTTGTTCTGGTCACATTCATACATTGTTAAGAATTATTTTATGATTTCTGGTTTTCCTTATCTGTGCCTTGTTGTAAGATCTTGTTAAGTTGTTGTCAAACTAAGGTCGGGACCCACTGTGCGGTCCTAACCAGTAACTCCCTAAGTTGTAAAATTTGGGGTGTTACAACATGGTATCAGAGCTCTAGGTTGGCAACAATGGCACTTGAAATCTTCTAAAAAGGTCATATAAGTAAATAAACAGAACCCGAAAAGGGTCTGAGTTTTCCAAAGAAGATTTTGGTTTTAAAATGCATACAGAGTCGGGTTGGGATAGAAAGTACGGATGACCACCACTACCTCTGCGGATCTCGGTATTCTTAGTATTATTATTATTATGATAGACTTTTACTATTATGATAGATTAGTTAGATTATAACTGTAGTTGTTACCGTTCGTGCAGATGGCACGTACTAGGGCTACACCAATGACTGGCCGAGGTAGGGGTCATCCCCCCCTTCCCCCAGTCAGACAGGATCGAGCTGATAGCACCCCTGCTGTTAGAGGGCGTGGTCGTGGGGGTAGACCTCCACTGGGGAGAGGTCGAGGACGAGTTCCTCGAGAGGATCCACCTGCAACAAGCATACCAGAGGCTGCTGTGGAAGAGGTAGGTGAGAATGTAGGCCCCGAAGTCAGGCATGAGACCGCCGCTAGGTCTGGAGCGCAGGGAGCACGTTCTACCGAGTCAGGACGTGTTTCTATTGGAGCATCGGAGTATAGGGAGTACAGAGCATACGTCGAGCGTATGGAGGAGGCTGCCAGAGTTGAGAGGCTTACCCAAGTACCACCGGTGGTACCGGCTAGGTCAGCTCAGGTGACACAGGGAGTGTCTCAGGTGCCGACTGTACCTGAGAGGAGAGCTAATGTTGATAGAGCGCCTGCTGGGTCTAGAGCACCGAGACCGGATGAGTGGTTGAAGGCTTTCAACTCTCAGAAGGTTCCCTCATTCAGTGGAGAAATAGGGCTAGAGGTGGAGCACTGGATAGGGAAGATAGAGACTACTTTGGAGGCAATACGTTGCCCCGAGGATCGACAGGTGGATTTGGTGCAGACCTGTTTCACAGATGATGCTCATTCATGGTGGCGTACCATTCGTAGCCGAGTCACCAGTTGGGAGCAGATGAGGAACATTGTTAGGGACAAGTACTGTCCTGTTTCGCTGAGGAGGGAGAGATTCCAGAATTTCATTGAGGCGGGATTTGAGGATATCCCGATTGCTGCAGCCATAAAGAAGTTTCAGAAAGAGTTGACCTTACTTGGACCATCTGCACCTCCAGAAGAGCAGCATGTTTACCTTTTCTCCAGGAGATTGAGAGAGAGTACCCGATCATACTTGGCTGGATTCCGCTGTGAGACTTTGTCTGATTATCAGGATAGGGCCTCTGCTTATGAGAGAGATAGGCCAGCTTTGAGGAAAGCAGCTCAGTCTAGTGGGCCGGATAAGCGGCAGAAGACAGGACATGCTGGTAGCAGTGTAGCAGTAGCAGGTTATGGTCGAGGACAGACTCAGGGGAGGTCCAGCTACCACTCTACAGTTCAGACTCCCAGTAGAGATCGACAGTGCTTTAACTGTGGTAGCCGTGATCACATTAAGACAGATTGCCAGAGACCACCTACCACTTGCTTCACTTGTGGGAAGCCGGGACACAGAGCTACCTTCTGCCGTCAAGGTAGGGCCCCTTCACAGCAGGGATCTTCTCCTCCAGGTGTTGAGAAGAGTGTACAGAGACCTCCTCAGTACCGAGCTCCGAGTCAGCAGCAGCAACAGTACCGGGCTCCAGGACATCCTGCTTCATACAGTACGGCACAGGGATCAGGTCGTGGCAAGGGACGTGGTAGTACCACTGACACCAGAGGAGGACCATCGAGAGTGTTCGAGTTGAGGAGCACTGAGCAGCCTACAGCACCTGCGACCACAGGTACTATTTGGATCCATGACTTACGTGTGCGAGTTTTGTTTGATACGGGTGCTACGCACTCCTTTATATCAGATGCATGTGTAGATAGGTTGTACTTAGCTACAATAGAGGGTGTACCTTTTGTGGTTGGGTTACCAGATGGGGGCAAGGTTAGAGGATCCCGAGAGATTTATGATTGTCCTATTCATCTGGGAGGCCGGATTTGGTTAGTAAATTTCCTAGTCATGCCCTTAGCACATGAGGACGTGATATTGGGGATAGATTGGATGACTAGACATGGAGCCGTCTTAGATATTGGTAGGAGGACTGTGACTGTCGCCACTGAGGAGGGTCACAGAGTGATATTCCGAGGTTGGGACCTCGGAAAGTCCGGCACAGTTATCAGCGCTGTGAGAGCAGCCAGATTGATAGCACAGGGTTGCGAGGCCTTTTGGTGTTATGCCATGAAGGAGCGCAAGAGCCTGACAGTAGAGGAGATACCAGTTGCATGCGAGTTTGCAGAGGTATTCAGTGACGACTTATCAAGGCTACCTCCACAGAGGAGTGTTGACTTTAGCATCGAGTTGGAGCCGGGCACGAGACCGATCTCGAAGGCCCCGTACCGCATGGCCCCGATAGAGCTGCTTGAGCTGAAGAAGCAGTTAGAGGAGTTAGCAGAGAAGGGCTTCATACACCCTAGTGTTTCTCCCTGGGGCGCACCGGTATTATTTGTGAGGAAGAAGGATGGATCGATGAGGCTGTGTATTGACTACCGGGAGTTGAACAAGGTCACCATCAAGAATAAGTATCCACTGCCTCGCATAGATGATCTGCTGGACCAGCTACATGGGGCGTCAGTATTCTCGAGGATAGATTTGAGATCGGGTTATCACCAGCTGAGGGTGAGAGATCAGGACATACCTAAGACGGCATTTCGGACTAGGTATGGTCACTATGAGTTTGTAGTGATGCCCTTCGGGCTCACTAATGCGCCTGCAGTATTTATGGAGTTGATGAACGGAATTTTCATCGACTTCTTAGACCAGTTTGTAGTGGTCTTCATTGACGACATTCTAGTTTACTCTAGAAGTCGAGAGGAGCATGCCGGACACTTGAGGACAGTGCTACAGATTCTACAGGATAGCCAGCTATATGCTAAGCTATCCAAGTGTGAGTTCTGGATGTCAGAGGTGGCTTTCCTAGGCCATGTAGTGACTGCTGAGGGGATTAAGGTCGACCCGGCGAAGATTGAGTCAGTGTCCTCTTGGCAACCTCCGAAGAATGTTAAGGAGGTCCGCAACTTCCTTGGATTGGCAGGTTATTACCGTCGGTTTGTGGAAGGGTTTTCCCTGATCGCCCGACCACTCACTTGCCTCCTGAGGAAGACTACTCGGTTCGTCTGGTCTGAGCCGTGTCAGCAGAGTTTTGAGGAGCTGAAGAGGAGATTGACGTCTGCTCTGATCTTAGCACAACCTGAGGGTACAGAGGACTTTGTATTGTACAGTGACGCATCCAAGCTGGGCTTGGGGTGTGTCTTGATGCAGAGGGGTAAGGTCATAGCGTATGCGTCTCGACAGCTGAAGACGTATGAGGAGAACTACCCCACTCATGACCTGGAGTTAGCTGCGGTAGTGCATGCTCTTAAGATCTGGCGTCATTATCTCTATGGAGCGACCTGTCAGATCTTCACAGACCATAAGAGTCTGAAGTACATATTCACTCAGCGGGAGTTGAATAACCGCCAGAGGCGGTGGCTAGAGTTGATCAAGGATTTCGACCTTGAGATTCTCTACCACCCCGGAAAGGCGAATGTAGTTGCGGACGCTTTGAGTCGGAAGACGCCTCGGGAGAAGGCGATAGCTCGTTTGACAGTACAGCCACAGTTACAGAGAGACTTAGCTTGGTTGGAGGTAGAGATCCAGTTCCCCGATACAACTCATCAGTTAGCCACCTTAGAGTTACTTCCTGATCTGTTGGGTGAGATCCGACAGAAGCAGGAGACCTGTCCGACTTTGACCCGGATCCGAGACCGGATGTCACGAGATGAGGCACCTCAGTTCACTATCGGTGCCGATGGAGTGATGAGACGGCAGGACCGTATCTGTGTGCCATCAGACGGTGAGCTGAGACAGAGGATACTAGGTGAGGCTCATGCTACCCCTTACTCCGTACATCCAGGAGCGAGTAAGATGTATAAGGACGTGAGACGTTCCTTCTGGTGGGGTGGTTTGAAGCCTGATGTGGCTCGGTATGTAGCCCAGTGTGCGACCTGTCAACAGGTCAAGATTGAGCATCGTAGGTCCGGAGGAGAGCTCCACCCACTTCTAGTACCACATTGGAAGTGGGAGGATATATCTATGGATTTCGTCACAGGGTTGAGGCTTAGTAGAGGTTTTGATGCCATTTGGGTAGTGGTAGACCTTCTGACGAAGACCGCACGTTTCATTCCGATTAAGGAAACGTGGCCGGTAAGTCGTCTAGTAGAGGAGTTCACCAGACACATTGTGAGACTCCATGGAGTACCGAGGACTATCGTCTCCGACAGGGATGGACGTTTTACCTCGAGGTTTTGGCAGCAGGTACATACTGCTCTGGAGACGAGTCTCCACTTTACCACTGCCTACCACCCACTGACAGACGGTCAGTCTGAGAGGACCATTCAGACCTTAGAGGACATGTTGCGGGCATGTGTGCTAGATTGGGGACAGGTATGGCCAGATCATCTCCCACTAGTAGAGTTTTCATATAATAACAGCTGGCATGCGTCTATTGGGATGGCACATTATGAGGCTTTGTACGGCCGGAGATGTCGTACACCGTTGTGTTGGGATGAGCCTAGCAAGGCTGATGGGATAGTACCAGACCGGATACAGGATGACATCGCCCGGATTGCCTTAGTCCAGGAGAGGATGTTAGCAGCTCAGAGTCGTCAGAAGGCCTACGCCGACAAAAGGCGTCGACCTTTGGAGTTTAGAGTAGGTGCACAGGTGTGGTTGAGAGTGTCACCTACGAGAGGAGTTAGACGTTTCGGCATTAAGGGGAACCTGAGTCCCCGATATGTCGGTCCATTTGAGATCTTAGAGAGAGTCGGAGAAGTTGCCTATCGACTGGCACTGCCACCGAGACTGGAAGGAGTCCACCCAGTTTTTCATGTATCTCAGCTGAGAGAGTACATACCGGATCCTATACACGTCATCAGTCATGAGGATCTGATAGTCGAGCCAGACCACACTTTTGTGGAGTACCCAGTAGCCCTCCTAGAGCGTAGTACTAGGCGCCTACGTTCTAAGGAGATACCGATGCTGAGGATCTAGTGGTCTAGACGAGGAGTTGATGAGGCTACCTGGGAGACAGAGGAGAGTATTAGACGTAACTACCCTGAGTTCTTTGCGGAGTTAGCCGCTACCTCAGTACCGACGGGTTAGTACTGAGACGATACTTATTATGATTTCTGTGATTATATGTTTAAATGATTGTTTATGTTTATGTGCTTAATGGCGTGAGTAGTTTGCATGCTAGAATATAACTCTTGAAGGGAAATGTTTGGGTAGATACCTTATTCTAAGTTTCGGGACGAAACTTATTTTAAGGGGGTACTGATGTAATATCCGGAATTTTTATTCCGTTTATTTCTGTAACAAACTCGATCTCGATCAGTTGATCCATATCCGTCTACTTAGTTAGACACATTATTATAAAATTTATCATTTTATGTGGATCTCCTTCACATAAAATGATAGAATCTTTTATAAGTTTATCATTTTATGTATCTTACCTTCACATAAAATGATAGGATTCATATAACCAATCCTAAACTGTAACATAATCCGTATCCGTTTATTCCGTGTATTCATTGTCGGGATCTCGATTCCGGACTGCAGCTAGCACCGGGTTGCTGCTCCCTTCACCCTTGCGCCAGCTCTAGCCCATCTGCAGCCCAGCTTCTACAGCCCAGCAGCAGCTTGCCTGGGAGCCCAGCGCCAGCCTCATCCCAGCAGCCGCCTGCTGCCTTGCCTTCTCCAGCCCAGAGTCCGTTTCAGCCCAGGAAGGAGCTGCTGCCTTGCCTTCTCCAGCCCAACAGCGCCAGCCCAGCTACATGAAGACATGAGCAGCCGTTACACTAGATTAATGCACACGATCTGCACCTTCCTTCCCCAGCTATTTCTTTCCTATTCAGCAGGATTCTTCGCAACATACACGCTGCACCAGATCTCCTTCCTTCTCAACGCATCTCCTTCCCTCTAACCTTTTCGCAACACTTATCCGACTATCCGCCAACCTCAGACGCCCCTGCAGACCCACACAAACCCCTCCCTCTCTCATTGTTGTACTGAGCCATCCTCGAAGTCGATCACTGCACTACGAACGTCTCACATCTGGAACCGAGAGTAGGTGGTGGCTGCAACCAGGGACGGGCGACACAGCTTCTACAGCAGAACAAGGTGAGTTCGGACCACTCCTTACATTCTGTCTGTGTGTGTCCTCCCTACTGAACCTACTCGTTACCAGACGTTGGAATCCGCAGGACACTGACTGCTCACTGCAGGAAGCCAAGCCGAACCATCACTTCCCTCCTCCTGATCTGTCACGCCGAGGAAACCGGAGGGCCATCTGGAACCGTCTGAAGGCGTCTCAGTCCAGTAGCTGTTGAAGAGGTGAGCCATCTCTCTTCTACAGTCCAATTTTTGCCCTCTAGATGTTATAATTGTATAGATTAAATATGTTTTCGGTTTCGTTATGATTGGAGATCAAGCTAGGGAATTGGAGGGATAGTAATTGAGCTTGGTTGAAGTCTCATATAGTTCTAAATTATGATCACTGGATGATAATAAGAGTAGATCAGATTACTCCTAGAAATAGAAATGAAAAACTCCCTTGTAGAACGCAGCTTTGTAAGTGAGTAATGGTCAATGTTGAGGATCAATGTTTGAGAGTTAGGTTGAAGATCCACCGTTGAAATTTTAATAGATAATAGATGGATGTATGTAGTTTACTCTATTAAAATTTGAGAAGAAATGAACGGTCGGATTAGAAGTTATAAGCTTACGAAGTTGGGTAGTTAAGTAGTCTTGTAAACTTTGGATTTTTGGCTAAGTATAGAAATTTCAAGTGAAGTAGTCAACTTTGATGATTTTTTATAAAAATGTTGGATGAACAGTTTTGAGAAATTCTTGCTCCTAAGGATAGATGGAACATCATAGATGATTTAGAGAATTATTTCGGAATTGTTATAAGTTTTTACGAATTTTATATTTGAAACCGAAGTTAGACCTTTACGATCTTTCGGAATATAGGAAAATAGGAAAAGTGCCAGTTTGTAACCAAACTAAACCTTAAGAGTTAGAATATGTTTTTAGAATGTCAAATAGGAGTTTAGACATGAATGTTGGAAATTTTGGGAGTTTCGGAACCAAGGGTAAAATGGTCATTTTACACTAAATTAATACTATAACTAGTTATGTCTTATTACGTTCTTCTATCTTAGAAGACTTAGACTTCTAACTACGTGGGAGTGTGCTAATGCACTTATCTCCTTTGACAGGCAACTGAGTTGCTACAGTTTACAGAGCGAGTTTGGTTTACATAGAGTCGAGCTTTATACCAGGTAAGTCCTTTGGGCTTACTTAGCTGACTTCTAAATATGAGCATGAATGATGATAGTGGTGCGTGATTGAAATGTTTAGAGTTATAGGTTGTGATAGATATTTACCGACCTATACTTGGCCTAAGAGTAACGGGCGGTGGCATTCTGCTCAGTTAGCTTGCGAGCGCTGGGGGTTTCTTTAGGGACTAGTCCATACTCGGTTTGTAGTGATGCTACCGGCGGAGGTCAGCTAGACCTACACCCAGTTGGATAAGGAACGGAGGCGAGAACTGTTAATAGCTCTCGTGCCACAACTGTAAATTGAATAAGATGAATCACTTAAATAATAGATAATAAACGGTTGAGTGTCAGCATGATGTTTGTTTAATTTTTGTTTCTGCTTGTGTTTGTGCTGTTGTCATTCTACTTATATTTGGATAGTTAGCTAACGGTTGTTATGTTGTGTAGATTTACCACAGGTTAGAGCAGATGCCGAGTGATCCGGATGGTAGTGGTCAGCCGGGGTGTCGTACTTTAGGACGTTTTGCAGTTTCTTCATTTATGGGATTTTCAGTTAGACCTTGTTTCCTTTCGTTCTTTCCGTACTTTGTTATATTACGTTTTCCGGCTGTTAGTTGTTCTGGTCACATTCATACATTGTTAAGAATTATTTTATGATTTCTGGTTTTCCTTATCTGTGCCTTGTTGTAAGATCTGGTTAAGTTGTTGTCAAACTAAGGTCGGGACCCACTGTGCGGTCCTAACCAATAACTCCCTAAGTTGTAAAATTTGGGGTGTTACATTTCTTGTGCATTCGGTGGTATCTTTGCCCATGTCAACTGCATTGTTGGTATCTCAGGTATAATTTTCTTCTTCACCTTACTCTTTTGTTTCATCTTTTATCTATAGTTTTGAGTTTTAATTACTAAAGCTTCTTAACTTCTTTTCATGGGTAAGGGAGAATTTGCTGAAGGGTTGAAGAAATGGCAGGTGGGTTTATGGGTGGCCTTGTAGTGAGAGTAGCTCACTATGACTACAAGATCACACCTTATCTCATCTTAGCTTGTGTCATAGCTGCTCTTGGAGGCTCTCTCTTTGTCTATGATCTTGGCGTTTCTGGTAAGTGGTTTTGTTAGCATAATTCACTCTTGTCCTTTTTTCCTGATCTAGATGTAAAGGAAAATTGTTTTTGTTGTTCTTGAACTTGTAGCTCATGTCAAGCAAACACTTTCAAGTGCCTCATCAAACTTCTCAAATTACAAACTCGCTCTTGCAACCATGTTTTAGTTACAAGTGTACAAATCCACCATCACTCTTAAGGTTTTTAGAATCTTTCTCTTCCCTAAGATTGCCTTTTGATAACGATTTATCTTCTTTTATATGCCCAATAGATGATTAACGCTTTGGAATCTTGATATTCATTGTTGCATGCTTGACTTTGTTTTGCTTATTAGGATTGTCAATTATCGATCTATTTTGTAATGCAAGGGATTCATGATCTTGAACTTGCGTATGTACTTGCATCTTCTATCTATCTATTAGCTTTGACAGTATGTAGTGGTCGGGCAAGTTACAGTAGATAAAATATGAGTTCATATTCAGGTATTCAACTTCAGCCTCTGTACATTTCAGCTTTCTTGTTCTCTTGTTTTTGCGCTTATTTTGCTCAATAATGATAGATTCTAATTGCAAATTTTTTTTCTTGTCTACTTCTAATCTATATTCTCAGAGTTTCGGTGTGACTTTTGTTTATTTGGTGCCTAATTTGTTCAATCAAATTAAATAATCTAAAATTATTTTCTTGCTCATTATAAATATTTGATTTGCTACTGCAATTTCTTTGTAAGTCTTGTTATTTTTGCCTACCTGTTAATTAGTTTTAGCTGCTCATATGGATTTCAGGTTTCTTCAGTTCGTGCTTGAAGCATTGTTAGTTGGTAAAGATCTATTCCGTAAAGCGTTAACCAAAAACTATGTAGCTCCTTCAGAAGACATTGTTGTGTGTACTGAGAAGATGAGGCTTAGACTGACACAATAAGGCATTGGAGAGGCAACCAGTAA
This sequence comes from Fagopyrum esculentum, assembly GCA_033239045.1. Lineage (NCBI taxonomy): Eukaryota > Viridiplantae > Streptophyta > Magnoliopsida > Caryophyllales > Polygonaceae > Fagopyrum > Fagopyrum esculentum. The sequence continues at coordinate 41,854,902 of BSUD01000007.1, read as the reverse complement.
AGATTGTGAGTCTATCATGTTAATAGAAGTCTCAAAGCTTCAAAATCAATATAACATCCATCACTAGAAACATATGGAACTAACTAATGGACACTCTCAAGTTGTTAGAGGTATCTGTCCGCCAAGTGTTATTATCCTTCTTATATGTACATTCTGAAGCTTTGTTCAACATGAAATGAAATTAATTTAAATGTGCAAGTCCAAGTGACAACTACATATGGTAATTGTAATTTTGGGTCAAATTTAAAGTTATCTAATAAACAATTGTATTCTATACTTTCAGGTTGGGAAAATGTATAAACCAATGCTTCCATAGATTCAATTATGGTTTACAATTATAGCTTGTAAAGTTAAAAATAAAACTACCTACATAATGTAAAGAATAAATGTTAGTCACTGTTATGTATTCATGAAATAGTTTGTAGAATACTGCAGTCTATAAGATAGTATTATCTGATTGCTCTTATTGTTACTTATGTATGGAACACCACTTCATTTGAAATCTTAGAAAGCTTGAACCTAATTACTATTATACACTTATCTACATATTACAAGTAATTATAATTTGCTGATTGTGAAAATAACATAACTTCATTCTCCATTGACACAAAACTAACCAGACTTTAAGAATCTATGGTCGTTTATGTACTTCAACTCTCGTTTGAATATGGCAATGCAATCCAACACCAGCTTATCCAAAATAATAGTTTAAACAACTTTAGCGTTTTGCAATTTATGTATCCCTAAATAATATTATGCTATAACAAATCTAACCAAAAAAAATTGATCAGGCGTGTGAGTAGCACGTGCAACCGCCTAGTCCTTACTATAATAAAAGTGGGAGTTCCCCAAATGAATAGGGGAGTTCCGAAAATGTCCTTACGGTCACTATTTTCCTTGTTTTGTCTTTGTCTAAGTGCAGGAGTGTTGCCAATGAATAGGAACTTTCTCGTTTTACCCTTTTTAACTATTTTTTTCCCTAATTTAACCTCCAAAGATACCTTATATTACTTCTAAATTCTATTTTTTAGGCTGGCCCTTTGTTATTTATACGTGTCAAGAAACTTTTTGGGCTAGCCCGATTCTATTTATATGTGTAAAGCAATATGGTACGTGCCTTTTTTCCCTTCATCTTACGTGTTTATTGTCCCCGTCAACTCATCGTTTTGCTTCAAACGTGACTTTCTCTCTTCAGCTTTCAAAATACGCTACCCTCTTTTGCTTTGATATTTCCGCTCTCCCTCAACCTAGGGTTTACTCTGAGCTATCAATCGCGTCGCCCTCTTCCTCGCTGAATTTCGTGGTGAGTTCATCGATGTTTAATTTCTTTGTAATGCAAGGGCTTGTTTGATATCAAATGGATTTATTTTAGATTGTGGTAGATGAAGTTTGTCGGGAATTTTTTCTACAATCTTATTCTCATTATCCTCACAAAATTATTATTAGGAGATTCTTTCTCATATATAATCTCAAACATAACACAAAGTTCCCTAAACATAATCCTCAACAATCCTTACCTACATAATATAAACAAATCCCTTACAATTTAATACCAAAAGGCCCTAAATTTATGAGCTGGAAAAAAATGACTTAAATAAACAGTATTCAAAATTAGAGTGAAATTTAGATCCATCAAATATAAGGTAGAGTTTCAACGCACATATTCATTAGATCCACATATTCGGTTGTTGCTATTCGTACCACATTGAACATACTATTTATACTGATTGTACGACTACGCGTTGCGGAGCCGTAGTAAGCGTTTTTTTTAAAAAAAATTTTAAAATCTTGCGCCGGCGCTCAAACCCTATTTTTTTCAACGCGATTTTCACACTTTACATCGAAAAACACCAGCATTTTAACCAGATTTAAGAATTGAGCGCAGGCGTCAGGAGCCGGCGCTCAAATAAATAATTTTTCTATAAAAAAGCGTTTACACCTACGCATACTAGACGCGTAGCTCAGATTGATCTTAACGCTACGCGTACATATTCATTAGATCCGGACCAAGCATTTAAGTCTACCAAAACTTTATATTAAAATCAATTGATGATAATAAAAAAAACTTATCAATCTTTTATATTAGACTTTATCTGCTATTTATAACACGTTAATATTTAATCCTTTACTATTAGAACTAAAATAATGTATAATGCTTTTCATTATGGCCGTATTCTCTCTTTCTCGTCTTATCACTTTAATTGTCTCTCCTGCAACCTTCTGATTGGACCAACTAATGTTACGAGAACTACTGGTTTTGACTTGGGTAAAAATAATAAATCTTAGTTACTAATATATGATCAGGGCCGGCCGCTGCTGGGCGACATGTCCGCAGCCCAGGGCCCCATATAATTTGGAGCCCCAAATTTAAAAAAAAAAACTAATATATAGTGAATAAAATGAGAATGGTAGGAATTGATCCTTAGACCTCCAGGTCATAAGGCAACCAAAATTCCACTGCGTCACTCTGATTTAATGAAATGATATTAAAACTAAATTTATTATTAACAACAAATCTAGAATTGTGAGTTATAATGTTTACTTCATCATATTTTCAATGTTAACTAGTTAACTCTTATATTTTGTATATGTTTTTTCGAATAATTATTATTATAACTTGATGTTATTTAAATTATATAAAATATTCAATAAAAATTGTAACTCTTATTTCTATTAATGTTAAATGATATTTATAAGCCAATAAAATAAAGATATAATTCGGTTTAAAAAACATGACTATTTATAATAATTAACACAAATATGATTTTAAGTTTGAATTATAATTTAACGATAAAATAAAATTTTTAATTAATAAAGATTTTGACTTATCAAGATACTCAATGTAATAAAAATTATAACTATTATTTCTATAGATGTTACATTAAGTATCTCATTTGTTGATAAGTTCATAATGAAATTTTCATTAATGAAAAATTTATTTTAAATGTCATATTATAATTCGAACTTAATATTATATTTGTGCTATTTTTTATAAATATTTATTTTTTTAATATAATTATATATTTACTTTGTGACTTATAAATATCATTTAACATCTATAGAGTTAAAATTTTATTGAATATTGACTATAATTTAAATAAAATGAAATTATAATAATTGTTATTCGGAAAAATATATTCAAAATATATGAGTTAAACTAGTTATTCAAGTCATGTTTGTGAAGTATCATGACTCAATATAGGCTTAATGGAGTAACAATTCGGTCAATTGTTGAAATTTGTTGATTATGCAAAGATAATAGAAGATTTGTTCAAAAAATGCAAGACAACATAAATGATTAATATGTATGTTATAATGTGCTTTAGATTTTATTTTCAATTATATAAAACAAAGTTCGGATTTTATTTTCAATTATTTAAAAAAAAATTTCTATGTAGGTTCAATAAGTTTTTCTAAACTAAAATTTGGGTTTTATATCCTCTATTATAATGTGTTATTTTATATTTTCTATATCTAATAATTTGAGTATAACATTAATTTCAAATCACTAGGGCACCTGAAAAAATATCGCCCCGGACACAAAAAATTGAAGGACCGGCACTGTATATGATGATCACGTTTTGTTTACTCTATATATCTTAATTATTCTAATTTATGTTATTATGGTATTGAAAAAGTTTAAATAAAAGTTAATTTAGATCCGAGTCGTATAGCACTTAGAAGACAAGTAATGTCATGAGAAGTACTTGTGTTTGTATCCTTTTGTAATGATGATGTCACCCACCAATGTGAGTCATATGACCCTACCTTGAATGAAGATCCACCAACTTCCTTCGTCATCCAATCGAGCAGAATGCCAACCTCAGACGGCAAGCAATCATACCCATCCAAATAAAGCACACCAACATCATCTTTACAGACCGGTTTGAAAAGTTATTTAATTGTCAAACAATTTAGGAAATCAAAGTAGAGCATGCTCAAACAGCAGAAAAACCCCAAAACACACACAAAAAAAAAGAACGCGGTAATGACAGAGGCCGCGTTTCTCAACCGTTTCGGAAGGTTCCGGAACGCTCAGGACGCTTGTAGAAGACTCTAGACCCGTTTGGGAGGCACTAGAATTATACGAAATTATCTAGAACCCGACGAAATTCTCTAGAGTCGCGTAGATTCATCTAGACTTGGCTAGAGCCTTGCGAATTATTCTAGAAAAGTATAGAAACTTGTAAAGAAGTCTAACCAAAAGGTTCCGGATTGTTCCAGACTTGTCTAAATCCAGATCCTTCCTAGGAGGGGAGGCCTTGTGCTATAAATAGGGAGTGTCTCCCCCTCATTTGTATCGTCCAAGTTCCAAACTCTTAAACCAAAGCATTGTAAAGCTCTCTTATAATACAAAATCTTCTTTCTCAAACACAAAGCCTTCTAAGTTCAATTAGCCATCAATCTTAAACTCTTATGTTGACAACATCAAGGATAGGTTGATCTTAGCACGACGAGGTATCAAGACAAGCTAAGAGCCGCACGTTTTGGAGTTAGGGAAATCTCAGCCTATGACAAGTGGTATCAGAGCAACATTGTTCCAAAGGGAGGTTTTGATGGCTAGCCAAGGAAGTATGTTGCAAGTCTTTGACGTAGGAAACCAACCAAGAAGGAAAGAAGTCCGCATGGGACCCATCAAGGGACGTGTTGTCAAGCATGGAGGCTAGGTTGGAGAAAGTCGAGTTGGTTGTGGGTGAGATGCGAAACTCCATTAAAGACGCCAACAAGCGGGTTGATGACGTAGAATCCACGATGGAGTCCTCGATCGAGGAACTCAAGGGGGTGTTCCAAGGCGCCATGAATACGTCCTACAAAACTCTTGCCGTCGAACACGAAGTTCTCAAAGCCCAATATTAGGCGCTGACCGACAAGATGGAGGTGGTTTTAAAGGAGTTGGCGGCATGCAAGGCAGCCATAGGGGCCATGGCGTTCAAGGGAAGTCGTTCAACCAAAGGCGTCGAAAACTTCTTATGGGACATGGAGCAATACTTTCGCGTTACGGGATCGCGGACGAGGAAAAGAATGTTAGTATCACTTTTCTATATCTTGGTGACATAGCTTTAATATGGTGGTGAAGAAGAACTTGCGAAAGGACTGGAGGGACCCCAATCACATCTTAGGCCGAGTTCTCGGCAGATCTGAAGAAACAATTCCACCCAAACTATACCGATAATGAAGCTCGGGCCATGCTTCGTAGGCTAACCCAAAGAGGGATTGCCCGAGAATACGTAAAAGAGTTCTCGGAGATTATATTGTAGATCTCGGGCATGAACGAGAAGGAAGCCTTCTTCTAATTCATGGATGGGCTTAAGCCGTGGGTAAGACAAGAGCTTAATTGACAAAATATTCAAATCCATACCAAGGCCATGACAGAGGAAGATTCTCTCATCAAATTCCGAATCCAAGACCGTGGTAACTCCTCCCTAGAGAAAGACAAAAGTGGGGGAGACTAAGGACGGTAAAGACCACCAAAAAGGGAAAACGATGATTCATTTAAGGATTTATCCAAAGACTCGTCCAAGCCAAGAGACAAGAAACGGTACACCAGGGCCGACAAGGGCAAGAAGACATCCGAAAGGCAGCCGTTGAGTTGCTTCCTATGCGGGGAGAAGCATCTAATGCGCGAGGTCGAGAAGTTACAACTCGAGGTTGAGAAGTTACATGGTTGACGAGAAGTTACAACTCGAGGCCATGATGCTTAGTTCCATTAAAACTAAGCAATTCACCAACTGAAAGGATCTTATGTTTGTAGATTCCATGGTTGACGAGACAAAAGTAAGTGCGTTGATGGACACCGGGTCCTCTGACATCTTCATTTCCGAGGAAACATCTAAGAAGTTGGGGCTAGAGGTCACCAAGAGCAATAGTTGCATCAAGATAGCGACTCTGAGAAGGTTCCGACGCTCGGGGTAGCACAAGGAGTGGAGCTATCATTGGGAGATTGGACTGGCAAGGCCACGATCGAGGTAATCACCCTATACGACTATGAATTAGTCATTGGCTTAACATTTTTCGATCGTATCAATGCTCTCCTTGTGCCATTTTCCAATTGTATCTACATCTTGAACTCCCATCATCATTGCATCGTGCCGGTATACCAAGAGAAGGGGCCAAGTGATAAAGTCGTCTCGGCGATTCAACTCCCAAAGGGATTGAGGCAAGAGGAGCAACCATTCTTGGAAGCTCTCAAGTTGGACGAGACGTCGACCAAGGAAGACCTGGCACCAGCCGAAGTATGCCATGTCCTGGAAGATTATGAGATGTCATGCCACCCGAGCCTCCAAATAAGCTTCCACCTAAGAGGGAGGTGGACCGCAAGATCGAGCTTGTATCCAATGCTCCACCACCGACACAACACCCTACCTTATGTCTCCACCAGAGCTAGAGGAGCTAAGGAGACAACTTAAGGAGTTATTGGAGGTTGGATCAAACCGTCTAAGGCACCATATGGAGCGCCCGTGTTGTTCCAACGGAAACACGACGGGAGTCTATGTATTGGCATCGACTATCAGGGGCTCAAAAAGTGGACCATTAAGAACAAGTACCCGATCCCGCTCATCACAGACTTATTCGATAGACTTGGGAAGCTCGGTGGTTCACCAAGCTTGACTTACGATCAAGGTACTACCAAGTTAGGATCACGGAAGGATATGAAAAGAAGACCGCGTCGTCACCAGATATGGGTAATATGAGTTCTTAGTCATGCCCTTTGGCTTGACAAACGCACCGGCAACATTTTTCACCCTCGTGAATAAGGTACTTTAACCCTTCCTTGATCACTTTGTTGTAGTCTACTAGACGACATCACTATCTATATCCGCACACTGGTGGAACATGAGGAGCATCTATGGCAAGCCATCTAAATACTACTCGAGTATGAGCTTTATGTCAAGCGGGGAAAATGCTCGTTCACTCAACAAAATGTGCCATTTCTGGGACATATAGTCGGCAAAGGACGATAACGGATGGATTTCTAAGATCAAAGCGATTCCGGTCCCCCGAGCCGCCGACTAAGGTAACCAAGCTTCGTTCCTTCTTGGGGCTAGCCAACTATTAACGCCGCTTCATCGACGGGTATTTACACATCATGCCGCCTCTAACCAACATGCTCAAGAAGGGGACATCTTGGGTATGGATCAAGGAGAGCCAAGAGGCGTTCGGTCGACTTAAAAAGGTGATGGAGAAGGAACCCGTGCTAGCCCTACCCGACTATGGGAAGCAGTTCGAGATACACACGGACGCATCAGACTATGCCATTGGGGGAGTTTTGATGCAAGAGGGACATCCGATAGCTTTCAAAATCCGGAAGCTCAATGACACCGAATGACGCTATACAATACAAGAGAAGGAGATTACAGTCATCGTCCACTGCCTTAGAAGGTAGCGTCATTATCTCCTAGGGTCCACATTTGTGGTCAAGACCGACAACGTGGCCACAAGTTACTTCCAAATCCAAAAGAAGCTAACACCCAAGCAAGCAAGGTGGCAAGACTTTCTTAGCGAGTTCAACTACGAGTTGGATTACAAGCCATGAAAGGCTAATCTAGTAGTTGATGCTCTTAGTCGAAAAGTGGAGTTTGCTGCTATTAGCCGACCACAAGGGACTTTGAAAGAGCGGATCAAGGAGGGCCTCGATCACGACCTAACTGCCAAGAATCTAAGGAAGTACGTCAAGGAGGGCAAGACGAGGTGGTTGGGTCAAACTAGACTTGATCTTTACCAAGGGCCCACGGTTATAAGTTCCCCTCTTCAAAGGATTGAGATGGGAAGTGATCAAAGATTGTCACGATTATAAATGGGTCGGACACCCATGTATACACCGTACCTTATCCTTGTAGAAGAAAAATACTTTTGGCCGCAAATGAGGGACGACGTCGAGATATACGTCAAGGCTTGTCTTATTTGTCAACAATACAAGGTGGATCAGCGGTAACCTACAGGACTCCTAGATCCCTTGCCTATACCGGACCATCCATGGCAAAGCGTCAGCATGGACTTCATAGTCGGCCTACAAAGACAAAAGGATTCGGGAGCATCATGGTATAGACCGACTCTTAAAGTATGCCACCTTCATACCAACGACCAAGGAATGCCCTGTAGAGGAGGCGGCCAAACTGTTTATGAAGAATGTGGTCAAGTATTGGGGCTTGCAACAGTCCATCATTAGTGATCAGGACGGAAGGTTCACGGGAAAGTTTTGGACCAAATTGTTCAAGATGCTTGGATCGGACTTACTGATAGCATGCATTATAGTCTATATTTTAAGATTGGTTTGGACATTTTATCTTCATAAATCTGCATGCTTAGTTGTATATTCTTTATGATTATGTCGTTTTGCGTACCTTTGCAAGAATCGAGGTCTACACCTAGTTTTGTTGTAGTTGTAAGGAAAATGACATGTTTTGGAGCAATATAGAGCCGAGGGATTTAAGGAGTCATCAGAGCTACATTTTGGAGCATTGAGGAGCTACAAGGAAGGCATAGGAACCATGGAAGTTGGATAGAAATTTGATATTTGACCAGTTTTGAGATATTTGCACCTAATTGAAGATCATCTCGGTTGGCTACAAGATCACCTCGACCTAGATGACTTGTTGGGCCTGGATCAAGACGCATGGCCCATGTCCCATGAGATCTTTTATTTTTGGCAAGTGATTTTCCTATAAAATTGGAGATGTTTTCTGGATGGAAGTATGTCTGGTTAGCTGATTATTTTTGGAGATTGAAGATATTCCAAGGAAGAAGGAAATTGAAGGAAGATAGCTTTGAAGTGAAAATTGAAGGCTTTTGAAGGAAGTTGTAAGGTTTTCTTAGGGAATCTTGATTGTTCTCTTTTGGTTTGTTATTGAGGAACGCGGTTTGCTGATTGTTCGGATTGATTGTTTGTTTGAGTTGATTATTGAGACCTTTGTGTTAAGGTTTTCTTGTTTGCTTATTCATTCTTTCATCATATATTTGCTTGTTATTATCATGATGATTATTGGCTAAATTCTCTTGCGATTCTAGGGTGATTGGCTGAAAGTTGTGGGAAAGACGATGAAAGAATGAGCCTTTATCTTAGTGGACCTTGAAAGCTCAAGCCAAAACCAAACTGAACCTCACCTCGGTCGGTTCATAGAACATCTCGACCGAGATCGATACGAACGGAGCGAGACGTGAACCAGATCTGACCAAACCTGAGTTTAGGTTTTAGTTTGCCAAATCATATCCTTGTTGCACCTTTCCTGGTTTATACACAAGCCTAGGATGAGACTTACCCGGCGATTCCTTAGCTTGTATACCTATGATGATGAGTATTAGGTAATAAAGGTTTATCCTTTATTAGGGTTTTAGTGTGTCTTCATCCTACCTTTGTGAGTTAGCTTGAGACTTACCCGGTAAAGGTTAATTTTATCCCCTTAGGTGGTGTGCTTGTTTGAGATCATGATTCCTTTCCTTAGTTCCCTAAGACTTACCCGGTGAGAGGATATTTGGTTTGGGATAGTGAGTAGTGAGACTTACCTGGTGATCTATTCCTACCTTAGAAATACCTTCCCTTGCAAACCTCAGCTTTGTCCATGTTATCCTTAGAAATATTGAGTCGGAACCACAATTGGATGTTTTGACCTCTAGAATCTGCATTCCCTTATTTGATTGATACATCATCTTTGTTATCTTTATTTTATTGTCTTGCTTTTGATTGACAACCTGATTATTACCGTGCTTGATTTCACCATAGTCCTTGTGTTCGACCCTGGAGTATTTGCCGTTATTACAATTGATCCGTACACTACGGGTTCGCATATTATTTCAAGCTTTTATTTTAGGTTCTAAATTTAAAGCTATTTCATTCACTATTTCACACACGTCTGAGAACGAACACTTACAATTCACCACCTCCTTCCACCCTCAGACAGACGGACAAACCAAAAGAAAAATTGCCTACTTGAGGTCTACCTTCGTCACTATGTCAGCGCGTCACAAAAGGATTGACCAAAGTTACTAGGCATCGCCCAATTCTCCTATAACTTACAAAAGAGCGAGTCTACAAGGAAGAGTCCGTTTGAAATAATCATGGGGTTTTAACCGAGTAAACTGTACAATTACAACGTGTTACACCGGACGGACACCAGCGGCATACAAATTTACCAAGGGTTGGCAAGAGTAGTTGGATTTGACACAATCGTGCCTTGTCAAAGCCAACAAGAGGACAAAGAAGTGGGTTGACCAACACCAAAAGGACATAGAGTATCAAGTCGGGGACTTAGTCATGGTCAAACTTCACTTTATCATGCGGCACACGGGACTACAAAAGGCGTTAATACGGAGGTACGAGGGGCCTTTCAGAGTTCTCAAGAGAATCGGGCGCACTGCCTACAAGCTTGAGTTGCCGTCTAAATTCAAGATACACCCCGTCTCCATATGAGCATGCTCAAGCCTTACCACCAAGACATGAGAGACCCATCTTGGGGAGATGCACAAAGGGCATCAAGGGGAGTTTGGACTTCTTTCGACAAAGAAGTCGGGGAGTTCATGTCTGATTGGGTCGTGCGCGAGAAGTTTCGACGTCCGAGGCTTGGATACTTAGTACGATGGAAGGGAATTTCCGAGACGGAGATGACATGGGAACCATCCGAGTCCTTGTGAAAATTCAAGGAAACGATCGAGGTCTACAAAGCCAATGTGATGAGGATGTCGCGGGATTCAGTGGGGGAGGATTATACGGGCCGTGCTTCTGAAAAATTCCGGAAGGTTCCGGAACGCTCGAGACACTCGTAGAAGACGCTAGACCAATCCGGGAGACACTAGAATTATACGGAATTATCTAGAACCAGGCGTAATTCTCTAGAGTCATATAGATTCTTCTAGGCTTGGCTAGAGCCTTGCGGATGGTTCTAGAAAAATACAAAGACTTGTAAAAAACTCTAACCAAGAAGGCTCCGGATTGTCCTAGACTTGTCTATATCCGGATCCTTCCTAGGAGGGGAGGCCTTGAGCTATAAATAGGGATTGTCTCCCCCTCATTTGTATCATCCAAGTTCCAAGCTCTCAAATCAAAGTATTGTAAAGCTCTCTTATAATACAAAGTCTTCTTTCTCACATACAAAGCCTTCTAAGTTCACTTAGCCATCAATCTTAAGCTCTTTTGTTAGAAGTATCGGGGGTAGGCTGATCTTAGCGCGACAAGGGGTCGAGACAAGCTAAGAATCGTACGGTTTGGAGTTAGGAAAAACTCATCCCATGACACTAACACACATTTTCAATTTCCTTAACCCACAAATCGAAAAAGTTGTGGAAAACACTCAAACCCTAAACTAGTGTCGCCACCTCACTTATAGATCCAAATATCCAAAGATCCAAAAGCCTCATCCTCACTTGGGATGTGTAGAAGCCGTTGTTTCGACTCCTGTCATGGACACCCTAAAAAAAGAACCATCCAACTTTGACGAATCCGGATTTCAATCCTGATGTAGAGGAAAAATGGCTTTTTGCCATTTCCCGTAACAACGACCTAATAGTGTAACAACGACCTAATAGTGGAAGGGATTTTGCACTTTGGGGGAAGACACAGATGAAGAAGAAACAAGAAACATGCTTGGAGCTTTCTCTAACATGTTGATCGAAGGATGAAGAAAATAAAGCCTTTGAATCGAGAAGAAAAGAGAAGTAGCCACAAAAGTGAAGAAGGAAGAAGACACAGCCCCAAAGATCTCTCACCACTTCGGACCAAGAGAAGCCCGATCAGCCGGCAAAGAAATAAGGGGAAAAGAAGAAAACAAAATAAAATGAAAAAACGATAGTACCTTCTCTGCAACATCAGTTTGAAAGGAGACAGTGTAAGGATGTTTCTTCAGTTGCATTTCTTCCCTGTCCATCCGCCTTTTTATACTTCTTCCAAGTGTACTTTAAACTTGATTCTTACCCACTACAGTTCTAAATGTCCTTCGAAATAAGAACTTTAATTTGCTAATACTTATTGGAGACGTTCTCCTCCTAACTTCTTTATGGTATGTGGAATATCCATTTGGTTTCTACTAACTATTTCTGAAAATGGATGTAGCAAACCTACCTATTATAGATGTAAATTGTGTTTTCTCTTTTTGTTTTGGAAAATACCAATCCATCTGAATAAGGACATGGAATCTTGTATTAAACCCTTGACCCTTCTTTGTAACATGATCCGTTTGGTGTCAATTTGTTGTTATGACTTTTTTGTCTCTAGAAGTTAAAGAATAACCAATTCTTAACTTATTGTTTTTACTTCTAAGACAACCCCAAATCCTCCATATGCTTTAAAATTCTGGACTCATCAAACACCTTTTTTGTCGTATGGGCTTTATTGGTGTTGGCATCTTTATGGATGGATTTTGTTGAGCCATGTTTCGTTTCACTCTTTAAAATGTTTCTATATATAGGAGCAAATTAAGCGCAACACCAAATCCGAACAAGCTTTCCCCAAATTTGAGCACCGTACAAATGCTAACAACAAGAACCTATGTAACACCCCAAATCCACTGGATTCAGGGCACTATGGGCTAGGATCTCACAATGGATCCTGACCCTAGCCTGACAACAAGTTCACTGAATTTTACAACAAAGAACAAATAAATATAAAACCAAATTCATAAAACTGTAGAATCATATATCATAATACATACAAAACCATAGCCGAGTACAAAACGACAACATCATATACATGCATACACAAACAACCCCAAAACCCATACACATCCTAATGTACGGAAGCCCTCGACTGATCACCCCACCAGATCACTCTGCAGTCTTCCTATCCTGCAAAACATCTACAACACGGTATAAAACTGTTAGCTAACAGTTCATAAATAAGAATAATTGTAATAGCTCACATAATCACATCATAACATGCAATGCTCACACACATCATTCTTTTATTATCTTCATTACATTATACCATTACTAATTAATTCGGTGTGATACGAGGAGTAGAACAACCTCGCCTCTGTCCCCTTTCACCACACGGGTTTGGAATTGGCGTCAATCATCACCACCTGGTGGAATGGTCGTGGAGAGCCCCCTAACTGCCCCATTTTTTGAGCCAGACAAGTTATCACCGCCCGTTATCATACACTTGGGCCAATTAATACATATACGATCGTCCTAGTCCGGTTTAGGTTATCAATGCAACATACATATGCACACACACCACTATCATAATCACTCAAATCCATAAACGCTAGCTAAGTAAGCCCGGTTGTCCTAAACAACAGTGGTCATGGTGTGCCCTCGAGGAAACGATCAGTGCTTGTATAAACAAGGCACACAACATCAAACATTATCTAAGACAATGAGATTCCACCTCCTAGTCTCCAAGATCATACAAGATCATAACCCATAAACTAATCCTCGATATCTCATCAATAACCAAAGATGTCTAAGGCATACCTCAACATATAACATCAATCTCCACAACATATACAATATCATGCTCTCACATCCCAACTATAACACAAGGAAAGAAATGACACATACCACTGTTCGCTCCAAATAGTGTGTGCCCAAATAAGCTTTAAATTTATATCCAAGAATTAAGCCTAACGATAGTGAACCCGCAGTGTACGGATCAATCGTAATATGGCCTGATATTCCAGAGTCGATCTCAGGGAATCGGTGAGAACAAAGCAGTAAAGGTAATCCAACTTGGGTAGCAAGAAAAGCTATGATCACAATAAAGAATATAGAAGCAAGAATAATGGGAATGTAGATTCTAAAGATCCAAGTATCCAGTTGCGGTATTCGATTCAAGGTATCTAAGGATGTGTACGGAAAGAGCTAGGTAACAAGGTATATATTTTTCGGTAGGATGTCGTCCGGTGAAGATCCAACTTCCTTTTATCCCCACCAAAGGATTCTACTTAACGGATATTAAGTCTCGTCAAGAAGAGTTCATAAGATAGGGTTCAGCTCCTTGTTCGCTCCAAAAGGTGTGTGCAAGCTTTAATATTTATACCAAGAATAATTGCAAATATCGAACCAACAGTGTAAGGATCGGATGTAATAAAAGAAAGAATTTCATGGTCGAACACAAGGACTATGGTGAAACAAAGATCGGTAATTCAGGCTGTCAATAACAAACATGCAACAAAGCAAAGCAATCAAAGATGATTTAATAACCAGGTAAAGGGAATGCGAATTCTAGAGATTAAAGCATCCAATTGTGGTTCCGACTCAAGATCTCAAAGGATAACGTGGACAAAGATGAGGTTTGCAAAGGGAAGGTGTTTCTAAGATTGGAATAGATCACCGGGCAAGTCTCACTACTCATTATCCCAAACCAAAGATCCTCTCATCGGGTAAGTCTCAAGGTACTAAGGAAAGGAACTATAATCTCAAACCAACACACCACCCAAGGGGATAGAATCAACCATTACCGGGTAAGTCTCAGGCTAACTCTCAAAGATGAGAAGAAGGCACACTCAAACCCTAAGAAAGGATAAACCTTTATTGCCTACACTCATGATCTTGGATATACAAACAAAGAAATCACCGGGTAAGTCTCATCCTAGGCTTGCGTTGAACCAGGAAAGGTATAACAAGGATAGGATTTGGCAAACTGAAACCTCAACTCAGATAAGGATCAGGAAAGGTCTCACCTCGCTTAGTTTATGTACCATCTCGGTCGAGATGTCCCACAACTGACCGAGGTGTTCGTCGGTTAAGGTAAAGGCTCGAGCTTTCAAGGTCCACTGGGATAAAGGCTCGTTCTTTCATCGTATTTCCCACAACTTTCAGCCAATCACCCTAGAATCGCATAAAGAACTTAGCCAACAATCATCATGTTAACAATAATCAAATATTTGAGAAAAGAATCAATATTCAAACAAGAATGTCTTAACACAAAGGTCTCAATAACTTAATCAAACAAACAAACAATCAGCGTTTCTCAATCACAATCAGAAAAGACAATAATCAAACCAAACTAAGAAAATCTTACAACTTCCTTCAAACTTCCTTCAAACTAGCTTCCTTCCTTCCTTGATCTTCAACCTTCCAAACTTCCTTTCAAACTCTAGAGAACTCTGCTCCTTGATCTTCCTGAATTTGATGATCCGGAGATAGCTCAATTCCAGAAAATCAGCCTCTTTATATAGGAGAATCACCTTCCAAAGATAAGATATCTTAAAAGGCAATTTCCATCTATAAAATATCTTCCAATCTTCCAAAATATATCAGCCAAAAAGATATGCTTCCTTCCAAAAATCCATCCTAAAATATGTGATATTCACGTTCCAAAAATAGAAGATCTCAGCCAAAGACAAAGATCTCGTGTCCCGTCATCACTTCGCCTCGGTCCAGCCTATCCTGAAGATCACCTGGTCGAGATGGTACTGTAGCCAACCGAGGTGAATCTCAGTTAAGCGTAGATCTCTCTGATCTGGTCCAAAATCGATCTTCTATCTCATTTCTATGCTTCCTGAATTCTTCTTATAACTCCTCAATGCTCCATAATTTAGCTCCAATGACTTCTTGGCTTCCTTAGCTCTATTTCGTTCCAAAACGTGCCATTTTCCCTACAATTATAACTAAACTAGGTGTAGACCTCGATTCTCGCAAAGGTAGATAAAACAACATAATGATCAAAGAATATATATCCATACATGCAGATTTATGAAGATAAAACGTCCAAACCAATCCCAAAATATAGACTATAATACATGTTATCACTCTGATACCAAACCAAAACTCAAGGAAAAGAAAGATAAAAGGAAAGGCTATGACACTCCGCACCTTAATAGAGGGTTTTGAATCCCCTATTACCTAGAACTCGTACACACTCACAACCAAGCACGGCTAAGGGTTAGAAAGGGTTAACAAAGGTAGTATTTAAGCAATCTTGAACTTTGGATAAAGGCAAAAGCGAAACGTGCAAGATAAAGGAAACCACGGGCAGATCTTGGGAAACCACGGTCGTGGTTCCTGAAGAACAGGCCGTGAAAGTCCTCGTTCAAGGGTTTCGTCTCACAACTCTCAAGGTCCGATCTGTTAAGGCTCAATCTATCATCATCTGTACCACAACCATCAACCCTTCAACCTAGAACCGCGGGGGGTTTAGCGAACAATCATCATCGTAATCAAATCAAGATTTATAAAAGAAATCAAGAAGGACATGCAATCAAGAAGAACACAAAGGTGAATAAAACCAATCTTCAAAGATTCAATAACTCAATCAAACAATATATAATCCCAAAATTTGTTCTCAAAGACAAAAATCATAGACTAGAACAATCTCACAAATCTCCAAAGAGCGTAATCAAGAACTTCTTCAATCTTCTCCAATGGTGAAGCAATCCTTTCCGAAGTACGGAAAATGGAATCCAAGAACGCGGTCTTTCCGGCCTTAAGCGGGATCTCCGTCTAAAACGTCTTTTCCGAAATGCAGCCATCAACCTCCTTTTATAAAATAAAATTAGGTTAAAAGGATCCTTCCTTTCTTGCTGGCGTGACAATTAACGTAACGGTCTTTTCCAAAGAAAACCACGGGTGGCATCACAAAACCACAACCGTGGTTCCTCCCGTGGCGACTCTCGACCTTCGTTCCCACGTGTGAAATTAAATTAATTACCAAAATCTCGCCGTGGAACTTCCATTCTTGGTCGTGGTTCTTCCTTTTCGACGTTTTTCACCTTTCCTTTACTTGATACTTCTTCCAATGACGTTCCAATGCTTCCCAATGAAATCCTCATCGACCAATGCCCAATGAATGGTCCCTTTCCACTCCATTTCAGCTCCTATTCACCTGAAATCACAACAAAGATTGTGTAGATCTCGATTCCAAGACAATATGTGAATATACTCGATAAATGCTATGAATGCACGTCCTTTAACTCAAAAGAAAAGGGAAAAACTAACTATATGCACATCTAAACTACGTCATATTTCATGTCATTAAATACCTCATACTTGCCTCTTGCTTGTCCCCAAGCAAGGTTCAAATCTTAGAATACAAAGATGTATGAAATATGAATGCAAAGACAAGGAAAAACACAATATTTTTGGATTAGTGCTTCTATTCAAAGATCTCTTTCTACACTTGTTTCATAGCTTTCCGAAAATCGTTATGTGAACAAGAAGACTCATGTCGTGAAAAGAACAATCACATCTTGTAAAAGTTTCAAAACAAGCATCATTACCAGAAGCAAAATCAAAATCAATCATGGGAAAAATCCAATTTAGACCACAAAGCCAAACATCAATCTTAAAGATCTTAAGGTCTTTGAAATAAAGGTCAAAGAAATGTGTTAGGGTGGGATATGTATAGGAGATATGGTGCAAAATCCGGGAAAGAGGAGAATAACATCACAACGTTTTTAGCACACTTCAATTTCCACCTATAGGAGCTTCGCTCTTCGTTTTCAGCATAATTTTTTGACTTTACTTTTTGAGATCAAAGACAGAGGTGCACAATAACCGAAGCCTAGGAAATCAGCATGAACTCAATTTTCCGTGTTGCCTAAAACCGTAATGCACATACAATGACTCGTTAGGAATATCGCTCAATCCGACTTTGGCAAGACACAAACACCCGGCTATGTGAATGGTGCCGAGTTACTCATCATCATGATTGACTTCTACAAACCTATTTTCTAACACACTTCATCACTTTCAACTTCAAACTTCACAACTTTCACTAACTTGCATCCTAATTCCCGGATAGGTAATAAGGGGCAAAACAAAGATATTCATGAGGAGCTAAAAGGTGATCAAGTAGAAGAAAGGAATCAAAACCGAATTGCCTTAATCATATCAATAAGAAGCATAAGAACTTATAATAGCGGTTTCAACCTTCAATTCTCAACATGATTTAAATCAAATTTCAAATTATAAAACTTGCAAGAAAATTCAACAAAACATTCAAATTCTTCACAAATCACAATTCATTTTAAACACATAAAAATCATCAAAAATTCAATTCACAAGTAGCTTTCTTCATTAAAATAATCTCCAATCCTAGAAGTACAAAAAATTTTAAATTTTTTTTTAATTTTTTGGTTTTTTCAAAAACTATCAAGATGGAATGCAGTAACGAAACATGTAACAAGGATAATGAAAATGCAAAGTACGATGGTGATACAAGCAAGCAAGTATCTCAAATTTATTACAAACCATAGGTATTCAACCACCCCATACTTGAACCACACGTTGTCCCCATACTTGAACCCTAGACGGCGAGCGATGTAGGTCACAATACCTCCGACACAAATATCCCCTTTAACCTTGTTTTTGATCTTCCTCAGGCTATCAGCTAGTAGAGTGGCACAATCAGGAGCGGTACCGGTAGCCTTGTAGAACAATATGAACAACTCATCGGCCTTAAGCCACGGGGGTGTCCCGGTCCTAGGAAAAAGACATTCGGGCATGATCCGATGTGCTAGCTTGAAAGACAAATTGTATATCAAGCTCTCCTTAGAGTCGGCCGGATGCCACCTATCTGTAGAACTCACCACCATAGCAATACACTCCCAAAAGGCATGAGGTCTAGTGTTCCTAGGGAAGGTCCCGTTAGTAGTGTCACTAAACCTGAAAATCTGAGCAAACCTCCCAATAGACATGTTGTAGTTCTGATTCATCATCCTGAACTTAAATGTCCTCTCCCGAGCATCATGATCAAAGGAGCTAAGAAACTCCATGGTGAGCTCCTCATAAGCATGCTCCCTATTAGCGATGAACTCTCTAAGCCCAACATTATCAATCATCATATTCAGATCATCCAAAACGTTCAAGTATTCAAGCTCCTCAAGTAGAAGGTACCTAGGGGCTACAATGATGCAAGGTTGGATGGTTTTGTAGGCCTTTTTGTGTTCTTCTAGTATGCGGGGGAGTCTAGGAGGTGGTGGTTGTGGTTGTGATGGTTGTGGTGGTGGTGGTTAGGATGACGAAGAGGCTCCCTTACTCTTTTTGAATAAATTTCAACCACTTCTATGCAAAATGTCCATAACTGGCAAAACCACGACCGGATCTTCACAAACACGCCCGTGGAACTCAAGAACACCCCGTGGAATTTGTCGATTTTTCAGAAATCGACAGCAACAGACAGCAAACTCAGCAACAACAGTCCTAGGTTACAACAAACGGCCGAATAAATCTCGTGATAAAGTGCGATTTTCCTTTCTTCTTAACAAGAGCTTTGTTCATTATCACAATACGGTCTCTTTGTTTACACTATATCCCATTAATACACATAACTCAACGAAAAAGACAATTTCTGACAAATTTCCCGGGTCTATAAAAGCCCTTGATCATAATCAACAATAAGCCATGATTTATAATACAAAAAAATATTAAAGTAACAAGAGAAATCTAATCAAAGTTGATGGTCACCAAAAAATAAAAAAAAATTGATGACCATGACAAGGACTCCACTAACACCATGAATCGGCGCTTCCCAACCAATAAAAAACGCGATGTACATCTACTCATGTCCTATAGGGTCTAGGATTTCAGGCCTACGATACCCTCCAAATTGAACCTATCTCTACCAGGTTACTATGATAATAAGTTTTTGGAACATAAGAGGTATGGACCGGAGTAGCCTCTAGACAAATCTCAAAGTTGTCTGCAAAGTACACAATATTAACATAATTGCTCTAGCAAAGACAAAATCTGAAAATCCGCTGGAAGATCGACTTTGAAGATCGGAGGGGTTTGATAATATCATTTACTATCCCGCTATTGGGATTGGGGGGCTTATGCTTACTTTGGAAATCTTACCATCTTAAGAACCAATCAATTAGACTTATCTCAAAAAGTGACCTCATTTGAATTGAATTGGTTTGTAATAATCAAAACCGTAAAAAGAACATTATTTTTACTTATGCACCACCTCAAGAAATTTCAAAAAAGCCGTTTTGGGATTTGATAACCAATCTAATCAATGCATTACCAATACCATGCATTATCATTGGAGATCTGAATGAAATCCAACATTACTCGGATAAACAAGGAGAAGCCACAAACAACTCCAACATATTATATAGACTCTAACTTTAAAAACCTATGTAATCTCGATGGCGTTCAAACAACAGGCAAACAATTACTTGAAGGAAAAACATGACGGCTCAAATAATATCCTTGAAAAACTAGACCGTGTCCTAGTCCACAATCAGATTCTTCAAGTCCCTATTAAAAACAAAAAATCACGCATTCACAATCTCGGATCAATATCAAATCTCATTAGAACTAGCGGACTTGATAACATTAACCCCACAACCATTCAAATTTGCAATGAAGTGGACTAAACGCAAAGCAATTGAAAACATCATTAAAAAAATTTGGCATGCTAACTATAGTGGAATGAAACGTTTAACCTCATAAGGAAGACACAACTTCTAAAAACAAAATAAAAAGAATAAAGCAAAATAAACTTTGAAAAATTTATCAAACAACTAAAACATGTTGAATCTCAACTTTTGGAAAGTCAAAATCTCTCACCTATCAACATAAACCAAAAAGTTGAAAACCTACAAAGAAACGTCCTAAATGAACAAAATCGTCTTGTCACTTTACACCAAAGATATTGGAGACAAAGAATAAAGAATAAAAATTTGAAAAATATTGACACAAATTTCAAATACTTTCACCGCATTTCCACTGGAAAAAGAAATAGGAAAATTTTAAAAGGAATTAATAATCACGAATGATGTAGCACCCCGAATCCGCGGGACTCGGAGTGCCACATTGGGTTAGGATCTCACAGTGGATCCTGACAATAGCCTGACAACAAGTTCACTGGACCTTACAACATGGCGCTGACAGATATAAAACAAATGCATAAAATTGTATAAACTGTACAACCAAAAGGTAACAACAACATAGCCAAGTATATAAAACAACATCCTCACACAGGAGGTAACAAAAGATCATCCTCATGCAGGAGAGAAACATAAAAACCCATAAGATATAACCATCCTATGTACGAGAGGTCCTTGGCCTGCCACTCTGCTAGATCACTCAGCAGCACGTCTATCCTGTAGCGCATCTAAAACATGGTAAAAAATCATTAGCTATCCATACATATATAGAGTAATGCATAAGCACAAAAACAATCATAGAAAGCTAAACACATCAGCATGCTATCATACATTTACCCATTTATCATCTTTAATAATAGTCATTAACTCAAATCATGTATATATAGATAGATGAAAATATGTGACACGAGGACCGATACATCCTCGCCTCTGAACCTGATAGCCAGCTGTACGAGTATCGGTCACACAATCCGTGTACCCTATGGGAGTGGATTGCGCCCTTCCAGTAAAGCCAGTCTGGCCTGACGTCAAAAAACCTCCCAGACTCCACGGCGGGATGAAAGGGAAAGGTTATCACAGTCACGCAACGGGGCAATCAATAAAACATAGGTCGGTATAAACGACATCTCAAGCTATCATAGCAAACATGTAACGCACACACCACTCATGCAAACACCCGATATAGGGATGGTAGCTAAGTAAGTCCTACGGACTTACCTCAACCTCGTACAAAGCTCAACTAGAATCAACCTCCGCTCCTGAGAGAGGGCACTACCTAATAACAAGGCATAGAAAGATATCAACCTCTATTCATCAAAGCGTCACACCTAGACCCAAGGGATCCATAGGATCATCCTCAACCTAACCTCACAACCTAATAAACCTCAAAAGCCGTGCATGGCATATATCAATCATAACCTCATCAAAACACATCCTCACACATCTAGCATGAATCTATACACACTCGCACTAGGAAAGGAGGGAACAAAGGCATCTTAAAGCAAGCCTAGAAGCAACACACACCTGCAAAACCAAGTGGAAACACCAGCTGGTGCAGGTTGCCACTAGAGCGGCTAGAAGGTGGCGCAGGGGCGGCTCACTACCGGCGCTGGGGCGGCTGGACAGCAGAAGACACCAATTCAACCCCTTTTTCGCTCCTTTCTTCGATTCCTTCACTCCTTCTTCAACCAATACACATACATACAGAAATATACATATATATACATCAACATATGTCAATCATGGTTGGAGCAAGATCAAATCTCAGGGAATCTAAGTTAGAAGAAGAGAAGAGGAAAGAAGATGAAAGAATGAAGAAAGAAAGGAAAGAAGCCATGAGACTCACCGGTTGAGCTCTCCAGGAGATAAAACACAACACCACAACAACCTCAAGCTGGCTCACAAGGCACAACAGCAACACACATCAACAATCAGCAACCAAAGCCATCCACAACTCTCAAAACTCAAACAAAGCTCAAGGAAGATCAAGAAAAGATCCAAAGAAAGAAAGAAGAGAAGATGAACATAGGGAGAGAGATGGAGCTGCATTGGGGAACCCTCATCAGAAGGGAGAGAGAAGAAGCTTATAAAGGGAGGTAAATGGTAAAGCACGAGTCAAAGGGTCAACAAAGACGGCTGCAGCCACACAGAGCCGCAGGGGCAGACCTTGTGAGGCGCAGGCCGGTGCGGCCCAGACAAACCGTAGGGGCGGCCACTGGGTCACGCAGGGGCGGTCTAGGCCTAATCTAGGTCCTCAGCTCACACTCTTAGCAACTAAACAACTAGGCTCTTACATCTCACCACCCTAAAAACAAGTATCGTCCCAAAACTTACAAAATCCCAAATCCTCTCAGACCCATAAGCCGAGGTATAACTCTTTCTTTATATCGGAGATATTACATCTCCACTCAGAAGGTCATAACTTATAACAATCTATAACCTCAAACATGAACATGGAGGAATCATCAACTCCAGAAAATAGGGTCATATCGCTACACAAAGGCGTAGAGGAATCACATCTCTTGCCATACCACATCACAAGGCATAGAGAAATCACATCTCTAGCCAAATCATAATCATATACAACGCATGGAGGAATAACATCTCCAATAAAAATATGTTCATCAAGGTAGCATGGAGGAAAGAACCATCTCCATCAGAATCCTAATCACACTCAGATAGCATGGAGGAAATAACCATCTTCCGCTATAATCATACATCACGCTAGCACATCAAGATCTAATAAGATCATAAATCACATCATAGCTAGCATGAAGTAAACACATCAAGGCATATAAGCACATAAGCACATAATCATATACTCACCAAGATAGCACTAAGATCTACTCATCGACCCTAGGTGCATCTATCTAAGCATAAAACTTTGGATAGTTCCTCTAGATACTATCCTCAGTCTCCCATGTAGCCTTCTCAGGTCCTCGTCTAGACCACTGTATCTTCAGCATAGGAATGTCCTTCGAACGTAGGCGTCTCACACCTCGTCCTAAGACTGCAATAGAATGCTCAGCAAAGGTGTGGTCCGGCTCAACCACCAAATCATCATAACTCACAATGTGCCTCGGATATGGTATGTACTCCCTCAGTTGAGACACATGGAACACAAGGTGAACACCCTCTAATCTCGGAGGCAATTCTAATTTGTAGGTTGCCCTCTCAACTCTATCCAATATCTTAAAAGGACCGACATATCGGGGACTCAGCTTCCCCTTTATGCCAAAACGTCTAATGCCACGCGTCGGAGCTACTCTCAACCAGATATGAGCTCCTACCCTGAACTCTAGAGGTCTACGCCTCTTGTCTCCATATGACTTCTGGCGACTCTGTGCAGCCAGCATCCTCTCTTTGAACAGCGCTACTCGAGCCATATCATCCTGAATCTGCTTTGGCACTATCCCACTGATACTGATAGGCTCATCCGAACATAAAGGTGTAAGGCACCTACGTCCATACAGTGCCTCAATAGGAGCCATCCCTATATATGCATGCCAGTTGTTGTTGTATGAGAAATCAACTAGTGGGAGGTAATCAGACCATCCTTGTCCCCAATCCAACACACAAGCTCGCAACATATCCTCCAAGGTCTGGATGGTCCTCTCAGACTGACCATGTGTGTGGGGGTGAAACGCAATCGTGAAGTGTAGACTCGCCCCCAAAGCAGTCTGAATCTGCTGCCAAAACCTCGAGGTAAACCATCCGTCTCGATCAGAGACGATCGTCCTCAGTACCCCATGGAGTCTCAGTATTTGTCTAGTGTACTCCTCAGCCAATCTGCTCACTGGCCGCGTCTCTCTTATGGGAATAAAACTTCTCGTCTTCGTCAGTTTGTCAACAACAACTCAAATGGTATCAAAACTCCTACTGGGCCTCAATCCGGTCACAAAATCCATGGAGATGTCCTCCCACTTCCACTGCGATACTAGCAGTGGATGGAGCTCACCTCCAGGTCTGCAATGCTTATCTTGACCTGCTGACAGGTCACACATTGAGACACAAATCTGGCTACATCGGGCTTCAGCCCTCCCCTACCAATATGAACGTCTCACACCATGGTGCATCTTACTCGTACCGGGATGTACTAATTAAGGCTTACAGTGAGCCTCCTGTAAGATCCTCTGCCTCAACTCTACATCAGTAGGTACACAAATGCGGTCATGGCGCCTCATCACTCCATCAACTCCAATGGAGAACTATGGTGCCTCTCCACGAGACATCCTCTCTCTGATCCTCGTCAAGGTCGGGCAGGTCCCCTGCTTCTGCTAGATCTCATTCAACATACCAGGTAGAACCTCTAAAGCATATAGCTGGGCATCCTCATCAGAAAACTGGATGTCCATCTCTAGCCAAGCTAGATCTCTCTGAAGCTGAGGATGAATTATTAGTCTCGCAATCGCCTTCTCTCGAGGTGTCTTCCTGCTCAAGGCGTCAGCTACAACATTCGCCTTCCCATGATGATACAAAATCTCAAGGTCAAAGTTCTTGATCAACTCAAGCCATCGACATTGGCGGTTATTCAACTCCCGCTGCGTAAAAATGTACTTCAGACTTTTATGGTCTGTGAAGATCTAACAGATAGCACCATACAGACAATGTATCCGGATCTTCAAAGCATGAACTACCGCTGCTAACTCCAGATTATGAGTCGGGTAGTTCTCCTCATACGTTTTAACCTGTCTAGACGCATAAACAATCACTCTGCCTCTCTGCATCAATACACATTCCAAGCCTAGCTTAAATGCATCACTATAAACCACGAAATAATTAGAACCCTCTACCTGTGCCAAGACAAGAGCAGAAGTCAAATGCCTCTTCAACTCCTCAAAACTCTAGGCACACTGGTCAGTCTACATAAATTCAGTAGTCTTCCTCAGAAGACTCGTAAGTGGACAGGCAATCACTAGAAAATCCCTCCACAGAGCGTCTGTAATAATCGGCTAGGCCAAGAAAGCTACACACTTCCTTGACGTTCGTCGGTGTCGTCCATGCCGCAACAGACTCGATCTTCGCCGGATCAACCATAATCCCGTCGGCGGATACGATGTGTCCAAGAAAAGAAACCTCAAACATCCAGAACTCGCACTTAGAGAGCTTTGCATACAGCTCTCTATCCCTCAAAATCTAAAAGACTGTCCTCAGATGACCGGCATGCTCCTCTCTGCTACGAGAGTATACCAGAATGCCATCGATGAAGACAACCACAAACTGATCAAGGAAGTCGATGAAGATATTGTTCATCAACTCCATGAAGATTGATGGGGTATTCGTCAACCCAAATGGCATCACTACAAACTCGTAGTGTCCATAACGGTACGAAATGCCGTCTTGTGCACATCCTGCTCTCTCACCCTCAACTGGTGATATCCTGAGCATAGATCAATCTGGGAGAATATTGTCGCTCCCTGAAGCTGATCAAGTAGATCATCAACACGAGGTAGTGGATACTTGTTCTTGATGGTCACCTTGTTCAGATCTTTGTAATCAATACACAGTCTCAACGATCCGTCCTTCTTCCGCACGAAGAGGACAGGTGCACCCCATGGTGAAACGCTAGGGTGTATACCCTTCTCAGCCAACTCCTCTAGTTGCTTCTTCAGCTCCAACATCTTGACAGGCGCCATACGATATGGGGCCTTCGAGATGGGTCTCGTACCAGGCTCCAACTCAATACTGAAATCCACACTCCTCTAAGGCGGCAAGCTCGACGGCTCAGCAAACACGTTTGTAGACTCGCAGACCACTGGTATGTCCTCCAATGCTGGACTGTCTCCATCATTCATAGCATAGTACTAGAAGGCATCACATCCTTGTGCTATCAGTCTAGCTGCTCGTACGGCAGTGATGACAGAGGTCGTCTTCCCAAGGTCCTAACCTCGGAAGAACTCAATCTAACCTACCTTGGTAGAGACTGTAACAGTCCTCCTACCAATATCTAATATCGCACGGTGTCTACCCATCCAATCCATACCTAATATGAATTCTTCATGCATCAATGGCATGACTAAGAAGCCAACAAGCAAAACATGAGTCCCTAAACAAAGGGGACAACTACGTATTTCACGGGTACCTTTCACCCGGCTACCATCAGGTAACCCTATAGCAAAGGGTGTCCCCTCCATAGTAGCTAAACTCAGACGCTCAACACATGTATTAAAAATAAATGAATGTGTAGCACCCGTATCAAACAAAACTCTAACAAGTAAACCATGTAGCAGAATGGTACTTGTAGCAGCCGGTGCAGGCGGCTCCTCTGCACTCCTCAGCTCAAAAGCTTTACCCTTAGCTCCTCTTATGTCAGTGGTACTCCCACCACGACCTCTACCTCTACTCAGCCCGGGAGCAGATCCTTGAGTAGAAGGACGATCTGGGACTCTCTGTTGTCCTTGTGTCTGCTGCTGAGGTGTCCTCTGACCACCTCCCGCCACACTGGAAGGGGAAGAACCCTACTGAGATGCAACTCCACCCTGCTATAGAAGGCAGCTCGATGTCCTGGTCTATCACAAGTAAAGCAAGTCACAACTGGCCTGGTACAATCTGGCTTCAAATTACAAGATCACCACAGTTGTAACATTATCGTCCCTTATTTGCAGTCAATGCAGACGAGGGGTAACTCTGTCGTCTTTGGTCTCGTCTACAACCAAATGCTCCTCCAACTTCACTGGTCTGCCCAGTACGCTGCCTCTTCTCAGACCGTCCCGTTTGAGAAGCCCTCCTTTGACTAGCTCGCTCTCTCTCATATGTAGAAGCCTGGTCCTGATAATCAGCTAAGGACTCGCAATGGAATCCCGTCATATACGAACGTGTACTCTCCCTCAGTCGACGGGAGAACAAGTACACATGTTGGTCCTCAAACGGTGCAGCTGTCCTCCACAAAATTTTGCAGCTTCTCCCTCCTTAGTGAGACAGGGCAGAACTGCTCTCTATACATACTCCTCATGCGATCATAGCTGGTAGCTCTTGCTCGTACAGTCCTCCACCACTGATGTGCAAGGTCACGGAATAGAGATTGAACTAGCTCTATCCGTCTGTCCTCAGGACATCTGATAGACTTTAAAGTTGAGTCTACATGTCCTATCCAGACCTTTGTCTCCAAACCAATCTTCCCTGAGAATGGTGGTACACCCATCTGATGGAATGCCTTCAACCAGGTATCTGGTCGAGGCCCTCTGGTCTCCTCTGTAGCTCGAACAGTCTCAACAGCACGTGCCGGCATAGTTGGCACCTGTGTGGCTCCTTGAGACATCTCAGAAGATCCATCATGCCCTGGTAGATCTGGGGCCCGCCTGCCAGCTCTAGCAGCCTCCTCAACCCATCGGATGTACTCTCTAAACTCTGGTCCCCTCATGGAGACACGATCCGAGTCATCAGACTGGACTCGATGTGAATGATGTCTCCTCGATCCACCACTCCTCGTCTTTGGGACGGCACTCTCAGCGACTTCCTCATGTACCTCCTCCACCACTGGTGGATCAGCAGCGGGAACTGGTCCCTCTCCTATCACGCTCGGAGGAAGAGGTAGTCTACTTCTACCTCGGCCTATAGCAGTAGTAGCTCTAGTCCGAGCCATCTGCGGGGTATGCACACCTAACTTATAAGGCTCTATATAGGCCATATGTATATATATATATATATATATATATATATATATATATATATATATATATATATATACAAGCATAAAGCATAATACATATATATACATATCTATACTACAGAGATACATAGCAGAGGTGGCGACTTCTCGAACATTCTAACCCAAAACCACACATAAAACCAAAAATCCTTTTGAAAACGTCAGACCCCTTTCAGGTTCTGTTTATTTTACCTATCAAACCTCATTGTAGGTAGCAAGTGTCATTGTTGTCAACCTCGCTCTGATACCAACTCTGTACCACCCTGAATCCACGGGACTCGGAGTGCCACATTGGGTTAGGATCTCACAG
Source organism: Fagopyrum esculentum (assembly GCA_033239045.1). Classification (NCBI taxonomy): domain Eukaryota; kingdom Viridiplantae; phylum Streptophyta; class Magnoliopsida; order Caryophyllales; family Polygonaceae; genus Fagopyrum; species Fagopyrum esculentum. Next base: position 41,826,680 of record BSUD01000007.1, on the reverse strand, counting down.
TGGATCCTGACCCTAGCCAGACAACAAGTTCACTAGACCTTACAACATGGCACTGACAGATATAAAATAAATGCATAAAACTGTATAAACTGTACAACCAAAAGGTAACAACAATATAGCCGAGTATACAAAACAACATCCTCACACAGGAGGTAACAAAAGATCATCCTCACGCAGGAGGGAAACATAACAACCCAAAAGATATAACCATCCTATGTACGAGAGGTCCTCGGCTGCCACTCTGCTAGATCACTCAACAGCACATCTATCTTGTAGGGCATCTACAACATGGTAATAAACCATTAGCAATCCATACATATATAGAGTAATGCATAAGCACAAACACAATCATAGAAAGCTAAACAGATCAGCATGCTATCACAAATTTACCCATTATCATCTTTATAAAATAGTCATTCACTCAAATCGTGTATATATAGATAGATAAAAATATGTGACACGAGGACCAATACATCCTCGCCTCTGAGCCTGATAGCCAGTTGTACGAGTATCGGTCACACAATTCGTGTACCCTATGGGAGTGGATTGCGCCCTTCTTGTAAAGCCAGTCTGGCCTGACGTCAGAGAGCCTCCCAGACTCCACGGCGGGATGACAGGGAAAGGTTATCACAGCCACGCAATGGGGCAATCAATAAAACATAGGTCGGTATAAACGACATCTCATGCTATCATAGCAAACATGTAACGCACACACCACTCATGCAAACACCCAATATAGGGATGGTAGCTAAGTAAGTCCTACGGACTTACCTCAACCTCGTACAAACCTCAACCAGAATCAACCTCCGCTCTTGAGAGAGGGCACTGCCTAAGAATAAGGCATAGAAAGATATCAACCGCTATTCATCAAAGGGTCACACCTAGACCCAAGGGATCCATAGGATCATCCTCAACCTAACCTCACAACCTAATAAACCTCAAAAGCCATACATGGCATATATCGATCATAACCTCATCAAAACACATCTTCACACATCTAGCATGAACTTATGCACTCACACTAGGAAAGGAGGGAACAAATTCATCCTAAAGCAAGCCTAGAAGCAACACACACCTGCAGAACCAAGTTGAAACACCAGCTGGTGCAGGTGGCCGCAGGGGCGGCTCACTGCCGGCGGTGGGCCGGCTGCACGGTGGCGCAAGGGCGGCTGGACAACAGAAGACACCAATTCAGCCCCTTCTTCACTCCTTCCTTCGATTCATTCACTCCTTCTTCAACCAATACACATACATACAAAAACATACATATATATACACATCAATCTATGCCAATCATGGCTGGAGCTAGATCCAATCTAAGGGAATCTAAGTTAGAAGAAGAGAAGATGAAAGAAGACGAAAGAATGAAGAAAGAAAGGAAAGAAGCCATGAGACTCACCAGCTGAGCTCTCCAGGAGATCAAACACAACACCACAACAACCTCAAGTTGGCTCAGAAGGCACAACAACAACACACATCAACAATCAGCAACCAAAGCCATCCACAAGTCTCAAAACTCAAACAAAGCTCAAGGAAGATCAAGAAAAGATCCAGAGGAAGAAAGAAGAGAAGATGAACGTAGGGAGAGAGATGGAGCTGCAATGGGGAACCCTCATCAGAAGGGAGAGAGAAGAAGCTTATAAAGGGAGGTAAATGGTAAAGCATGAGTCAAAGGGTCAACAAAGACGGTTTCAGCCACACAGAGCCGCAGGGGCGGACCTTGTGAGGCGCAGGTGCGGCCCAGACAAACCGCAGGGGCGGCCACTGGGTCACGCATGGGCGGTCTAGGCCTAATATGGGTCCTCAGCTCACACTTTCAGCAACTCAGCAACTAGGCTCTTACAAATGAGACGATTATATCCTCTGAAAATAAAACCCTCTTGGAAGTCAAAAAAGAATTTGTTTGCAAATTCACTAGAACCCCACTATATAAAAACCTTTTGAATAAAAAGCTACAACTCATTTTGAGAAAAGTTAGTAACGAAGATAATAAAAGCCTAACAAAACCGCCAACAAATGATGAAATTAAAAATGCTATATTTGATATCGGTTGTGATTAATCACCAGAACCAGACGGTATGTCAGCCAGATTTTACCAGAAATATTGGAATATTGTGGGAATTGACGTTATAAAAGTAGTTAAAAACTTCTTTAGAAGTAAAAAACTACCCAAACAAATAAATCAAACTTTTATAACACTAATCCCAAAAAAAGACAACCCTACGACAATTAACCATTTTAGACCTATCAGTCTCTACTCAACAATATACAAAAGCATTACGAAAATCATAACGAATATAATAGAACCCATTATGCCAACACTTATCCACCCTCTCCAAGGAGCTTTCATAACCAAAAGGTCAATACAGGATAACTTTCTCATAGCACATGAAATCTTCCACTCCTTCTGATCTGAGAAAGGCATGGAAGGATGGACCGCAATGAAACTAGATATGGAAAAGCGTGCAACCAAGTCAACTGAGAATTTATAACTTGTATACTCAATAAGTTTGGATTTAATGAAAATTTTGTGGAATGGATCAAGGAATGCATTTCCACAATATCATTCTCGGTTCTTGTAAAAAATGGACCAACTGACCAATTCTTTTCGGAATAGGTCTCAGGAGATCCCTTATCCTGTTATCCCCCTACCTATTTATTTTGGGAGTAGAAATTTTTACACAAATGCTTCAGAATAATATTTATTTCTCCTTGTGTAAAAATACAACACCAATCTTTTTCTATCATTTGTTGATGATATGATTATCTTCACTAAAGCAAACATGAACTCATGTCTTAAAAAAAAATAAATTCTCAAAACATACTGGTTAAGACAGATAGTCTTTCCCCTTCTCCGATGCATCTCGATCGCCGTTGTCGCCGTTTGCAGCCAGGTGAGGCGGTGCTGTCCCCTTCTCCTTCTTCTGTAGCTTTCCTGTACATAAATAACAGCATAGCTATGCAGCACCACAGGAGACGGATCATTGTTGCCCCGTCACAAGCCATGTCCCTCACGCTAGCCTTCCCTCTCGCATCGTCAAGGGGCTGTCATTGATCACTCGATCGATTCAGACCGGACTGGTTAGTCCTCTGCACTACAATCTACTGTTTCTTTGTACTGCTTTAATATTTACAGCATCATAAGGGTAACTATTGTAGGATGATGACAGCGGTTGAGTGGGAGTTGGATTAGGAGTAGAGAGTGCTAATGGGTGGTATGTATGTACCTTGTTTCTCTTGAGTGTTGAAGTAGGATCTTCAAGGTATGGTAGGGTTGAAAGGATGCTGACATGAGACTTCAATCTAGGATCCAAAACCAACCCAGATTTTTCCAGTTTTGTGAGCTGAAACAGTTGACTATGAACCTTTTTTGGATAGCTTAGATCGAACATCCACCGTTGAATTTTTGATATATTGTAGATAGAAATATGTAGTTTACTGTGTTAAAATTTGGGAGGAAGTTAACGGTCGGATTAGAAGTTATAGGGTCCCAAAGTAGAGTAGTTGAGCTGTTGCAGTTTCTCAGTTTCCTATATTGGCGAGCAGCCTACTTTGTGACCAGATTTAAGTATGAAATACTTATCCCTTGTGGCTGAATTTTGGATATGTTGCAGTCGGTAGTACATAGTAGATCATACTAAAATCTGAGAGGAATGTGAGTTACAGTTTGAGAGTTATGGTGTTCCAAAGTTGGCTGCTCATGCAGTTTTTATAAGTGTACTCAATGTAGAGAAAAACTGCATGAGATGCAGTTTTGTGAGATAGTTTTGATTAGGCTTTTGATCTCTGTTAGACTTGAATTTTGGATATGATATATTTGGCATATTGTGGTAGAACATAGTAAAAGTTGGGATGAATCCAGCAAGTGGTTTAGGAGTTATGAATTTTTGAAGTTGAGACCTTAAACAGTTTTCTAGATGTTGCTGAAATTGTTGAGTGCTGGAATTATCTGGGTTGTGCAGTCATGTTTGAGCTTAAGTTTGGATACCTTAGAAACATAATCCACCGTTCAGTTTTTAATATGTTATAGAGTGTCATGCATAGTGTGGTGTATCAAAAGTTGGGGTTAATCCAACGGTTGGATTTAGATCTATGAAGGTCCAAAGTGGACTGGCTGAGCAGTTAAGAAATACTCAGTTTTGGCTAAGTCTGAATTTCTGGTTTAGGAACTGACTTTGAGAATTTGTGTAGAAGTGATTATTATGTATTTTTGGGAAATTCTGACTACTATGGATAGAGTGCATAGCATAAAAGACTTAGAGATTTTTTGTTAGACTTTTTATATTTTTATTCGGTTCTCATATCTTAGGCCAAAGTCGGACCTTGACGACTTTTTATGAAAGTCAAGAATGTAGTTAACTCTTCTAAATCTTTAGCAAACTTTCCTTTGAGAGTTTGAGTGTGGTTTTGAGTTCCAAAGAATAGTTTGGAACTTTGTTATGGAATTTTATAAAGTTTCGGGACCAGGGGTAAAACAGTCATTTATCCGTATAAGGGTATTTTGGTAATTTATCTGATGATAGAATTAAATATCTTAGAAGTCAGAGACTTCTAATTAAGTGGGATAATTTATTGATCCACTTGCCTTTTATAACAAGCGGTTGAGTTCCTGCGGTTACAGACCGAGTCGAGATAATGAGGTTATGTTTGAATTCAGGTAAGTCCTTTGGGCTTACTTAGCTGACTTCTAAATATGAGTATGAATAATGGTAGTGGTGTGTGAATGAGATGTTTATAGTTATATTTTAGTAATAAATATATACCGACCTATACCTTGGCCTAAGAGTAACGGGCGGTGGCATTCTGCTCAGTTAGCTTGAGGGCGCTGGGGGTTTCTTTAGGGACTAGTCCACACTCGGTTTGTAGTGATGCTACCGGCGGAGGTAAGCTAGACCTACACCCAGTTGGATAAGGAACGGAGGCGAGAACTCTTAAGATTCTCGTGCCACAACTGTAAAATGGAATAAGGTGAATCACTTAACTACTAGATAATAACCGGTTTGTGTGCCAGCATGATGATTGTTTATGTTACCTTGTTTGTGTTTGTGCTATCCTTATTCTGCTTATTTTTGGATTGTTAGCTAACGGTTTATCCGTGTTGTAGATTTGTAGAGATAGACAGTTGCAGAGAGATCCGGAACGGATGGTCAGCCGGGTCCACGTACTCATTAGATGGGGACGGGGGAGTCTCCCATACAGCATGCATGTTATGTATATGTTTATGTTTTGTAAGGCTGTCACATGTGTACCTTCATACAATAAAAATATTATGTTTCAAAATTGTTTAAGTACATTTGTGCCTTGTTGTAATATCCAAGTAATGTTGTTGTTAAACCAAGGTCGGGACCCACTGTGAGGTCCTAACCAGTAGCTTCCCGAGTTCTCAGAATTTGGGGTGTTACACACACCACTATTATCATTCAACTAGCATCCAGAAACCAGCTAAGTAAGTTGCAAGGACTTACCTGAATCAATTCCAAAAATCCCGAAACAATGCTTCCACTTGATTCCACAAGAACAACACTCAACCACCTGGTTATCAAAGGACAAACTTTGATCAAAACCCATCCACTCCTTAGAAGTTCCTTAACTTATAAGTTTACGGGGTTATCTAAGAAAGATCTCAACTAACCCTATATTGGCGTAACAGACGGTATCATCCTTAGGTACGGAAAGCTTCAAGATACTAATAACGGTTAACTTCAACCGCTCACCCACACAACTAGCGTTTACTAATCTAGTTATCGTTTAGTCAAAGCATCCTAACATAATAGAGATGTCACTATATATATATATATATATACCAAAAGGCTACTGAGTCAAGGTACTAAGCTAACAGATGCAATCTAGACTAAACTAACAGACTACACTACTCATAAACTTTAGTTTACTAATAACCCGCGTTAAAGCTTAATCATCTAGGTGTAGTTAACAACTTAACACTAACAAAATCCATCCCTGACTGAATCTTAAACCAAAAACCCCTTCAACACTTACCTATGCCTTGCAACCATACCGACCCTCGTCCTACACGTCTACTGCTACAACCGAACTACCCCAGACCAACAACCCAATCCAACACTACTAATCTAACCCTTATATATATATACTATACTGTAAACGCTACACACGTACACAAGCTTGCAAGGACAAGGAAACTCACCGCACTGTTACGTCCCCCAACAGCCGCTCGATGACGCTCAAACTTTGCAGGGAACACAACAACTTGTTTCGATCGGAACAGAACTTGAGAGGAGCCCTTCGAGCCTGCGAAAAGAAGGCAAGGTCAATCGGTAACAAATCCCGATTCAGGGTCTGCGGAAAGAAAGAGCCCAATCGAGTCTGCGTCGATTTGAGTTTGGCGAGAGAGGGAGGGGAATGAGTTTACCTAACAAGGATGGTCGTTACGCCGTATGCTAGTTCCCGTCGACTGAACCGGCCTCCTCGTCACAGTCTCGCAAGGGCTAAGGCTTCGTCTCCTGTTGTTCGTGTTGAAAAAGGATGCTGACTCGCAAGGGCGGTTTCATTGCTTCGTCTCACAAGGCCGAGATATGGGAGCAGGAGAGAGAAATCGGGGTTGTTGGAGAGAGAATTCAAAGTTGTTGGGAGGGAGAAGAAAAGGGGTATGGGGGGCCCGCCGCTTGTGTTGCTCAAAGTGGGAGGAGTGGGGTTGTACGCATTAGCTAAAGAAAGAAAGAAAAGCAAGTGGGCTTGTCCAGTCATCACAATTAATGGGCCTTGTGGTTGCCAAGGGAAAGGCTAAATAAATAAATAGAAATGGGTTGCTGCCAAGGAAAATAAGGAGTTGGCCCCGCCGGCTGGTTAAGGAGATACGAATACTAGGCCCGCCAAGCCGGTTAGGGAAATGAGAGGCTGGGCCGGCAAGATAACTTCAATCCGCTAGTGATCCCGCATCGAGTACTCCGATAAATAAATTATTCGGATCGAACTTCCGAAATAGAAATTTTTGGGTTTTACATCAGTTCCCACTTAAAATAAGTTTCGTCCCAAAACTTAAGATAAAGAAGGTCGTCAAGGTAGCCTACTAAATATAACCGAAACATCCGTCTTTTCATCTCGAGGAACATGGTTCTATCTTTCTAACCATAAAAGTGACACTCAAAGACCATGACAAAGTAACGCATAGAAGACTAATCATTCTAACATGCAACACATAAAAGACTAAAAAAAATCAAACATGCAACACACATAAAAACCAAATCACTCCACCATGATAAACACAAAATCAAAAGTCACACAAGTGTGGATCCAAGTACTAACCCGCCGGTCCCACGGCTGCAACTAGGTCAGCATAAAACTCAGGATAATTCCTCATGATGCTATCCTCCGTCTCCCAGGTAGCCTCCTCGGTTCCCCGTCTAGACCATCGGATCCTCAACATCGGTATCTCCTTGGACCGCAGACGTCTAGTACTGCGCTCCAGGACAGCTACTGGGTACTCCACAAAAGTATGATTTGGCTCAACTATCAGGTCCTCATGGCTGATGATGTGCCTCGGGTGTGGAATGTACTCTCTCAGCTGAGATACATGGAAAACCGGATGGACACCCTCTAGTCTCGGCGGTAGTGCTAATCGGTAGGCAACCTCTCCGACTCTCTCCAAGATCTCAAAAGGTCCGACATATCGGGGACTCAACTTCCCCTTAATTCCGAAACGCCGGACACCTCTCGTCGGTGACACTCTCAACCACACCTGGGCACCCACCCTAAACTCCAAGGGTCAACGCCTTTTGTCGGCGTAGGATTTCTGACGACTCTGAGTTGCTAACCTCCGCTCTCGGACCAGGGCAATCCGAGCGATGTCATCCTGTACCTGGTCTGGAGCTACTCCATCAGCTCTGCTAGGCTCATCCCAGCATAATGGCGTGCGACATCTCCGCCCGTACAAAGCCTCATAAGGGGCCATTCCAATAGACGCATGTCAACTGTTATTATATGAAAACTCTACAAGTGAAAGGTGATTTGGCCATACGTGTCCCCAATCCAGTACACAGGCCCGCAACATATCCTCTAATGTCTGGATGGTCCTCTCAGACTGACCGTCGGTCTGTGGGTGATAAGCAGTGGTAAAGTGGAGACTCGTCCCTAAAGCAGTATGTACTTGTTGCCAAAATCTCGAGGTGAAACGTCCATCCCTATCGGAGACGATAGTCCTCGGTACTCCATGGAGTCTCACAATGTGTCTGGTGAACTCCTCAGCTAGACGACTTACCGGCCACGTTTCCTTAATCGGAATGAAACGTGTGGTCTTCGTCAGACGGTCTACCACTATCCAAATAGCATCAAAACCTCTATTGAGTCTCAATCCCGTGACAAAATCCATAGATATATCCTCCCACTTCCACTGTGGTACTAGTAGTGGGTGGAGCTCTCCTCCGGATCTACGATGCTCAATCTTGACATGTTGGTAGGTCGCACACTGAGCTACATACCGTGTCACATCGGGCTTCAAACCACCCCACCTGAAGGACCGTCTCACATCCTTGTACATCTTACTCGCTCTAGGATGTATTGAGTATGGGGTAGCATGAGCCTCACCTAATATCCTTTGTCTCAACTCACTGTCCGACGGCACACAAACGCGGTCCTGACGTCTCATCACTCCATCAGCACCAAAACTGAATTGTGGTACCTCATCTCGAGACATCTTGTCTCGGATCCTGATCAAAGTCGGGCAAGTCTCCTGCTTCTGTCGGATCTCATCCAACAGATCAGGAAGTAACTCCAAGGTAGCCAACTGACTATCTATATCGGGAAACCGAATCTCTATCTCTAACCAAGCCAAGTCTCTCTACAAATGTGGTTGTATTGTCAATCGGGCTATTTTCCTCTCCCGAGGCGTCTTCCAGCTCAAAGCGTCAGCTACTACATTCGCCTTTCCCGGGTGGTAGAGAATCTCAAGGTCGAAATCCTTGATCAACTCTAACCACCGCCTCTGGCGGTTATTCAACTCCCGCTGAGTGAATATGTTCTTCAGGCTCTTATCGTCTGTGAAGATCTGACATGTCGCTCCATAGAGATAGTGACGCCAGATCTTAAGAGCATGGACCACTACAGCGAACTCTAAATCATGTGTGGGGTAGTTCTCCTCATACGTCTTCAACTGTCGAGACGCATACGCTATGACCTTATCCCTCTGCATCAAAACACACCCCAAGCCTAGCTTGGATGCGTCACTGTATACCACAAAGTTATTTGTACCCTCAGGTTGTGCCAAAATTGGAGCAGATGTCAATCTCCTCCTCAGCTCCTCAAAACTCTACTAACACGGCTCAGACCAGACAAACCGAGTAGTCTTCCTCAGAAGACAATTAAGTGGTCGGGCAATCAGGGAGAACCCTTCCACAAACCGGCGGTAATAACCTGCCAAACCTAGAAAGCTGCGAACCTCCTTAACATTCTTAGGAGGTTGCCAAGAAGACACTGACTCGATCTTCGCCGGATCGACTTTAATACCCTCAGCAGTCACTACGTGGCCTAGGAAAGCCACCTCTGACATCCAAACTCACACTTGGATAGCTTAGCATACATCTAGCTATCCTGCAGAATCTGCAATACTGTCCTCAAGTGTCCGGCATGCTCCTCTCGACTCCTAGAGTAAACTAGGATGTCGTCAATGAAGACCACTACAAACTGGTCTAAAAAGTCGATGAATATCCCATTCATCAACTCCATGAACACTGATGGTTCATTAGTGAGCCCAAATTGCATCACTACGAACTCATAATGACCATACCTAGTCCGTAATGCTGTCTTAGGTATGTCCTGATCTCTCACCCTCAGCTGGTGATAACCTGACCTCAAGTCTATCCTCGAGAACACGGATGCTCCATGCAACTGGTCCAACAGATCATCTATGTGAGGCAGTGGATACTTGTTCTTGATGGTGACTTTATTCAACTCTTTGTAGTCTATGCATAACCGCATTGATCTGTCCTTCTTCCTCACAAATAATACTGGCGCACCCCAAGAAGACACACTAGGGCGTATGAATCCCTTCTCTGCTAACTCCTCTAACTGCTTCTTCAACTCAAGCAGCTCTATCGGTGCCATACGGTACGGGGCCTTCGAGATCGGTCTCGTGCCCGGCTCTAACTAAATGCTGAAATCGACACTCTTCTGTGGGGGTAGCCCTGGAAAGTTGTCACTGAATACTTCGGCAAACTCACATGCAACTGGTATCTCCTCTACTGTCAAGCTCTTCCACTAAAATTTTAATTAGAGTTATTGACTTTGAACCTTTTTAGGTTTACTAGCCCTCATATTGATTTGACTTTACCATTGTCCTCGTTGATCTCTGGGAGAAATTCTCCAGATGTTGATAAAATTCTTTTTATAACTTTGTGGTTATTCTTCTTATCTTTCAACCAACCATCCCTAGTTAACCAGCACGTGTAAATTCTCTGTTGTTACCAATTAGCCTGTAGTTGTCCTTCTATAAGATCGTAGACTTACTTTTCTTCTATCTCTTTTGAGGTTTGATATACCAGGTGAAAATATATCTCTTCCATTTATACTCATTTAGCTCCTTCTACAAACTACACTCCTATAAGAGCACTATACTCTTACGAGTCTAGCTGTATCTTCATCTTCCGTCAGCGGACTTGTAATTTCTTCTACGATAACTTGTAGGTATTTCCCATATTTCTTTTTACCCGAGTTATCGTCCAATTGCGGTTCTCTGTTATGACCCGCTAGTGTTATTAACTTAAATCTCTTCGTGAATGGAAAGTTATTAGAGACCCCCGTGTTCACCAACCATTCTCCTACACCTTCCTTGTGTGCTGCTTTATATTACCGCCTTTGTAGAAATCCGGTCTTTGTTGTATCCCGATCCTTGTTGAAATTTTTATTTTTATTTTATTTTTTATTTTTTTATTTTTTATTTTTTTTGTGTGTGTTCTAGGAGGTTCACCCCACTTCCATATTGGTGAAACTTGTCTTCCACTTTCTAGCAACCTGTAAGCTCTCCTATTGCGGCTCTTTTATTCTTCGTATTTGGATGAACAATGTATCTCATCTTGACTCCTACGCTTATGATTATCTCGGTTACCCATCTTGATTGTGGTGTCAAGTAGCTGGTCGAGAGTGATCATATTCCGCCCTGCTTCTAGCCTCAAACTTTCACCTTCTGGTCTGTCAGTAAGCTTATATTCAATGCCTCTTGTCTGGATCGCTACTATATTTAACCTTGACTTTCATGCCCATGTGTGTTTCTGAAGGTATCCGCTTTGTTTGTAACGTTGTTTTACACCACACTTGAAAGAACTTATGGGTTGTCTCTTCCAATATGTATATTTGCCGGTCATCCAACGTTGTTCCGGAACTACTCTCATCTATTTTCTTCATTTGGTCCTATTGAGTTGACTCGGGGTTCCCTTCTTGTCATTGTCGTTGATGTTGTCTTTTAGTCTTCACTTTTCCGTCTCGACGTTCCTTAACAAGTTCGAAGGAGTTGTCCGGACGTTTGCCTACCTTAATGCTCATAAGATGAGCATACTTATCCTTACGTTGAAACCCTTCAAATATACTTGGGTGTGTCAACTGAATGAAATCTCTATCTATTATCTCCGTTAAGGGCATAATGTAACTATAAATTCTACTAATCTTCGGCATATGCTTATCTATATCACCTATCATTATAATCAAGCTAATAAGTCCAAAGAGAGTAACAACCTAAAGTCCATACTAAGCATACTGAGATCCGCGGTAGTAGTGGTGGTCAGCCGTACTTTCTATCCCCAACCATACTATGCATGCATTTGAAAACCAAAAGTCCTTTTTAAAACTCAAATCCCTTTTCGGGTTTTGTTTAAGTACTTATTCGGTCTTTCAGAAGATTTCAAGTGCCATTGTTGCCAACCTAGAGCTCTAATACCGTGTTGTAACACCCCGGATTCTCGGAACCCGGGACGTTACTGGTTAGGACCTCACAATGGGTCCCGACCTTAGTTTGACAACAATATTACAAGGATCTTGCAACAAGACACATATAAGAAAAACCAAAATTCATAAAAATGTATTTTTAAAAGGATGAATGCAACAAGGTCTAACAGGCTATCGTACTTAAACAACGGGAAAGACTATCTGTCTTAACAATAGGGAAAGAAAACCAAGCAACAACCCAAACCCCCACTCTAAGGAGTACGGAGACCCGGCTGACCACTACTTCCGGATCACTCAGCTGCTGCTCTAACCTGCGGTAAATCTAAAAACACAACAAAACAACCATTAGCTAGTTATCTAAACATTAGGAGAATAATAATAGCACACACACACATAAAATAATAAACACTCATCATGCTCTCAAACAATCCATTTATTATCTTTGCTTAGGTCATTCACTCTTACTAATGATACTTATTTTGTGACACGAGGGATTCCCAAACCTCGCCTCCGCCCCGTGTAACCATCAGGAATGGATCCGATGCATCTCATCGTGTACCTACATGGTCTGGGTATAGAGAACCTCCCATTCTCCTGGCAGAGCTGGGCAGTGATGTCACGGCCCGTTATACATACACTTGGGCCTTAAAACAGAATAATAACCGTCGTCCTATCAAGTTATTATTATAAACGCACATTGCACACACCACTATTATCATTCAACTAGCATCCAGAAACCAGCTAAGTAAGTCGCAAGGACTTACCTGAATCAATTCCAAAAATCCCGAAACAATGCTTCCACTTGATTCCATAAGAACAACACTCAACCACCTGGTTATCAAAGGACAAACTTTGATCAAAACCCATCCACTCCTTAGAAGTTCCTTAACTTATAAGTTTACGGGGTTATCTAAGAAAGATCTCAACTAACCCTATATTGTAACACCCAGTTTCGGCATTTCCCCTCTCGCGTACTTCTATCGATATCCTTTTTATATAAATTCCTCTCTCTCTCTCTCTCTCTCTCTCTCTCTCTCTCTATATATATATATATATATATATATATATATATATATATACATATATATATATATATATATATATATTAAAGTGATTTAAGACGTAAAAATAAAATTCCCGAGTACGATTATATTTTGGGTTTATTTTCGGAAAGTTCGGAAATTTTTCCCAACTCGAAAATCCCGTTCCGATTTTTGATTACGAGTTTACCCCTTATTTCTTTTCTTTTTTTTTCTTCTTTCTTCTCTTTCTTCTCTTGGCCCTGCGGACGAACGCTGAGGGGATCGACCCCTGGCCTCCCGACCCCTCGTTGACAGGCAGAGCTGAGCAGCTCCGACCTCTGGCCTCCCTCTCATGTGCCCTACTCCCTCACCTACACCCTCCTGACCTCACAAGCCTCCCTCACTCCAGCCTTCCTCCCCCATTCTGTTTTCCCCTTCCATTGATGTGTGTGAGCAACCACCAGGCGGTTCAGCAACCATCAGAGGAGAGCCGAATTAGCCCTCCCCGCTACCGCCTCATCTCACCGGAACACTACAGTCGCTCCGCCTCAGGCCACCGGAGCCGCCATGCCCCGCCCTTGCTGGTGAGTTGCGCCTCTCTCTCTCCCTCTCCTTTCCTTTTCGTTCTTCTCTCTCTGAATCTCATCCCCCTCTGTTGCCTCGGTTGGGATCGATTGGAGGTGCACCACCACTGGAGATGAGGTTGCAGCATCGGGAACCACCAGAGTCCACCACCTCGAGCAACCGGAGCACTAGAAAGCCGGGACCGCCGACCGCTCCTTTCAACCTTCTCTTTGTTCTCTACTGTTGCGTGGAGGGGAAACGCAACTGCAGGAGTGAGCCGCCACTAGCCATAGGTTGGGCCATCGCTAGCCACCGACGCCGACGCTTCTACCTCCGCCGCTCAGCCACCGGCCTTCTCTCTTGCTCCCTTCCCGTGCCGCTGTAACTTCCCCTCTACGAAGACCTGCGTGTGTGAAAGGTTGAAGAATGACTTCTTTCCTGTTTATAATTTTGGCCCCTGAAATTATTATTATTGCAAACTGTACCCACATCATTATATATATTGCAGATTTGAACCCACTCTTATGGAATTTGCAACTTATGTCCCTGCTGATTTGTATAATCAAGGTCTTGACCCATTATTCTTGAGATATGCAGTTTTTACCCTTGTGAATAAACCCTAGTTTTGACCAAATCGTATTTCGGAAATATGGCCCGAGTTTTGGTGAGTTTCATAGTCGCCGGAAAAGCAGATTACGGATTTTTTGACCCATGTAATAAAATGGTATAAATTACCCCGGAAAATTATTTTACGGGTTTTTAACCTTGTTTTCAAAGCGGGATTTTTCTTAGAATATTATACGTTATATTCCGTTAGAATTTAGCATACAAGCTAAATTTCCTTAACTTTGGTTTAGGTCCGGAAGCGGCTGTTATAGACCAACAAATCCAATCTCGACGTCCGTAGAGCATCTTCAACCTTGGATCGTGTGTGAGTACCTTCTTCCTCGATCTAGTTATGTTTAGTGGTAGAATCATGCTAGGTTGGATCTAACATAACTTAGGACAAATGCCAAGTAGTGGCTTTGAAACTTTAGGTGAGTGTTTGAGGTTATTAATGTTCTTTGACATGTGGTGTGTTGATCTTGAGTTATTATACGGTTGTGATCCTCGTGGTTGATTTTGTGAGACTTGAGGTGGTATTCATATGTTGGTTGAGATTGCAGAGTTTAGGATGAGAGTATCCTAGCACTTGGGGCTATAGTTGAGATCTCGTGAGTTTATGAGGGCTAAGAGTGTATCCTAGATTATAAGAGTGTATGACCTAGTAAGATGATATAGGATTATCGGTCTAAGGACTTCTAGCGTGTGAGTAGTTGTTGATTATCGTGCCTTGTCTTGAACAGGCTTTGGTTATCTTCCTTCGGAGAGTGATATCGGTTTCGTTTAGCTTTGAGACGAGGTAAGTCCTCGGACTTACTTAGCCGCTTTTATGCCTTATTTGGATATATTATGGTGGTGTGTGTTTATCGCTTTTGAGCATGAAAATGGATTAGGATCTACTTGACCTTATTTATTATCGGCCCTTCGTTACTATTATTATCGGGCGGTGACATCACCGCTCAGTTTCCCGAGGGAGACTGGGGGGATCTCTGCGATCAGGCCATACACGGTATACGGGCGGGCTTCTTCATCACTCCCTCAGGGTATACGGGTTGGGCGCCGCCACACTCCTGTTGGTTACACGGGGACAAAGGCGAGAGTTATAAAACTCTCGTGTCACACTTTGAACGAATGGATTAGATATGGAATAACCTAAAAAGGTAATAAGTAACAGATGTGTATGTTTATGAGCATGTTATGTGTTTTGTGTTCCTATGTGTGTTTGTGTCATATTATTCTTATAATGCCTAGAATGTGAGCTAACGGTTTTATACCGATTGTTGTAGTTGATGTGCAGGATAGGATGTGGTCGAGTGATCCGGAGGAGTGGGCAGCCGGGGTTCCGTACATCTTAGGTTGAGTTGGGTTTTGGAGTCCTTGTGTTATTATTGTATATTATGTTGATGTTGTTGTAAGGACGGCTGAAGTCTTTCCTTTCTTTTATTGTCGGGTTTCATAACATTGCATAAAAATGTATTTCGGTTTTGGCCTTTATTTGTGCCTTGTTGCAAGATCCGGTGAAATTGTTGTCAGGCTAAGGGTCGGGACCCATTGTGAGGTCTCGCCCGTAGCATCCCGATATCCCGTGGATTTGGGGTGTTATAAAAGTGGTATCAGAGCCCTAGGTTGACAACAATGGCACTCGCAATCTTCTAAAGGCCGAATAAAAATAAACAGAACCCTCAAGGGTTCTGAGTTTTAAAGAAATGAATTTTGTTTTCAAATCATGTGCATGTGTTAGTTGGGGTAGAATGTACGGGACCACCACTTTCTCCGCGGATCTCGGCGACGTAGTTATTGATTATTATTATTAATGTATTATGTATATATATGTAGATATGTATATGTGGACTTAGGATCTTTTGGACTATACTTGAATGTTGAATTGTAAATTGTTTATGGACTGGTTATGTTTATAGTAGTAGCATGACGTTTATATCTTTATCTATATATATATGTATAAACATATGGTATGTTAATATCATATTAGTGATATAGAACCTTATAGCTAAGATGATAGAAAGCTATCATCGCCCCCTTGGACGACGCCTGTTGGCTTAGGATAGAATACATACGAAGATGAATATGCTCAAGTTATCGAGTTGAGCATCAAGTTTTCGCAAGCACCCCAGTGATTCCTCGGACTCCTTTAAGAGGACATCGAAGAAGAAGACTAGAGATGACATAATCAAAGGACAAACAAATAAAAGGGAACCTCGTGTCGACTTAAGTGAAACAAGATGGAGACTATACCAATATAAAAGCGACATAAAGACATGAGAGAGGTATCAAGGAAACAATGAAGGAGCATAAATGAGGCTACTAGAGACAACGAACTTAAATCTTTTTTCAAGTGCGGTGTCAATGAACTAAAGATGTGAATCAAGTAAAGAGGATTACATTCTCGCTCGAGAATATAACTAGTGTTTTAAGTAAGACGAGTTTTAAATAGGCGCACCTAAGGATGGGGTCAAGATGAAAAGAGTGGTCGGACAATTGAGAAAGATTTATGAGAACCGTAAGTTAAGCTTATGGAGGTACCAGAGGGTGAAGTGACGATCTTTGCAAGATCCTAAGCGGGTGACTTATTCAGAAATACGAGAGTTACAAGGAGGATCAAAAGGTGAAAGTTCACATAGTAGAATTGCCTTGTGGGTTCAACCATTTTCCGTCATTGTGATGAGACTGATCAATGCTAAGAAGCAGGAAGTGTGTGAGGATGCTGATCTTTAGAAGATGAAAGAGGAAACAAGGAGCTGGATGGAAGAACTTAAGTTATCAACCAAGAAGGATGCGAGTGGAGACTAATTAGTGCCAAAATATGTGAGGAGTGCATTTGCAAAACAATATGAAGAGCAGTTAAGCCTATAAAGGTGTGACGTAGGAGACGAGAGAGTTGGGTAGGTATGGTTATCTTACATAAGCGGAAGGAAGAGAGGAGCGTATAAAGAGCTAACGGAGTTGAAATAGAGGAAAATGAGCTAGTTAAGACAAGTACCCCGAGTGGGTATCCTTTCAAGAGTATGGTAGGAGGGTAAGTCATTAACTTCGGAGAAGGTCAAATATAAGTTAATCGGTGAAAACTGAGAACGCACAAGTGCGGGTTGTCTATTGATGTGTGTAGATGGGAAGAGTAAACAAGACTATGGAAACATATAGGATCGGGACCAAGAGCTTGGAGTATTCGCGGTGGATCATTGTCAATCGTAAGGAGGTACATCAATGGACGCGCATTTGTCTTAAACCAAATAATGTTGAACGAGTTCAAGCAAGTAGTTATAACAAGACCTCCGAGGAGGAGATTGTAATGATCTTATCCGACCTTCTTAGGTCATGAGATTAACGTATGGAGGAACTCCACGGGTTACAACTTTTAAGGTTTGATCATGGTAAGGGGAGCTAGTGGATTGTTCGCTCCAAACGGTGTGTGCAAGCTTTAAATTTATAACCCTAGATGTAAGCTTAAAACAAGGATGCGAACCCGTAGTGTACGGGTCAATCGTAGTAAAAAGCAAGGAATTCCACGGGTCGATCACAGGGACTTAGTGAAACAAGGTCGGAATAGGTAAGCTTTAGCAATTACTAACCACAAAAGCAATTAAAACAATCAAAGATGATAAAAGTCAATAAAGGAAATATGCAATTCTAGGGATTAAAGCGTCTAGTTGTAGTTCCAACTCAAGATCTAAAGATAAGCGGACAAAGTTGAGGTTTTTGCAAAGGGAAGGTGTTACTAAAGTGGAATAGATCACCGGGTAAGTCTCACTACTCACTAATCCCAAACCATAACTCCTATTACCGGGTAAGTCTCAAGGAATTAAGATAAAGAACTATAACCTCAAACTAACACACCACCTAAGGGAATAGAATCAACCTTTACCGGGTAAGTCTCAGGCTAACTCACAAAGATGGGATGAAAGCACACTCAAACCCCAATAAAGGATAAACCTTTATTACCTACACTTATGATCTTAGGTAAACAAACGAAGGAATTACCGGGTAAGTCTCATCCTAGGCTTGCATTGAACCAGGAAAGGTATAATAAGAATAGGATTTGGAAAACTCTAACACTTAACTATCAGTTTCGGATCAGATAAGTCACCTCGGTAAGCCAAATTCCACCCCGGCCGAGATGTTCATCGACTGAGCGAGATGCTTAGGGTTAAGGTTAAAGACTCGAACTTTCAGGGTCCTATTGTGATTAAGATTATTCTATCATTGTTTTTCCCACAACCTTCAGCCAATCACCCTAGAATCACACAAAGAGATTAGTCACTCATCATCATGAAAGTATTAATCAAATATATGGGAAGAAAGAGAATAATTGAACAAGAAAACCTTAAGAGAAAGGCTTCAATAACTAAATCAATTATAAAACCAACAAGCGTTCCTTGGATAGAAATCCAACAAGACAATCAACAAGGAAGGGAATCTAAGATGATCTTACAAAAACCCTTCAAAAGCTATAAAAGCTATAGACTTTCTTCCTTCAACCTTCAAAAAGGTTCTTCAAATCTCTCAACTGGAGTATGGCTGCAGCGATGTATGCAGTGTAAGCGGCTGTTCTGGCTGTATGCGGGATTGTTGGATTTGTGGAAAATCCAACCCTTTTTATAGGAAAATTACTCTCCAAAGATAAGATATCTTAGAAAGATCTCTTCCCATAAAAATAGGTAAAATATATGGTCTATCTTATCTTCTTCCTTCCAGGAATCAAGCCTAAAAATATAAGATCCTCTTTCCAAAGATAAAAGATCTCAGCCAAGAATAAAATATTCTCGCCGCGTCCCAGGTGTTCCCCTCGGTCGAGTCGACTTCTCTGGATCACCTCGGTCAAGGTGAATCTGTAGTCAACCGGGGTGAATCACAACTGAATGTGAAATCTCTCAAATCTGGTCCAAAGTGAATCTCTAATCCATGGCTATGCTTCCTGGATGTTTCCTTATGCTCCTGAATGTAGCTCCAATGACTCCATAGCTCCTTTTTGCTCCTTTTTGATGCAAAACATGCCATTTTACCTACGATTACAACAAAACTAGGTGTAGACCTCGATTCCCGCAAAGGTAGATGAAATGACAATATAATCACATAATATACATACAAACATGCAGATTATTGAAGATAAAACGTCTAAACAAACCCCAAAATATAGACAATAATTCATGCTATCAAAATACCCCATACTTAGCCCTTGCTTGTCCCCAAGCAAGTTCCGCATATAAAATACAAGATAGAATGGATTAGAAGTCATAAAGATCAATGAAAAAGTCTTTCAAAAACATTTTAATGGTGTGCTACAATCATAGATCACTCTAAGAGAATACTTCATGGAATTTAAAATCAAAATATGATCAAAACATTTTATAAATATAAGAAAGTTGTTCATCTTTGCATAAAATCATAGAATGCATAATAAGTCATAGTTATCGAAATTAATCATGCATAATCCAGTTTAAACCACTAAGTCAATCAACAAGCTCGAGGTCTCAAGGGCTTCCCAAAAGAAAGGTCAAGAAACGTGTAGGGTAGGATGTATGTAAGGTAATGTGGTGCTAGAATCCGGGAAAAGGATATCACTTCACTTTCACTTTGACTTTCAACATCTTCCACCAATAAGCTTTGCTTATTTCACACTTTTTCTTTTTTACTTTACTTTTTGGGATGCATGGACAGAGGTGCACAATAACCGAAGCCTAGGAAATCAGCAACCATCAATTTCTTGAGATGCATCAAACCCTTGATGCACATACCATGACCCGTTAGGAATATCGCTCAATCCGACTTTGGCAAGACACAAACACCCGGCTATGTGAATGGTGCCGAGTTACTCATCATCATGATTGACTTCCCCAAATCTATTTATTGCTTTCTAACACTTTCACTTCCAGCCAACTTCTCAACTTTTACTTCACTTGCTTTCACCACTTTGCTTGCTTCCAAATTCCCGGATAGGTAAAGGGAGGAAAAAATGTATATGAGGGGCTAAGCATGATCAAGAAGAAGAAGAAGAGAAAAGAGTGAATTGCCTTGGTCTTTCCAGGAAGAAAGTGAGAGAACTCATAATGTGGTGTCAATCTTCAAATTCAACATAATTTTGATAAAGACAAAGTATTAAACATGCCAAAAATTTCAAACAAAGCATTTAGCAACTTAAACATATCATAAAACCTTTCAAACCTATAAAGATTTCAAAACCAGTCAGCAAACAAAATCTTCACTGAGGTCATATCCAGATAAGAAGCACAAAAATCGTTTCGAAAACTTTCATTAAAAATGCCTCGGTCGAGATGTTCTAAGTCAACCGAGGTGAAGTACCTCGTTTGGCCAGAATCACTTCGGTCGAGGTCAAAAAAATTTTCTAAACTAGTTTTTGACGTTTTTCTCAATCAAATAACCTGTATGCATGCATGTAATCTCAGATAAGCAAATAGAGCATAATAAGATCATAAAAATCCATCAAAGTAGCATACAATCATCCATAGTCAAATAACATATCCGCATACCCCATACTTGGGACACATTGTCCCAATGGGTCAAATAAGTCTGGAAAATAGAGTACTCACCGGACAAAGTTGAAGTGCTTGAAGTCTGATCCTCTACTCTTTCTTTGCAGTTTGGAAGCAAGAATCGTCGAAATCGATCAAAGAACGGGATAACGAGGTGAAACTGTGTTGCGGTCGAGAAGGTGAGAGAGGGAAGAGAGAGAATTCGATCCCCCTTTTATACCCTTTTCTGAAACTGCTGTCCCCTTGGTCGAGATGGTCTCGACTGGACCGAGGTGGTACGGACCGAGGTGAGTTGTCAGAAGCCCTAGTCGCCGCGGTTGTTCGGAAATCATCTCGGTCGAGGTGCTATGACAGCAACCGAGATGTACCTCAGTTAAACTCCATCTTCTCAAATTCTTGAACTTCTATCCTTCCAGTGCTGCTCCTAGGTTGTATTCCTTCCTTAGATGTCACCTGTTGTCTGTCTAGGACGCCAAAAACAAAACAAAGCAAAAGCAAACTATCTAGAGCTAGACTAGAAAAAGGGAAAAGAAAGCAATACCTTGGGTTGCCTCCCAAGAAGCGCTTGATTTAAGGTCGCTAGCTGGACCGTACAGCATGGAATTACTCAATGTACCTCGAATATCGTAGAGTGCTCATCACATCCATAATAAAACTTTCCCAAAAAGGTTCCGGTTTCTAACTTCACCGGCAAATGGTAGGATCTCCTACGTACAAGCTTGTACAGTTTGGTTCTCACCGGAATCTTACCGGTCTTCCTCTTCTTCCATGGGTCATAACTTAGTCTTTCGTCCCATCTTTTCCTTGATCGAGAAAACAGTTTCTCGAGAATCCTAGTAGATTCCCCATCTCTAGCTTGGGGATGGTACAGGGTCCTTAGCATGCGAGGGACCCCATACTTGAACAAGAGACACTTCATC
This sequence comes from Fagopyrum esculentum, assembly GCA_033239045.1. Lineage (NCBI taxonomy): Eukaryota > Viridiplantae > Streptophyta > Magnoliopsida > Caryophyllales > Polygonaceae > Fagopyrum > Fagopyrum esculentum. Next base: position 41,805,158 of record BSUD01000007.1, on the reverse strand, counting down.
GCCTTAACGGTGTAGTGCTTGCAAACTCCACTTCTTATAATTTCAAGGAGCATCTTCTTCTAACAATTTCAAGGGAGGTTTCATCTTGATCTTAGGAGGTTCTTTCGAAAGAGACCTCCAACTCTCCGGTGCATTCCTGAAAAATTCAGAAATTTTAATAGGGATTTCAAATGAAGTATGAGAATGTACCTTGTAAAGTTCTCCAAAGCTTGAGACAAGTTTCATGTTGGGTTGATAATCCACGCACGAAATCCCTCCCAACTCAGCTGGTCTTTCTTCCACCTTGACCACAGTCTCAGTAATTTGGCCAAGGTTCTCCGTATCTTCCATTTCTACAGATTTTTCCTCCACCTCGGCCGATCTCTCTTTCACCTCGGCCGAGGTCTCAACAGTTAGATAGAAATCTTCCAAATCTTCTTCTCCCTCAAAAGCTTCAGGAGAAACTTCTGGTTTGATTGGAGGGGTGCTTGGAACTTGCAGCACTTCCTTATGCTCCTCTTCCGGCTTAGCATAGGATAGGGTGCTTTCCTTGAGCTCCTCCACCTTCTTCATCAACCTCTCCCATCTTGATTCAAGAGAATCTTCAAGGGGTTGCTCATAAATCTTTTTAGGGACATTCAGTTCATCCCACATCGCAAGTTCATGCTTAATGGCCTCTTCTCTTTCCCATTCATTGTTGAACCAATAGAAGGAGTACTTCTCCTCCAAGTATTCATAATGGTCCGCCCTAGCACTTTGTCTTGTTATCCAGGCTGGATCAAATGTAGTCATCGGAAATCCTGAAAACTACAAAACTCATAGAAAGAGTAGTTAGTAGCAACAGGGGCAAGTGCCCCGAAAGCAAACCGCAACCGGCTCGGTCTAGACCAAGTCCCCGGCAACAACGCCAAAAACTTGTTCGCTCCAAACGGTGTGTGCAAGATTTAAATTTATAACCCTAGATGTAAGCTTAAAACAAGGATGCGAACCCGCAGTGTACGGGCCAATCGTAGTAAAAAGCAAGGAATTTCAGGGGTCGATCACAGGGACTTAGTGAAACAAAGTCGGAATAGGCAAGCTTTAGCAATTACTAACCACAAAATCAATTAAAACAATCAAAGATGATAAAAGTCAATAAAGGAAATATGCAACTCTAGGGATTAAAGCGTCTAGTTGTGGTTCCAACTCAAGATCTAAAGATAAGCGGACAAAGCTGAGGTTTTTGCAAAGGGAAGGTGTTACTAAAGTGGAATAGATCACCGGGTAAGTCTCACTATTCACTAATCCCAAACCATAACTCCTATTACCGGGTAAGTCTCAAGGAATTAAGATAAAGAACTATAACCTCAAACTAACACACCACCTAAGGGAATAGAATCAACCTTTACCGGGTAAGTCTCAGGCTAACTCACAAAGATGGGATGAAAGCACACTCAAACCCCAATAATGGATAAACCTTTATTACCTACACTTATGATCTTAGGTAAACAAACGAAGGAATTACCGGGTAAGTCTCATCCTAGGCTTGCATTGAACCAGGAAAGGTATAATAAGAATAGGATTTGGCAAACTCTAACACTTAACTCTCAGTTTCGGATCAGATAAGTCACCTCAGTCAGCCAAATTCCACCCCGGCCGAGATGTTCATCGACTGAGCGAGATGCTTAGGGTTAAGGTTAAAGACTCGAATTTTGAGGGTCCTACTGTGATTAAGATTATTCTATCATTGTTTTTCCCACAACCTTCAGCCAATCACCCTAGAATCACACAAAGAGATTAGCCACTCATCATCATGAAAGTATTAATCAAATATATGGGAAGAAAGAGAATAATTGAACAAGAAAACCTTAAGAGAAAGGCTTCAATAACTGAATCAATTATAAAACCAACAAGCGTTCCTTGGATAGAAATCCAACAAGACAATCAACAAGGAAGGGAATCTAAGATGATCTTACAAGAACCCTTCAAAAGCTATAAAAGCTATAGACTTTCTTCCTTCAACCTTCAAAAAGGTTCTTCAAATCTCTCAACTGGAGTATGGCTGCAGCGATGTATGCAGTGTAAGCGGTTGTTCCGGCTGTATGCGGGATTGTTGGATTTGTGGAAAATCCAACCCTTTTTATAGGAAAATTACTCTCCAAAGATAAGATATCTTAGAAAGATCTCTTCCCATAAAAATAGGTAAAATATATGGTCTATCTTATCTTCTTCCTTCCAGGAATCAAGCCCAAAAATATAAGATCCTCTTTCCAAAGATAAAATATCTCAGCCAAGAATAAAATATTCTCGCCGCGTCCCAGGTGTTCGCCTCGGTCAAGTCGACTTCTCTGGATCACCTCGGTCGAGGTGAATCTGTAGTCAACCGAGGTGAATCACAACTAAATGTGAAATCTCTCAAATCTGGTCCAAAGTGAATCTCTAATCCATGGCTATGCTTCCTGGATGTTTCCTTATGCTCCTGAATGTAGCTCCAATGACTCCATAGCTCCTTTTTGCTCCTTTATGATGCAAAACGTGCCATTTTACCTACGATTACAACAAAACTAGGTGTAGACCTCGATTCTTGCAAAGGTAGATGAAATGACAATATAATCACATAATATACATACAAACATGCAGATTATTGAAGATAAAACGTCTAAACAAACCCCAAAATATAGACAATAATTTATGCTATCATGGATTAACCATAAGATGAGGCTTCAATTGTAGTTGTACATATAATACCGATAAATACATAAGGTGACCAACAATAGTAAGGGAATACTGAAGTTTTGAAGTTTGAAGTCGATGTGAGATGTACAAGAAGTACATGAAAGATTGAGTTTAGAACCTCTACGGTCGATTGGACGTTACATAAGAAAAGGGAGTAAGTTCTACACCTACTCGAAGGAATGATGCAAGGTTTGGTAGAATACGAAGGTGATACTAATATATTATAAGGCGTGATTAAGTCCTGCAGTTAGGACCTTCATGACTTCCCATAAGTGCGAAACCTTAAAAAGATTACTAGAGCAAGTCTCCCGAGTTCTGGAGATGAAGGATCTTTGAAAGAGGACGGTGAACATTGCAGCTAAAGAAGTAATAAACCACGTGTTCGATGGACGTCACCTCAACAGATCGGGGTGGACTACTTGACCAATGTTAAGGCAAGGTTGTGTCGATTATTACAATGTGTGAAGGGAGAAGAAAAGACGAAACTCGAGATACCCCGGAGTCTCAATACGTCAGAATGTGGATTTTTCCACTAAGGTCAAGCTCGACTCAATTTCGATATCTAAGGCGCCGTATGGAATGACACTTATGAAGAGTCATGAGTTGGAGAAACAAGTGAAGGAACAATTGTGAGAACTTATTGGAAAAAAAAAAGTTCATTAGAAAAAGTGAAATGCTATGGAGAACTCTGAATATATCTTAAACTCTTGATTTGAAGTTGTTATGAAGAACACCAGTTGCAGAAGGAGAAACGGTTATCTCCGTTTATACATTGATTTCAATAAGTTGAGCAAGATAACCATGAAGAACCAAGAATCCCTCACCACGGATAGGGGATCCACTCGACCAGTTGCATGGATCAATAGTATCTTCTAAGAATGATTTAAGGTCTGATTGCCACCAATTAAGAATTCGAGACTCGGATATTGCAAATACGGAATTCCGGACAACTATGATCACTACGAGTTTTAGTGATTCCATATGGGCTTACTAATGCCTGGATAAGATATTTGGATCTAAGTAACACCATCTATGGCTACAATTTTCCTTGGATGTGCTGATCATTACCGGATTTTTGGAGAGATACTCTAAGTAACACCATCTATGGCTAACCTACTCCGGATGACGATGAAGTATTGAGTGAGAAGAAAATTTACAATAGAGATTATGAGAGTTAAGAAGAGATTCATTGGTGCAACTGTTTTGAAATTGTCTCGAGGTATGATGGGTTTGAAGTTTACAAGCGGTTCTCTTAGATAAGGTCTTAATGGAGTATTGAGGAACGATGTAAAAGTAATAGCATACTTGTCTCGGGAGTAGAAACAGTGTGAAGTAAAGTACTACCTTCATTACTTGGAACTCGCCACAAGAAATGAGAAAACGTAACATCAAAAGTTTGGTTGACAAGAACCAAAGCCAACGATGTAAATTGGAAATCCAATCTTCTTTGTTAGAGACAATAAAAGAGACACATAATGAAAATACTGTATTGAGGAAGACCCGAGGAGAAAGTTGAGATTTCGATATGTCGGACCTTTTTGAAATCTTAGCGCGAGTTGGGAAATTGGTTTATCGGTTGGCATGACCGTAGAGAGTAGAGGGTGTTCACCCGGGGTTCATGTGTATCAGTCGAGGGAGTGCATACATGACTCGAGACGGATGGTCCGTCGTGATGATCTAGTGGCAGACGAGGAACCGATGAGGCTAACTGGAAGACATAGGATAGTATTTTTTTTTTTTGTTGAGTTTTACGCATATTTAACGACCTTTATAGAACCGTCGGGTTAGTCCCGAGATCTTTCCTTGGTTATGCCTACATGATTTATGACGTGATGTGTTTATGTGTGTGTATATCTTACGAGTCTTGGTGTGTCTAGGCGAGTAGACTTTGGATTAGAGGGCCGTAGTTGACACGTTATAGTATTCCGTGAGGTTATCGAGACGAGGTCGGTTGAGAGTTTCACGTTTGGCAAGTTTCGGGACGAAACTTGTTTTTAGGGGGACCTAATGTAACACCCAGTTTCGGCATTTCCCCTCTCGCGTACTTCTATCGATATTCTTTTTATATAAATTCCTATATATATATATATATATATATATATATATATTAAAGTGATTTAAGACGTAAAAATAAAATTCCCGAGTACGATTATATTTTGGGTTTATTTTCGGGAAATTCGGAAATTTTTCCCGACTCGAAAATCCCGTTCCGATTTTTTATTACGAGTTTACCCCTTATTTCTTTTCTTATTTTTTTTTCTTCTTTCTTCTCTTTCTTCTCTTGGCCCTACGGACGAACGCTGAGGGGATCGACCCCTGGCCTCCCGACCCCTCGTTGACAGGCAGAGCTGAGCAGCTCCGACCTCTGGCCTCCCTCTCCTGTGCCCTACTCCCTCACCTACACCCTCCTGACCTCACAAGCCTCCCTCACTCCAGCCTTCCAACCCCATTCTGTTTTCCCCTTCCATTGATGTGTGTGAGCAACCACCAGGCGGTTCAGCAGCCATCAGAGGAGAGCCGAATTAGCCCTCCCCGCTACCGCCTCATCCCACCGGAACACTACAGTCGCTCCGCCTCAGGCCACCGGAGTCGCCATGCCCCGCCCTTGCTGGTGAGTTGCGCCTCTCTCTCGCCCTCTCCTGTCCTTTTCGTTCTTCTCTCTCTGAATCTCGTCCCCCTCTGTTGCCTCGGTTGGGATCGATTGGAGGCTGCACCACCACTGGAGAGGAGGTTGCAGCATTGGGAACCACCAGAGTCCACCACCTCGAGCAACCGGAGCACTAGAAAGCCGGGACCGCCAACCGCTCCTTTCCCCCTTCTCTTTGTTCTCTACTGTTGCGTGGAGGGGAAACGCAGCTGCAGGAGTGAGCCGCCACTAGCCATAGGTTGGGCCGCCGCTAGCCGCCGACGCCGACGCTTCTACCTCCGCCGCTCAGCCACCGGTCTTCTCCCTTGCTCCCTTCTCGCGCCGCTGTAACTTCCCCTCTGCGAAGACCTGCGTGTGTGAAAGGTTGAAGAATGACTTATTTCCTGTTTATAATTTTGGCCCCTGAAATTGTTATTATTACAAACTGTACCCACATCATTATATATATTGCAGATTTGAACCCACTCTTATGGAATTTGCAACTTATGTCCCTGCTGATTTGTATAATCACGGTCTTGACCCATTATTCTTGAGATATGCAGTTTTTACCCTTGTGAATAAACCCTAGTCTTGATCAAATCGTATTTCGGAAATATGGCCCGAGTTTTGGTGAGTTTCATAGTCGCCGGAAAAGCAGATTACGGATTTTTTGACCCATGTAATAAAATGGTATAAATCACCCCGGAAAAATATTTTACGGGTTTTTAACCTTTTTTTCAAAGCGGGATTTTTCTTAGAATATTATACGTTATATTCCGTTAGAATTTAGCATACAAGCTAAACTTCCTTAACTTTGGTTTAGGTCCGGAAGCGGCTGTTATAGACCAACAAATCCAATCTCGACGTCCGTAGAGCATCTTCAACCTTGGATCGTGTGTGAGTACCTTCTTCCTCGATCTAGTTATGTTTAGTGGTAGAATCATGCTAGGTTGGATCTAGCATAACTTAGGACAAATGCCAAGTAGTGGCTTTGAACCTTTAGGTGAGTGTTTGAGGTTATTAATGTTCTTTGACATGTGGTGTGTTGATCTTGAGTTATTATACGGTTGTGATCCTCGTGGTTGATTTTGTGAGACTTGAGGTGGTATTCATATGTTGGTTGAGATTGCAGAGTTTAGGATGAGAGTATCCTAGCACTTGGGGCTATAGTTGAGATCTCGTGAGTTTATGAGGGCTAAGAGTGTATGCTAGATTATGAGAGTGTATGACCTAGTAAGATGATATAGGATTATCGGTCTAAGGACTTCTAGCATGTGAGTAGTTGTTGATTATCGTGTCTTGTCTTGAATAGGCTTTGGTTATCTTCCTTCGGAGAGTGATATCGGTTTCGTTTAGCTTTGAGACGAGGTAAGTCCTCGGACTTACTTAGCCGCTTTTATGCCTTATTTGGATATATTATGGTGGTGTGTGTTTATCGCTTTTGAGCATGAAAACGGATTAGGATCTACTTGACCTTATTTATTATCGGCCCTTCGTTACTATTATTATCGGGCGGTGACATCACCGCTCAGTTTCCCGAGGGAGACTGGGGGGATCTCTACGACCAGGCCATACACGGTATACGGGCGGGCTTCTTCATCACTCCCTCATGGTATACGGGTTGGGCGCCGCCACACTCCTGTTGGTTACACGGGGACAGAGGCGAGAGTTATAAAACTCTCGTGTCACACTTTGAATGAATGGATTAGATATGGAATAACCTAAAAAGATAATAAGTAACATATGTGTATGTTTATGAGCATGTTGTGTGTTTTGTGTTCCTATGTGTGTTTGTGCCATATTATTCTTATAATGCCTAGAATATGAGCTAACGGTTTTATACCGATTGTTGTAGTTGATGTGCAGAATAGGATGTGGCCGAGTGATCCGGAGGAGTGGGCAGCCGGGGTTCCGTACATTTTAGGTTGAGTTGGGTTTTGGAGTCCTTGTGTTATTATTGTATATTATGTTGATGTTGTTGTAAGGACGGCTGAAGTCTTTCCTTTCTTTTATTGTCGGGTTTCATAACATTGCATAAAAATGTATTTCGGTTTTGGCCTTTATTTGTGTCTTGTTGCAAGATCCGGTGAAATTGTTGTCAAGTTAAGGGTCGGGACCCATTGTGAGGTCTCGCCCGTAGCATCCCGATATCCCGTGGATTTGGGGTGTTACATATATTGGCGTAACAGACGGTATCATCCTTAGGTCCGGAAAGCTTCAAGATACTAATAAGGGTTAACTTCAACCGCTCACCCACATAACTAGCGTTTACTAATCTAGTTATCGTTTAGTCAAAGCATCCTAACATAATAGAGATGTCACTATATATATATATATATATATATATATATATATATATATATATATATATATACCAAAAGGCTACTGAGTCAAGGTACTAAGCTAACAGATGCAATCTAGACTAAACTAACAGACTACACTACTCATAAACATAACTTAGTTTACTAATAACCCACGTTAAAGCTTAATCATTTAGGTGTAGTTAACAACTTAACACTAACAAAATCCATCCCTGATTGAATCTTAAACCAAAAACCCCTTCAACACTTACCTATGCCTTGCAACCATACCGACCCTCGTCCTACACGTCTACTGCTACAACCGAACTACCCCAGACCAACAACCCAATCCAACACTACTAATCTAACCCTTATATATATATATATATATAAACGCTACACACGTACACAAGCTTGCAAGGACAAGGAAACTCACCGCACTGATACGTCCCCCAACAGCCGCTCGATGATGCTCAAACTTTGCAGGGAACACAACTTGTTTCGATCGGAACAGAACTCGAGAGGAGCCCGTCGAGCCTGCGAAAAGAAGGCAAGGTCAATCGGTAACAAATCCCGATTCAGGGTCTGCGGAAAGAAAGAGCCCAATCGAGTCTGCGTCGATCTGAGTTTGGCGAGAAAGGGAGGGGAATGAGTTTACCTAACAAGGATGTTCTTTACGCCGTATGCTAGTTCCCGTCGACTGAACCGGCCTCCTCATCACAGTCTCGCAAGGGCTAAGGCTTCGTCTCCAGTTGCTCGTGATGAAAAATGGATGCTGACTCGCAAGGGCGGTTTCGTTGCTTCGTCTCACAAGGCCGGGATATGGGAGCAGGAGAGAGAAATCGGGGTTGTTGGAGAGAGAATTCAAAGTTGTTGGGAGGGAGAAGAAAAGTGGTATGGGGGCCGCCGCTTGTGTTGCTCAAAGTGGGAGGAGTGGGGTTGTACGCATTAGCTAAAGAAAGAAAGAAAAGCAAGTGGGCTTGTCCAGTCATCACAATTAATGGGCCTTATGGTTGCCAAGGGAAAGGCTAAATAAATAAATAGAAATGGGTTGTTGCCAAGGAAAATAAGGAGTTGGCCCCGCCGGCTGGTTAAGGAGATACGAAGACTAGGCCCGCCAAGCCGGTTAGGGAAATGAGAGGCTGGGCTGGCAAGATAACTTCAATCCGCTAGTGATCCCGCATCGAGTACTCCGATAAATAAATTATTCGGATCGAACTTCCGAAATAGAAATTTTTGGGTTTTACATTGAGGACCTTTAAAAGCAAACATTCAGGAGCTTTAACCACCAAAGAAATGATAAAATAAATAGGGGAAATTTCGGATGGTACCCTCGTGGTTTGGGGTTTTCCGAATTTTGCCCAAACTCATTAAAAAATTTCAAATTCCATTATAAAATATAAAAGAAAATTAAGTAAAATTGAAAAATAAATATAAAATAGAAAAAATGATTTATTTATTTTACAAATAAAGTAGACATTAATTTTTTTTTAAAAAATCAGTATTTTATATTAATTTAAAAATTAATAAATCAGATAATTTTTACAAAATTAAAAAAAATCAGTATTTTATTTTATTTTAAAAATAAATAAATTGTATTAGCATTTTTTTAACAAAATCTAAAAACATAAATGTTATACTTTATTTAAAATATAAATAAAATAAGGATTCTTTTTTTAGAAAAAAATTTAAAAATCATTGTTTTAATTTATTTTTAAAATAAATAAATCATTCTTTCTATTTTATATTTATTTTTCAATTTTACTTAATTTTCTTTTATATTTTTGATGGAATTTGAAATTTTTTAATGAATTTGGGCAAAATCCAAAAAACAACGAAAACTTAAGGGTACCATCCGAACTCGAAAAAGCTGTTGGGCAAAATTCGGAAAACCCCAAACCATGAGGGTACCATCCGAAATTTCCCAATAAATAGACTCAATAGAAAAAAGGAATGCTTGTTAGACTTTCACCACAAATATTTGATGCAAAGAGGAAAAACAATCAATTTACGACTTGGTCACAAAATACAAGTTTCCATCATAGGAAAGTTATAGGTCAGAGAAACAGGAAGACAATTGTAACAATTACTAAACATGATGGGTCAGTACTATCAAAGGAAGAAGCTATAAATAAAGAATTTATAGATGGCTATGACCATAGTTTATGGCCTCGGGGATAGACCAAAATAAAAACTCGAAAAATAACTTGAAGTCATCCAAATAAAGATAATGAAAAAGGAGAACACAAAACTAATAAAACATTTCTCTACAGGAGAAATTGAAATGACAATATTCGCCACTTACAACGACAATTCCTCGGGTCCAAATGACATGCCAACAGAATTTCTATTAGAAATACTGACATATTATTGGACATGTAGTTGCAAGTGCGGTCAAAACATTTACAAAACCGGAAAAAAAAAATACTAAAACAAATCAACCATACCCTTATCGCTCTCATTCCAAAAATATATAAGCCGTCAACAACTACATTATAGACCCATTAGTCAATGTTTTACCCTTTACAAAATCATTGTTAAAATTTCAGCCAAAAGACTAAGTGTAGTTTACCAAAACTGTTCCACCCTCTACAAGGTGCATTCATCCAAAACATATCAATTCACGATAATGTACTCAATGCACACAAAATCTTCCATGGAATTAGATCCAAAAAAGGCAATGAAAGATTCATGGCAATCAAACTTGATATGAAAAAAAACTTATGAAAAAGTGGAATAACCCTTCTTAAAAGAAGTTATGAATAAATATGGATTTAGAGAATAAATATGGATTTAGAGAAGAAAAAAAAAATTAGAGGATGGATTGAAGAGTGTATCTCGACGGTTTCATACTCTATACTAATAAACGACTCCCCAAGAAATATTATCCTTCCAAAAAGAGGCCTTCAACAAGGAAACCCATTATCTCCTTTGATTTCGAGAAAGGTTTTAGATGGTGTGTGCCTATGTGGGCGATACGAAACCATAAAATTTTGGAAAGACCCATGGATCACCGAAAAAACACTTGAAAATCTAGTGAATAACAAAGTCATGATAATTCAACTGAACTAGTATGGAAATTTATTACAAATAAGCAATGGAATCATCAAAAAATAAGTCAATTAGATAGATTTGTACCAAATGACACTATTATGAAAATAAAAAACATATAACCTAGCTCGAAATAAAATAGAATATATTGTGTTGAGCATCAAGCGAAAACGAATGGTTCTCTACTAAGTCAGCTATGGAACTTATCTGGAAACGTAAGGTTGGAGTAACTCTCCATAATATATGGATCTGGAAAATTAACATAAAGCTTAAAGTTTTTTTTTGTGTGGAAACTAACCCTAGATGACATCCCAATAAAAAGAGAACTTAATAAAAAAAAAAGTGTCGGTACTAATGCAGTATGAGTTTTGTCAGCACCCAATAGAGAGTATTAAACATCTCTTCTTCGAATGCCCATACACAATTTACAATATCAAAAACGACAAAATAATATCTCACCTACAAAGTTGTGATCCAACACGTCATAGACTAATGAACATCATCATAGGAATAAAGGAAAAATATAATCTAACAGAATTAAGACAAATATTGGTCACATGGTGGAACACTAGAATATTTGACTTATTGAGAAATCAAATAATTTTTAACAACCAAAAGAAACCACAAGATGCGAATAAGGTGATTCAAAAACAAATCACTAATTGGGATGCTGCTAATGCAAAAACCATCAACATTAACATACAACCATCAAAACATAGAGGAGAACAAAGAATATCAGATGACAAAGACTTACACAGGGATTTGTCAAAATTAATTTTGACGCATGTAGAAACTCGACCGACCAATATACTTTTTGTTATATCATATGTAGCCATAACGCCGTCCTTTTTGCTATGGATAAAGGAAGATGTGATGTTGAATATGTCCTTGACGGAGAAGCTTTCGCTCTAAGAGAGAACGTATAAAATGCCACAAGTTTAGAATTCACGACTATTGATATCGAAGGAGATAATCTCGTGCTCATTAACACAATCAAACAAGTTTGGAAACCTCCTTGAGAAGCAAATATGAAAATCTCCTCTATAATATTTAACTCAAGCTAGAATTCAACACATTTTAGAAAAACTAACGCTGAACAAACAAAATTTCTCGTAGATTATTCCGCAAGACGTTGAAACCTCGTCCATAAGACGTTGATTTCAACGTCCGAGCCTCCTTATTTTTGTTTTAAAAAAAATGAAAGCCGCAATTCTCGCAATATAACTATTCAAATTTCAAATTAAAATTCGAAATCCAGCTTACTGCAGTAAAAACAAATTTTCCAATATTGAGCAAACCGGTAAATTAGTAAGAATATGATTACTTTCCTGAATAAAATCCACCGCTGTTATTTAATTCAGGTAACTTCAAATCCACAAATCGCTGTCGCCAGTCCCTATCCTCATCTCTGTACATTTCCCGTAATTAAAATATTAGTGTTACGAGCTAACAAAAAGGCAATATATTATATATACACGTGAGCTTCCACTTTCGTTCGATCGAAATGCCTCGCCTCCCCCTTCATCTCCTCCATAGCCATCGGTCTTGCTGTTTTCCCTTTCTCTCTCAAACACTCATACAAATCTCGACTGAGACGGAACCGCGGTGGCTCTGGCGGCACCGGTGAAGAAATCCACTGTCAGTACCTGCATGTCAATTTCAATTGTGGACCACAGTGAAAGTAGTTGCTACGGTGAGATTACTAACCCTCTGCAATGGCCGCAACTTCGCAAAAAGCGACGTCTTCCTCTTGCTGCCCTTCCGACAACGTCAAGTCTAGCGAACTTGGTGGAACTGGCGCTTCTTTAGCCGCCAAATCTATTCCGGTTTCGACGACTTGGGGCGTTGTTCCGGCTGTTACTGTTGGCGGCGCCACCGCCAATCAGGCTTCCTCCGCCGATCAGATCGGACTTCAGCAGAGGACTGCTACTTCGATTCTTCCGGTTGAAGCGCTCCCTGAAACCACTGCTTCTGGTTTGCCCTTTTTTTGTTTGTACCTCTTTTTCGCTCATCTATCTTGAATATATCATTGTGATTATAGATGGGGACCATAGAAATAGAACGTCTCTGACGTCTGACTGTCTGACTACAGGTACTGCAAAGATTAAGAACTGCTGTTGATATTTGATGAAATTCAAACCTAAACTTATGAGCTTAATTAAAGAAAAAAAAACAAAGCATGATTTAGTCAGAGGTCCAATGCTGGGTTTGTTTGACTATGATGTGATTAAGAGAATTCATTCTGTTTTAGTGGATTTTGCAGAATATAAAAGTTAGTATGATGTGTGAATTTCTCTAATTCGAGGACTTTCAATAAAGTCATTGTTGATTTGTTTAAAATAAAAAGTCTGCAATCTTTCATTCCTTTCTCTGTAGGAAAACCGATCATGTTGAGGGCTCATTCTAGTCATCCACTAGACCCTCTTACTGCTAGTGAAATCAAAGTTGCAATTGCTACTGTCAGGGCTGCTGGAGCAACTCCTGAGGTGTTTTTTGATGTCATAATTGTCTTCAACTGTTTGTCCTCTTTACCTTCTTTATCAATTTCTTTTTACCGAAATGGTTTTTTCAGGAGAGGGATAGTATGCGATTTGTTGAAGTGGTTCTCTTGGAGCCAGAGAAACAAGTTGTCGCGATTGCAGATGCATATTTCTTTCCTCCTTTTCAACCATCTTTGGTTTCTAGGACAAAGAGGCAACCAGGAATCCCTGCCAAACTCCCACCTCGACAGGCTAGGCTTGTTGTCTACAACAAAAGGTCTAATGAAACTAGTGTGTGGATTGTTCAACTCACAGAAGCTCATGCTACAACTCGTGGTGGCCACCATCGGGGGAAAGTCATCTCCTCCAAAGTTATTCCTGATGTTCAGCCTCCTATGGTGAGTCCAAATTTAATGTTCACTAGATAAGTTCCATTGATATACGATTGTGTCGTGTGAATGTAGTCTTCTTCTAACTTAATGCCTCCTTGTCTGTTACCAGCATTCTCGGTTCCTACTAATTATGTAGAAGTTCAAAGTATTGAAAGAAAAATCATAAACAGCTTGATGATATAGTAAATGATTTTGTTACTTCGAGCATTCAATCAAATAAAATGCGGAGCAAGTTTGAAATGGGGAATGTTGGGACCGAGGAACCTGCCTTTTTACTGTGCTTTTCCGCTGACATCCTTAGCTACCTTTGATATACGGGGAAGAGTGGGAAAGACAAGCTCTCTTTGCATCTATGAAATTCATGTTCAATTGGAACTTGGAGTGCCAAAGTTCTTATCCATCAGTCTTTATGCTGATTATTCCCAATTTTCTGTTCTAATGTTTTTGTTATATATGATTATAGGATGCCATGGAATATGCTGAATGTGAAGCTGTTGTAAAGGACTACCCTCCATTTATAGAGGCAATGAGGAGGAGGGGTATTGAAGATATGGATCTTGTGATGGTTGATCCATGGTTGGTTATGTCTTCAAACTCCAATGATTTTTCTTATGATTCATCTTTATCATAAATATTGCTGATATATTAGATCTTTCTCTCTCTTTGATACTCCCCAATGTGGGTACTTACCGATATGCATGGACTATATGGTCCTCTATATCTTATTGATCTAAACCTATTTTATGATTAGACTTATTCAGGCCCTTTTGTTTGAATTCATTCCTCAGGTGTCTTGGTTACCACAGTGAAGCTGATGCTCCAAGTCGTAGGCTTGCTAAGCCACTATTATTTTGTAGAACTGAAAGTGATTGCCCCATGGAGAATGGTTATGCTCGCCCAGTAGAAGGGATTCATATTCTTGTTGATATGCAAAACATGGTAGTGATTGAGTTTGAAGACCGTAAATTTGTGCCTCTACCACCTGCTGATCCACTAAGAAATTACACTTCTGGTGAATCACGAGGAGGCGTTGATAGAAGTGATGTGAAGCCTTTACAGATTATTCAGCCTGAAGGCCCCAGTTTCCGTGTTAATGGAAATTTTGTTGAGTGGCAAAAGGTGATATTTTCTTTGTATTTTGTTTTTCTAATCTTGTGCACCTCCCTCATTTTTAGAGTTAGTCACTTGCAAGGAATGACTCGTGTTGAGTTGAGTTACTACTGATGTCTGTGTCTCTGTCTTTTTATTTTTCTTGCTTGTTGCAGTGGAGCTTCAGAGTTGGGTTTACACCGCGTGAAGGTTTAGTGATACACTCTGTTGCATATGTCGATGGTAGTAGGGGTAGAAGATCTGTAGCACACAGGTTGAGCTTTGTTGAGATGGTTGTCCCTTATGGAGATCCAAATGATCCCCATTACAGAAAGAATGCATTTGATGCTGGTGAAGACGGGCTGGGAAAAAACGCACATTCTCTTAAGAAGGTTGGATCTTCGTATTATAACTCTTACTTCTTTGCATGCAAAGTTCTTAAAAATGATTCAAAGTCATTCATTATTTCTTTGGCAGGGATGTGACTGCTTAGGATACATCAAATACTTTGATGCTCACTTTACGAACTTCACCGGTGGTGTTGAATCAATTGAAAACTGTGTCTGCTTACATGAAGAGGATCATGGCATGTTATGGAAACACCAAGACTGGAGAACAGGTTTAGCAGAAGTAAGGCGGTCTAGAAGGTTAACTGTATCCTTTATCTGCACTGTTGCCAATTATGAGTATGGATTCTATTGGCACTTTTATCAGGCAAGCTAATCTTTCTCTCTTACTCAGTTGCTCTTACCTGAAATATGAGTCACCTTTTCCAACAATATCTTTTCTTAATCTTCACATCTCCTTACCTACTAAAAAAAGGTACTTCTGGAATTAAAAATAAATCTGGTAAATTAACTTCTTAAGTTATTTTCCTTTTTATAGGATGGAAAAATTGAGGCTGAGGTGAAACTCACTGGAATTCTCAGCTTAGGAGCACTACAGCCAGGCGAATATCGTAAATATGGAACTACAATAGCTCCTGGCTTATATGCCCCAGTGCATCAGCATTTTTTCGTTGCTCGTATGGACATGTCTGTTGATTCCAAACCAGGTGAAGGTTTAAACCAGGTAACATAATCAATTTATGACGGGACGGGTTGTTCTCTAATAGCCAAAATAGCTTTCATGATTATGTAGTATAAATTTTATTTATGAACACTGTAATTATTTCCACTATCCTTTTTGACATAGGTTGTGGAGTTGAATGTCAAAGTAGAGGAACCTGGGAAGGAGAATGTACACAACAATGCATTTTATGCAGAGGAGAAATTACTCAAAACAGAGTTGGAGGCAATGCGTGATTGCAATCCCTTGACTGCTCGACACTGGATTGTCAGTTTCATACTACAAAACTTTCAAGCATCGCTTTTTTTTTTTTATTTCTATTATTTATGATACATTCTTAGCAGTTAGTATCATCCATTATTCCCCAAAAATTCATCCACCTTTCACGTTTATATAATATGTGCTAGTTTGGGCCATCCAGTATGAAGTCTGCCACCCCCTGTTTTTAATTTTTCAGCAAAGCTGGGTAGGATTTCTGAATTTTGTCTACCGGTTTCCATGTCAGTAACTTGTCATTACTCCAACTACACAAGCCAACTATCTTTGTGACAGGATCCCTTGGAATTGAAACTTGTGTAGATGTATGTCTGTTATCTGTTTTTTACTTGTTTGTGATGGCATTAAGAACTTTTTACCCGGAGTATGAAATTGAAACTTGTGTAGACTAACCCCTTCTATGTATATGCTTTTTGTCGATTGTGGATGTTGGTGTTCATTTAAGCCTCTATATGAAATGGTATATGCATGGCAACTCTCGGGGTCACCTCTTGAATATTGCTAGGTTCATACTTCCATATTTCAGCTTTCTTTGCTAACTCATTAAGATTGTCGGTGATCAAAATATATATAGTAAAAGTTGCACTTATCGCGTCTATCGTATAACACTTCCTCCTTTTATTAAAGCTGTTGTGCACTTTTAACCAGTATGTCTGTATTCTGTCTGAATAAAGGGCTATCCTATACTGACATGATTGTTTCAATAGGCCTATCAGTTATAATTTTCTAACGTAGATGAATTCTTCTGATAAATTTTGGGGATGCAGGTTAGAAACACTAGAACTGTTAACCGGACAGGTCAGCTTACAGGTTACAAACTTGTGCCTGGTTCCAACTGCCTGCCATTAGCTGGTCCTGAGGCAAAGTTCCTTAGGAGAGCCCCATTCTTGAAGCACAACCTCTGGGTTACACCCTATGCCCGAGATGAGACTTTTCCTGGTGGAGAATTTCCCAATCAAAACCCTCGTATTGGGGAGGGATTGGCCACATGGGTTAAGCAAAATCGATCTCTTGAAGAAACCGACATTGTTCTCTGGTACGTTTTTGGGGTGACTCATATCCCTCGTCTTGAAGACTGGCCCGTCATGCCTGTTGAACGAGTTGGATTTATGCTGATGGTAATCTCTACCTTCCTTTCTTCTAAACTTACAGAACCATGAGTTGAGACTATATAACAGAATTTCGGTTAACAAAATAGGCAGCTAGGCATGATCCTGAGTTAGTACGTTAATGCTGACCATTGTCATTTGTGTGGTGACTTGTTACGTTGTTGGTGCAGCCACATGGGTTCTTCAACTGCTCGCCTGCCGTCGATGTACCTCCAAGTCAATGCGAGGCGGATGTCAAGGACAACGTCGTGGTTGCTTCCAAAGCGGATCCGACTGGGATTATTGCCAAGCTATAAATTGTGATTTACTGTTTCCTGCTGGACTTTCTAAAACACGTCAAGTATTTGCTTTCCTTCCGGACTTGATCATCGGATCGTATTTTTAAGTTTATGTAATTGGATTGCGCTGGATTCGGTTGAATAACGAAGTTGGTGTTTTAAGTTTATGTTATTGGTTGTGCTTGATTCTGTTGAATAATGAAGTCGGTTATGTTTTTGGCATTGTAGCTCTGGCTCTGCATCGTCGATAATTTGCTTGATACAACAAAACTTCATACATATGTGAATATGATTGACAAACTGGCATGCCAAGCTTGTCGTTTGTTACATGTTTGTAAGATAGGGAGACATGGCTGTTCACTGTTCAGCAACTAGCTACGCTACGAACCTACAGCCATGGGAGATTGGTACTAGGATTTGGGTCTCAATTACCATTGTTGCAAGTTTTTACACGGTTAATAAAGCACTTACATAACTAGTCTGAACACTGATAAAGGCAAGTCGATGGCGTGGGTTGATGACATCTAGTCGGTATGGATGCCGAGCTCCTTGTTGTGCTTGATGCCGATCCCGCCGGCAGTACAAACTGAAAAACCTAGTTGATGCGCTTGTTAAGCAGATTGGACATTTTGTTGTTTCTCAAGTCGGATATATGCGAAAAGTCGCGACCTACTTCGCCGAAACCCTAACTCATTGGATCTACTTCAATGGAAATGGATGATTGATTGACAGTGGAAATGCAGACAAACGAGGAGACTTCTCATGTTTCTCAATTGAGAAGAGAGGAGTTCGTGTTTGTTTAGGTGAGAGAAGGTTGCTTAAATACCTAATTCAACTACGTAATTACGGGGAAAAAATAGGGGCAATTACGTCTTTTTGTAGAAGAAATACTAGTGTTTGGAGGAGGAACTTTACTCTCATCTTCAAAAACACTTCCGAAAACATTTTTGGGCTTGTCAAACACTCGTTAAATATTTTACCCTCCTAAACACTCATAAATACTAGGGTAAATGTTATGTCAAACACAGCCTTATAATGACACAGTAGTAGACGTTTCTAATCTCCAATCAAATTTGATGATTATTATGAGCTAACTAGCTATCTCAACTTCTCTAATAATTTATTGGGTAAATGACTATGTCTTTTATCACTGTTACTCTATTAAATAGTACCCGTATAAACTTAGTTAGTAAATATACCCTATTTAACCCAATTCTTTCATCTAAGGGGGATTATATGTAGGGTAAAATTAAATGGGTCTACAAAACAAAAGTATATAAGAAAGAGCTTATTTAACCCAATTTTTTTCTAATTTGTATTAGGTGTGGTCACGGGATGAGACGAGATTGAGGTAATCCCACGTAAGGGTGTTCAAACGGTCCGGACCGGACCGGAGCGGACCATAAACTCTCGGACCGGACCAGACCTGAGACCGTTTCACTGCTAGTGTGAAACGGTCCGGTCCACCACGGTCCGGTCCGGACCGTTTTATTATTTTTTAAAAAAAATATTTTTTTTGTATGGACCGAAACATTCCGGTCCCGGACCGGAATTTTATGGACCGGACCGGACCGGACCAAATTTTTACAATTACGGTCCGGGACCGGACCGTAAAAGTACACGTATAATATAACTAGTAGTGCATATATGGAAATAGCGTGTGTGAATATAGTAGTGCACGTTTAATATAATCACGCATGTTTTAACTTAACTAATAGAGCATAACAGTGTAGTGGTGAATTTGCGACGTGCATATAATAGTGCATAAAACATAGTATAGTGCACGTACATTTTACGTTACTGGTGCCGCAATGGTGAATTTCGTTAACGGTGTCTGATGAATCGGTACAATTTAGTGTGCTTGTGAATTAGAGAATAAAAAGTTTATTTCCATAAAAATAAATTATGTATATCGTAATTACCTTATGCAACGATCATGTAATAAACTAGAATATAACGCTTCTTTATATAGACGTCAAATCTTAGTCATCCGTGCAATGATCCAACGATCTTTAGTTGTTCTTATTTCTTACCGTAAATCACGTTCTTACAGGATCCTGACCATATATATATATATATATATAATCATAACAAAAGAAATTGAATATAGGCAATCTCCAAGATATGGTATACCACTTGAATCTTATTCAACAATCAGATTTGTGAAGTTATCATAACGGGGCAGTTTAGTAATGTAAGATTACATAAATGAATATTAGGATGAAGAGAATTATTTAGATGAAGAATTAAGGGGATGAAATTGTTTAAAATGATGAGTATGAAATTAAGTGAAATGAGTGTTTAGTAAAATTAATATGATTGTGGGTAAAATTACGAAAAAGTATATGTTAAATTTTTTTATATATTTTTATAGATGAAAGGGAAGGGGGAAAATGAGGGGTAAAAGTGAGATTTTAGCCTCAATAATATTCATAATCTTTATAATCTAAGTTTATAGGATTACAAAATTCTCATAATCTAATTCCCTTAATCTCTATAATCTAACCCTTTAAATCTCCTTATTCCCTTACAAAACAAGATTACGAGAATTATTTCTCCCTTTTAACTCTTATAATCTTAATCTCCTTAATTTATACACGTACCAAACAGGGTAAATGTTCAGGTACGGTCCATATATTGCGGTACGGCCGTACGGCCGGCCGTACGGGCGACACGTGTCCCAAAAAAAAAGAAATTTTTTTTTTCTGAAACGATTTTTTTTTTTCCGGAAACGAATGAAAATTTGTTTGAACTACCATGTTATAATTTATGCACTATTTTCCTATAAACTTTGAACTATTCCCATATAATCCATGAACTATTACTTTTTAATATAATCCATGAACTATTTTATTATAATTTATGAACTATTCTATTATAATTCATGAACTATCCCATAATAAATTTTGAACTATTACTTTCACTCCTTTATAAATTTTGCACTTTGAACTATTCTATTATAATTAATGAACTATTCTATTATAATTCATGAACTATCCCATAATAAGTTTTGAACTATTACTTTCACTCCTTTATAAATTTTGCACTATGAACTATTCTATTATAATTCATGAACTATCCTTTTAGAAGTTATGAACTATTCCTTAATAAGTTTTGAATTATTACTTTCATTCCTTTATAAATTTTACACTATGAATTATTCTATTATAATTCATGAATTATCCTTTTATAAGTTATGAACTATTCCATAATAAGTTTTGAACTATTACTTTTACTCGTTTAAAAAAAAAAAAAAAACTCGTTCAAAAAAAAAAAAATTTTTTTTTTCCGGGGACACGTGTCGGCCGTACGGACAGCCGCATGGCCGTACCGGAATAATGGGCCTTACTTGAACACTTCCCTACCAAACAGAGCCAATGTCTAAAAAAGATGACCTTTGAACCTGCAACACAGACAATTATTTCCATGCATTTGGCATAACCTTAGGCTGAGTACACCTCATTTCATAATAAAGAGAAGGAACGGTAGTGACGAGGTGCTACCGGAAAATGTTGAAGACATCATCCGTTTGGATGCTAAGGTGACCGGTCTTTAGAGACTATTTCCCTTTTCCTTACCCTTGTATTAAAAAAAACAAATTGGTTTATGAGATTATATAAAGGGGAAGATTAATGAATATAACATAAACTTTTAAATCACAAAAAATAATACAAGTTATTATAAGATAATCCAAACTTTGAGAATCATTAAAAATGATACAAATTAATAAATTTTTGTTTAATAATCTAAACTTTGGAGTTTTACCTTCACAAAACTACTATTTATTTTTCAAATATAAAATCAAACCCCTCTACCAATATTCGTACATATATCCCTATTTTGAAATAATAAAAAAAAGTTGTGTAATTTTCCAAAAAAAAGCGTATGAAACTATATAAACCATCCATAATTTACCCAATATTGCACAAAAAGACTCATTATACAAAATCACTCAATATTTTTAAAATATCATGAGCTCACAAACCTTCTTTAGTATCCGTATGAAAGGGTTAAAACATTGCGAGCTTTGAGTGTGTTAAACAGAAGTTTGACATGTCAGTATATATTGTAACGCCCGGAATTTTGGTTCCGTTTACGAGAGGCGTTAGAAGCCTTGAGCAAGGGTCACCGCCCTCGCGGCTTAGAAGGCCCGCGACCGCGGCCGTCCACGACCGCGGCTTGGACGTCCCGCGGGGGCGGTGACACGTTAGAGCGGGAGTTAGGTGCCTTTTCCGTCCGACCTTTCATCTCCTAACTCCTTTATGCTGACACATTACTAGGTGGTGGGCTGCTTGACCTTTGGTCTCCTCCCATTTATGCAGCCTTATGTCCCTCCTTCATTCCTTTTCACGTTACTTTCTCTATTCTCTTACCTTCTCCCTCATCTCCTTCACCTTCATCCTTCACCTTAGCGTTTCTCTCCTCTTGAAGCTGCCACACGAAGGTTGGACTGCAGAAACATGATCTAGAGTAAGTTCTCTCCTTCTCCTTCTTCTCTTCTTCTTCTTTTTTCCTTCTTGCACCTTTGGAGAGTGAGATCCATGGATTCACTCAAGAGAGTCTTCTCTTGTTCTTTCTTATATCCTTGCGTGCTTAGACCATGGAGGAAGGCTATGATCTTGTGGTGGGAGCTAAGAGACATTCACAGCATCAAAGGAGGCAATAGGAAGGTTGTTGTACATCGGAGAACCGAAGAGTCGACGATGTTGGACTGCAGCCACGGGGGCGGATCCTGTGAGCCGCGGGGGCGGCCTCTAGGTCCTGCACACCGCAGGGGCGGCGTCTTGACACCGCAGAGGCGGTTTCTGCACCAGTAAGCCTCCGATCTCTTGTTCCTTTCTTTCCATTCCGCTTCCTTGATCTTGATCCATCTTAGTAGCATGCTAGGATGGCTTAACATAGGTGTTATGTAATGTCAAGTAGTGGCTTGACCCTTAGGGTTATCTTGTGAGAGTTGAGGGTATGTTGGTTGTGATATTGTTGCACGATCTCTTAGGATTGTTGAGGATATCGGTTTGGGACTGAGTTGTTATGTTGGAAGGCTTTGAGGCGGTGGATTGAGAGTGTTGATCTATCTTGAGATGTTGTTCTTGTGAGAATGTTGAGCCTAGAAGTCTAAGGACTTATAGTTGATTAGAGTGATGTTGTTCTTGTGAGGATGTTGAGCCTATAAGTCTAAGGACTTCTAGTTGACTAGAGTGATGTTGTTCTGGTGAGGATGTTGAGCCTAGAAGTCTAAGGACTTCTAGTTGACTAGAGTGTTGTTTGATCCGTGTGCCTTGTGTTGAATAGGCGTTGCGTGTTTTCCCACGGGAGGTTGAGAGAGTTCGATCGGGTTTTGCTTTGAGTCTGGTAAGTCCACGGACTTACTTAGCTGACTTCTTTGTATTAGCATATTGTGTTTTGGTGGTGTGTGTTAGTTAGGTTAAACAACAAAACCGGAATAGGACAACCTATATATATTACGTAATTGGCCCAAGTGTATGATAACGGACGGTGACATCACTATCTAGCTCTTGCAAGAGCTATGAGTGTAACGCCCCAAATTTTTGGCGCGTTTGCGATATTTTTCCCCCCCGGATTTATCGATAGTTTTATAGCTTAAATATTTTTACGAGTATTTTTACGTCTTAAATTAAATTATACGAGTGTATATATATATATATACATATATATTTCCCATATTTTATTTTGCGAGGAAAGTTCGGAAAAAATTCTCCGATCCGATAATTCTGTTCCGACTTTTGATCGAGTTTATCTTTTACACTATTTGCTTTTTATTTAATTAATTTTCCCTTATTTTCTTTTTTTTCTTTTCTTTTTCTCCTTTTTTTATTTGCCTCTCCTTCCAGCGTGATGAATGGCGTGCAGGCCTAACCGACCCCTCGCCATCTGCACCTCTCTTCCCCTCACCCATCTACACAAGCTACTCCCTGCACCAAGCCTCCTAGCTTCTGACCCCTTGCCCAACTCCCTTAGCTGGACAAACAACCCCCCCGACACTCCTTCTCCCTCAGCCTTGGCAACATCTGCCTCCATCGATCTCTCACTCCCTCTGCACTCTGTTTATGCAACAGCACAACCAAGCCTTATCTGTCGTGCCTCCATCAACGGCCGGAGAAGCACCGTCGTCGACGCCAGGCGAAGCGTCACCTGAGGAGACGCTATGGGCCTCGCCGCCTCGCCTCCTCTCCTCCCGCTGCAACCAAGAAGCCGGCAATCTCGGTTTCTAACTCGAGCCTCCAACCAGTGCAGCCTACAATGACCACCTCATCTGTCCGCCTTCCTCAACTCCGTTGCGCCGCCGCTTGGGGAGCTATGCCATCGCTGCCAGACGAAGCCGCCTCTAGAGGAGCACCGAAGCCTCCACTCCATCTCCTTTCCTTCTTCTCTCTATCGGGTGTAGAGCAGCTAAACGCCGGGATTCCATTGGCCGCCGCCACACCTCAGGGAATCGCCAGCAGACACAGGAAGCCCGGTCGGAGTGTGCCTTCCCTCTTCTGTCCTTGCTGCCGGAGCCGCTGCAGTGCCTCCTGGAAGAGCCAGCCGCCATCTGCCTTCCTTTTTCCCCAGCCTGCGTGTGATCTAGTAGGAAGAAGAACCCTTTTTGGGTTATTTTAAATCGGCCCCTCTATTTTGGTATAATTACGGATTGTGCCCACTGTTTGGAATTTGCACTAATGACCCTAATTTTTAGAAGTTGCATTTATGCCCCCTGTAGAAAATTAATTACATGTATTTGACCCGGTTTTACAAATTATCAATTATTCCCTTGTTGGATTAAATTCGGATTATGACCCTAAAGATTTTAAATGTGGTTTATGACCAAGCTCCTATATTCGTATAAATTGCCCGAAAAATGTATTGTGGGTTTTAATGTTTGCTTTTGAAAACGAGTTTTACCTCAAATTAATATATCGTATATATATTACTATCAAATTTAGCGTATAAGCTAAATTTGTATAGTTTTGGTGTTAGGTTCGGAAGCGCCCCGATAAAGGCCTAACGAGTCCAAGTCGACATCCGTTGAACGACGTCCGTCTTTTGACGCCGTGTGAGTATTTTTTTTCCCCTCGATCTAGTTATGTTAAGTTTTAGTATCATGCTAGGATGGATCTAGCATAACTTAGAGTTAATACCAAGTAGTGGTTATGGACCTTAGGTGAGTTTCGAGGATTTGATATTGTTTGATGGATTGATGTTGATTCTAAGCTTGAGGTGTTGGTTATCTTGTGAGGTTGTTATAAGGCTTTAAGTTATATGGTTGATCTTGTGAGCGTTTTGAGGCTCGAGGTGGGGTTGTATGATCTTGTGGGACTTTGGAGTTTAGGTTTGGCTTATCCTAGTTGCGTTGTGAGTTATGATCTTGTGAGATCCGAGGGTTTAGAAGTCTTAGGACTTCTAGCTTCTGTTGAGTGTGATGTGAGCATGAGGGATTCTAGGATGCGGTCCTAGAATTGAGAGTCAAATGGTCTTGCGTAGATCATTTGTATAGAAGTCTAAGACTTCTATTGTGAGTAGGTTGTTGTTGATATAGTTATGTTCTTGTGAGCAGGTTATGGGCTTCCTCCCTAAGGAAGCGAGAGTGTTGTGAGTTGAGTGTGGTGATGAGGTAAGTCTCCGGACTTACTTAGCTCGTATTCCTTGTATTAGAATTGATGTGCGTTTGGTGGTGTGTGTTTATTGTTTATTGTTTATAACAACGAAACCGGAATTAGGATTACCGACCTTTATATTATTTGGCCCAACTGTATGATAACGGGCGACGACATCACTGCCTAGCTCTTGCGTAGAGCTAGGAGGCTCTTGGCGACTAGCCGTGCTGGTTAGACGGTCGGAGGCATCCATACCGTTCCATGCCGGAAATGGGGACCGAGGCGAGTTTCGGGAGATTCTGGTGTCACAAAAGAAGTTGAATTAGAACGGGATATGACTTAATAATAATAAAGATAATAAATCGGATTGGTGTGCGTCGAGTATGTTGTGTGTTTATGATGTTTTACTTGTGTTTGTGCCTTTCCCATTGATTCTAATGCTTCGAATATGAGCTAACGGTTTTATACCGAATGTTGTAGATTGTCTTGCAGGTTAGGAATGCGGC
Source organism: Fagopyrum esculentum (assembly GCA_033239045.1). NCBI lineage: Eukaryota > Viridiplantae > Streptophyta > Magnoliopsida > Caryophyllales > Polygonaceae > Fagopyrum > Fagopyrum esculentum. Next base: position 41,779,694 of record BSUD01000007.1, on the reverse strand, counting down.
CGAGAGATCCGGAAGAGTGGGCAGTCGGGGTTCCGTACATTTTAGGAGGGGTTTTGGTTGTAGTCGGATTATGTTTTGTTCTTCGGTTATTGTATTTTGTATGCCGTGTGTATGGCGTTTAGTCTTTGTTTTGTATCTCGGCTGAAATCTTTTGTTTGTTCGGTTTCGGGTTTCATTGCATTGCACAAAAATGTATTTCATTTTGGCCTTTATTTGTGTCTTGTTGAAAGATCCGGTGAAATTGTTGTTAGGCTAAGGGTCGGGACCCATTGTGAGGTCCCAACCCGTAGCATCCCGAGTCCCGCGGATTCGGGGTGTTACAAAAGTGGTATCAGAGCCCTAGGTTGACAACAATGGCACTCGTAATCTTCTAAAGGCCAAATAGAGGGAAATAGAACCCTCAAGGGTTCTAAGTTTAAAATGATTTTTTCCTTTTCAAAATCACGAGCATAGTCAGTCGGGGTAGAATGTACGGACCACCACTCCTTCCGCGGATCTCGGCTGCTTAGTTTATTGGATTTTGATATATATATGTATATATGTATATATGTAGATATGTATAGTATATGTGGATTGTAGTTGCATGATGGACGTGATTATATCTGTAGTATATATATGTGGACTATAATATATGCTTTGGACCTTGTTGTGCTGTAATGAATTACCGGATGTGTTATATTAGTAGTTATGTGGACATAGGACATATATAAGTTTATATATGGACTCTTATATAATGGGACCTTATAGTTAGGACGACGGAAATATAGCATCAACTTTAAGACGACGTTGTCAGGTTGGGATAGCGTTCATATGTGGATGAGTACGCTCAAGTATCGAGTTGAGTATTTCGTGCTAACGAACATCATGACGGTTATCAGATTCCTGTAAAAGGGTGTCAAAGAGGAGGATTAGAGACGACATAAATGACGGACGAACAAGTGGAAGGAAAAACTCGAAACAACTTAAAAAGAAAACGAGATGGAAGCAATGCAAGTAAGGGAGCAACATTAAGGTATATAAGAGGTTCAAAAGAAATCATGATTGAACGACAACGCGACCAATAGATATAACCAGTTTAAATTCTTCAAGAAGACACGTGGAGAACTAAAGATGCCAATCGAGGAGGAGATGAGTACGTTCTAGCAAGGTTCATGGTGGTATTTTATTAAGATGTAAAGTTTTCTTTAGACACTCCTAAGCCTTGGAGTCAAGATGAGAAGAGTGATCGAACCAATTGCGAAAGATTTAAGATACCTTAAGTTAAGCTTACGCAGTACCAATAAGTGAAGTGTCAATAAACCTAGAGTTATGAGAAGAAGGGCATGATGGGGATTCACGTGGAGATGACCGAGTTCCGTTATGATGATAAGACTAAGAAATGCCAAGAAGGAGGAAGTGTGTATAAATGATGATCCTAAGAAGATGAAAGACGAAACAAGGAGCTTTTATCGAAAGACTTAAGATACCAATCAAGAGAAACATGAACGGGCGATATATGAGGTTAGAATTTTGGTGAAGGTGTACTTGAAGGACAACATGGAATAATGGTTAAGCCTATGAAAGGGAGATATACGAAACAACAAGGCCAAGAAGATATGATTACCTTATAAGGAAAGGAAGCGTAGAATGAAGAGGGGACTCACGGAGTTCAAGGTAGAATACCCCGAAGAGGGTAGCCTTCATGAGAATGGTAACATGGAAAGTGTAGCAAAATGATAAGTCGTTGACCTTGAAGAAGGTCAACTACAAGTTGACTAGTGACAATTGAGAACGCAGAGGTGTGGGTTGTCTATTGATGAGTGTAGAGGGTATGAGTAAACAAGACTATGAAAAATAGACGATCGGCAACAAGATCTGAGAGTATTCGCGGTGGATCAATGTCAATGCTAAGAAAGTACATCAACGGAAGCGCATTTGTCTTAATCAAATAATGTCGACCTCCTAGGGGGGATGGAGATGGCCCTTTGCGACCTTCTTAGGACATGAGAACGGCATATGGGAGAACGAGCCAGATTATAAGTTTTAAGGTTGGATCATGGTAAAGGGTACTAGTAGGTCAAGAGGAAGGTGAGGTCTTCATTGTTTGTGGTGCGTAGACGGGAGAATAATAAGAGGATGCATGGTATATTTGTTCTAATGAAATGGCTGTTATGTTTTCGCGAACAAAAGCTGGTCAAAGTTTTCCTGACTTACACGGAGAAGCTATGATAGTGATGACCGGAAACGGGGAACTTGGATTATAGTAAAGTTACAAGCTTTGAGCTTATGACGTTAGCACTTGAGAAGTAATGAGTTGGATATTTCAGTGGTTTTGGATGGAGAATTTCTTCTAGCGTTTTCCACGGGGCATACTAGTACGGTTGTGTAGTTGTTCATGGAATACCAAGAGATGCTAAAAGTGAACAACAAGAGTAAGAGAAGACCGAAGTTTTGAAGTTTGTTGTCGATATGAGATGTATCTTGTACATGAAAGATTGAGGTTAGAGCCTCTACAGTCGGATTGACGTTACATAAGGAAATGAAGTAAGTGCTACACCTATTCGAAGGAATGATGAAATCTTATGTACAATAAAAAGAGCTCCTCCCCTATGTTGGGATGTCATGGGAAGAGAAGAAGATAAGGGCAATTGTTTTGAAACGCGGTTACGTCTTGTAGTTTGGACGCTTATGGCTGCACATAAGTGAGAAACCTTAGAAGATTTTTACAATCATGTCATCAAAGAGGGAGAATGATATTAAGTTAAAGGAATACTTAAATAAGGCTACAAGAGTCAAAAGACTGGAGCAAGTCTTACGAGTTCAAGAGAGGAAGGATCTTTGAAAGAGGACGGTCAACATTGTAGCTACAGATGGAACAATATACGTGTTTAAAGGACGTCACCTCAGTAGATCGAGGTAGATCAATTGTATCATGACCACCTGTCAAGTTTTAAGACAAGGTTGTGCCGGTCCAATGTTATGGGACGAAAGAGGAAAAGACGAAAACCGAGATATCACGGATTCCAATACGTCAAAATGTGGATTTTTACACTAAAGTTAAGCTTAATTCCGATATCTAAGGCGCCGTATGGAATGACACTTGTGAAGAGACATGAGTTGTGGAAGCAAGTGAAGGAGAAATTGCAAGAACTTATTGAAAAGAGTTCATTAGAATTAGTGAAATGCTATGGAGAACTCCGAATGTTATCTTGAACTCTTGATTTGAAGTTCATATTGGAATATATCTTAAACTCTTGATTTGAAGTTGTTATGGAGAGCACCAGTTTACGAAAAGAGAGACGGTTATCTTTGTTTGAACATCAAGTATCGTGAGTTGAACAAGATATCAATGAAGAACGAGTATTCCTCACTACGGGTAGATGATCTACTCGACCGGTTGCAAGGGTCTGTAGTCTCTTCTAAGAAATATTTAAGGTTTGTTTGTCACAAACTAATTATTCGAGATTGGAATATTGCAGATACGGCATTCCGGACGAACCATGGTCACTACGAGTTGTAGAGATTTCAAATGGGCTTATTAATGCCTTGGATATGATATTTCGGTCTACTCTCGAAGAAGAAGAGAGAAGTTGTATGACAAGTTATCTCAGGATGACAACCATGAAGGATGTGGGAGAAGTTACAAGTTTTTTTAGATGTGCCGGTCATTCCCGGATTTGTGGAGAGATTCTCCCAAAGTAACACCATATACGGCTAACCTGCTCTGGAAAACAAAAATGTTTTGAGTGGGACGAAAATTGACAATTAAGTGGTTGAGAGTTAAGCGGAGATTCATTAGTGCAACTGTTTCGAAATTGCCTCGGGGTATGATGGGTTTGATGTGTACAAGTAATTCTTCAAGACAAGGACTTGATTGAGTATTGAGGAACGATGTAAAAGTAGTAGCATACATGTCTCGTGAGTAGAACCAGTGTGAAGTAAAATACTACCTTCATTACTTGAAACTCGTGGCAAGAAATGAGAAAACGTAACATCAAAGTTTGGTTTGACAAGAACCAGAGCCAACGGTGTAAATTGGAAATCCGATCTTCTATGTTAGAGACAATAAAAGACACATAATGGAAATACTGTATTGAGAAAGACCCGAGGAGAAAGTTGAAATTCCGATATATCGAACCTTTTTGATATCTTAGCGCGAGTTGGGAAATTGGTTTACCGGTTGGCGTGACCTCCGAGAGTAGAGGGTGTTCACCCAGGGTTCATGTGCACCAGTCGAGGGAGTACGTACATGACTCAAGAAATGTAGTCCGTTGTGATGATCTAGTCGGGACGAGGAGCCGATGAGGCTAACTAGAAGACGAAGGATAGTATCTATGGTCGAGTTTTATGCAGGTTTAGCGATATCTATAGGACCGTCGGGTTAGTCCCGAGGTCTTTCATTTGTTGTGCTTATGTGATTTGTGACGTGCATTTCCTTTGTGTGTGTACCTTGTGAATCTTGATGTGTCTGTGCGAGTAGACTTCGGATTAGAGGGCCGTAGTTGCCACATTATAGTGTTCCGAGCGGTTATCGAGACGAGTTCGTTTGAGAGTTTCGCGTTTATTTTTTTAGGGGGATCTGATGTAACGCCCTAAATTTTTGGCGTGTTTGCGATATTTTTTCCCCCCGGATTTATCGATAGTTTTATAGCTTAAATATTTTTACGATTATTTTTACGTCGTAAATTAAATTATACGAGTATATATATATATATATATATATATATATATATATATTTCCCATATTTTATTTTGCGAGGAAAGTTCGGAAAAAATTCTCCGATCCGATAATTATGTTCCGACTTTTGATCGAGTTTATCTTTTACACTATTTGCTTTTTATTTAATTAATTTTCCCTTTTTTTCTTTTTTTTTCTTTTCTTTTTCTCCTTTCTTTATTTACCTCTCCTTCCAGCGTGATGAATGGCGTGCAGGCCTAACCGACCCCTCGCCATCTGCACCTCTCGACCCCTCACCCATCTACACAAGCTACTCACTACACCAAGCCTCCTAGCTTCTGACCCCTTGTCCAGCTCCCTTGGCTGGACAAACAACCCCCCCCCCACACTCCTTCTCCCTCAGCCTTGGCAACATCTGCCTCCATCGATCTCTCACTCCCTCTGCACTCTGTTTTTGCAACAGCACAGCCGAGCCTTATCTGTCGTGCCTCTATCAACGGCCGGAGAAGCACCGTCATCGACGCCAGACGAAGCGTCACCCGAGGAGACGCTATGGGCCTCGCCTCCTCTCCTCCCGCTGCAACCAAGAAGCCGGCAATCTCGGTTTCTAACTCGAGCCTCCAACCACTGCAGCTTACAATGACCACCTCACCTGTCCGCCTTCCTCGACTCCGTTGCGCCGCCGCTTGGGGAGCTACACCATCGCTGCTAGACGAAGCCGCCTCTAGAGGAGCACCGAAGCCTCCACTCCATCTCCTTTCCTTCTTCTCTCTGTCGGGTGTAGAGCAGCCAAACGCCGGGATTCCATTGGCCGCCGCCACACCTCCGGGAATCGCCAGCAGACACGGGAAGCCCGGTCGGAGTGTGCCTTCCCTCTTCTGTCCTTGCTGCCGGAGCCGCTGCAGTGCCTCCTAGAAGAGCCAGCCGTCATCTGCCTTCCTTTTTCCCCAGCCTCCGTGTCACCTAGCAGGAAGAAGAACCCTTTTTGGGTTATTTTAAATCGGCCCCTCTATTTTGGTATAATTACAGATTGTGCCCACTGTTTGGAATTTGCACTAATGACCCTAATTTTTAGAAGTTGCATTTATGCCCCCTGCAGAAATTTAATTACATGTATTTGACCCGGTTTTACAAATTATCAATTATTCCCTTGTTGGATTAAATTCGGATTATGACCCTAATGATTTTAAATGTGGTTTATGACCAAGTTCCTATATTCGTATAAATTGCCCGGAAAATGTATTGTGGGTTTTAATGTTTGCTTTTGAAAACGAGTTTTACCTCAAATTAATATATCGTATATATATTACTATCAAATTTAGCGTATAAGCTAAATTTGTATAGTTTTGGTGTTAGGTTCGGAAGCGCCCCGATAAAGGCCTAACGAGTCCAAGTCGACATCCGTTGAACGACTTCCGTCTTTTGACGTCGTGTGAGTATTTTTTTCCCCTCGATCTAGTTATGTTAAGTTTTAGTATCATGCTAGGATGGATCTAGCATAACTTAAAGATAATACCAAGTAGTGGTTATGGACCTTAGGTGAGTTTCGAGGATTTGATATTGTTTGATGGATTGATGTTGATTCTAAGCTTGAGGTGTTGGTTATCTTGTGAGGTTGTTATAAGGCTTTAAGTTATATGGTTGATCTTGTGAGCGTTTTGAGGCTCGAGGTGGGGTTGTATGATCTTGTGGGACTTTGGAGTTTAGGTTTGGCTTATCCTAGTTGCGTTGTGAGTTATGATCTTGCGAGATCCGATGGTTTAGAAGTCTTAGGACTTCTAGCTTCTGTTGAGTGTGATGTGAGCATGAGGGATTCTAGGATGCGGTGCTAGAAATGAGAGTCAAATGGTCTTGCGTAGATCATTTGTATAGAAGTCTAAGACTTCTATTGTGAGTGGGTTGTTGTTGATATAGTTATCTTCTTGTGAGCAGGTTATGGGCTTCCTCCCTAAGGAAGCGAGAGTGTTGTGAGTTGAGTGTGGTGATGAGATAAGTCTCCGGACTTACTTAGCTCGTATTCCTTGTATTAGCATTGATGTGCGTTTGGTGGTGTGTGTTTATTGTTTATTGTTTATAACAACGAAACCGGAATTAGGATTACCGACCTTTATATTATTTGGCCCAAGTGTATGATAACGGGCGGTGACATCACTTCCTAACTCTTGCGTAGAGCTAGGAGGCTCTTGGCGACTAGCCGTGCTGGTTAGACGGTCGGAGGCATCCGTACCGTTCCATGCCGGAAATGGGGACCGAGGCGAGTTTCGGGAGATTCTCGTGTCACAAAAGAAGTTGAATTAGAACGGGATATGACTTAATAATAATAAAGATAATAAATCGGATTGGTGTGCGTTGAGTATGTTGTGTTTATGATGTTTTACTTGTGTTTGTGCCTTTCCCATTGATTCTAATGCTTCGAATATGAGCTAACGGTTTTATACCGAATGTTGTAGATTGTCTTGCAGGTTAAGAATGCGGCCGAGAGATCCGGAAGAGTGGGCAGCCGGGGTTCCGTATATTTTAGGAGGGGTTTTGGTTGTAGTCTGATTGTGTTTTGTTCTTCGGTTATTGTATTTTGTATGCCGCGTGTATGACATTTAGTCTTTGTTTTGTATCTCGGCTAAAGTCTTTTGTTTGTTCGGTTTCGGGTTTCATTGCTTTGCACAAAAATGTATTTCATTTTGGCCTTTATTTGTGTCTTGTTGAAATATCCGGTGAAATTGTTTTAGGCTAAGGGTCGGGACCCATTGTGAGGTCCCAACCCGTAGCATCCCGAGTTCCGCGGATTCGGGGTGTTACAATGAGGTTCTCTACGACTAGACCAGGCAAGTAGACGGTCAGATGCATTACTACCATTCTTTGCTGGTAAATGGGGACGGAGGCGAGGTTTTGGAATCCCTCGTGTCACAAAATAAGTATCATTAGTAAAGGATATGACTTAAACAAAGATAATAAACTGACTTGAGTGTTGCATGTTGAATGTGTTCATTATGTGTTTATGTGTGTTTACCTTTATTCTAATGCATAAAATGTTTAGCTAACGGTTTTATACCACTTGTAGATGCCTTGTAGGTTAGGGAGGCGGTCGAGTGATTCGGCGGTAGTGAGCAGCCGGGGTTCTGTACATTATAGGGCGGGATCAGTTTATCTTTTACTGTTATTGTTTCAGACGTCGTCTTGTTGTCTGTTTTGAGAACTCGGCTGGAGTTATGATTTACAGTTGTATTTCCGATACTCATCATGCATTAAAACTCTTTCCATTTGGCTTTTATTTATGCCGTGTTGTAAGGTCCGGTGAAGTTGTTGTCAAGCTAAGGATCGGGACCCATTGTGAGGTCACTAGGCCTTTTGTATCCATTTTCAAACTCTACACACTCTTCTCTCAAGGGGTACATTTACTAAACACAAAACTAGAAAAAGCCTAGTAAACCAAATTGTTTCCAAAAATTTTATCTTTTAATTTTTGACACTTTAACAAAAAAAATATATTTTAAAGGCTTTTTTTTAATTAATTTAATTTCAATTTTTTATATTATATTTTTAAATGAATTGTATTCTCATCAACTTTGTTGTCTTCAACGATATTGTCATCAACTATTTTGTCATCAATTGTATCGTCATCAATTGTATTGTCATCAATTATATTGTCACCAATTGTATTGCCACTAATTGTATTGTCATTAATTATATTGTCATCGATAATATTGCCGCAAATTGCGTTATTATCAATTGCACTATCATCAATTATGTTGTCTCCAAAACACAATCACTAACTACTTTATATGCAAATATTTACATCCTTAACTAACAACGGACATCAAGTCAAATTAACAATCGTTCACTAGTTGCGTTACTATCAATTGCGCTATCATCAATTATGTTGTCTTCAAAACACCATCACTAACTACTTTATATGCAAATATTTACTTCCTTAGCTAATAACGGACATCAAGTCAAATTAACAATCGTTCACCAGTTGCGTTACTATCAATTGCGCTATCATCAATTATGTTGTCTCCAAAACACCATCACTAACTACTTTATATGCAAATATTTACTTCCTTGATTAACAACGAACATCAAATCAAATTAACAATCTTTTTTTTAACAAGCATTTAAAGAATATTGCTCTAGAATTTCGAACGCTAGTTAATAGGTCATCCCTCTCACCCTATTAGTAATTTGACAAGTTAGAACTTTTACGGTTTGTTTTTGAAAGTAAAATACATAACATAAATAATTTATTTTTTATAATAGCTAAAGATTGTTAATGAACAATTAACGATCGAAGTAAATAAAAAAAATTTAAACCCGTTCGTTAATTTAAAAAAATCCGATCGGCAATCCACGAATAACAATCGGTAATTGTTGATTAACGATCATTATGAAAAAATAATGATCATTAACCAATGATTAATGACCAAAAACAAAATTAAAAAAAATATCCCGATCGTTAATTGCTAGTTAACGAGCATAATAAGTCCTTAACGACCACAAAACATTAAGTATGTGTTTATGCTCGTTATTTTTAAAAAAACGGCGTTAATTTTTTTTAATGTTCATCCGTAAATAAGATATATTATTTTCTAGTATAAAAATCTATTAACTACGGGTGGATATTATAGTTGAACAATCTAGTGAAACTCCCCTATTCACACTTATTATGGTCCTTTCATCATCAACTTTCATTATTTATCTAATGGATGTTAGAGGTTCCTACTCCCTATCGTAAGAAAGGTTGAATTTGACCATATATATATATATATATATATATATATAGAGAGAGAGAGAATATCTTTGATAGACGCACGATCTGATATAATCAATGCTCCAAATTAATTGCTATTAATGGATCCCATAATTGTTTTTAGATGCAAATTATACACTTACCTTTTATTTGATTGAACAAGATATCAAATTTATTACAACATCTCAACGTATATTTTATTTTGTCAACTATTATAAACACGTTCATTGTTTGACTAGTTAGAAATCTTTAGAGTTTCATCTAAAGTAAAACAAAATTGTGAAATCCGCTGTGGTTGTGTAACGACGGCCTTATACCTTATCTTTGCATATTATAACGAGCGTTATAACTAAAGATCATTAAGAATTTTTTTCACCGGTAACTATCATTAACATAGGTTAACGGTCGTTAAAAATTAATATATATTCTTTTATAGGGTAACGACCATTAACAATAGGTTAACGACTGCGTACAATAGGTTAAAAATCGTTGACCTAGTTTAACGTACATTAAACTTTATATTTATTTTTCACAACAGAGTTTAACGTTCGTTATCCTAGTTTAACATTCGTTGATTTTATTTTATTTTCGTAGCAGAGGTTAACGAGCGTTACATAGGTAATGATCGTTAGTTTGTTATTAAAAAGACCATTCAATTTTTGTTCATATAAAACCATAAATTCATTCACAAGTAAAATATATTATCAGCTAAAATATTATTATATTTATTACTAGTGTATATTTTAAGTTCGGTCCACTGAAACTCCCCTATGAACACTTACCATGGTCTTTTAATCATGTTCGTTTAATTTTTAATATAATGGTTATTAGAGGTTCCTACTCCATACTCTAAGAAAGGTTCGTACTATACCCTAAGACTTGTCATATACTTGAACAAAAGTTTATTTGAACAATTGAACATATAAATTAACATTTGAACAATTAGTTATATAGTTGAACAATTTCATATATAGTTGAACAATTGGTCATATAGTTGAACAATTTCGAATATACTTAAATAATTGGCATATTTAAACAATTTCGAATATATTTGAACAATTTTAGTTGAACAAATATATGTTATATTTGTACAATTGTTATTTGATACAATTTGTGGGCTCTTTTTACTTTTGATCTTGGAACCCCTTTGCACTTGAACTCAACCCTATATAGCTTTGTGTTATGGAAGATATGTACAAATTATTTGTACATATATCACATGCATGTCTTCTAGTGTGGTCAAGAGTGACGTAAATTGTACAGAGTGAATTATCCACTTTCTTACTCCAATTTATTTAATTAGGAAATCCACCAAAACTTGGCTTGTAAATAGAGGTCATTCTTGTTTCAAAAAAATTGAGGTCGTTCTCAATTTAACAAGAGGAACCAAGAACAAGTAAAAAATCTCCTCTTCTTGGTCTCTTCTCTCTTCTAGCTTATTTCTAAGTGTTCTTGAACATATTCTACAAAAATTTAAGTAATCAAGAAATCTGTAACGCTAGAAATGTACCACGCAAAAGCCTTACAATTTATAACTCAATATATTCTCCTAACTCCTAGAGAACCCACAGTGTATGGGTCGTTTTGTAGCAAGGATAGTATTTCGAGGTCGAACACAAAGACTAAGGTGAAATCAAATCAAACATGTGATCATAGATAGTGCAAATCTAGTCTAAGAAAAGAGAAAGAAATAAAGAAATGAAAATCATGATATTTTTGGTTGGGTTTTTTGTGGTGATCAAACAAAGATCACGAATCATGCAAGATTTATCAATCAATCAAGCAACATAAACAAACAACACAAGAACAAGATATGTGATCAAGTAAGAAAAGCGGATTCTAGGGATTTGGACTTCCGATTATGGCATTGGACTCAAGCTTCTAATCAACCTTTAACAAGCTGCGGTATGTTGGGAAAGGGTGTTTCTCCAATGGGATCAATCACCGAGTAGGTCTCATGGTCCACTAATCCCGTACCTAAGGTCCTATTACCGGGTAAGTCTCTAGGAACCTAAGGACGAGAATTCTACACAAACCGGATTACTATCTAAGGGGTCAAACCTCTCCTTACCAGGTAAGTCTCGGGAAGGCAAGTCCTAAGCAACAATCCTAGCACACTCAATCCAATAGCGGCTTACGAGGCTCACTACTACCTAGAGTTTGTCATCTTTGGTATCTAAGATCGGGAATTACCGGGTAAGTCTCTTCCCTAACTTAGTTTGCTAGCATTGGGTCACCCTAAGCTAGATAAGGCTTAACAAACACTAGGATTTCAACAATCTAACATCCGTGGTTTAGGAGGAACAAGCCGTGGTTTTGATCGGGGGTTAGGTTTCGAGCATGCAAGTCATCAAAAGGTACATTCAAGTATATTCTATCATAATCCAAGAAATAACCTTCTGTCCATCACCCTAGAATCACAATTACTTAGCCGATAACATGCATCTCAAGATCTAGAATCATAATACAAGCATACATGGGTTTCATAGCTAGATGGTGAATGAAAGCAAGTAAAAGCAATAAATCTTGGCTGAATATGAGTTTAAACAAGACTTAAAACCATTTAAATGCAGCTTCAAATTGTTCCTTACAACACTTCCAAAAGCTTCTCAACAAAAATCACTAAAAACCACTCAAAGTCTCACTCTAGATCTAAGTTTGATGATGTTGTTCTTCTCCCAAATGAGAGTGTTTTTTTTGTTCTTCTTCCAAGTCTTTCTCACAATGGATGATGAGAGACTGTCCTCTAGCCAGCCTGCAGGCTTTACCAAGTCCACGCTCAACCAAGGAAAGAAAAGGTTGGACAAAGAAATCGTGTGACAAGTGTCAAGGCTGTCCAAACAGAAACCACGGGCAAACCAATGATTCCACGGGCATGGAAATGGCCTCTAGGCCGTGGTTCCTACAGCTCAGCCGTCCTTGGATCACTAAGTCATGAGTTGGTGCAAGGCATGCACCGATAAGGTCTTTTGTGTTCTCCTTTGGTCCTAGCTTGCTCCTTAAAGAGTCCGGAAGTGTGCCATCATGAGGAATGATCCTCCAATGTATCGATTAAGTCCTAAAGCTCCCCAAAATACCTACTAAATCGACAAAAGCTCGTGTAGACGTCTATTCCGACAATGTGGATGAATTAAGCGTAAACGTCACGAACTAATGTCAAACCATGCATGAATAACGGGAAAAACTATCTAAATGAATGCCTAAACTAACGTATTAAATCATGCCATCAAAATACCCCATACTTGCCACTTGCTTGTCCACAAGCAAGGTTCAGCCATAAGCTATAAGATGGCATGAGTTATGAATGCGGAAAAACGGAAAATATTTTTGCAATTGTGCTTCTAGGCATAGATCACCTTCATAGTGATGTTCATGACAAAGGATGAGGAAATGTGTATCAAGAGAATAAATGCATGGAAAGACAATCACACTTAACTTGAAATCATATATGCAAAGTAAATCGAGAATGTCTAGATGATCATGAAAATATCAAATCTAAATCACTTAAGTCAAAACACATGTGCATAGAGGTCTTAAGGACTTAGGAAGGAAGAGGCCAAGAAACGTTGTTAAAGGTGGGAATTTTAGGTCATCTGATGCTAATCCGGGAAAGGAACTAACTCCACAACTTCATTTTTGTTCAACTCGACCATAAGTGTATATTTTTCTCCATCTTTTTCTTTTCTTTCTTTTATTTTTCTTCTTTTTTTTCTTTCATTTATTTTTGAGACAATGACATCGGTGTACAAAAGCCGAAACCTTGGTGATTAGCGAACCTCGGGATTTTTTTGAGGTGCCTCACACCGGCCACACATACCAAGGCTTGATAGGACTATCGGTTAATCCGACTTTGGCAAGACACAAACACCCGATTATGTGAATGGTGCCGAGTTAATCGTCATCAAAACCAACGTCCCCAAACCTATATTTTTTCTACACTTTCACAACACATTCAGCACTTCATTCATAACATTCATACACTTCCTTCAACACCCCACAATTGCTTTTCACACACTCAACACACTAGCATGCTCCTATTCCCGGATGGGTCAAAAGAGGTCAAATTTTTTATCAATTGAGGTGCTTCAAACAACATGATCAAGATGAAAAGAAGAGTGATGAATTGCCTTAATCATTCCTATACAATGTGTAAGAACTAGCATGCGATTTCGATAATCAATTCTCAATCCAACTTAGACAACAATCTTCATCACAATTCATACATGGAAATCAAGAGAAGTATTCAAGTCCACATATGCATAAATTCTTACAACACACAAGGCAATCCATAGCCAATTCACAAAACAAACTCATCATAAGGGTCATATCCAAACTAAGGAGCACGGTTTTTTTAAAAAAAAAAATTTATGATATTTTTGGAATTTTTGAGATGAATATGTACAATGCAAAACATAATGAAACATGTGACAATAATATGAAACTATCCTAGATGCAATCATGCAAAGATATTGTGAATACCCCACCCCATACTTAAAACCACATTGTCCCCAATGTGCAAATTAAATAAAAAAGTAAAAGAGAGTCCTCACAATGTGAAAATGGTATTTTCGGTATTTTGGTTCACTCATGTGGAGTGATGGTGGATGATCAATCAAAGATGCTAGAGATCTCTTGATGTTCATTATGGCGTCGGAACCCGCGCTAAGCACCGCAAGCCGTCCAAGTCCCATGTCCGCTCCACCCACGTTTGATGCGGGATCATCATCATCATCTTCATGCCTTGCAAGACTTCTTTGTTACCTAGACTCTAGCACACAAACACAAGACACACAAACATACCAAAACAAAAACAAAAACAAAAGGCAAAAAGCAAAAACAAAAGCAAAAAACGAAAAGAGAAAGATATGTACCAATGGGTTGCCTCCCATTAAGCGCTTCTTTAAGGTCATTAGCTTGACCAAATCCGGGAGCAAAGCGTTTCACTAAAGGTGAAGTGGGGCAATCATATCCACCGGAGCTTCCGGGATGTACTTCATCGAACAGTGCCCATTCACCTTGAAATCTCCACAATGCTCCCACCTATCTCAACCGCTCCATGGGGGAAAACCTTCCTCATCACATAAGGACCCGTCCATCTTGACTTGAGCTTTCCGGGGAAGAGCCGCAGCCTTGAATTGAAGAGAAGGACTAAGTCACCTTCACTCAATTCCTTTAGGATTAGACGTTTGTCATGCCAAAGCTTGGTCCTTTCTTTTTAAATCCGGGCGTTTTTGTAAGCATCTAGTCGGATCTCCTCAAGAGCATTCATGTCTATCAACCTCTTCTCACCGGCTTCCTTGAGTTCAAAATTCAGCCACCTTATGGCCCAATATGCCCTATGCTCCATCTCCACCGAAAGGTGGCAAGACTTGTCATAAACTAGCTTGTAGGGAGTGGTGCCAATTGATGTCTTGAAGGCGGTTCTATAAGCCCATAGAGCATCATAGAGCTTCATAGTCCAATCTTTTCTTATCCTAGAAACCGTCTTCTTAAGTATGCCTTTGATCTCCCGGTTGGAGATCTCCACTTGGCCACTAGTTTGGGGGTGGTAAGGTGTGGCCACCTTTTGAGTAACCCCATACTTATCCAAAAGTGTCCCAAAGTTCCTATTGGTGAAATGCTTTCCTCCATCACTTATGATTACTCTTGGTGTTCCAAACCTATGGAAGATGACTCGGTTGAAGAATCGCACCACAACTTTGACGTCATTTGTGGGAGAGGCGATTGCTTCCACCCACCTTGACACATAATCCACCACCAATTGAATGTAAAGGTTGCCACATGAAGAGGGGAATGACCCCATGAAGTCCACACCCCAAACGTCAAAGACCTCAACCTCTTGGATATTGTTCAAGGGCATCTCA
This sequence comes from Fagopyrum esculentum, assembly GCA_033239045.1. Classification (NCBI taxonomy): domain Eukaryota; kingdom Viridiplantae; phylum Streptophyta; class Magnoliopsida; order Caryophyllales; family Polygonaceae; genus Fagopyrum; species Fagopyrum esculentum. The sequence continues at coordinate 41,764,429 of BSUD01000007.1, read as the reverse complement.
TTCCTTCTTGACATGTTTTCCGTCCTTTGGCAAGCGTCACAAGCTACTACAAAATTCTGCACATCCTTTAACAAGTTAGGCCAATAAAAACCGGATTTCAATACCTTTGCACACGTTTTGTGTGAGCTAGCGTGTCCTCCACATGGCAAGGAGTTTCAATGACGGATCACACTCTCCATCTCATCCTCCGGAATGCACCTCCTAAAGACTCCATCCGGTCCTCTCTTGAACAAGAGATGCTCACTCCAATAATAATGCCTCACATCTTAAAAAAACTTTTTCCTTTGGGCATATGACAAACCGGGAGGCATCTCTTCACACACAAGATAATTCACTATATCCGCATACCATGGCTCACTCGCTCTAGACACTTGAAGTAAGCACTCCTCCATCACTTGCAATTGCTCATCCCGGAAGGAGTCATCAATTGGGATGTCATCTCTTTCAATCCCCAATGGTGGTAGCCTACTAAGATGGTCCGCTACTGAATTTTCGGAACCTTTCTTGTCCCGAATCTCCAAGTCGAATTCTTGGAGGAGAAGAATCCACCGAATGAGGCGAGACTTGGCATATTTCTTTGTGAGGAGATAACGGATCATAGCATGATCCGTGTACACAATAACCTTTGCTCCAACAAGATATGACCGGAACTTCTCAAAGGCATACACCACCGTTAGCAACTCCTTCTCGGTTGTGGCATAGTTGAGTTGGGCATCATCTAGCGTCTTGCTAGTGTAGTAGATGACATGTGTAAGCCCATATTTCTTTTGTCCTAAATCAGCCCCAACAAACACATCACTCGCATCACACAACATCCTTCAACCTGCAAAATGCTTCAAGACAATCCTTGGAGAAAACAAACTCAACATCCTTCATTAGTAGGTTAGTGAGAGACTTAGAAATTTTAGAGAAATCTTTTATAAACCTCCGGTAAAAACCGGCATGCCCTAAGAAACTCCTTACCCCTTTCACCGAGGTAGGTGGTGTCAACTTCTCTATCGTTTTTATCTTGGCTCTATCAACCTCGATTCCACGGTGGAAAACCAAGTTTCCCAACATTATGCCTTCACTCACCATGAAGTGACATTTTTCCCAATTTAATACAAGATTAGTTTGCTCACATCTCTTCAACACCAAAGATAGATTAGCCAAGCAATTATCAAATGAAGAGCCATACACCGAGAAATCATCCATAAACACTTTCATAATATTCTCAATATATTCAGAAAAAATAGCCATCATACACCTTTGAAAGGTGGCGGGTGCATTACACAACCCAAATGGCATCCTCCTATATGCAAATGTTCCCCAAGGACAAGTAAATGTGGTTTTCTCTTGGTCATCCGGGTGAATAGTGTTCGCTCCAAACGGTGTGTGCAAGCTTTAAATTTATAACCCTAGATGTAAGCTTAAAACAAGGATGCGAACCCGCAGTGTACGGGTCAATCGTAGTAAAAAACAAGAAATTCCAGGGGTCGATCACAGGGACTTAGTGAAACAAAGTCGGAATAGGTAAGCTATGTAATTACTAACCACGAAGCAATTAAAACAATTAAAGATGATAAAAAGTCAATAAAGGAAGTATGCAATTCTAGGAATTAAAGCATCTAGTTGTGGTTCCAACTCAAGACCTCAAGATAAGCGGACAAAGCTGAGAAATTTGCATAGGGAAGGTGTTTCTAAAGTGGAATAGATCACCGGATAAGTCTCACTACTCACTAATCTCAAACCGTAACTCCTATTACCGGGTAAGTCTCAAGGAATTAAGGAAAGGAACTATAACCTCAAACTAACACTCCAACTAAGGGAATAGAATCACCCTTTACCGGGTAAGTCTTAGGCTAACTCACAAAGATGGGATGAAAGCACACTCAAACCCCAATAAAGGATAAACCTTTATTACCTACTCTTATGATCTTAGGTAAACAAACAGAGGAATCACCGGGTAAGTCTCATCCTAGGCTTGCATTGAACCAGGAAAGGTATAATAAGAATAGGGTTTGGCAAACTCTAACACTTAACTCTCAGTTTCGGATCAGATAAGTCACCTCGGTCAGAAGAATTCCACCCCGGCCGAGATGTTCATCGATTGAGCGAGATGCCTTAGGGTTAAGGATAAAGACTCGAACTTTCAGGGTCCTACTGTGATTAGGATTATTTTATCATTGTTTTTCCCACAACCTTCAGCCAATCACCCTAGAATCACACAAGGAAATTAGCAACTCATCATCATGAAAGTAATAATCAAATACATGGGAAGAAAGAGAATAATTGAACAAGAAAACCTTAAGAGAAAGGCTTCAATAACTGAATCAATTATCAAACAACAAGCGTTCCTTGGATTAAAATCCAACAAGACAAACAACAATGAAGGGAATCTAAAGGAATCTTCCAAAAACCCTTCACAAAGCTATAAAAGCTATAAACTTCTTCCTTCAACAACCTTCAAAAAGGTTCTTCAGATCTCCCAACTGGAGTATATGCGGGATGTTGCTGCCGCGAATGTCTTCCGAGCGATAGCGGGTTTTTCAGCTGTTAGCGGCTCTTGGATTTGTGGAAAATCCAACCCTTTTTATAGGAAAATTACTCTCCAAAGATAAGATATCTTAGAAAGATCTCTTCCCATAAAAATAGGTAAAATATATGGCATGAATTATCTTCTTCCTTCCAGAAATCCAGCCTAACAAGATAAGATCCTCCTTCCAAAAATAAAAGATCTCAACCAAGAATAAAATATCCTTGCCGCGTCCAAGGTGTTCGCCTCGGTCGAGTCGGCTCCTTTGGATCACCTCGGTCGAGATGACTCTGTAGTCAACCGAGGTGAATCACAACTGAGTGTGAAATCTCTCAAATCTGGTCCAAAGTGAATCTCTAATCCAGTTCCATGATTCCTGGATTCTTCCTTAAGCTCCTGAATGTAGCTCCATTGACTCCTTAGCTCCTTTTTTATGCAAAACGTGCCATTTTACCTACGATTACAACGAAACTTGGTGTAGACCTCGATTCCCGCAAAGATAGATGAAACGACAATATAATCACATAATATATATACAAACATGCAGATTATTGAAGATGAAACGTCTAAACAGGCCCCAAAATATAGACAATAATTAATGCTATCAAAATATCCCATACTTAGCCCTTGCTTGTCCCCTAGCAAGTTTCGCATATAAAATACAAGATAGAATGGATTATAAGTCATAAAGATCAATGAAAAAGTCTTTCAAAACATTTTTAGTGGTGTGCTACAATCATAGATCACTCTAAGAGAATACTTCATGGAATTTAAAATCAAAACATTCTCAAAACATTCTCAAAACATTTTATAAATATAGGAAAGTTGTTCATCTTTGCATAAAATCATAGAATGCATAATAAGTCATAATTATCGAAATTAATCATGTATAATCAGTTTAAATCAATAAGTCAATCAACAAGCTCGAGGTCTCAAGGGCTTCCCAAAAAAAGGTCAAGAAACGTGTAGGGTAGGGATGTATAGAAGGTAATGTGGTGCAAGAATCCGGGAAGAGGATATCACTTCACTTTCACTTGACTTTCAACATCATCCACCAATAAGCTTTGCTTATTTCACACTTTTCCTTTTTTACTTTACTTTTTGGGATGCATGGACAGAGGTGCACAATAACCGAAGCCTAGGAAATCAACAATCATCAATTTCTTGAGATGCATCAAACCCTTGATGCACATACCATGACCCGTTAGGAATATCGCTCAATCCGACTTTGGCAAGACACAAACACCCGGCTATGTGAATGGTGCCGAGTTACTCATCATCATGATTGACTTCCCCAAACCTATTTATTATTTTCTAACACTTTCACTTCCAGCCAACTTCTCAACTTTTCTTTCACCTGCTTTTCACTTTCTTGCTTCCAAATTCCCGGATAGGTAAAGGGAGGCAAATATGTATATGAGGGGCTAAGCATGATCAAGAAGAAGAAGAGAAAAGAATGAATTGCCTTGGTCTTTTCAGGAAGAAAGTGAGAGAACTCATCATGTGGTGTCAACCTTCAAATTTAACATAATTTGGATAAAAACAAAGTATTAAACATGCCAAAATTTCAAACAAAGCATTTAGCAACTTAAACATATCATAAAACCTTTCAAACATATAAAGGTTTCAAAACCAGTCAGCAAACAAAGTCTTCACTGACGTCATATCCAAATAAGAAGCACAAAACGTTTCGAAAATTCTCAATTTGGAAAAACCACCTCGGTCGAGATGTTCTAGGTCAACCGAGGTGGTCAACCTCGTTTGGCCAGAACCATCCCGGTCGAGGTCAAATTTTTTTTTTCTGTCCAGTTTTTGACGTTTTTCTCAATCAAATAACCTGTATGCATGCATGTAATCTCAGATAAGCAAATAGAGCAAAATAAGACATAAATAGAGCAAATAGAGTCAAGTGATACATCCATAGTCATATAATATATCCAATACCCCATACTTGGGACACATTGTCCCAATGGGTCAAAATAAGTCTAGAGAAATAAAAAAAACTCACCGGACATAGTTGAGCTGCATACTAAATAAAGAAAGAAAATCCTGCAAGCTCTCAATAATCACGATCCGGTGGTGGTGGTGGTGGCACATACGGATACTGGGATGGGTCAAATGGATAGCCCATGACATGCTGAAACTGAATCTCAGCCATCCGTCTCTGATAGTGCTGGCCCTCTAGCATCTGATGAGTCCAATTGTCGATCTCTCGGCGCTGGTCGTCAAATCTCTCCTGGATGTCTACAGTCAGTGTAGCATAGGAGTCTATCATCTGCTCGGTGAGGTCATCTATCCGACGGTGAGCATCTGGATCCCTCTGCCGGCGTACCCTACGCCTAGGACGTGTTGGTGCTGCAGCAGGCTCGGTCTCAGTCTTGTCATCATCCAAATCGATGACCGACGCACTAGTCCTAGCAGTATCCGTGCCCGTATCTATACGAACACCACCATCCTCATCATCATCAACCTCATCCTCAGCAACATCCTCCTCAGCTGGTGCAGCTGCCGCCTCTCTAGCATCCTCCATAAATGGGATCCACGCAGTCTGCCAGTAATGTGGATCAAACACGGAGAACTGAGCTGACCATCTGATCCCCTGCGGTGCAGTCGGCTCCCATGGCATCGCCACATATGGCGTAGTGAGTCCTCGGGGGACCAGTATCCTCCGAGTGATCATCTCCTGAAGTCCAAGCGGCTTGGCAGCCGCCACCATGGTACAAGCACTGAGGTCCATATCCATGTAACTCGCTATATGAGTCACAATGCCTCCACAACAGATGTCGCCCTTCCCCTTCGCCTTGTCTTATGCAGATCCTCTGCCAGCATCAGTCCAAAATCTGGGATCCCTCCCGTCACCATGCAGTATAAGCTCAAAAGCTCCCCCTGTCTGACCTTCTGGGGTGTCTCAATACGCGCCAGAAGGGTCTCACTGAATATCCTGTGGGCCAATCTGAATGCAAGATGAAATATAATCCTCTCCCTGGAATCTCCACGTCTCCATCTGTCAGCATGCTCAACCACGTGAGCTATATGTACCCAAAACTCCCTAGCTACAGCTCGGGAGGGAAAATCAGCAACTGTCGGAGTCGGGAAGCCGAAGATATCCCGCCAGTGATCCAAGGGAACCAAGTAATTCCGGTTCATCAACCGGTACTTCACTGCGCGCTCGATAGGCAAGTAAGTGAAGGAGCTGACAAACTCCAATGTAGGCTCTAGATAGGCCGGAGCTCTGATCCTTGTAAACTGCTCCAGCCCCACAGCAGAAATTATTCGCCTCAAGTCATCATCAACATAGAGGTAGTCAAAGGCTGATATGTCCAGGAAGCGGGGTGCAATCACTAGACGGGCCGCTATGCGGTCATAGTCGACCTGGTGTCTCTCGTGGATCACCGGTCTAGTACGTCGAGAAGAAGAGGAAGAAGGAGAAGGAGAAGATCTGTCCCTCGGGACCAACTTCCTGTCAGAAATCATCTCTCTGTAATTTGTCAGGTGACCTCGGTTGCTCTGACAACCCCTTAGAACACCTCGGCCGAGGCGCAGGCCGACTGGACCGAGGCGAAGAGCTGTTCGATCGATTCCCTCAAAATTCCAGTTCTTTTCCCCCAAAATCACTACCACAGGTTCCTATGGGGTACTTAATCTGTTTCTCAGCAAATGTAGAGGCAACCAAAGCCCAGAACAAAGGAAAACAGTGGAGATATAAAAAGTTAGGTTTTTTCGATTTTTACCCCGATTCGGTCGATTTGGCTCGTTCTTTCTGCAGATTGGTACTTGCAACACGATCCTCTACTCTTTTCTTGTAGTGTGGAAGCAAGAATCGTCGAAAACGAGCGAAGAACGGAAGAGCGAGGTGAGATCTACGCCGCGGTCGAGAAGAGGGTAAAGGGAGGAGAGAGAATTATTCAGCCCCTTTTATACCCTTTTCTGGAACTGCTGCCACCTCGGTCGAGATGGTCTCGACTGGACCGAGGTGGTACGGATCGAGGTGGATCTTCAGAAACCCTAGTCACCTCGGTTGCTCGAGAATCATCTCAGTCGAGGTGCTGTGACAGCAACCGAGATGCGTCTCAGTCAAACTCCGTCTTCTCAAATTCTTGAACTCCTGTCCTTCTAGTTGCGCTCCTGGGTTATATTCCTTCCTTAGATGTCACTTGTTGTTTGTCTAGGACGCCAAAAATAAAACAAAGCAAAGCAAAAGCAAACTATCTAAGCTAGCCTAGAAAAAGGGAAAAGAAAGCAATACCTTGGGTTGCCTCCCTAGAAGCGCTTGATTTAAGGTCACTAGTTGGACCATACGATATCTCTCAAACGAGGTATAGTGGTGCAACCTCCTCAACCGGAACTTCCGGTTTGTATTTCTTAAGTCTATGACCGTTGACCTTGAAGCTTCCACTCGTTTCGCCCCAAATCTCAACTGCACCATGAGGAAAAACATGTTTCACAACATAAGGTCCGGTCCATCTAGATTTCAACTTACCTGGAAAGAGGCGGAGACGGGAGTTGAAGAGTAGAACTAAGTCTCCTTCTTTAAGCTCCTTAGGAATGATGCGCTTGTCATGCCATTTCTTCGTCCTTTCTTTATAGATTTTGGCATTCTCATAAGCGTTCAAACGCAGCTCCTCCAGCTCATTGATATCCAATAGCCGCTTCTCGCCGGCTTCCTTAAGGTCGAAGTTCAACCATTTGATCGCCCAATATGCTTTGTGTTCTAACTCAACGGGAAAATGACAAGACTTCCCATATACCAAATTATAAGGGGTGGTACCAATGGGAGTCTTGAATGCGGTCCTGTAAGCCCAAAGAGCGTCGTCCAACTTCATGTATCAGTCCTTCCTTGTCCTAGAGACGGTCTTCTCCAAGATTGCTTTAATTTCTCTATTCGAGATCTCGATCTGTCCACTATTTTGAGGGTGATAAGGGGTTGCTACCTTGTGGGTTACCCCATACTTCGATAGAAGTGCCTTAAACTTCCGGTTGATGAAATGCGTCCCTCCATCGTTGATGATGATGCGCGGAGTCCCAAAACGTTGAAAGATAGTCTTGTTAAAGAACTTCACGACCACCATGGCGTCATTAGTGGGAGAAGTAATGGCTTCAACCCATCTAGAAACGTAATCAACTACTAGAAGAATATAGAGGTTTCCTCCGGAGGATGGGAAAGGTCCCATGAAATCTACTCCCCATACATCAAAAATCTCAACCTCTTGTATGTTATTGAGCGGCATCTCATTCCTTTTAAATAAGTTCCCTATTCTTTGGCATGCATCACAAGAAACAACAAACGTTTGCACATCCTTAAATAACGTGGGCCAAAAGAAACCGGAACGTAATACCTTAGCGCATGTCTTGTTGGCGCTAGCATGCCCTCCACAATGAAGTGAGTGACAATGTCGTGTGACGCTATTAACTTCATCTTCCGGAATGCATCTTCGAAGCATCCCATCCGGTCCGCGCTTGAATAGCAGCGGTTCATCCCAGTAGTAATGGCGTACGTCCTTGAAGAATTTCTTCCTTTGAGCGTACGTCAATCCGGGTGGTATTTCCTGGCAAACAAGATAATTAACAATATCAGCATACCAAGGTCCTTTATTATCAGAAATTTGGTGGAGAGGATGTTCCACCAACTGAGTATGAATGTCAGAGAAGGGAGTAAGAAGTTTGTTATTTTCAGCAGTCTTAGTTGACATCATCTCACCTTCGACTTCGGTCGAGGCGCAGAGGCGTTGACCGAGACGTTCTTCAGTTGCCTCGCTTGGTCCAGAAAGTGCCTCCGTCGAGGTACTGTAATTGGAACCAAAACTAGAGATCTTCGTCTCTTGGATTAGTTTCTCAGTTTTAGCTTCTGGATCTTCTTCCAGTGCCTTTAAGCTCCGTATATCTGCATCACAACAGGCATCTATACCTTCCTCCATTAAACTAAAATTAATAACTTTCTCAAGTGGATCGTTAATAAGGATAGAGCTCACCAATTCTCTTGATTCTTCTTCATCATAGATGTTGAAGATATCATCTCCTAGCTGCTCTCCTTTCATGGCCGCAAGTAATGCGAATTCCACTTCATCCCCGCCAATATTGAATTTCAGCTTGGCGTTCTTACAATCCACATTGCAACCCGAAGTTGCTAGAAATGGCCTCCCGAGAATGATAGGAACAGGATAATCTGCGGGAATATCAAGCACAACAAAGTCTATAGGTAAATAGAAGTTACCTAACTTAACCGGAACGTCTTCCAAAATGCCCACGGGATGGGTAATGGAGCGGTCCGCCATGTATAATCGAATCTTCACCGGCTTGGGCTCTCCAAGTCCGATCTTAACGCATAGCTCTAGCAGAATGATGCTCACGCTAGCCCCTAGATCACATAAGGCTTCACAAGTGACGTCCCCAACTTGAATGGGAATGCAAAATGAGCCGGGATCTCTTAACTTGGGTGGCATCTTCTCCTTCATGATTTGAATAAGCTCCGAGGATTTAGATGTCATCCTTACTTCACCAAAGTCTTCCAGCTTCCTCTTCCTTGATAGGATCTCTTTTAAGAACTTCCCATAGGCGGGCATCCCTAGAATTGCATCAAGGAAAGGAATGTTAATGTGTAGTTTATTCATCAAGTCAAGGAACTTACCAAAATGCTTGTCTAGATGTGCTCTGGCCCTTGACTGGGGGAATGGAAGTGGTGGTTTATATGCAGGAGGTGGAATATAAACTTCAGTTTTCTCCTCCGCTTTCTGTGGCTCCACCTCGGTTGGCATCTCGGCCGAAGTGTTCTTCGACTGTACCTGGACCGAGGTGGTCTTCGTCTGTACTGGCATCGACCGAGGCACTGGATCTGCAGTCTTCAGTCCACTCCTCGTCGTTATGGCCATAATCTGGCCCTTAGGGTTGCTTTCCGTTCTTGCTGGAAGCTTCCCTGGATCTCTTGGCGTTTCATTCGCCCTACTAGCAAGTTGTTGTTCAAAGGCTTTTTGTGCCTTTGAAAATGACATCATAGATGTCTCCATAGCGCTAAGCTTGATCAAGATGGCCTCCAGCACTGCGTCTTTCTTTTCTGGCTGGGATGAACTCGATCCTTACTCCTGGCTCTTTAATGGAGTAGAAGAAGAAGAGGAAGAGAGGAAAGGATTAGAGGAATCGTTAGAATTGGAGTTAGAATGATTGTTACCCGAATTTTGGTTGTTTGCCCTCCAATTATTGTTGTTGGATCCTCTATTGTTGTTGTAGTTGTTGTTCCGGGAACCGTTGTTGTTGTTACGGTATCCATTGTTGTTGTTCCTTGATCCTTTAGCTTTCTTCTTGGTTTGAGCAACTAAGAGTTCCTTCAATTGCTTCACGTCATTCTTCAAAGACGTGAGTTGATTGTTGTTAGGCGGAGCATCTTGAAAGTTGACTCTTTTAACTCCACCTTCAGCTCCTTGGTGGGAGTATTTCTCCATGTGCAAAGCTTGCTTTTCTATGAACTCCCAAGCTTCGTCGATCGGCATGTCCATGAACGTGCCGGCATATAGTAGTTGAAGGTTGAACTGGGTGCTTCCATCCAGTCCCTTGAAGTATATCTCCAACAACTCTATCTTTGGAATCCCATGATGTGGGAAATCCAAAAGAATGTCTTTAAACCTCTCCCATGACTTGGACAAGCTCTCCTTGTCCTTCATGATAAATGCATTAATCTTCCCTCTCATTTCAGCGGTTTTAAAGGGAGGAAGGAATTTAGTCAAGAATTCCGTAGTCATCTCCTCCCAAGTACTGATTTTTCCTGGAGGAAGAGATTGATACCAAGTAAGAGCTTTATCTTTTAAAGAAAAGTAAAAAGGTCTTAGCTTGTAATTGTTGTTTTCTATTCTTGAAGGTCTCAAGGTCTCCATCAAGATCTCATAGTTTTGTAGATGTTGATGCGGAGATTCCTTCTCTATCCCTCCAAATTGGCATTGGCGAATCATGGAAAGAACTTGCGGTCTAAGTTCATAGTCATGGTCCGCTGGATCTCCTAGGTTAACTCCAGGACGCCTCAATTGTTGATTGGGGTCCATCCTTTGCCCTAGAGTTTGCGGGATTCCTGCAAAAAGAGCGCCTTGGACTAGTATCCGAGGTGGAAGTACATCGGCCGGGGCAACAGGTGTTGGGACCTGCCTTGGTCGAGGGTCTGGAACTGGATCCTGCATCGGTCGAGGATCTGGAACACGGTCTTGCCTCGGTCAAAGTAGATACTGATCTCGTAAGGCTGCCATATCTGCTTCGATCGCTTCAGTCCTGGTGTGAGTTTCTTCTTTCTCCTGCCTCAGTTCTTCCCTGCTGAGGCGTAGCTGTTCTAACGCCTCCTTTAATTCGGCCTCAAGATCGCGATTGTCTTGGTCGGCCATCTTCGCTTCTCTCAAGCGTCGTTTGTATGTCTTTTCTGGTTCGGGATCGTAAGGAACGATTTCCTTCCCAGCGCGGGTTCTTCGCATAAACCTAAGAAAAAGAACCAAAGTCACTCAAGTAGAGTGGTTAGTAGAAACGGGGGCAAGTGCCCCAAAAGCAAACCGCAACCGGCTCGGTCTAGACCAAGTCCCCGGCAACGGCGCCAAAAACTTGTTCGCTCCAAACGGTGTGTGCAAGCTTTAAATTTATAACCCTAGATGTAAGCTCAAAACAAGGATGCGAACCCGCAGTATACGAGTCAATCGTAGTAAAAAGCAAGAAATTCCAGGGGTCGATCACAGGGACTTAGTGAAACAAAGTCGGAATAGGTAAACTATGTAATTACTAACCACGAAACCATTAAAACAATCAAAGATGATAAAAAGTCAATAAAGGAAGTATGCAATTCTAGGGATTAAAGCATCTAGTTGTGGTTCCAACTCAAGACCTCAAGATAAGCGGACAAAGCTGAGAAATTTGCATAGGGAAGGTGTTTCTAAAGTGGAATAGATCACCGGGTAAGTCTCACTACTCACTAATCCCAAACCGTAACTCCTATTACCGGGTAAGTCTCAAGGAATTAAGGAAAGGAACTATAACCTCAAACTAACACTCCAACTAAGGAAATAGAATCAACCTTTACCGGGTAAGTCTCAGGCTAACTCACAAAGATGGGATGAAAGCACACTCAAACCCCAATAAAGGATAAACCTTTATTACCTACTCTTATGATCTTAGGTAAACAAACAGAGGAATCACCAGGTAAGTCTCATCCTAGGCTTGCATTGAACCAGGAAAGGTATAATAAGAATAGGGTTTGGATAACTCTAACACTTAACTCTCAGTTTCGGATCAGATAAGTCACCTCGGTCAGAAGAATTCCACCCCGGCCGAGATGTTCATCGACTGAGCGAGATGCCTTAGGGTTAAGGATAAAGACTCGAACTTTCAGGGTCCTACTGTGATTAGGATTATTCTATCATTGTTTTTCCCACAACCTTCAGCCAATCACCCTATAATCACACAAGGAAATTAGCCACTCATCATCATGAAAGTAATAATCAAATATATGGGAAGAAAGAGAATAATTGAACAAGAAAACCTTAAGAGAAAGGCTTCAATAACTGAATCAATTATCAAACAACAAGCGTTCCTTGGATTAAAATCCAACAAGACAAACAACAATGAAGGGAATCTAAAGGAATCTTACAAAAACCCTTCACAAAGCTATAAAAGCTATAAACTTCTTCCTTCAACAACCTTCAAAAAGGTTCTTCAGATCTCCCAACTGGAGTGTTTGCGGGAAGTTGCTGCCGCGAATGTTTTCCGGGCGATAGCGGGTTTTTCAGCTGTTAGCGGCTCTTGGATTTGTGGAAAATCCAACCCTTTTTATAGCAAAATTAGTCTCCAAAGATAAGATATCTTAGAAAGATTTCTTCCCATAAAAATAGGTTAAATATATGGCATGAATTATCTTCTTCCTTCAAGAAATCCAGCCTAAAAATATAAGATCCTCCTTCCAAAAATAAAAGATCTCAACCAAGAATAAAATATCCTTGCCGCGTCCAAGGTGTTCGCCTCGGTCGAGTCGGCTCCTCTGGATCACCTCGGTCGAGATGACTCTGTAGTCAATCAAGGTGAATCACAACTGAGTGTGAAATCTCTCAAATCTGGTCCAAAGTGAATCTCTAATCCAGTTCCATGATTCTTGGATTCTTCCTTAAGCTCCTGAATGTAGCTCCATTGACTCCTTAGCTCCTTTTTTATGCAAAACGTGCCATTTTACCTACGATTACAACGAAACTTGGTGTAGACCTCGATTCCCGCAAAGGTAGATGAAACGACAATATAATCACATAATATATATACAAACATGCAGATTATTGAAGATGAAACGTCTAAACAGACCCCAAAATATAGACAATAATTCATGTTATCAAATAGGAATTTGGAAAACCCCACTATAGCCATCAAGGTAACAAAAATGTGAATGTTGAGCTAACCTTTCTAGCATTTGGTCAATAAAGGGAAGAGGGAAGTGATATTTCCTAGAGGCCACATTAAGTTTCCTATAGTCAATACACATTCTCCCCCCCGTAACCGTCCTAGTTGGGATTAGTTCATTGTTCTCATTAGTTACTACGGTCATACCACCCTTCTTAGGAACAACATGAACGGGACTAACCCATTTACTATCCGAAATCGGGAAAATAATTCCCGCATCTAGCAATTTTAGGATCTCTTTCTTGACTACCTCTTTCATAATAGGGTTCAATCTTCTTTGAGGTTCAATTGAAGGTTTATGGTTGTCTTCCATCAAGATTTTATGCATGCACAAGGATGGTTTAATGCCAACTAAGTCATCAATGGTGTATCCTATAGCTCTCCTATGCAATTTCAATTCATTCAACAATCTATCAAGCTCATTATCATTCAAAGACGCATTCACAATCACGGGATAAGTAGAATTTGAACCAAGGAAATCATACTTTAAATGAGAAGGGAGAGGTTTGAGATCAAGTTTAGGAGGACCTTTATCAGTTGGATGTGATCCATATAGCTTCACATTAGATGAATCCAAAGCCATTGAAGACTCTCCAAGATTCCTTGAAGCTTTATCAACAACTAAGGGACTTTCTAGAGAAACCACGGGTGATCCCACGACCTCTTGCATAACCACGGGCGTGGTTCTGGAACAATTAGCTACGACATGGTTTTCCACGGGTCTATTTATTGAAACCACGGGCGTGGAAATGGCCTTTGGGTCGTGGTCCTTATAGTGTTTCAGCCCTCCTTCGTGCACTTCAAATCCAGCACTTGTCTCCTTTTCTAATGCATCCAAAGCTTGGATTTCTTCATTGCAATCTTCCTCAACTCCTTCCTCCATGATACTCATGCTAAGAACCTTCTCTAATGGATCCTTGATTTGGATTGAGCTCACAACTTCCCTAGACATTTCTTCCTCGACAATGTTAAACGTCTTCACCAAGGGTTGGCCCCTTCATCATTGTGGACAGTTTGAACTTGATATTTTATTCTCCTATGTTGAAGGAGAGGATCCCATTTTTGCAATCCACTAAGCATCCGGATGTGGCCAAGAATGGCCTTCCCAAAATGATAGGAACCGGATAGTCCGCCGGGATGTCCAAAACAACGAAATCGATTGGCATATAGAACTTCCCAAGTTAAACCGGCATGTCCTCTAGGATCCCCACAAGGTGAACCGGGTAGTCCGCCGGGATGTCCAAAACAACGAAATCGATTGGCATATAGAACTTCCCAAGTTAAACCGGTATGTCCTCTAGGATCCCCACGAGGTGAGTGATGGATAGGTCCGCCATGTAGAGGGTCATCTTGACCGGCTTCGGTTCTCCTAGCCTAACCTTATTGCAAAGTGCAAGCGGGATAATGCTTACACTTGCTCCAAGGTCACATAAGGCCTCATATTGCACTTCTCCAACTCCTATTGGCACACAAAAAGATCCCGGATCTCGTAGATTAGGAAGCATCTCCTCCCTCATGGTTTGAATCAACTCGGAAGACCTCTTTGTCATCCTCACTTCTCCATACTCCTCCAACTTCCTCTTGTTGGAGAGTATCTTCTTCAAAAACTTTCCATAGGCCGGCATACCAAGAATCGCATCCATGAACGGAATGTTAATATCTAATTTAGACATGAGTTCAAGGAATTTACCAAAATGTTTATCCAAGCGAGCTCTTGCTCGTGATTGCGAAAATGGTAGTTGTGGCTTGTATGGAGGAGGTGCCACATATGTTGGCTCATCATCTTTGCTCTTGCCTCCTTCTTCTTGCAATGGTTCTTCCTCCACTACTACTTACTTTCCCTTGTCATTCTCCTTGGGTAAGGGATCTTTCATGCTCAGTCCACTCCTTGTGGTAATGGCCAACACTTGGCCTCTTGGATTGTTCTCGGTCCTTCCGGGAAGCTTTTCCGGATCCCTTTGAGCCTCACCCGCCTTTTGGATCACTTGTGCTTCTAGAACCTTTTGAGCCTTGGAAATGGATGTTACCGTGCTCTCAAGCCCACTCAACCTCCCTAGCAATTGTTCAAACATCATTTCGGTCCTATCCTTTGGAGGTTGAGCAAAACCGGGTGGAGGCTCTTGTGAAGCCTTAGGTGGTGGGGCTGCACTTGTGGAAGCGAGAGGGTTCAAGGCACCATCCGGGTTAGAATAGGAGAACCCGGGATGGTTGTGATTAGGCCGATAATTGTTGTATTACCGGTTGTTGTTGTTGAAGTTCCTAGGGCCTTGGTAGTTGTTGAAATTGCCCCTTCCCATGTAGTTAACATCCTCCGCTTTGGAAGCCAAGTTGGCTTGCACTTGCACTTGAGGACTTGCTTGAATATTTAAGGTTGTGGTACACAATTCCCTCAAGGACTTAAGCTCATTGTTGATTGCATCAAGTTTGTAGTTGTTCATGGTGACTTCACTTACTTCATATGCTCCCAGTTTCCTCCCATCACTCTTCCTATGGGAGTACTTCTCTATCACCAAGGCTTGCTTCTTTACAAAGTCCCAAGCCTCATCCACATTTTTCTCCATGAATGTTCCTCCGGAAAGTGATTGGAGCTTGAATTGACTAACCTCATCAAGCCCCTTGAAATAAATCTCCAATAGCTCTATCTTTGGTATCCCATGGTGTGGACAATCTAGGAGGAGGTCTTTGAACCTCTCCCAAGATTTGAATATGCTCTCCTTATCCTTCATCACGAAGGCATTGATCTTTCCTCTTAGCTCGGTTGTCTTGGAAGGTGGGAAGAACTTTGTAAGAAATCCAGTTGTCATCTTTTCCGAAGTACCCACACGTCCTAGTGGAATAGATTGGTACCAAGCCAAGGCTTTATCCTTAAGTGAGAAGGAAAAAGCCCTAAGCTTGTGGTTGTTGCTCTCCGATCTAGGTGACCTTAGAGTCTCCATCAAGATCTCATAATTCATCAAGTGTTGATGATGAGACTCTCCTTCCATCCCTCCAAATTGATTATGCCAGATCATTTGTAGCACTTGAGGGCGGAGCTCGTAGTCCTGGGCTGCGGGATCTCCTAAGTTTACACCCAGAAGGTGCACTCTTTGGGCTGGCTTCATACGTTGCCCTAGTGTTTGTGGCTCCTCAATAATAATTGGCTCATTCCGTACATGTACCGCCAGCTGCGGTGGTGGTGGAGGTAGATGTTGATGAACATTAACTTCTCTTTGCACAAGAGCTTGCCTAATCTCATTAATCTCCCTCCTAAAAGCCTCTTGCCTCTCGTTTGCAAGTCTCCACTCATTCTCAAAAGCTTCTTCCCTAAGCTTCATTTGCTCCAGAGTTTCTTCTCTAAGTCTTAGTTGCTCTAAAGTTGCATCCAATTCAGCCCTAAGGTTTGCTTCGGCTATCCCTTTCTTCTTCTTAGCACCTTTGGATCTAGTCTTAAGGGTTTTCTCCGGTTTGGGATCGAATGGAGCTAAATCCTTGCCACGAGATCTTTGCATGCACCTAAAGAGTGAGAGATGTCCTAAAAAATCAAAGACACAAAACAAACAAGATCACAAGCAAAAGAAAGATCTACACAATAAACAATCACACACAATGATTCAATCTAGACCCAGTCCCCGACAACGGCGCCAAAAACTTGTTACGCTAGAAATGTACCACGCAAAAGCCTTACAATTTATAACTCGATATATTCTCCTAACTCCTAGCGAACCCACAGTGTATGGGTCGTTTTGTAGCAAGGATAGTATTCTGAGGTTGAACACGAAGACTAAGGTAAAATCAAATCAAACAAGTGATCATAGATAGTGCAAATCTAGTCTAAGAAAAGAGAAAGAAATAAAGAAATGAAAATCATGATATTTTTGGTTGGGTTTTTGTGGTGATCAAACAAAGATCACGAATCATGCAAGATTTATCAATCAATCAAGCAACACAAACAAACAACACAAGAACAAGATATGTGATCAAGTAAGAAAAGCGGATTCTAGGGATTTGGACTTCCGGTTATAGCATTGGACTCAAGCTTCTAATCAACCTTGGACAAGCTGCGGTATGTTGGGAAAGGGTGTTTCTCCAATGGGATCAATCACCGGGTAGGTCTCATGGTCCACTAATCCCGCACCTAAGGTCCTATTTCCGGGTAAGTCTCTAGGAACCGAAGGACGAGAATTCTACACAAACCGGATTACTATCTAGGGGTCAAACCTCTCATTACCAGGTAAGTCTCGGTAAGGCAAGTCCTAAACAACAATCCTAGCACACTCAATCCAATAGCGGCTTGCGAGGCTCACTACTACCTAGAGTTCGTCATCTTTGGTATCTAAGATCGGGAATTACCGGGTAAGTCTCTTCCCTAACTTAGTTTGCTAGCATTGGGTCACCCTAAGCTAGATAAGGCTTAACAAACACTAGGATTTCAACAACCTAACATTCAGATTCATCAATATAAGCACAACAGAGCAAAACCACGGGCTGATCATACACAACCACGGCCGTGGTCTAGGAGGAACAAGCCGTGGTTTTGATCGGGGGTTAGGTTTCGAGCATGCAAGTCATCAAAAGGTACATTCAAGTATATTCTATCATAATCCAAGACATAACCTTTTGTCCATCACCCTAGAATCACAATTACTTAGCCAATAACATGCATCTCAAGATCTAGAATCATCATACAAGCATACATGGGTTTCATAGCTAGCTGGTGAATGAAAGCAAGTAAAAGCAAGAAATCTTGGCTGAATACGAGTTTAAACAAGACTTACAACCATTTAAATGCAGCTTCAAATCGTTCCTTACAACACTTCCAAAAGCTTCTCAACAAAAATCACTAAAAACCACTCAAAGTCTCACTCTAGATCTAAGTTTGATGATGTTGTTCTTCTCCCAAATGAGAGTGTTTTTTTGTTCTTCTTCCAAGTCTTTCTCACAATGGATGATGAGAGATTGTCCTCTAGCCAACCTGCAGGCTTTACCAAGTCCACACTCAACTAAGGAAAGCAAAGGTCGAGCAAAGGAATCGTGTTACAAGTGTCAAGGCTGTCCAGACAGAAACCACGGGCAAACCAATGATTCCACGGGCGTGAAAATGGCCTCTGGGCCGTGGTTCATACAACTCAGCCGTCCTTGGATCACTAAGTCATGAGTTGGTGCAAGGCATGCACCAACAAGGTCTTTTGTGTTCTCCTTTGCTCCTAGCTTGCTCCTTAAAGAGTCCGGAAGTGTGTCATCACGAGGAATGATCCTCGAATGTATCGATTAAGTCCTAAAGCTCCCCAAAATACCTACAAAACCGACAAAAGCTCGTGTAGACGTCTATTCCGACAATGTGGATGAATTAAGCGTAAACGTCACGAACTAATGCCAAACCATGCATGAATAACGGGAAAAACTATCTAAATAAATGCCTAAACTAACGTATTAAATCATGTCATCAAAATCGAAGAAGTCAATTCATAACACGATATCAACACGAGGATTCTAAGCTCCAACTCAGCTTTGCTATTAAGGTATACATCTTAAACATTTCTTAGTATTTCATTACATAAAAGTTAATATACGAAAATCTACTTGAGAATCATGCTCGGTAGTTGCCCTTTACGGGATCTTCAACATAAAAAAAACTCAAGTTTTTGGAAATTAAATTAATGTGAGGAGTATGCTCTTTAGTCGCCCAAATATAAGAACCTTTACATCATAAACTTGTTATTTTAACTTGATATCTAAAATTACACATTTCTCAAAATAAAAATCATGTTTTTGGATTTATGCTAAGATACAAACAAAAATTGAGATTTGCTTACCTCTTTGACAAAACACCCATTAAATTCCTTGTTTTCACCACTTGGATTATGAACGATGAATTCCCACTAAAATAATGATTATGATTATGTAAATAATGACAAGATGAATGGAAAGCTCAATCAAAAACTGTTGTTATTAGCAACAAGATAAATGGAAAGTTGGTCATTGGGCAAAAATATGGCATACAACTCCATATTTGGTGGATGCCTATCAAGCTGGAAAAAACAAAGAAAAGGCTAATGAAACCAATTTTGTGAAAAATGAAGGCATTGACAGTTCACTAATAACAAACCTAGACGTCTTTCACTTTCTCATCCTTGAGAATGGCAATTCATGTGCCTTGGATTGAAGCAATTAATTAAGAACTTATGATATCATTCTTATAGTAAAATTATGTATAATATGATGTAACGTAATGTTTTTTTTAATAAATTTTTTTGTATGACTATGTAATATATGATTATCCTAATGTAGAATATGAAGGTTTTTTTATTAATAGCTTGACTAATCTACTTCTCCTTCTTTATATTAAAAACATGAAATTTTCTAAGGAAAGAGTTAGTGAGAAGGAGCAATGACTTATAGATAGTGTCACCACACATACCATCTTGAAAAATAGAAGAGTATTTCACACAAGTGAAAGCCTTCAAGGGCCATGTGAATACAATATTTAGTGTGACTAGACTCGTCGAAGGCTCCAAAAGAGCTCTTATTCTACCCCAAAGATTACAAAAATAGTAATAAATGATGCATGATATTTGAGTAAATCTCGAAGAAATTTATTGAGCTTTAAGGATGTGCGTCAAAATGGGTTTCATATGAAAACCATTAATGGAAATGGCAAAATATTTGTACATCACAAAATGTGAGCATGATAAGAAACAAATGTTGAAGAAATGTCAAGACACGCTTCCGAATGGGTTCATACATATATTTATCCATTGAAAGTTATTGAAAGTGATAACTCCACCTTGGTTATATATTTGCATATGTTGATGATGGAAGACTTAACATTATGAGCGGTTTATAGACTAACAAATATCGATTATATTTCTAGATTGCATGGTTTTGTTTTGTGTTTGTTAAATGTGTGTAGACCTTGGAAAGCATTTTAAAAGATATGGAGGCCTTAAAACACGATAAAAGGGTTTCAAAATTCAAGATTCAATCTCAACAATTCAAATGTTCAAAATGGAGGCCTTGAAAACCATTTCAAGGGATCAAAGTCGAAACCTTGAAAAACGATACAAAGAATACATCGGCTGGAAGGATTTTAAAATTCAGGATTCAATCTCAACAACTAAATCTACTAAGGATCAAGAGAAGATCTTCAAAGAAGATCTCGGCCAGCTCAAGGAATATCTCAACGGGTTTTGGAGAAGATCTATCGGCCCAACAAGAAGATCTTGGAGAGATCTTAACCGATGCAAAGATTGAAGATTTCATTCAAATGGATCTCATAAAGATCTCGCAAATCCAAGGAAGATCTTCAAACGTCCATCTAAGAGAGATATCTTCAAACCGAAAAGATTCTCAACAACTCAAAGATCTCGGAGCAAGGACTTCAACGACAAAGAACTTCAACAGCTCTTTCAAGAGAAGATCTCGGAGAAGAAGACTCAACGTGCGTCAAGAAGATGAAGAAGATAAGAAGATTCTACAACGCTACTTCATCTCAACCTACACCGTTTTTTGTGGAGAAGGAAGAACTTCACAACGGGCTAGAAGACTTCTCCATCGAAGACTATAAATGAAGATCACGATTGAAGAGAACTACAACAAGATTACACGAAAACATCTAAGTCTTCAAGCAATCAAAACATCTTCATTTCGTTCCAAAAGTTTTTCTTCCTCTTCATTTACAAAAGCTTACATCCCTATAGAGAGAAAAATACGAGAGTCTCATTGGAATATCTAGAGAGTGTTATACTCGAGTGTGTGTTACTTTGCGAAGTAACTAGACTATTATTGCTAGGTTAAGAGTTAGAAGCATTGACTACAATGAGAGAAGGGGATTTCTTCTAGGATGTATCTAGGACTCTTTGAAGCAGATAATAGATAGTTAGATCCTACGGGCAAAGAAACCCTAGGACGGAGTCGTAGACTTTTAGAGCTGAACTTCGTAAACATATCACCGTGTCGATCTTTTTATTCCGCACATTTTATTGCTTAATTGTGACTAACGTTGCTTTGCACGTTTTTGGAGTCAAGACCTTGAAATCACTTTCAAAGTCCTTGAAAACCAGTTGTGTCACAAAGAGCACCTATCGACATCAAGGCCTTGAAATCAGTTTTAAAGCTTTGAGATAGGTTTTTGCGAAAAGTTCTCATATTCTATTCAACTCCACTTCTAGAGTATTTATATCCTTTATATTCACCTATACGGTCCTTCAGAAAAAATTGGCTTAAATAAGTAGACTTTTTTTTATAGACTTTTGTTTTGTAAACCCCTCTCATTTAACCTTAGATGAAATAATTGAGTTAAATAAGGATATATTTACGAAATAAGTTTATACTATGAGTACTCTTAATAGAGTAGTAGTGGTAAAAGACTCGGTTGATCATTTTACCCTTATCTATTCGAGGCTAATGCGATATATTTCAAATATAACATATATTTGTTCATTTAAAAATTCTTAAACATATAAATTAATCATATAATTAAAAAAATTAAACATATAAATTAACCCTTAATAATTTCGATCTAATAAATGAGGATTCTCAGTTTCACCCCTAAAATCACTTTCCACCTGAACCTACCCTCCCTCTGTATATATAATTTCTGAAAGTTATTTATTCTATTCACTGACTCACTGAGTTTACCTGTTTGCTTACAAAATTACTATGAATATGCATATATGTAAAAATAAATAAAAAGTTTCCCTCAAATATTCTCACAGGAAAACCCGAAGTGGTGGTGGAAGAGAGAGCAGATCCAATTCAGTTCCCCCTCTTTCTTCCATTCGCATACGAAGTAGTACCGATTGTGCTTCAACTCCTGTTGCTCTTATGGAGTTCCATACTCCTTACTTTTAGAGTATATCTCTGGTTTCCCCGCTCACCTTCAATTTCTAGATCTCAGTTTCTCACCCTCCAGTTGTGGCAAACACTGATCTGATCTCTGCGTTCTGACAATCGAGGAGGCAATTTTAGGGGCAAATCGTTGCAAGAGGAACACCTTTTGCTGATTGAGATAGAGAAATGTCAGGAGCGGCTTCGGCGCTGTTCCTTTTGGATATCAAAGGTCGGGTACTGATATGGCGGGATTATCGCGGCGATGTGTCTTCTGTTCAAGCTGAGCGGTTCTTCACCAAGCTTATCGAAAAAGAGGTTTTGTTCCACCTCCTCCCTCGCTATTTCTTTAGGTTCCTCTTCCTGTTGATTTGTAATGGAATTTGATGTTTCAAATCTGGTTGATTTGGAAGTGATCTTTCCAGCAATTATGGTAGTATAACTTTTGTATCCTCGCAATTGATTAATGGGATTTTCAGCTGCGCTGTTTAAAATACTGACTAATTTGCATACTTTGATCATATCTAGAAGGTTCTGCTTCTTGAAGTGTGGGCCTGTGATCCCATTTTTTATGATTTAGGGTTCTATATTAGTTGAATTTTGAATATGCATACTTTCAGTATCAGGAATTTCTGTATGTTTGTGCTTTCCTTACTCTTTGATCATATATATAAATTGCTTACCTTCCCTATTCTTAATGCTTTTGAGGGTGTAAGTACCAACTTATATTAGATCCAGCTCCACAGGATCAACATTACCCATTGTGAGCCCATCAACAAAACAATGAATGGTTCCATCCTATGGCTCCACCCCAGCTAAAGAAGAGCCACTTGGTTACCGACTCTCTTAATATGAGAGGAACAGAAACTAGCAAAACAACCCGAGGCAAAATAAACATATTCACAACGAAAATGAACCTAAGAAGTTGAAAAAAGATAAGCATTAATAATAGAAGTCACATGACTTGAATCAGACTCAAGCCAAGTACAGCCTGGAGTTCCGAAACTTCAACGTCCCAAGTAGCCTTGAAAAACCACACTGCATCCCACAATTGCACCCCAGATGCATCTCTAGCAACAGCGCCAGGACCCGGCTCACATGTTTAGTACTTAACTGCTCTTGGGTTCACATGTTTGCTTGTGCAAACAGAAATTCAGAACAGCTTGTTTAATGGTGATTCTAACATGATATATTTATTTTCCCTCCAGTTCCTAGTTTATGTTATCCGTTGTTCCTCCCTCTTCTTATGGTTTTATTTTTTGAATAAGATGTTGTTTAGTAACAATATAATCAGATCAATCTAAAACGAAGCAATAGGATTGGGTGAAATTTGTGTGGATATACCTAGATGCATCTTTCAGTTTTCATCCTTTTACTGGACTCATGTTTATCATTCTGGTGCATATTTTCAGGGTGATCCACAGTCTCAGAATCCTGTTGTGAACGATGATGGAGTTACCTATATGTTTATACAACACAACAATGTCTACCTGATGACGGCATCTAGGCAGAACTGCAATGCTGCTAGTCTTCTTCTGTTTCTGCATCGTACAGTTGATGTAAGTTCCATTGATGATCACCACCTCATATGCTTCACAATTAGGTTATGTATTGCTAATTACTTTAATATGTATCCAATCTCTAGATGATATTTGATATTATTTTTTTAACAATAACCTTTCATATCATCATATGCTGGTTCATCACTGAAAGATATATAACCTTTTCAGGTATTTAAGCATTATTTTGAAGAGCTAGAAGAAGAATCACTTCGAGATAATTTTGTTGTAGTGGTAAGAGGAAATTCTAGGATTCTGCTTGTGATATTGTTAATGTAGACTGCAGATAGTAGCTGAATGGATAATTGGATACTAAGAACATCATACATGTGTATTCTTGCAGTATGAATTACTTGATGAAATCATGGACTTTGGTTATCCCCAATTTACTGAAGCAAAGATTCTTAGTGAGTTCATCAAAACTGATGCGTACAGAATGGAGGTTACGCAGAGGCCTCCTATGGCTGTCACAAACGCTGTATCATGGCGTAGTGAAGGAATAGTTTACAAGAAAAATGAAGTGAGCTTGTATTATTGAAGTTTCATCAGCTCACTGGACGTTTTTTTATGAGAATATTTTCTTTGTTTTGTTCAGGTATTCTTGGAT
This sequence comes from Fagopyrum esculentum, assembly GCA_033239045.1. Lineage (NCBI taxonomy): Eukaryota > Viridiplantae > Streptophyta > Magnoliopsida > Caryophyllales > Polygonaceae > Fagopyrum > Fagopyrum esculentum. The sequence goes on along the minus strand of BSUD01000007.1, from coordinate 41,740,542 downwards.
GTTGTTGAAAGTGTTAATATACTCGTCAACAGCAATGGCCAAATAGTTAGATCAGATGTTGTTGGGGCGTTGAAGATGAGGACATACTTAAGGTATGTTAGATAGCTTTGGGATACTGCGTTTTGGAAGCAATTATTGAGCATCAAATTTTCTTTTTGTTTCATTATAATAGTCATTCTTTTGTTTCCTTTTTTATACAACAATTTGCTTTCTTATGGCATGTACTAACTGAGCATATCACATCTCGAGAGATCTTAGCAATCTCACTCCACAGTTCACATTATCATACATATCATTTATATTTACTTCTTTGATATATTGTACTGGTTAAGGATCTTTGTCGGTAAAGAAAACAATATTTATTTGTAAAAGAAAATCTTCAAGTAAACTATTTTGAATAACATCTGGAAGAAATTTATTTAGTGAATGGGGCGGTGAATAAAACCCAACCATGAAAGAGGCGTAAGGTTCTTATTATTTTCATTTCTTTTTTGCATCGGGGAAGAGTACAAATGCACTTGACTTCTGCTCGAGGGAGGTGGCCTTACTGATGTTACTGTATTTGTTTGTCCAGCTAGAATTTCGATTCTGACTTTGGTTTTAGAATTAATACGTAGTGGTTGCCATTTGGTTTTTTACTATAGCTCTAACCATCCTTTAAATATTTTAAAGTTATTATCTATACCTGTTGCTATGGAAACACAAAGCAAACTTTTCTCTGGCATGGTGAATGGTGATGAACCATGCTTATGTGGATTTTGTGCTGTCCACTTTTGTTGGTGTACATGTGACTGATTTCAGTACCTAATCTTTGATAATCGTCTGCAGCTTTATAGTAAACTTTATCATGTTCTTTTCTGCTTGAAATCATTTATTAAGCTGATGAAGTGTTATTTCCTGTATGGATGGATTTCATCTATGGCCCCTAACATTTTGATACTGTTTACTAATTACTATTGGTCCTGAACCTTTTAAAGTTATATTTTGGTATGAAAAAGTGTCACAGTTAGTCCTTTATTAGTATTTTCATTAACTTTCCATCAAATGATTTGAGTTAATTACATGTAATAGCCCATATTTGAAGATATTATTTCAAACCCACCTCACTTGAATATTTTTTCCAAAAGACTACCTCAATTTCGAAGATATTTTAGTTGTTTTTTTTAAAATGACCAGAAGTTCTCGTTTTTTCCAAAAGACCACATCAACTTATACTTTTTAGCGTAAATTTTTAGAAAATCACCATTCAGTTGTACTATTTCCGCAAAGGCATCTTTTCTTTCTAAAAATCCACCCAACTTTATTATGATTTTAGAAAACCACCCATTGTCAGTTTTTTAAAAGCTCATCTCAAAAAATTCATTTATTAGGGTAAAATTTTGATTTTCAAGTGTTTACTTCATCCCCCGCCTCCCTTTATGTGCACGTGATCCCTTCAAATACATTTATAGACAATTTTCTCCCTTAAAATTTGGGATCTTATAAAAAGGAAATAAAAATCTGCGGTTTCTTAAAATTTGAAAAAAATTGGTTGTTTTTGAAAAATAATGATTTTCTAAAAAGATGAAAAAAGAGGATAGGTTGTTTGTGAAAATAACCTGAGGTGTTTTTTTTGAAAAAAGTGGCTGTTTTTGAAAAGTGATGATTTTCAAAACTGGTGCTTTTTGGTAAAAGGGGCATAAATATGGGTCATTCTGTGAAATTTTGCTGAAACTATAAACTGAGGCGTTTCTTTTTTGGAAATATAATAGAGGCAAGGCTGTTTGTGAAAATACCCATGAATAAAGGATTTTTTTATTAAATCACATTTTAATAGCTAATTGGGCTAAGGAACTATATATAATGACACATTTTCAAAGGTTAGGGACGAAAGTTAGTACTTTTAAAGGTAAGAGACTACTAATGAACAACCTCAAAACGTTAGGGACTATAGAGGGAATCCACCCTTTCTTTATCGTAGGGCTTGTTCGAGTATCCTCACCTTTTTGTACTAGAATCCTGCTTAGCTGGGAGCCTGCTAAGATAATATTGTTCTGTTTTTTTGTTGCAGTGGCATGCCAGAGTGTAAGCTAGGGTTGAACGATAGAGTGCTATTGGAAGCACAAGGCCGGACATCAAAAGGGAAGTCTATTGATCTAGATGACATGAAATTTCATCAGTATGTTTTTTTCATTCTGATTTCTTGATTATGTAAAGTAATGTAATTTCTTAAAAAAAATGTAAAATAATACAAGTTTTTTTTTTGTTCTTGTTTAATGAACTAAATGATACTACCCACCCTCTTTTATGGTCAGGTGTGTACGCTTAGCTCGTTTTGATAATGATAGAACAATATCCTTCATACCTCCTGATGGAGCCTTTGATCTGATGACATATAGACTCAGTACACAGGTTCATATTTCTCTAGTTCATTTAACATTCAACTCTTATTAATTCTATAATTTTATTCTTGGGTTTCACCATATGATGATGCTTATACCTTGTGATGTTTTTTTTAGGTGAAGCCTCTAATCTGGGTTGAAGCGCAGGTTGAAAGACATTCAAGAAGTAGGATTGAATTAACAGTAAAATCTCGTGGTCAGTTCAAGGAGCGCAGGTAAAGCTTACTGTGTTTTTTAATTTTTCACTGTTGAAGAGAGACCTGTGTAAGCCTGTCTATAAAATGTTTTAGCCACTGACTTGACTGTACTGTACGACAGTACTGCTGCAAATGTTGAGATTGAACTTCCTGTGCCGGCAGATGCTACCAACCCTAACATTCGGACATCAATGGGGTCTGCTTCTTATGCACCTGAAAAAGATGCACTTGTTTGGAAGATAAAATCTTTTCCTGGTGGCAAGGTGTGTATTTAGCTTTGAAGCCTTTTGGCTATTTTTTTCTTCTTGCGGTGAATTGCATCAGCTATTTGCAAAAACAGATCATCCTTCTATGAACATTTCTTGTTTTTTTTATCCTCGCCTGGTTGAAATTAAACTATTGCATAGGAATACATGCTAAGAGCGGAGTTCACTCTTCCTAGCATTACATCTGAAGAAGCAGGACCTGAAAGAAAAGCACCAATACGGGTTAAGTTTGAAATACCGTATTTTACAGTTTCAGGGATCCAGGTATACTGTTATTTCGTTAAATATGCTTCTAGTCCCCATACACAGAACATAGTCCTTGCCTTCAATTATTCCTGCTGATTCATAAAAAAATTGGCACAAATTTTTGATTTGCAGGTTCGCTATTTGAAGATCATTGAAAAGAGTGGGTACCAAGCCCTCCCATGGGTTAGATACATCACAATGGCTGGTGAATATGAACTGAGACTTGTGTAAACAACATCCGGCTGTCAATATGAACCAAGACTTGCTTAAATCACACTATTTGTTTTTGATTCGGATGCGACCAAGTTGCTGTTGGCGTGCTTCACTCCACTTCCTCTTCCAGCTTGAATCTGCAATGTGACATCTTCTTTTTGCTGCATATGCTGTGTTATGCAACTGTTGAACCTTTACAGTATCGTTGTGAGATGGTTTGCTTTCCTTGGTATAATTTTGACATTCTCTTCATCCAATTTTCTTGGTGGATATTTTGCTACTTTTAGTTGATTTACAATTTGTTCAAACTTTAGTTCCAAGGGATGTGTTTTATTACAATTTCTTCAGTCCCTTGCTTTCTTTGTTGATTCTACACCGATACTTATTTTCTGTTAATAAATTTTGTTATCATGGTAGCGTTTGAAACTTTTCAAACTACTAAATTTTATCGTTAGACTTGGAATTTAGACCCAAGTATCAGCACGTCAACGACTCATATAATCGATATTAATCTGATATGAATAAATATTATATTTGATCTTACCCACGTACCAAATATTAATCTTAATCCGATGTGAATAAATGTCTATACAAGTTGTTAAAATGTTAGTCTACTTGACAACAGGGGTAGGATAATTTAGTCCTACATATCAAAAGTTTAATTGGGTATGAGTAATTAATTTATATTGATGTTAACCAAAAGGTCAAAATTTATTATTTGTTTAATCTTGCAACTTTCTATCTATTTATACAAGTTCTCAAAATATTAGTGATAACACGATTTATAACATAGTTTTAGGTGTACATTTAGATAGAATTCTCGCTCATTCATGCATGATCTAGCATTAGTCCAAGACGTTTTGCACCCAATTCACGTATTTTGTCGAGATAGACGTCTACACGGACTTGTGCGCGTTTTGTAGGTATTTCGGGAAGTTTAGGAGCTTAAACGATGCGTTTGAGGATCGTTCATTTAGATGACACACTACCGGACGCATTAGGACACAAGCCAAGGGCTGAGGAGGACTCATGGAGCCTTACCAACACTAGCCATGCACCAAATCACAATTTAATGATCCAAGGCGAAGTTTCTGCATAAAATCACGGTTCTCTGACGAACCACGGCCGTGGAAATGACCGTGGATTTTGCCAGATTCTCGTGACAGCTGTGCCACGACTCTCATGGCCAGCTCATGCAAGATTTGTTATAAAAGTGGTCCTTCATGGGTTGTTAGAGGCAGCTGGGGTAGTTTGGGAGCAGCTCATCCATTATCCATTTCTCTCTAACAAATATATTCTCAAAAACAAGAAGTTTTTCTAGGAAGGAAAGTGTCAAAGAGAAGAAGAAGAGTTCCATTGAAGAGGAGGAGAAGAACACACACCATAGCTATCTTGTATTTCGGATTCCGTTTTCTAGAATTTGTATGAACCTTTGAACCTTCTTTGGGAAGGGTTGTAAGTGGCTCTATTCTAATCTTCAGCTTAGTTTTGAATTTAGTTCACTTGTTCATCTCTTTTCTTTCATTATCTTGCAATGGATGTTATGATTTTATGTTTGTTTGTTTCGATTTCCATTATGAATGTTGTAGGCTAGATTGATGTGGTTCTAGGGTAAGGAAAGGATGGTTATGGCTAGGGCTATGATAGGACGGACTTAGATTTACCTTTGGGTGACTTTTGCTTATGAACGTAGCTGCTGTTAGAAATCACGGGTAGTTCTTGTAGAACCACGGCCGTGGTTTAGGTAGAACAAACCGTGATTCTCCCTGGTTCGAAGGATCTTGCCTTAGGCCTATAAACTGTTGAAACCCTAAGTTTTTGTTGAGTTTAACCTACCCTAGGGTAACCTAGTGTAGTGACTAAGTGTTAGGAGAGACTTACCCGGTAATCCTTGCCCTTAAAATCTAAAAAAGCAAACCTTAGGTAGTGGTGAGCCTAATAAGCCGTCATTGGATTAAATGTGCTAGGATAGTTGCTTAGGACTTCCCTCTCCAAGACTTACCCGGTAAGGATAGGTTAGATCCCTAATTAACAATCCGGTTTGTGTAGAATTCCTATCCTTAGGTTCTTAGAGACTTATTCGGTAATAAGACCTTAGGTGTGGACTAGTTGGACCATGAGACCTACCCGGTAATTGATCCCAAATTAGATAGACTTAATCCCAACATATCATAATTAATCCAAAGAATGAATAGATAACTTGAGTTCTATGCCATAACCGGAATTTCCAACCCCTAGAATCCGTATTTTCTTTCCTTGATCATTTTCTTGTTTGGTTTGTTCATTTGTGCTGACTTTTAGTTTAGTTTGATTGTTTACTTTGCATGAATTGTGATCTTTGATTGATCACCAAAAACCGACCAAAAACAATTGAGATTTTCATTTCTTCGTTTCCTCCTTTTCTAACCTTAGACCTTCACTAAACTTAATCACAAAACCGAATCAATTTCACCTTAGTCTTTGTGTTCGACCTCGGAATACTATCCATACTATAAACGTCCCGTACACTGCGGGTGCGCTAGAAGTTAGGATAAATATAACGAGTATAAATTTAAGGCTTATTGCGTGCACACTTTTTAGCGTAACAATTAGTCTTACTTATAATTAATGAGGATAATTTAAAAACACGTACCAACAGGTCAACGATCAATACACAATATATTAATTCGATAAGAATAAATATTATATCTGATCTTATCCGCATACAAGATATTACTCCGACATTAGACCTGTATAAATCCAGACTAAGCCGTCCGGCCCGCCCGTCTGAGAAAAAACATGGGCATGAACAACTAGTTTGACCCGCTCGGGCCTAGCTCGGCCCGATGCGTACATAGTCTTATACATATAGCTTAATTATATATATATATATATATATATATATATATATATATATATATATATACCGATGATGCGAGTCTAGTGGTCGCGAAGAGGAGCCGGCGACGCTACATGGTAGACGGAGGATAGTATTCAGAGGAACTATCTAGAGTTCTGGGTTGAGTTATCTGCCGAGAGAGGATCATCGGGTTAGTTTTGGACCTAGTGCTTGTTATAGGATGTCTTGTGTATTTCATGCTATGTGATGTCTGTGTAGACTTGTGTGTTATGAGCTTTGGACCTTGGACCTTGTCCTAATTTGTTGTTTTACGGATATTGGTGTAGGAAGTTGCGACTTCCGCGCGAGCTGTTATGATCTCTAGGAGTTCCAGAAGTGAGGATCTTTGGGTCTAAGTTTCGGGACGAAACTTGTTTTTTAGGGGGTGATGATGTAACACCCGGTTTTGTAGAGGCCCTTAGGGTAGGTCTTGGGTAGAAGAGCCGCAGGAGCGTCGACCCGCAGGGTCTGCATGCATGGGAGTACCGCAGGTGCGGCGACCCGCATGGTGGCCACTGTTTATCGTAGGGGAGGTAAAACAGTGGGCCGCGTCGTTTTGAATCGTAACCTTCACCGTTTGCAAACCCTACCTTTTTTTATTAGTCCGAAACCCTACCTTTCTTCTTTTTCTCTTGTAAACCCTGCCGTCTTGCTGGAGCTCTTCACCTTGGAGATTTGACGTAAGTGAGAATCCCTCTTTCTTCCTCTTCTATTTTCCTTATTCTTAGTTTCTCTCTTCTTCCTTCATCTCCTTCTTTCCTTCCAGATTCCGTCAACAACAACTGAACATGTACCTGCATAACACCAATGTGCACTTCTTTGTTTGTGTTTGATAACCAATATTTGTTCTGTTGTTGATGCTACCTTCTCTTTTCTTGCAATTGAAAGAACTTGTACCCACATAACACCAATTTGCAAGGTTCTTTAAAACCATCTTACAAAAATGAAGATGGTTTACTCTGTTTATTTGCATTTTAGTATTTTCTTGTGCTTTGAACTCAATCTAACCATCATAATTGGGAAGCTTTGCTCCGCAGGTTGTAAAAGCTGAGTTAAACCAAGTGCAATTATAAAAGATGAATTCAAACAAACACTGTCGTTGCCCAATAGATTCCAGTTTGTCAAACAAATTAGTACTACAACACAAGATCAAATTGTCCTTAAGATCGACAATAGCCTGAATGTGATCAAAAAATGCTATTAATTTTATATGCATTGGTCGAGAAATTCTTGCATTTCTGAGTTATTCTTAAGTGGATTGCTCTATTGTCTATTCTTTTTTCTTTGTAAAAAGGTACTCTCAGTTGTTGGTCTAAAATGATGGTCTTTGTTATTCTTTTGAGTACAAGGTCCCTCACTTCCCTTGAGTTCTTCAGCCATCAATAGTTTGAGAATGGCAACAAAAGACATCCAGTGCTAATACAACTATACTTGTCAATGTATAATCTATTCATTTCCTTATTCGTCTCTAAACAATGTATGATGTTATAAGCATTTATTTTTCTAATTTTAGTCCAGTTCAGTAAAGTATATGTATGTTTGTTCTTTCTTTCTCTAAAGACCCCACAAATCGATATCATCAAAAAATGTTCCACAACAGCAGATATTGATTCAGTATTGCCTAGAACAAAGCAACGAGGTATGATTCGGATATAGTTCAGCGAGTCTAAGAACATACCTTTTCGGCTTCTAAGCTGACATTGAAGCCCCATCATGTTCAAAAATTGGATCCGTTTGGGACAGTCGAAATTTCTACTTGGTACTTTAGGCACCAACGTTGGAGATCTCTTGAAGACCACCCAGAGGAGAATGCTCGTAAATACCCGTAGAGATTTGAGATCTTCGACCCCAGCTTCTCGTCTTTCTCCACCGAGCACCATTCTTATTGACCGCTCATCTTCTTCTTCTTCTTCTTCTTCTTCTTGTGAGAGCAGCACCCATGCAGATTCCTCTGTCGTCATCCACCAGTCTCTTTTTGTTGAACGAAGATCTTGATTCTTGTCCCAGTTTACCATTTAGATCGGTATAGGATTGCAGGTTGGGTGCTAGGGTTTTCTGCTTTCATAACTCCGATCAAACTTGGTGAGAGATTGGAGATTGGTATCGGAAGTTGGTAGAGCAGCGGCTAGGGTCTCTGGTATTATCAAGATTTGTTAAACATGATTCTGCCTTTTTATCAATACTAGGTGAGCACCGTGCGCGAAGTGTGCGGTTGGAATAAGACGATTCGATAACATACGTGACATACATCACTCGAGGCCACTAATTCATTCAGTACAACTTCGTTTGGGTCTCTAGAGAGATTCATTTTTTCTGAATACGGGTAGCTTCTATTGACTGGTTGTGGAGTTGGTGGTGCCAACATGCAGTAACTCCTGATGTTCGAGGGTGGATCAACACACACATAGCGAGGATGATAGGGGTCAGGAAATCCATCTACACAGTATACTTCCTTGTATTAGCTTGGAGACAACAGGATATAAATAGGAATCATTCCCACTTCAAATTCCTTAATCTATTTTGCAGTTTGTTTTTATATGATTTTGGTGATCTTCAAATTCATAGCTGACAATTATTTGTTATGATAAATGAAAGATCGTGGATCAACCAATAAACTCTTACAACTCTGGTATACAGATTGTTCAGCAAGTATATGTCCAAAGAACTCATGAAATCTTATGTCGTAATTCATCATCTCCACTGGATTTGAGCAATAAACTGCACCATCACCTAAGATACCTTGCCAATTTGAAGTTCCTGGTGTGTTTCCTATGCTATCGATTGGCAGACCTTGAGACCTTGAGAATTGGATTTATTTTGTAAGTTTTTATACCTGAAAAAGGAAAGGAAAACAGACTATCAGATTCTGATTACCTCATATTTGTATATAGCTCCTGCATTCATGTCAGCTTCCCACTGTCACACAAAATAATCAAAAAAGTAATATAATTAGAATTATAAAACACAAAGAACCAACAAAATGAGCTTGTGATCGAAGACAAAATAAATGTTTCCAGGTTCAAGATAGGCCAACAAAACAAGGAAAACAGGCCTACAAAATATGCAGATTTAGTCAGCATTCTGAGTACTTTGTCCAGAGCTCCTCAACCTCTTCAATTTTGTCATCTTTTGCTAATGCCTGTTGTAATGTATAGTAGTTGCCCATTGTTCAGCTCTGACCCTTTATCTGCAGCAACAAACAACAAGAGGTAGCTTGATGTTCCAGTGTTGGGCTATGAATGATTCCATGGATTTGAAGGAAAAAATAATAGCTAGTAAGGCCCTCAATGAAATTTAATTGAAGTTCTTATGTAAACAGTAAGTAGCAATAATAAAAGTAAAACGAATACCACCTACTCATTCCCTCTCCATGATCCTAAATAACTACCAATGGTTAAAAAATAAAACCAGTTGGCCAATATAACTTTTCAAGGGTATTACAAGTAAGCTACTTTTTTTTTTTTTTGATATCGTACGGTAAGTGATTAGATTGGATCATCTTCTCGAGACTCTCCAACCTAGAGCATCCTTCCGGATGAAATCCACCACATGGGAGGGGATCGAAGCGCAACCTATCGGGTAGTCGTGTCCCAGATCTGCGAGCTTATCGGCAACACTATTGACTTCCCTAAAGACGTGTTGTATCTTGACCTGCTAGAAACTGACCAAAATATTAGTAATATCTGAAATGATAAGATCAAGTTCCCATGGGGGTTTCCAAATTTACTTAATGGAATTGATGATTGTAAGATTATCTCCTTCAATCTCAAGTTTATTGATCTCCAGATCACATGCTCTTATCAAACCCTCCCTTAGCGCGCATGCTTCAGCATGAAGGACCGATGTGTTCCCACACTGTCCGTAGCCTAGGGAAATAGTTGATGCATGTTGGTCTCTTAGAATAAAACCGAAGGCTGACTCCCCGGAATCACGTTTAGATCCATCAAAGTTTAACTTGACAAATCGATTATCAGGTCTTAGCCATTGGATATTTCTAGTTTTTCTATTACTTATGGCCGCCTTTTGTTTTGTTGGGTTCTTTCTTTTATTAGCGTCTTGCCAGCTCCTTATTTGGTCTTGTACTCGTACCCTAATATTTTGAATTTTCTTGTTGCTAAAAATATATTGGTTTCTTTCGGTTCAAACATTCCACCATGTAACCGCTAGTTGGACCAGCTGATTATCGTTTAGCTTACTATTTAAGCATGTAACCATCCTTGCCAAATTTTGGTTAGAGATGTTTACCTGTTGGAGGTCGATCTTTATGTTGGAATTATCGAGGTTCTCCAACGTGAAAGGGCAGTTGAAGAACAAATGTTTTGCTGATTCATATGGGTGATTACAGAGAGTACATTGCATGGGCACTGGTACCCTATGTTTTTCCAGATTTTCTTTGGTTGGGAGTCCGTCTATAGATAGTTTTTAGATAAAGTTTTTAACTTTGGGCATGATATCCAATTCCCAGATCCAATCATTTGAAACTATTGGAAGCCCTTTATTTTTATGGATGAGGTTCATGGCTGATTTTGTATTATACGATCCCTTATCCGAGGCTGCCCAATAGAGACGATCTTGAATAAATGATTTCGGAAGTTGGTATGATTTAATTGCGGTCATAATCTCTTGTGGGAGGAGATTGCCTAGTTCCGTATCTAGTTTTCGGGTATTCCATTTATTCTCTATGATGTAGTTATTGACTAATTCATTATCATCAATATTACTTCCGTTTTCAAGAAGTTTAATGAGTGGTTGATCAGTCACCCATTTATTTTTCCAGAATTTAACGGTGTTACCATCCCCAACGTTCCATCTGAAACCATTTTCAAATTCAGGTCGGAGATTCATTAGTCTTCTCCATTGCCAGGAGGTGTTCTTTTGGGTTTTATAGTTCCATAAGAATGAGTCTTTGAGGTATTTTTCATTTATTATTTTAACCCATATGTTGTTAGGTTCTTCCATAATTTTTCATAGTAATTTCATTTGGAGGACCTTGTTCATGTCTTCTGCTTTTCTAATACCCACTCCTCCGCACTTTTTCGGTTTGCAGATTTTGTCCCAGCTGATGAGGGGGTGATATTTAGGTCCTTTGTTCCAAAAGAATGTGCGATTGATTTGATCTAGTTCTTTATGTATATAGGATGGGAGCATAAAGCTTTGCATGATATAATTTGGCTTCGCATTCAGATTAGCCTTAATTAGAATCGTTCTTCCTTCTTGTGAAAGTGTGGAGGCTTTCCATTTAGTTAGTTGCTTTCTAGATTTTATTATTACATATTCAAAGACGGCCTTGTTTACTCTACCATTAATAATCGGGCACCCAAGATACTTGTCCAACTCTTCTGTAACAGTTATTCCGATTTTTAATTGAATTTGTCTTTCCATTTCACTCCCTACATTTCTAGTAGTTTGGAATGAGGATTTATGGAAATTAACTTTTTGTCCCGATATGTGGCAATATCTATTTAGTATATCCAAAATTTTTGTGCTTGCATCTAGGGATGTTTTAGCGAATATAATGATGTCGTCCGCAAAGGTTAGAAAGGGGACTACAGTTCCCCCTCTTGTGACTGGGAAGCCAATTGTCTTATTATTTTGGTAAAATTCTTTATGAATGTTCCTTGCTAGGACTTCAGCTCCTAAATTGAATAGCATAGGTGAGAGTGGATCACCTTGGCGTAATCCCCTCTCGGGATATATTACTTCTGATGGTTTGTCATTGACTAGGATGGAATACGAGACCGTAGAAATGCATTCTCTAATCCAACTAATGAATTTATGTTCGAACCCAAATTTTTGAAGGACAGCTAAGATAAATGACCACTCCACCCTATCATATGCTTTTTCCATATCTAGTTTCACGGTCATGAAACCCTCCTTCCCTTTTTTTGCTTTGAACCCATGAAAGATCTCATGGGCGATAAGAATGTTATCGTGGATTGATCTACCTTGAGTGAAGGCACTTTGGAGCGGATGAATTAATTTAGGCAGCAATTTCTTAAGTCTATTTGCTAGAATTTTGGCGATAATTTTATATATAGTTGAACATAGACTTATCGGTCTATAGTGGATAGTTAGGGACGGGTTATCCACTTTAGGTATTAGAGTAATAAAGGTATGATTAATTTGTTTTAGGATTTTTCCGGATCCAAAGAAACTTTTCGTGGCACGAATTACATCCGGTCCTATTATTGTCCAATACTTTTGGAAGAAGCCGGCAGGCATTCCATCTGGACCTGGGGACTTGTCGCTACCAATATCAAAAGCAGCTCTTTGGATATCCTCGTTCGAGAATGGTTTTGTGAGCTCCATGTTTTCACTATTTGTAATTTCTTTGGTAATGACATCTAGGTGTTGCGCTATAGTGGACTCATTAATTCGGTTGGACCTGAATCAATCCTTATAGTCCATAAGGAACTCAAAGTTAATTTCATCCTCATTGTCTAATCTTATGCCGTTTACCTTTTGAATAGAGGTTATAGACTTTCTATTTCGTCTTCCTGTTGCTTTCCTATGGTGATACTTTGAATTTCTATCACCACATTCTAAGGCTTTAGATTTTGCTCTTTGCATCCAATATTTCTGTTGGAATTCGATTAGACATTCTCTCTTCTTATTTAATCTATTTAGTTTCTCATTTTGTTGGCTTGAAAAAATTCTGAAATTAAGCTTTTGTAGCTTTTCAATGGTTTCGTCCGTTTCTCGAACTTGTTTATTTATATTCCCGAACTTTTGTTTCCTCCAAACTTTTAGTTTGATTTTAAGCAAATTTAGTTTCCTTACTAAATTGAACATGTGAGTCCCCGGGAATTGTGTTCTCCAACACTGTTTGACGATTCTTTCACAATCGTCTCTTTCAACCCACATGAGCTCAAATCGGAAAGGTTTGTTTTTATATCTTTGCCTTTTATTGTTAACCTCTATTGTGGTTAGACAATGGTCTGATGATGTGAACGCATGATTCCAAACATGGATTAGGTTGTAAGCATTCAACACTTCGCTATGAGCCATTGCTCTATCTAGTTTTTCATATGTATTATTATCACCCTCTCTTTTTTTCCGCCATGTGAATTCGTTCCCTTTTGAAACAAGATCCACAAGGTTACATTCTTGTATTACATTTTGTAATCTTTGGAAACGATTTATTCTTAGTGGCGCGCCTCCCAATTTGTCGGACGGATTAAGGATGTCGTTAAAATCGCCCATTAGGAGTACTGGTTTAGTTTGTGAGTTTATAGAGTCTGTAACTTTGGACCAGAACTCTTCTTTAAGCCTCTCGTTTGGAGGTGCATATATGAGGAAAATGGACATAGAGAAATTTGATTCGAAGTTAATGTGGTCCACTATAACGAATCTTTTATCTTTATGACGAAGTTCTACTTTTTCGTTGATGAGTAGATTGTTTTTCCATAGTAGGCATAGTCCACCTGCTAGGCCATCCGATGGGATAAAGCATATGCTATCAAAACCCGCACTCCGCCAACATGCCTCGGTAGGTTCAATGTTCGTTTTTAGCTCTGCTAGCATAATCATATCAATATGCTCGTTTTGAGTTGTAATTTTAATATCTGTCCAAAAAAAATTTTTTCCGTATACCTCGACAGTTCCAAAAGGCTATCTTCATTTAAACATCATATACTGGTCGGATGGTAGGTGACCATCATTATTACCTAAATTTATCAAGTTCATATATGAGAAGATTGGTGAAAGAAGGTATTTTTTGTATTCTAGATACAAACTAGGCACCCTAATTTTAACTATAAAAAATAAAGATAAATGAATTGGATAATCATTAAAAAATGAAAGATTTAAAGATTTTTCTCTCTCCTATTAATAATCAATTAAATTTTATTTTTTGTTATATCGGGTAACTAAATATTCTTATTTCTCCTATTAATTATAATAAGTAAAAGATAGGATTCGAACTCTAGGCGAGTTGCCCCTCCCTCCCGCCCTTATACCAGTTGGACTAATTAAACTTTGTGTATTATTTTGTTGATACACAATATTAATACACAATTTCAATTACACAATATTTATACATAATTTCAAATACACAATCTTTACTATATTAAAAAAGAGACTTCCCCCAATGAACAGTATGTTTCCCGTTTTACCCTTATAATAGGTTATTGTCTATTTTACCCTTTCTGTTTCATGGTAATTACATGTATTTTTGGTTTGACACCTCACCTCCTCCTTCACCGGTGCGTTTCACGTTACACCGCCTCAACCCCTTTCTTCTTAGTCGTAGTCCGCCTTCTTCTCCACGCCATCCAAACCCGTCCGTCGTAGGTAATCGAAAAATCGATTCTTGTCCTCAACCTCCTCAAATCCTACATCCTACGTTTATCATCGCTCTTGCACACGACTCTCGTTGGCTCCAAGTGTGGCCTTTCCTCCGGTTACCTCCGCTTCGGATTCGTCGGCGTCCTTCTCCTCCGGTTTTCTTCGCTTTGGATTCGGTGGCGTCGTAGGGTTTCGCCACAAGCATCCGTCGTCTTCTCAGTTAGGTATTATTCTGCTGTCTCATTTCTTCTTCGATCCGTTAGGTATTATTATAATGTCTCCTCCCTACTTTTGATTTCCCAATCTTCCCAATTTTTCTGTCGTTTGAATTTTCAATTTGTTTGAACTTCTCTATTGTTTGAACTTCTTCATCTCCATAATTATGATTTAATTGCAAGTGAATGAAGACTAGATTTCTTATTCTATTTTGCTCTTCTTCGATCACATGCCTCTTCTCTTTCTACAAACACTCTTCTGGAGGTAAGAACCCTACGCCCAGCCGACAGGTCGATCTCTTTCGGTTTCTTCTTCTTCATTCTCCATCGCAATTGTGCGTTATTTTATTTGCTACCAACTCCAATTATTCATTGTTTTTTGTCTATCGTTATTCTTACGTTTGTGCATTTAATCATCACTTTGTTTCCTTTTGATTACATTGATTTTCCTCAGGTTCTTGTCAAGTGAGAATGGCTAGGAGAAGAGGGGTTCTTGGTCGGGGAAAAAGTGCGGCGGATCGTGGTTACGGGCCTTCTATTTTTCTTTCTCACTATTGTGCTCTTTCCCTTGTTCTTCTTCGCTGGTCGAAGAATTTTCCCTTACTCCACGTTTGATGGTCAGTGCTTTGTTTTTTTCTAATTTAATTTCCTCTCCATTCTGTTGTTTGTTGTTGTGATTGAGGTTTGTAGTTTAGATCTAGGTTGATTTTGGTTTGTCCTGGATTTTAGTTGGATCTTGAGTTTGAACTTCTGCAAATTGTTTAATTTGTTGCCCCGATTCTGCCCGTTTGTTCCTTCTTTGGTCGATGAGACGTCAAGTTTAGGGTTATTGGGTTCTTTGTAAGTGCGTTTGGTTTGAAGTGGACTTGGGAATTGTTATAGATATAGAATTGGTTTTTAGTCGGACTATTCGATGCTTTTCTGTCAAGTTCTAGGCCTTCTGGCATTTGCATCTTGATTTTGGATAAGATTCAAGCATCAAATATCGTACTAAGTTATTGTTGCTACTTGGTATGCTCACGATAGGTTGGATGTTCTCTTAGGATCATTTGGCTCAAACATTTTCTGTTTCCTCAAAAGAAATTCCTACCTATATTATATATTGCTATTTGATTGAACTTTTTCTCTAAATCAGCTGTACATCTGCTTCAATGACAGTGTCATCAGAGTTTCCACTTGGTTTAGGACTTGGTTAATCTGCTGCATATTGTGGCTCACTCTCAGGATCCCTGCCTGCTTTATATTTGTATGACAATGTAAAAGGATCCAAAAACAAGGACAAATTCATTCCATTTGGAGCGGGTAGCAGACCGTGCCCAGGCAGGAATCTTGCAAGGCTTGAAATCTAAATTTTCCTCCATTATTTTCTTCTTAATTACAGGTAATAAATACTTTTCCCAATATTTTATTTTTTTTATCAATATATTACATGATTTTGAATTGTGTATTTGTAATGCTGATGGTTACAGGTTTCATAGAGTGAATCCAAGGTGCCCGGTGAGATACTTGCCCATCTCAAGGCCAATTGACCATTGCCTTGCCAATATATTAAGGATCAACTAAGCTGCGTACTTATGTAAAATATTATGAGAGTAACATCTCTATAACTACTTCTGTTTTCTCCTTACATCTTATTGGAAGCTTTTAATTGTATGAGTTTTTATAATAAATGAATATTCATGATTTAAAGTATAAAGTTTTTTATACGCAATTCTATTAACATAGAGATCATTATAATTCAACCCATATAATATTTGTACCAGCTCCTGCCTCCTTCAAATGTACATGAAAACTGAATCTTTACATACCCACTGCAGAAGTTTACTCATACATAATAAGCACAGAATAGCAAGTTCATGCTACTTCATTTTTCAGTTTTATCCACCTATTTATGATATGTTTATTCTGTAATGCTTTCTCATGGGCTAATTTTGTATTACAGGCCCCTGAAAGGATTTGACCTTGTCAAACACAGAGACATAAGCAATTCAGACAGCTATGGTTTCTGCAATTATCAGGTAAAACGTTCACACATTTAGGGAATAGCTTTCATGGTTTAATCTATATTTGTCGCTCTTCCTCATATTTTCTTCAATTATTTAATTGATTCATACAGTTAGCCAGAGTTTGGTGTGTGGATCCAATATCTCTTACTACAAAAAACCTTTTTACATTGTATTAGATAGTTTAGTTTTGATTGGATTATCTCTTGAATTTCTGTAGATTTCCACAATTTCGAAGAATCTCACTAACAATATTATTTCTCTAGCTTGCAGATTCGAACTCAATTGTAGTTTTGCCACTTCCACCTATTTATTTTATGCCAATACACAAATAGGGGTTGATACCTTCTCTTTGTGATTGTGAGTATTCATCATCAAAATAGCTGAGTCAAAAACAACAAATTAAGAGGACACAAATCAACAGGACACATACCGACGGAGTTGTATACGGAGAAGGGAATGCAATGGCCGGAGTCCTACTGAGAAATGAAGATGGACAATGGATATGAGTTTATGTTATATTGGATATTGCGATTGTCTTTCATCTTACATTACTAGAGATGACTGAAGAGTAAATTTCAAGAGGAGAAGAAAAGGGAACTGTTGCTGCTTTGCAGCCTCCATGCTCTTCTTACCCTCTACTAAGTACTTTATAGTTTAGTAATTTGTAGGGAAATATGAACCATTCCTAAAAATATATCCGTATTTGTACTTTGCATATTCAAATTCGTAAATGTATTCATCAATTCTTGTTCTCGAACTCAAAAGTCTGGTCCCTTGTATTCTTAACACAGATCAGTTCACGATTTTGCTATGCGCTCTCAATTTAGACAAAAACGACAATTCACGGTGCGCGGGCCCGCGCATCCACCTAGTATTAATAAATAAAAGACTTGTGTAACCAAAACCTTGTGTACGAAATACCTTTCACTGAATTTCTTTCCTGAATAATATGTAGGTACATTATGTATACTCGAGTCATTTTATATCGCTCGAGTATTTCGTACACAAGGTTTTTGGTTACACAAGTCTTTTATTTATTAACATTATGTATTTGAAATTATGTATCACTATTGTGTAATTGAAATTGTGTATGCTCGAGTATTTCGTACACAAAGTTTTTTTTACACAAGTCTTTTATTTATTAACATTATGTATTTGAAATTATGTATCACTATTGTCTAATTGAAATTGTGTATGCTCGAGTATTTCGTACACAAAGTTTTTTGTTACACAAGTCTTTCATTTATTAATATTATGTATTTGAAATTATGTATCACTATTGTGTAATTGAAATTGTGTATTAATATTGTGTATCATCAAAAGAATATACTATTTCCTATTTTAACATATCAGCAAATCCGTTTACATCATTAATTAGGAATCTTTAATTTAATATAGGAGAGAGAATATCTCCAAATTAGGTAATATGTGTTATTGTTTTCTAATTAATTTTTTTCTACATAATTTTAAGTGCCTACTTTGTCTACACATTACAAAACATACCTAATATATACACAAAAATACGTTATGTACCTACTTAACCAACTCACCCTTCATATATTCAGGGGCTTTTTTGATTATTTCCTTCTTGTTCTTTATAGTGAATGCATTTCTGTTTCTTTCTTTCATTTTCGGTGAATTCTTAAAAAGAATCCTATTATCACAATGCTCATCATCGTAAAAAAAAGAGCCAACAACACTATAATTTTTTCCATACAAGAATGTCAGCAAAGGGCACTCTATTAGGACACATTTTCTAATTATAAAGCTTATCAACTTAGGAACACTATCTACGGTTGTTCCGTAGATTTTTGATACCTCCCACTGAATTGGAGAATTGATATCAAGTTTAGTTAATCCCATAACTTCTTCCCTGTAATAACAAGAGAAGTTGTTAAGGTTAATTGTTTTGATAGGTTCCTTCTTCCGTGCCAAACACCATAGAGTGCAGGCGGATTTGAGGGTCAGGGTCTTGTTACTAACATCAGTTAGCTGCTCTAGTTTGTGAGCTGATTTGAGGGTTAAGCTCTTGTTACTAGCCTCAGTTAGCTGCTCCGATTTGTCACAATCTTTTTCATATTTAGTGCTGTGATTAATTTGTTCATTTACTCCTAATAGAGTACAACAATTCTCCAGCTTTGCCATTGAAACCATCGGCATTTGGACCACCGGTATTACCTCCCTGCGTTTAAACTTCGTGAACCCAATAGGGTCTAAAAAAGGATGCTTTGGCATCTTCAAACCCAGAAACAAGAAGACCATCCTTGACTTTGCTTCCTGGTACCAGATTATCTTAAGCCTTAATAGATTCAAGTGAAGCAACTGAAGACCATCCTTGACTTTGCTTGAATGGAAACGCCATGGGCGCCTTGTCGAGGCCTTCCATCTTCTCTTTTTACGGGGCCAGGCTCTCGAGTCCTTCCTCATTCGTTTCTGCGACAGACATTCATTTTTGTCGATGACTGTGTTCGATGGGAGTTGTGGTTGTGAAGAAGAGAAGTTGAAATCAGACGCTAGGGTTTTCTTTCTTCGCCTTTTGACGGAAGTGAGCCAATGCCGGAACCAGCCACATCTCCAACTGCATAGAACGAAATTACTCCCCAAGCGGAAGAAGGCTCCAAAGTCGCTCCGACGTTGTTCCGAATTCGGTCCCATATCGGAATTGAGTCCGTGTCTTCTTGTTTCTGAGCCTTTTGAACATAGGGCTCCGAAGTCTCTCGCATAGCCCAAGTCTCTCGCATAGCCCAAGATCGGTGGAGATGGTTTTTGAGGAGAAGATCTATGATTTCTTTGGGTTTGCCGAGGTTTTCCCCACCGATTTCCTTGTGTTTGAGTTCGGATTAGGGCTTTGGTGTTCTGGAGGACCGAGATCTGCAGTGGCTTCCATTGTTGCGATGTGGTTATCGGGTAAGGGCTTCTGGTTTGTGATGCGGCGGCAGGCAGCAAGGGGCTAGGGTTTTCTTGGGTTTTCATTTTTTTACAAGTAAGCTACTATAATCAATAGTCAATGAAACGATCTATGATATTTACATTGTTGAATAAACTGTATAATTCGGTGTGGATTTTTTTCACCTCTTTTGATCTAAATTAAACTCTTAAATTCAAACTCACATTCAACAAAGCATTAACATCATCAAAAGTTATTTTAGCATGAACCAAATATAACTATATTCAATAGTATGAATACAAGATAAGTTGTGGAGATAGGTTTGCAATCACCAGAAGTAAAACCAATGATAACATTACAAGACTAATATGAAGAATTAGTCAGTTATTAAACTTATTATCCATTAATTTTGGCTTGAAACATTATCAGATTTGTAAATTGCGTTATGAGAAGTAATAACATCACAAGACTTCAGGTTGCTGAATAATTCATCACTACAAATACTCTTCTGAGTATTTCTTCACAAATAACATGTTTCACCTTGTATTTTTCATCTTACAAACCTCAATAAGTTCTTTCAAACACTGGGATTTTTAAAGTTTCAGTGCAATCTAAGTGATCCCTTTATTGTCATTTTCAAGAATGGCCATAAGCTTATGTTCTGCTAAGCAACTTCTGAAGCTCAAGGCTAAATCAAAAATCCAATAAAAGGTTCCAAAAGGCCATGTGACAGTATATGTAGGAGATGTTGACAAGAAGAAGTATGTGGTAACGATATCGTATCTAAGTGGTCCTTCACTTGAAGAAGTCATCCCATGGGAGGCCTGACCATTCCGATCAAGTTGAACACTGAGGTTTAGAGTAAAAAAAAATTCTACAATGAAGTAGAACTGCTCAAGTTTATGAACTTACAGAGGAATGGGAGGAAGGGAAACCGCCAGATTGGACGGCGGCTTTCAAATCGATAGATTTAAGGTAGAGGAAGGCTGAAGCGAATGGCTTTAAAAGCTGTCCCACAACTGAAGCGAAGACGGAGCCTGGATCTTCACCGCCCTTTCTCCGCCACCGATCGCCAGCCGCTCTGAGGATATAGTATATAGTATATACAGAAAATAATAGAGTTAACTTACACTGATTTATAAAATAAAAAAAATGTTTCTGTTGGGCCCAAATTACAATCAGGCCCGTGGCCCATTTATCACTCTCATTTCTCAGTTTTCATCTAGCAGGCTAGCAGCGACTGTTACTGTTTCTCCATAACCCTAAAAACCTCAAAAATCTGTGTCGTGTGAAGAGAGGGTAGTGTTCCGTGAACATCAATTCTTCTACAATGGCGACTATGCCGACAGCGAAGGGAAGAACGAAAGATATAGTTAAAAGGTCCAAGACATATTTGGAAGATGCGTTATACTACAAGCTCTTCAAAAATGGGAGCGACGAGGCCAGCGTTCGCCAGGAGCTCAATCAGTTTCTCAAGTCTCGTAAAAGAGTTTACAAGTGGGAGGTTGGTGACACAATTAAGAAGCTTCGAGATCGCAAGCGTTACTTTCCTGCTCTCAAGGTTTCCCTTCTTCATTTGATTTGTTTTCAACCTTTGTCGTTCTTTGGAATTTTCATGATAGGATTCTCAGATTTTGTGCTGAGCAATATACTAGGACTAGGAGCTACCAATATTACTGTTGATGATATATCTGGATGAAATGTTGAAAATGATTCCCCATTGCGTGATTTGTGATGTTCTTATGGTTCTCGCAATTTAAATGTCTATAAAACAATAGTTTTATATTGTCAGATCTTGTTGGAGCAACCTTTGATGAATCTCATGTCATATTAAGCGTTGATATTTGAAGATCATTGACCCAGTTTACTTAATTTAACAACGTTGCAGCTTTCAGATGCAATGGCTAAAAGAGGAATGACCAGAACTGTCAGTGACCAAGCTATTCATCTAGATATCATTGCCAAGGCTCGTGGGTTACCTGCTGCAGAGAATTATTTTGTTGATCTTCCAGAAACATCAAAGAACAACATTCAGTGTTATGGTGCCCTTTTCAATTGCTACTGCAAGGAGTTGATGACTGAAAAGGCCGAAGCTTTAATGGAGAAGATGAAAGAGCTTGATCTTCCAGTGACGTCGATGTCGTACAACAGCTTGATGACCTTGTACACAAAAGTCGGTAACCCGGAAAAAGTTTCTGGTATCATACAAGAAATGAAGGCCTCAGATGTAATGCCAGATTCTTACACCTACAATGTATGGATGAGGGCACTGGCTGCTTCGAATGATATTTCTGGTGTTGAGAGGGTCATTGACGAGATGAAGAGGGATGGTCGAGTTGCTGCAGATTGGACAACATATAGCAATCTAGCATCAATATATGTCAATGCTGGTTTGCCCGAAAAAGCAGAGTTAGCTCTTAAGGAGCTTGAAAAGAGAAATACCAACCATGAGCTTTCGGCATATCAGTTCCTTATCACTTTATATGGACGTATCGGTAATTTGCTGGAAACTTATCGCGTCTGGCGCTCTTTTAGGCTAGCATTTCCTCAAACTCCCAATATTGGCTACTTGAACATGATTCAGGTGTTGATAAAGCTGAAAGATCTGCCTGGTGCTGAGAAATGTTTTAAGGAGTGGGAAAGTGGATGCTCCACTTATGATATTCGAGTGGCAAATGCACTCATATCATCTTATGTGAATGATGGTTTGTTGCAGAAAGCTGAAGAACTGAAAGAACAAGCTAGGAGGCGAGGGGCAAAGCCAAACTCCAAGACATGGGAAATCTTTCTCGACCATTATCTCAAGCATGGAGAGATAAAATCAGCAGTAAACTGTTTAGAGAATGCAGTATCTGTTGGCAGAGGAGATGGTAGTAAGTGGGTCCCTACGGCCGAGAGCATCAGTACAATTCTGAGACACTTTGAGCTTCAGAAGGATGTTGATGGTGTTGAGGGATTTATCGATATACTGAAGAAGGCTGTGAATGATGTTGAATCAAGTGTGTTTGAATCTTTGATAAGAACATATGCAGCTGCAGGAAGAACTAGTCCTTCGTTGCGCAGAAGGTTGACTATGGAGAACGTGCAGGTGAGTGACTCGTGTAACAAGTTGCTTGATGAAGTTTGCAAGGATTGAGCCATAGAGTAGCAAACTTTTGGATAATTGATGACCCTTTGTTTCATGGGTATGTTTTTGTTCCTTCCCAACAGTATTTGTAGCTTCCCTGGTTCTCGGGAGATTGTTATTCATGAATAATTTCAGATCTACTCGCTTGTTGCATAAGCTCATGTTGTTATTTGTTTTCTTTATACATCAAAATTTGTGATTTTGCAGTAGTTTCCCCGTAATAGAAAAATACTTGTTAGAGATGCTGTTCGCTTTCATTTGTTTAAAGATGGAATTTGTTCTTGTGGGGACTTCTGGTGATCTTCTACCGGTTAGTGCCTTATTGCCATTATTATGCAACATGCTCATAACAAGCATTGAAAGAGCTATTTTAGCTGAGAATCATATGGGGTATTCTTAAATTTCAAGATGTCCTTTCATGTATTAGTATGTAATTATTGTTGTAGGGTTACTTGCTCAAATTATCCCAACCTGTGGGTTGTTGCTAGTTCTACTCAAATTTATCAGTATTCGACCAAATAATCCAAATTTTAGAGGTTGTGATGAATAGTACCCTGAACTTGCTACAGGAGAATGTTGATACCATACAGGCTGAAGAAGAGTAAAATTTGATATATGCAGGCATTGATACAACAGGAACACTGAAAACTTTCAGTCTTCTGGGTATTGACACTACAGTATGCATCAGTTAGCTTTAGGGACATTTTGGCATCCATCAGTCGTAAATTATTTCTGTTTTAACTAACAGCTGAAGGGTCACAGGGTGAGTCGCCATCATATGTGTTGTCCTCATTTGGACCTTGATAAGGAGTAACAGCTGAAGACCACAGTCATCAACAATGTCATCCTTTCTTCTGCATTGCATCAATCATCTAATTTCCAGAATCTTCTGCTTCATTGCCTAGGAAAATCAAACTTCAGAGTAAAGAACCAAATTGGATGGCGTCTCTTGCATCTAGGTACATCTTAGCCTCTATTTATATACATGTGGGAAGCTAAATCATTTTGCTTCCTCGGCCAGTGGAAGAGACAGCAGCTGAACAGCACAGGTTTCATGTATATGGTCGCGCGTCGTGATTTATCGCTTAGTAGGTAGATATAGTATGGCTGCATATTTTGTAATGTTTGTGTTTTGGTAGAGTGACTATCATTTGGAGGGCATATTTTGTAATGTTTGTGTTTTGGTAGAGTGACTATCATTTGGAGGACATCGAAATTTAGAGCTGCTGCATATTTTGTGAAGATTCTAATGAAGTTACCTGATATAAAATTTATTAGCAATTAGGCTATAAGCTATTACAAGTATGGAAGTCTCATATAAGTTACATGATATGCCAATCGATACAATTCTGTATAGAAGCAATGTAAAGAGCAAAACAGGGTGCAAAGACTCAGTTCTTCGCTCGAACAACACAGGCAATTGGTTGACAAACAGCTCGGCTTTGTATGAATCCGAGCTCAGAAGCTTCCCCTCCTAGTCACATTGTTCTAGATCTCCTGAATAACTGGATCAAAAGCAATCCTTACAATTGTGGAGTCTAAGGCCAATGTCTCTATGATGAACAATCCACCAATCTTTGCAAAGCTCCTGCCTTCATCGACACCGACTTTCTAATGCTCTCTAGATCACTCTTGTTGCCTACCAAGATTGCCTTCATCGACACCAGTTTCTACTAAAAACAAATTGAGAGCTACACAACAAAGAGACGTTTTCTCAATGTAGCAAAAAAGATATTTTCACAATGAACTGAGAAATAAACCTTATTGCAAAGAAGTCCTCTCCATTCCTAGCTCTTGTACATGGATTAACAGTCATTCTCTCTTGTGGCTTCTACCTTGACTTGTCAACCAAAGATGCCCTTTGGAGGTTACTAATGCTTTAGTGTATAGCCAATTACACCACCGTAAGACTTACGATCTGTAATGATTTACGGGCCTAAAGCATCTCATTAATTCACATTTGGGTCCCTTCACCTCCAATTTCAAATACCCAAGAGCCAAACTAAGGTTGTTTTGTAAAATCAAAATTGTCCTGGAACATTTGAAGATAAAGGTGAGGACTTTCTTGAATTTATAGAATTATATTTAAATCTAGCATTGGGAAAGTTCAGACTAATAAATGTGCAATTTGATTGAAAGTTATTATAATAAATAGAATGGGCATAATGTACTATAATTGTTAGCAGTGAACCGCAATATAAAATCACGAAATCATTACCTTCATTTTTAGATTCCAGGCCAGATGCTATCTTTCTCTATCAACTTACTACTATTTTTGTCAAGTTATTACAGGAGAGTTTATACCTGCATTAAAATTGAAAAGAGTGAATGTTATTGCCGAGTTACTGAACAAGATACTTGTTGGGTGAGAAATATTGTCGCCCGAACCACCAAGCCCAACTTGAAATTTATTTTTTTGAAAACGGAAAGCGGTTAGGAAAGACTATCTTCTAGAAGGCAGTCCACCCTAAAGCATCCTTACGGATGAGAACACGAAGTTCGGGATCGTCAGAAAAGGGTGTGTTGGGGTTCGAAATTCCCTAATGGGTCAATCGGTCAGCAACACAGTTGATTTCTCTGAACACATGCCTGACTTGTACTTCCTCAAAGAAGCAAAGATCCAGTATGGAGTCGGATCTGATCATCTCGACCTCTCAGGGACAACATCAAAGTACTTGAAGTGCCTTGATAACACATAGGTTATCACCCTTAATTTCGATCTTTTTTATATTTAACCTTATTGCTTCTTTTAGTCCAGCTTTTAGAGCAAAAGCTTCTGCTTTGATTACCGAGTTAAAGTTGTTTTTCCTAGCGTCAAAACTGATAACTTTACCGTTATGGTTTCGAATAACATAACCAATAGACTTTATGCCCGAATCGAGTTTTGATCCATCAAATTTGAGTTTATGAAATCCAAGTTTTGGTTTGTCCCATTTGATGTTATTTTTCTTCCTTGTAGGGGATATGTTGTTTTTTTGGCGTGTGTTTAAAGTCGTAGTCGTCCTCATCCGTGATACGAGTTTTCCAATTATGCAGTTGGTTTTTTATGAAGTTTACGATATCATGGCCCGATCCAATAACATCGTTATTAAAGATGGTTTTATTCTTGAAGAACCAGATACTCCACCAAATAGTTGCAAGGCGAGTAAAGTTGTTAATACCGATTTTGTTTTTTTTTATCTCTTGTAGTATTTCATGGATTGGTTTGTTTTCTGTACTAATGGCATTGATGTTGGTTAGGATGGAATCGTCAATTCTCGCAATAACATTTTTAGTGTAGGGGCAATCAAAAAGAATGTGAAGAAGATCCTCGAGATGGTGATTGCAGAATTCACAGTTTTTTGTAACCGCGAGTCTTCTTTCGTTAAGTTTTGCTTTAGTAGGGAGACCGTTTCTCGAGATTTTTCATATGAAATTTTTAATTTTTGGTTGGGTGTCTAAAATCCATATCCACTCGCAAGAATAGTCAAGAATCCAACCAGATTCTTTCTCAATCATTTCCGAAGCTGATTTTGTGGAGAACCAACCATTCAAACTGCTTCTCCAGTATAACCTGTCTTGTATTTCGTTTGTTGGGATAATTGTTTCCATAATTTTTTTCCTAATTGATGGGCTGATGATATTTTGTAGTTCATTTTCAATTTTGTTGGTATCCCATTCGTTTGATTTGATGAAATGGTTTACTTTAATCTGTCGATTGATTAGATTGGTGTTCTGAACCAATTTAGTTAACGGAGTTGTTGTGACCCAATTGTCTTGCCAGAAATTGATGCTTTTTCCATTGCCCACCTACCAAACAATTCCGTTTTTAAATTCGGGTTTGAGTTTTTAAGGTTTTTCCATTGCCAAGACGTTGGACCTTTTAAGTGATATTGTAGTATATTAGTATTCCTCAGGTATTTTTCATTTATAATTTTCACCCATATGTTTTCTAGTTCAGCAAGAATTTTCCAAATTAGCTTCATTTGAAGGGCTTTATTGGTGGTAAGGGATTTTCTTAATCCGAGTCCGCCGTTTTTTTTTGGTTTACAAATTGTATCCCAGCTTATCATTGGTCTATAGTTATCGCCTTTGTTCCAAAAGAAAATTTTATACGTTTTATCAAGTTCGTTCAAATTATGCATTGGTAGCATA
Organism: Fagopyrum esculentum; assembly: GCA_033239045.1. Classification (NCBI taxonomy): domain Eukaryota; kingdom Viridiplantae; phylum Streptophyta; class Magnoliopsida; order Caryophyllales; family Polygonaceae; genus Fagopyrum; species Fagopyrum esculentum. The sequence goes on along the minus strand of BSUD01000007.1, from coordinate 41,713,706 downwards.
AAACTTTGCATTACAAAAGATGGTTTGGTTGCTAAGTTATGCTTTATAAGTATGTTTCTGCCTTCTTGTGAAAGGGAGCTTGCTTTCCATTTATAGAGTTGTTTCTTAGTTTTATTATTAATGTTGCTAAATGTCTCTTTATTGACTCTACCATTAACAATTGGGCAACCAAGATAGTTGTCAAGAGTAGTTGTGTGATCCACACTTAATATGTTTTTTAGTTCTGTGATGCATGTATCGTTTGTGTTTTTTGTAGTTTGGAATGCAGATTTGAGGTAATTGATCTTTTGTCCAGAGATTGAACAGTATGTTTCGAGGATTTCTTTGGTTCTAAGACAAGAGTTCGTGTTTGCTTTAGTGAAGATAATCATATCATCAGCAAATGATAAGAAAGGGATTGGTGTTGCATTTCTACATACGAAGAAGCCAATATGGTTGTCGTAGTTATTGCAGTCATTTTGAAGCATTTGTGTAAGAATTTCTGCTCCCAAAATAAATAGGTAGGGGGATAAGGGGTCTCCTTGTCTTACACCTTTTTCCGGAAAGAATTGGTCAGTAGGTCCATTATTTACAAGAACCGAGAATGAAACTGTGGATATGCATTCCTTGATCCATCCAACAAATTTTTCATTAAATCCAAACTTGTTTAGTATACAAATTATAAATTCCCAATTGACTTGGTCATATGCTTTTTCCAAATCTAATTTAATGGCGGTCCATCCTTCCTTGCCTTTCTTAGATCGGAACGAGTGAAAGATTTCATGTGCAATGAGAATGTTATCGTGGATTGACCTTTTGGTTACAAAGGCTCCTTGGAGAGGATGAATAAGTTTTGGCATGATGGGTTCCATTCTATTCGTGATAATCTTTGCGATGATTTTGTAAATTGTTGAGCAAAGGCAAATAGGCCTAAAATGGTTAATTGTCACAGGGTTGTCGTTTTTGGGAATTAGTGTAATAAAAGTGTGATTTATTTGTTTGAGTAGTTTTTCACTTCTGAAAAAGTTTTTAACTGTTTTTGAAATGTCAGTTCCCACAATGTGCCAATATTTCTGGTAGAATCCGGCTGGCATACCGTCCGGTCTTGGTGATTTGTCACAACTGATGTCAAAAAGCGCATTTTTAATTTTCTCATTTGTTGGTGGTTTTGTTAGGCATTCATTGTCTTCGTTACTGACTTTGTTTTTAATGAGTTGTAGCTTTTCATCCAAAAGGTTTTTATTTAGTGGGGTTCTAGTAAATTTGCAAACAAATTCTTTTTTTACTTCCAAGCGGATTTCTTTTTCAGAAGATAGAATCGTCCCATTCGTGGAGATTAATTCTTTTAAATGTTTCCTATTTCTTCTTCCGGTGGCAATGCGGTGAAAGTATTTGGAATTATGTCAATGTTTTTCAAATTTTTATTCTTTGTTCTTTGTCTCCAATATCTTTGGTGAAAAGTGATGAGATGATTTTGTTTATTTAGGAGGTTTCTTTGTAGGTTTTCAATTCTTTGGTTTATGTTGTTAGGGGCGGGACTTTGAATATCCAAAAGTTGAGATTCAACTTCTTTTAGTTGTTTGAAAATATTTTCAAAGTTTATTTTGCTCCATTCTTTTGCTTTTGTTTTTAGGAGTTGTGTTTTCCTTATGAGGTTAAACATTTCATTCCCCCTATAGTTACCACGCCAAGTTTGTTTAACGATGTTTTCAAAATCTTTGCGTTTAGTCCACATCATTTCAAATTTAAATGGTTGTGGTGTGAACGGTATCGAGTCTGCTAATTCTAGTGAGATTTGACAGTGATCCGAGATTGTGAATGCATGATTTTTTGTTTTTAATAGGGGGTACCATTAAAGATTTTGATTGTGGACTAGAACACGGTCAAGTTTTTCAAGAATATTGTCTGGGCCGCCACGTTTTTTCCGCCAAGTAAATTGGTTGCCTGTTGTTTGAACATCTTCAAGATTACATAGGTTTTTAAAGTTACCAAGTCTATTGAATATGTTGGAATTGATTGTGGCTCCTCCTTGTTTTTCCGAGTGATGTTGGATTTCATTTAGATCTCCCATGATGATACATGGTATTGGAACTGCATTGATTAGATTAGAAATCGACTCCCAAAATAGACTTTTTGATCTTTCTTGAGGTGGTGCATAAGCAAAGACAATGTTCAATTTACGGTTTTGATTATTACAAACCAATTCAATACAAATGAATCGGTCACTTTTTGAGATAAGACGAATTGTTTGATTCTTAAGATGGTAAGCTTTCCAAAGTAAGCATAATCCCCCTGCCCTCCTAGTAGCAGGACAATAAATGATGTTATCAAAATCCGCCGATCTCCAAAGTCGATCTTCCGGCGGGTTTTCGGATTTTGTTTCTGCCAAAGCAATAATGTTAATATTGTGTATTTTGTAAACGGCTTCGAGATTTGTCCAGAGGTTACTCCGGCCCATACCTCTAATATTCAAAAAGCTTATAATCATAGTAACATGGTAAGAATATGTTTGATTTTGGGGGTAGCGTAGGCCTAATATCCTATTTGCTTTAAGACAAGGCTAGAAGAACATAGCATTTTCTTGATTGGGTAGCGCCAATCCATGGCGATAGTGGGGTATTTCCTGGTGAGAAAATTGGTTATAATATCAAGTTTATTGGGTTGTAGCCCGTTAGCGTTCTTAATGTATTTGGTCGACGAGCTACCGGAACTAATCCCCCCTTTGCCCATGTTTATTGTGTTGCTTAAATTGGGGTTAAGCCCAAGAGTAATGTTAGTGTATTGTGATAGAAAACCAAATCCAAATCCACCACAATTCAAGCAGAGATGAACAACAAAATCAAAATAAAAAAACAACACCGGGTAATAGCATATGCTTTTATGGGTGAGTTTGTATGTTTTCAGATGGTAAGAAGGGTGAAGAGATAAAACTTTGTAATTGAGATTTTCTGAAAAATAGAGTGAGAGCTATTGCTATTAACAAGAGAGTCCTTACACCCTCGTAGCCGGGGGATTTCCAGTTCCATTCATAACGGACCACTCTATGGTGAGAATCAATTAGGAACGGATCTTTCGAAAGCACCGTAAGAGAGTCGGGTGATGTGGGTTGTAGCCCAGAACCAAAGGGTTGTAACCCAAATAGAATGATAACAGTGACAAAGATGACAAGATTATTGCAAGAGGAATTTGTTAAAATTTAAGGAAACATGAGTATCAACACACAAAAGCATTTAACCAAGAAAGGACTCAAAACAGTAAGGAAAGAATGTAGGTCATTCAGCCTGCTAAGGGTCCAAAACTTGTGTTTTATAGGGAACAAATTAGACGAGATCTTCGTCTTACTCTTTACACTATGCCGACTAGTTCGATTGATCTTTATGGTGGTACATTTGTTGATCACTAGGGTAGAGAAATTGTACCAACAACACTTGTCAAGGCTTTTGGATCTAGAGGAATGTGAAAAACCGCAGATGGGATGTTCAAAAGAGGGATTTGGTCCCTGGCTTGTGTGCTTTGTCTTGGAGGTTCCTTTGAACACCATCGGTCTAAAAAGAGCTCCGAAGCAGCCCATGGGGTCGGATGTAAGAGGAGGGCAAAGGGAGACATTAGAGGAACGAGAAATTTGTTTTGAAGGGCAGAGGAAGCCTTCCAAAGAGAGGGGAGCCAGCCGTCGGGTTCCAATCCTTAACACACCGCTAAAGATGAGATCCAAAATGGTGGAGAGCAGAGGCACAACACCAGAAGATTTTTTCCTCACTTTTGCCAAATGGTGGATATCAAAGGCTGATTTCTTTGGTTGGTCGGGAAAGGCGGACCTTGCGTCGGCGCCGGAGCGGAAATCGGCTTTCGCAAGAGGAAGCTTGTTCTTTTCAGGGAGGAAGAGAAAGCCAAGGCGGAGGTAGAAGCATTTAAAGAGGGTAAAGTCATTGGAATGATAATAAACCTGGAGGGATCCATACTAGTAGAGAACTTTGTTGATGAAATCGATTTGCACAGCACCGGCGAAGAGAGCATCGCGGGTGGCCTGGATCTGGTCGGATCGGTCAAGAGAGGACTCCGATGCCTTAGCGCTGTTTCCTGCGGTGGCGCCGGTGGGTCCTCCATTTGCAAGGGAGAGTGGTGGTGCCGTTCTGTTGGTTAGGGTTTCTTTTTGGCTTGCTACAGTAGAGAGCGGCCTGTTGTTTACTTTTTAATTTTTTAGCTTGAAAATATTTTTAACCAATTGATAATAGAATGGAAAATTTATAACATGATTCAAAATGGAGCTTTAAGCTCGTTACATATTATAGGAAGCTTCTAAGTAAATGTACAAGCCGTAAACCACTTGTTCCTAAGTCAATGCATTTGAAAATGGTCAAGATTATTCTCACATTTGAAATTCTAATTTTTGGATAATGACTCATTCAACAGAAGCTATGAAGTATAAGTTGTTGCTCTTGTAGAGAAATTCAATTCGCCAAATTTTCAATCTGAAAATTTTCATGTGAGATAAATCAGTAACAACAAAGAGAAACTAAGGTAGGCGAAAGTAACCAAGTAGATATTTATCAATTTACTACCACTCAGGCAAGCGAAAGTAACCAAGTAGATATTTACCAATTTACGCATCAACTACCACTCAGGCAAGCGAAAGTAACCAAGTAGATATTTACCAATTTACGCATCAAGCGTTCAAGGCACCAAAATGCATTTGCTTCATATTCAAGGATAATTATCGCGGGGGAGCATTTATCGCTCATTCCTACAGTTTTTTTTCTTACATAAAATTGTCAAACGATTGATAGGTGTAGCATTTGATTACCCTATTGTTTAATGCAATAAAGATGACCTTCAGAGATAGTGAAACATCTAATTGATTTCTAAGAACATGTACAGAAGATTGACATTCAGAGACAGTGAAACAAAATGTCAGTAAACATGAAGATTTTTTTGACACATTTCATCGAGCACCTGTGGTGCATACCTGACAGAAGCATGAACATTTGCCTGTTGATGCTCAAGGATCTCTAATTTAGGCAAATATTAAGCTGCAGTTGGAGATACCTTCTGCAATAAAATGGAAAAGGGACCTTGCTCAAAAAGGGATTTGTTTAAATCAATAGAAACAAAACTAATACCCTTTAGCTTGCAAAACATAAATGATATATTTAAAGTCAATATTAAACTTAAAGCCAGTGACAAGTGAAATTTCAAATTCCAAATCTCCAATTTCTCTCACACGTCTACAAGCTCAAAGTTTCCATAACTTAAACCAAAACATAACCCACACTGATTACGAAGTCAAAGTAATACACTAAAAAAAACAATGCTTTGCGAATCAGATTGTAAAGTCATTTGAAAAATCTATAACCTGTAATAAATCAATAAGCTTTAGACAAGGGCAAAGTCGAAATGCTGCCAAAGAGCACATGTACCTTCAGACAAGGACTCAGCAAATCGAGACAAGTGTGAACTACTAGGTCTGGTTTTAACACTACGTGGACGTAATGCTGCCAAAGATGTGAAGGACCTAAAGAAAGACAAAACTCAGATCGACTGAAACCCTAATAAAAAAAGCAAAAATCAATTTGCAACGACTGAAAGAAAGATGCAAAGGAGAAGAGCAAAGAGAAGCGGTACATACCTGCAAAATGAAGGAACAAAAACTCGTGAGCTTTGAGAAAGAAAGGGCCAAAATAAATAGACCTGCAGCAATATCAAAACAAAGTCATATTAAACACAAATAAGCACAAAATCAGAAACAAATAACAAAACACTGAAACAGAATGAGAAGAGGATGCAAAAAGACCAAATCCAAGGCAAATGAGAAGGGAACCTGAGGAAAGCTAAGCGGCGAGGGTTCAGAAACCCTAATTGGGAAAAACATAATTCACAAAATAAAATTTAAAAACTGACAGTATTCTCAGCGAGGCCGAGTTGGATAATCCCGTCGGGATTGCAATCGGCATCATACAAATCTTCATCAGCCCGTTTCAAACCAGCATAATAAGGATTATCCGGAGATTTAGCAATCGAATTAGCCTTATTTGAGAGATGTGCGGGTCCAGCAGATCGAACATAAGGAAAACTCATGTAAATTGAACACATCTATGGGTAATTCTTAAATCAGAAGCAAACCTAGATCATTATACGTAAAACCCATGAAGAATAAAAGATACAACAAATCAAAACCCTGAACAAAGAATGCCAACCTGCTAAATTGAAACAGTTTTGTTGTTCAGGAAAATCAAAGAAAATGGGAAGAAGAAGAAGAAGAAGAAGAAGAAGAAGAAGAGGACGATTGAGCTGAGATTAACCGCATGGAGAGAATGCATACCTGAGAGGCGACGGATTGAAGAGCCGTGCAAACCAAAGAGGTCAGAGAAGAAGAAAACTGAGGGTATACAAGAGAGTAGAGAGAGTTCCACGTTAGGGTAGATTGCTACTAGAGTGACACGTATTAGGAAAAAAAATAAAAATGTTAAAAGGGTAGATTTGGATATGCACTATTGATAGCAAGAACTCTCATTTTGAATATAGTAAAAGAAGTGGTGATGGTCCATATATCTCACTTGTTTGTTGAGTCTCAACCTTCATAGACTTCATCCTTAACTTGCAAGTGAAGTCACTATCGATCCCCAAAAACATATACGGACTATTAATATTACTTATAGTGTTGGCAAATTGAACCGGGCGAAAAACCAAACAACCAAAAAGAGAGAAAAATAAACGTAATGGAAAGTCAATGCCTTTAACGGCGTTTGGAAATGACGTTTAAAAACGTCCTCAAAGGTCTTCCATGACGTTTTATTTTTCAAACGCCATAAAAGACCTATATGATGTACCAGAGGAAATTTAATACCCTAGCACCCAAAACATATACGTGAGATCTAATACCAAAACATACACGAAACCTCATAAGACCATTTCATAGAAATCAAGAAGGAAACAATCGACATCAGTGTTGTAACCCTAAATCCGTTGTTGTTGTTCACTTCAAATCTACATGCAGTTGATTTCATCAAATTAGGGTTATTAGTTTCCATTTTCATAGAGGAATAATTATTGTCACCCTCCAACCTTTTCTTCCTACCCATGGCCGGAGGATGGCCGGAAAACTCACCCCGCCGCTTAGGGTTTGAAAAAGTTCAAATGACTTTTTATGAGGAAATGATATGCACGAATTTGTGAGAGGCATTTGAATCCATTGTTTGAATTTTCAAACCATAAGATATTAAAGATCAATTTAGACGAGAAGAATGATTAAATTTGTTGTTCGCTTCACAAACGGAATTTGATCAATTTAGATGAGAAAAATGACGATAAATTATGGCTCTCTCTCTCTCTTCCCCTCCCCTCACACTTTGGTTAATTAACCGGAAATTAATTAATTAAAAACTATACGGGTTTGCTATTCAGTCAGACACGGGAGACAACACGGACGCATTGCATTTGTGCCTCCCGGGCGTAGTCCAAGTGCGTCTTTGGGGCGCACTGTGACTGTGCCTCTGGGGCGCACCGTGACAGACTGACAATGCTCGTGAGGTGCATTGAAATTTTGCCCCACTGTCTATCTTCGACTGCACCCGGACCTTATCTTTTGAACGGACCTCTCTCGTCTCACTTACCCTAGACGTTGTCTCAATATGGTTTTGAAGATCCAATTAATAACGAAATAAAGTATTAATTTTAAAACTTTGGTACTATATTCTAACATCTCTAAAACTAATAAAAACAAAATATTAATTCTAAAATTCCGGTTCTATATTCTAACATGTCTAAAATTAATAAAAATGAAATAAAGCATGAATTCTATAATTTTGGTTTTATATTCTAACATTATGGGGTATATGTATAGAGATATATAGAATAAGAGGGACATGATTGTAATAAAGGTAAATTTGTAATTGCCTAACAAACTACATGTGTATATATATATACACTATCAGCATGTACCTATGCATATATGAGATCTACTTTTCCTCATTTCTTCCCTTGACATGGTATCAGAGCCTATGGTTGTTGAATATCCAATTTCGATTCTGTAAACACTTTTCAACATTATTCAGCGTTCTTCGCTTTGCAATTTCTCCTCTATTCCCTATCGATTCTTAGTTGTGATTACCTATCGTTTCTATGGTTGTCACAAATGATACTCTACCTTCCTCATCCGATTCAAATCTGAATCGATCTCTTATTGTCAATGTCAATGATCCTTTATACCTTTCCAACTCTGATAATCCTGGAATGCAATTAGTTTTGATCTTATTCAATGTATTGAACTTTGGTTCATGGCGGAGGAGCATCCGTATGGCGCTAGGCACAAAACAAAAACTCGGCTTCATCGATGGCACCTGTCTGACACCAGGGATTGAGGAGAACGAACAGCTTACAAAGTGGATCCGGGCGGATTACATGATCAGATGTTGGATCCTTCATTCAATGACATCAGACATTGCAGAATCATTCACTTATGCAGAATCGGCCTTGGAACTTTGGAAAGATATTGTGGAACGTTTCGAGGTATCGAATGCATCTTTAGTTTTTCAGATTCACAAAGATTTAGTTGCTTTAAGAAAGGATAATTCTACAATTACAATTTATTTTGGAAAGATGAAGAAACTGTGGGATGAGCTTGTGTCTGTTGATGCTCTCCCTTCTTGTTTGTGCAAAGGAATTGCTAGTTGTACTTGTGATATTCTCAAATAAATCACAGCTAGAGAAGCCAAATTGCGTATTGTACAATTTCTCATAGGTTTGAATGATCAATATGATCAAATTCGTAGCAACATATTACCTCTTGATTCTCTTCCCACTGAGAATCGAGTATTTCATATGGTTCTTCAAGTTGAAAAACAGAAGGAACTCACCTGCAACATATCTGCTACACATGATGCTCTTGTTGTGTCAAGATCTGCTCCATACAAGCAGGCAGAAGAAAGTTGGAAAATTTTCAAAAGTATAAGTTGGACAAGCAATGTTCTTACTTTAAGGAGAAGGGACACCTTAGGGAATCTTGCTTCAAAATCACAGGTGTTCCTGACTGGTACAAGGAATTTAAAGCTAAGGAAGATAAATCTTCAGCTCCTTATTCTTCTCAATATGTTAATGTTCTTGATGTGGGACCATCTTTAGCATCTATGACTACGCTACATGGACCATTCACCAATCTAGAAGAGAGAAACTCAAGGAAGGAGCTCTGACAATTTGCAAACATGGGACGAATCGATGGAATGGAAGATTGCATGGCGGATGAAGAAACTCGCCCGATTTTCCAGAAAATCGACCGATTTTCCTGTAGGAATTTCAGTCGATTTTCGTGTCCGATTTCCTTCAAATGGAACGAGTTTTGCAAGAGACCCGGCCATGATCTTCTATCTTTTGGCAATTATATCTTGTTATAATTCCTTAAATCTCGCAGACTATCTTAAGAGATTATCTAGATTCTATCTTTTTGGATTTTATATTTTATATTTATTTTAAATATATCTTTTCTAGATTATCTTTTGAAGGATATATTTTATAGATCATATCTTTTTAGATTTTATATTTTATATCTTTTAAAGATATATTTTCTAGATTATCTTTTAAAGGATATATTTTATAGATCATATCTTTTTAGATTTTATATTTTATATCTTTTAAAAGATATCTTTTCTAGATTATCTTTCCAAAGGATATATTTTATAGATCATATCTTTTTAGTTTTTCCTAGTTTTAGTAGGTTTAGTCTCCCTTATAAATAGCCTTAGAGGGGGAGATTGTTTAGTAGATTAGATTTGAGATATTTTCCACATATTGTGTGAACTTACGGCTTCGCTTACGGAGTACGTATTTTATTCATTGCTATTCAATCAAAGGAGAGTTTTGGTTGAATTGTTGTTACGTTCTTGCTAGATTGTGCTTGTGTGTGTTAATCTTATTGAAGGTTGGTGCTCCTGGTCGATCCTAGTCCCTCCTTGTGCTTGTCTTACTTAGAAGACTTGTGTAAGGTTAAAGAAGTGCGGGTTAAGGTGATCTTCTCGTTCAAGGGTTTTGACACATCATTGGTCAAGGTTCTTTTGTGGAAATATCTTGGTTCATATCTTCCTATATTTCCATTTATCATTCCATAATCAACTTCTTTTCTTTCCATATCGTTCACTAATCCGTTTTCTGAGTTTCCAAGAAAATCGACTTGTTCTTCATATAAATCGGTCGATTTATCCTATAGAACAGCCCGATTTTATCCCCAGTTGAGGACTTTCAATCTAGATCGGGAACTGCGGCTTATCCCCGCATCAAAGTGGTATCAGAGCTAATCGATTGAAGTCCGAACGTTCATCAAAAGGTTTGATTTTTTTGAGTCTTCTTTGAGTCTTCAAAAGTTGAGTCTTTTTTTGTTCGCTATCTTTGCGAGATTATTTGAGTTTAACGTGCGTTGATTTGTGTAAGTTCGGGAAGAGAGAAACACCATCAACCAAACACAAGCCAGCCGTTGACCTTTGAAACCTCGCCAATACAAAAAAAAAGAAGAAAGAAAAGAAAAGAAAGTTCTTGAACGTCAAATCCAAGGGTCGAATTTTTACAAAGAAAATCGGTATGTTCTTCACTAGATCGACCGATTTTTCACCCGATTTTTGCTACTGTTGCCAAAATTCGAAGAAATATTTTAGGCATACTTTGTAGAATCGAAGTGCACCCTGTGCAAGAGTATTACAACAGAAGAGTTCGAGTATATACCTTAAAACAATCAAAGAGATCTAACCATACCTAAACCCAAATCCGGCTATCTCTCTTTCTTAACTTCGCAACTCAAGGTATATTCTTCTCTCTTCTTAGTCTCTTGTGTGTTTTTCTTAGCCTTTTCTATTCTATACACTGAGTCTTTCTTTGAGTGTGTTAGTTAGTATCTATACTTCTTAACATACTAGTTGTCTATCCGCAATCTTTCTTGCTACCTTGTTGTGTGTGGAGTAAACTTCTTACAGGGATTCATTAACCATCACACCCCACAAGAACCTTTATCCGAACCAAGTCAACTACTTGAGTCAACCAAGGAGTTCTAGGGAGACCAAGGCGCTGATTTGTAAAGAAACATTAATCCATACAAGTCAATTCCGTCAACCAGCTTGCGACAACACAACAAGAGCGTGAGTGCGAGAGAAAACAAGAAAGGTCTTTTCGATTTCTCTAACTTTACGAGTTTGTTGTTACTTTATGTGATTGTGCAGGATGTATTATCCGGACTATCATTCCAGAGGAGAATATCGACCCCTAGAGCAATATCTCATCCGAGATTTTGGCCGAGATTTGCCCCAATCAAGGTTTAATCAATATGTTCCTCAACGGAGATCGATGAATGAGGATGACGGACGCTCACGTGTTCCGTATAGAACTCCAGCCCGGAACCACATCCACGAAACCATTATGAGCAAGGTATGAGGTATTCAAATCAATATTATGACATGTCTAACGCTCCAAAGTATGTTGATTTTCACGAATTCGCGGATGAGAGGGATTATCGTAGGAAACGCTATTACCCAAGGGCGGAACCACCTAGACGTCCTTCGGTTATGGTTGATGAAACTATGAAGGAACTCAGAAGTGACTTGGAAAAAGTGTGTATCCTATTGATTGCCTGCATGGAGGTTGTCCAAGCTAACGAGGCTAGTGATTCTAAACTTTTGGTTCCTATTAATGATCATGTGGAATTAACGGAATCTAATTTGATTATTGATGATGAGCATGATATAGATACAAGCGTGAATGAGCATTCTCTTGTTAACAATGTGCATGAGCCTAAGTTGTTGCATTCTTCTTTGAGTAGTGATCTATCTTCTGTTTTGCCTTCAAGTCCATGCATAAAGACTTTTGCAAACCTTATGGAAGAACATAAAGAGTTTTATGTAGTGCATCCCCAAGTTGTGGCATTGTTAGATTCACATAAGAAGTATGTTATGCATGAGATTGCTAATGAAAGTTTAAGATGCCATAGAGCGTTATACACTTTGGCATTGTCATGATTTTGTTAATACACTACTTCTTTCAAACATTTATCTTGCACCGTTATTCAAGAGGAAGCGAATGAGCTTTATTGTAGGATTGAAAGATGAGATGCCTTCATCCTATGAAGTTAATCCAGTCCCGAAGATGCCATACTTGAGTTATCGTGTGATTAGTGATAAGCAAGACTATGATTCAAGGTCGAATCATTTCAAAGAAGGGGAGTATGATGTGGGACCATCTTTAGCATCTACGACTACGCTACATGGACCATTCACCAATCTAGAAGCGAGAGAAACTCAAGGAAGGAGCGCTGACAATTTGCAAACATGGGACGAATCGATGGAGTGGAAGATTGCATGGCGGATGAAGAAACTCGCCCGATTTTCCAGAAAATCGACCGATTTTCCTGTAGGAATTTCAGTCAATTTTCGTGTCCGATTTCCTTCAAATGGAACGAGCTTTGCAAGAGACCCGACCATGATCTTCTATCTTTTGGCAATTATATCTTGTTATAATTCCTTAAATCTCTCAGACTATCTTAAGGGATTATCTAGATTCTATCTTTTTTGATTTTATATTTTATATCTTTTAAAGATATCTTTTCTAGATTATCTTTTGAAGGATATATTTTATAGATCATATCTTTTTAGATTTTATATTTTATATCTTTTAAAGATACATTTTCTAGATTATCTTTTAAAGGATATATTTTATGGATCATATCTTTTTAGATTTTATATTTTATATCTTTTAAAAGATATCTTTCCAAAGGATATATTTTATACATCATATCTTTTCTAGTTTTTCCTAGCTTTAGTAGGTTTAGTCTCCCTTATAAATAGCCTTAGAGGGGGAGATTGTTTAGTAGATTAGATTTGAGATATTTTCCACATATTGTGTGAACTTACGGCTTCGCTTACGGAGTACGTATATTATTCATTGCTATTCAATCAAAGGAGAGTTTTGGTTGAATTGTTGTTACGTTCTTGCTAGATTGTGCTTGTGTGTGTTAATCTTGTTGAAGGTTGGTGCTCCTGGTCAATCCTAGTCCCTCCTTGTGCTTGTCTTACTTAGAAGACTTGTGTAAGGTTAAAGAACTGCGGGTTAAGGTGATCTTCTCGTTCAAGGGTTTTGACACATCATTGGTCAAGGTTCTTTTGCGGAAATATCTTGGTTCATATATTCCTATATTTCCATTTATCATTCCATAATCATCTTCTTTTCTTTCCATATCGTTCACTAATCCGTTTTCTGAGTTTCCAAGAAAATCGACTTGTTCTTCATATAAATCGGTCGATTTATCCTATAGAACAACCCGATTTTATCCCCAGTTGAGGACTTTCAATCTAGATTGGGAACTGCGGCTTATCCCCGCATCAGTTCTAGAATCTCCAGTTGATGATAATCCTCTTCAACTTCCTGCTCCTGCCACTTCTTCTCTTGATCCTTCTGTTGTGAGTGTTGTCTATCAAGAGGTCCTCAAAATGATGCAAGATAAGCATGCCTCTTCATCTATCAATTTTGCAGGTACTATATCTCATCTTGTAGCTACTGCAGTTAATAATACTACATGGATAGTGAATTCTGGCGCCACAGACCATATTTCCTTCTGCAAGCATTATTTCTATGAACTTACTCGGCTTGATAAGCCTATTTTGCTTGGCTTACCTCATGGTTCCATGAAGGAAGTTCATCACCTGGGAACTATGAAGCTTTCACCAGACATTACTCTTTGTAATATGTTTTATATCCCACACTTCAAGCACAATCTCCTGTCTATATCACGCCTACATTCTGACATGCCTATGACTGCTTCCTTCACTCATGATTCATGTCTATTTCAGGGCCTTTCTAAAGGATCCCTCATTGCTAGTGGCTTCAAGGATGGGAACTTATACAAAATTGGTGCTTCACCTATCAAGAATATTTTTAGTTCTAATTCTTCTTTTGTCAATAATTCTTGTAAGATGAATTTGCTTCATGCACGTTTAGGTCACATGTAATTGTCTAAACTTCGTTTGGTTGATGCTAGTTTTCAGTCTAAATCACACACTGAGGATAGTCATACATGCATCTTAGCCAAACAACATCGTCTGCCATTTAATTCTAGTAACTCTCGTGCTCTAACTGCTTTCAATTTGGTTCATGTTGACATATGGGGACCGTACCACACTTATTCTCTGTGTGGTGCTCGTTATTTTCTAACCATAGTGGATGATTTCAGTCGATTTCAGTCGATGTACAATGGTGCTGAATTCATGCAACACCAGCTTTAGGAATTCTTCCTTCATTCTGGGATCATTCATCAACGATCCACTACCTATGTTCCTCAGCAGAATGCCAGGGTTGAGCGTAAACATCGCCATCTGCTTGAGACAGCTCGAGCTCTTCGCCTTCATGATCATCTTCCTATTCAGTTTTGGGGAGAGTGCATTCTTACAGCAACATACTTGATCAATCTTATACCATCGTCAGTTCTTGCCTGGAAGTCACCTTTTGAGCTCTTTCATCACACTACACCATCTTATACTCATCTATGAGTCATTGGTTACATGTGCTTCATTCTCATTCCTAAGCGTGACAAACTTGAGCCAGTCTCTATTCCATGCATCTTACTTGGCTACCCTCCTAGTCAAAAATCCTATAAGTTATTTAACCTGCATACCAATAAAATTCTTATTAGTCGACATGTCTCTTTCCAGGAAACTATCTTCCCCTACAAAACTCCAGCCTCTACCCTAACTTCTCAGTCTCATTCATTCACTTTGGTTACCCCTGCACCAAATGATGTTTCCCCTTCATCGACCATTGCTCCTATCGAGCACTTGCCTTCTTTTCCACCTTCCCCACCGATTGCCAATACTCCTCCTTCCACATCTGATACTACCTTTGCTAATCCCATTTCCGTCCCTTTTACTTCACCCTCTACTTCTTCTCCTTTGATTATTTCCCCTGCTCCACTAATTATTTCTCCACCCTCTTCTTCCTCCTTACCACCTCCATCACGTCCAGTTCGTACTACTCATCGTCCAGCTTACCTTTAAGATTACAGTTGCAATAATATCTCCTCCCTTACTCATTTTAACCTCTCCTCACACTCCACCGAATACATTCACGCTTTGTGTAATGTAATTCAGTCCTTTGAACCAATAACTTACAACCTGACTAAAGAATTTCCTCCTTGGGTTGAAGCTATGGCTAAAGAGCTCACTGCCCTCGAGCTCAATGATACCTGGGAGATTGTTTCTCTCCCCTAGAAAGAAGGCTATTGGATCGAAATGGGTCTATAAGCTGAAATATCGTCCCGATGGCACAGTTGAGAGGCATAAGGCCCGTTTAGTTACCAAGGGAAATAACCAGGTTAAAGACAAGGATTTCAAACACACCTTCTATCCAGTGGCTAAGTTTTCTACCATACGAGTTGTTTTAGCCCTTGCTGCCGCTCATGCTTAGCCTCTCCACCAACTCGACATAAATAATGCATTCTTGCATGGCTTCCTTGATGAGGAGGTTTTTATGACACCGCCTTAAGGTTACAAGGCTCCCCCATGTCATGTCTGTTGTCTTAAACGTTCCCTTTATGGGCTCAAGCAAGCCATCCGTCAATGGAACATCGAGCTTACTAAGAAACTTGTTCAGCTCAACTTTGTTCAATCACACCAAGATTACTCTCTATTTGTCAAGCATTCCACAAACACTCTTACCATCGTGCTTGTCTATGTTGACGATGTTCTAATCACTGGGACTTCTTCTTCAGAAATTAATTCCCTTAAGGATGCTCTTGATCAAGCCTTTACTATCAAAGACCTTGGACTGGCTCGGTTCTTTCTTGGCATGGAGATTGCACACTCTAATACGGGTATTCTAATCCATAAATGAAAATATATTCATGATAGTCTTATGGATACTCAGATGCTCACATGTAAAGCTGCCAGCTTTCCCATGCAACGTACCACACATCTCTGCCTTGATTATGGGGACATACTTCCTCAACCTGATTCATATAGACGCCTTGTTGGTCGTTTTCTCTATTTGTCTCTCACACATCCATATATTGCTTACATTGTCCAGCAACTTAGCCAATGAAGAACCGGTAGGTGAAATAAATAAGTTAAAAGATACTCTAGAAGGGGGGGTTGAATATAGTATGAGAACTTTTCACAAAACAAATATCAAGGCCTTGAAACTCCTTTCAAGGGCCTTGATGTCGATATGTGCTCTTTGTGAAACTTTGATTTCAAGGGCGTTGAAACAACTTTCAAGGGCCTTGACTTCGTGCTCCTGCAAAATAAATTTAGTCACGATAGCGAGATATAGTGTGGAATGTAAAAGATTGACACGAGGATATGTTTACGAAGTTTGGCTCTAAATAGCCTACTCTCCGTCCCAGGGTATAACCTTAGGATCTAACTATCTACTATCAGCTTCAAAGAGTCCTAGATACAAATTGTTGAAGATTTGGGCTAAGTCTTCATTGTAACCGTTGAGCTTGTCTTGAGACAAGGTGCAATGAAATGTTCACATGTGTGTCACTATGGTCCGGGTTGCGGGAGGCAAGCCAAGTGACCGGCACTAAGAACAACTAGTATTATAAGGGGAGTCGAATCAAAGCAAGGTGATTCACGACAAGGTCAACTTGTGCTAGCTTTTAGAAGGCCGACGTTTGGGGCTTTTTAGCCACATTTTATCGGCACACCTTTGGTTCTTAGGCCTTATATTGGCTAAAGAATATGTGGTTAAAAACTGGGAGCAATTCAAGCTCAAATGCTTAGTGAATGTCAATGAAGCAACTAGTGAGCTTCTTAAGGAGCTACACTAGCTTGAGCTAAGATATTGAGTATTTGAGGATCTTGGAGCTTACCCTAGCTATATTAAAGTGAATGAAGCTCATTGGAAGTGTTTGGACCAAGAAAAATAAGCTAGCTCCGGGGAGCGGTTTTGGGCTCCCTATGTGGGCCTCGGGCCTCGGGCTTTCTAGGGCTTCAAGGCCCATCTTCCGAGTAACTTCCAAGTAACTTCCATAACCGATTTTAACCGCTTTTAACTCCCCAAAACCGTGGCCCCCTATGCCTATAAAAGGGAGAGCCATTTGCACTTGATTCGACATTCGTTTTTGCAACAATAAAGCTTCTAGTTCCATTGTATTGACATTGGATAAGCCTTCTTATAAGCTTGTTTGCAAAACTCGAAAGACCAGTATAGTTCCTTTGTATTGACAAAGGATAGGCATCCATCTTAGTTTGGTTTTGTATTGACAAAACCTAGGAATACCCTTTCTACAAAGAAAGACAAGTAAGTCTCTTACTTAGTCTTTGTAACGTGTAACGTTTTATCCCACTAAGGTATTTGGATATTCCCGGTGTAGGGGAGAATACACTTAGAAGGAAAATTCATTTATGAATGACTCATTACATTATCCAAGTCAATGATTTTAACATATAACAACCGGTTTATAAGACGTGTAATTGAACTTAACTTCTATTAGAGTTTTGTCTACTCCTTTTCGGAGATTACAAACTCTTGCTTGAGTTTTGTCTACTTCTTTGGAGACTACAAACTCTTGATTGAGTTTTGTCTACTCCTTTGTGGAGATTACAAACTCTTGGTTGAGTTTTGTCTACTCCTTTGGAGACTACAAACTCTTGATTGGGTTTTGTCTACTCCTTTGTGGAGATTACAAACTCTTGGTTGGGTTTTGTCTACTCCTTTGTGGAGATTACAAACCCTTGGTTAATAACTAGTTTTTAGTTCAAGATAATTATATTAATTTGTTTGGCAATTGGGAGAACCGTCTACTCACATAAGTGAGACTACGACCCTTTGGTCTAAAACCGGACACCGAAATTCCAACAATCTTCTAAGTGTATTTATTATTAATTGTTTTGTAGGATTGGATTGATCAATAATGAGTAAGACGTTAATGACAGAAATGACTTCTCGTTTTGGGAAGTTGGATAAGTTTGAGGGTGTAGACTTTAGGAGGTGGCAAAAGAAAATGCACTTCCTCTTGACTACACTAAAAGTCGCTTATGTACTCACTACACCTAGACCGCCCGAGCCGGTTGATGATATGGTAGAGGAGATAGAGGTTGTCCGACGAAGGAGCAAATGGGATAATGATGACTACATATGTCGTGGTCATATTCTCAATGGCATGAGTGATGCATTGTTTGATGTCTACCAAAGTGTAGAGTCATCAACATCAATGTGGGATCAACTGGAGTCTAAGTACATGGCGGAGGATGCTTCTTTTGTTAAATGGCATGCACGACTTGGACACGTTCATTTTAAGCGTATGAATGACATGACTAAGGATGGTATTTTACCTAAACTTGACTTGCCAAAAGACAAGTGTAAAACGTGCATGTTGACCAAGATAACAAGACTTCCATTTCCTAGAGTTGAAAGAGAACAATCAATGCTCGGCTTAGTTCACTCGGATCTAGGCGACTTGCACTCTACTCCTTCATTAGGAAAGAAGAAGTATTACGTAACATTCATAGATGATTACTCTAGGTATTGTTACGTATATCTACTCTTTGCAAAGAGTGATGCCTTAGACAAATTCTATGTATTCAAGAATGAATATGAGTTACAACAAGGTACCTTAATAAAAAGACTACGCACGGATCGTGGTGGTGAATTTATGGATAAGGAATATTTCGAGAGTGTCGGGATCATACATGAGACCACGGCACCTTACACACCACAATCAAATGGTGTGGCCGAACGAAAGAACCGAGTGCTTAAAGAGATGGTCAATGCCATGTTATCTTACTCGGGTCTTAAGCATTCGTTTTGGGGTGAAGCTATGCTCACGGCAAACTACTTGCTTAATCGTGTTCCAAACAAAAGAAGCAAGAAGACTCCTTATGAACTATGGTTCAAAAGGAAGCCAAACCTACATTACTTACGAGTTTGGGGATGTCGAGCCATAGTAAGGCTCAATGACAACAAACGTAAAACTTTAGGTGAAAAAGGTGTTGAGTGTGTGTTCGTTGGCTATGCAGAACACTCCAAAGCTTATAGGTTCTATGTGATAGAACCAAATGACTTCATCTCGGTTAATACCGTAATAGAGTCTAGGGATGCCATCTTTGATGAAGATCGCTTCACCTCGGCTCCTAGGCCTAGGGAAGTGATCAACATGACTTTAGATGAGGAACACCCAAACAAGCATCGTAGGATTCAAGATGAATCATGGGAAGCGTACCACAGGCTTGACTTGCCAGAGATTGCTCCTATGAGCAATAATTTGTCCCAAAAATCAATTTCCAAGTGTTCTTGGTTGAAGGGTCAAGGGATAATGAAATGGATCGTCACTCTTACTTTCATATGGATGAGGATCCAAAGACATTTGATGAGGCCATGAAGTCTCAAGATGTTGCTTTTTGGAAGGAAGCAATCCAAGAGGAGATGGACTCCATTATGGGCAATCATACATGGGAGTTAGCCAACCTTCCTTCCGGTTGCAAACCTTTGGGATGCAAATGGATCTTCAAGAGGAAGATGAAAGTTGACGGTTCCATTGACAAGTTTAAAGCACGCTTGGTCATCCAAGGCTTTAGACAAAGGGAAGGTGTCGATAACTTTGACACATATGCTCCGATGGCTAGGATTACAACCATTAGGTTATTAATAGCTATGGCGGCTATACATAATCTAGTGATTCATCAAATGGATGTCAAGACAGCATTCCTTAATGATGATCTAGATGAGGAAGTGTATATGAGACAACCTGAAGGGTTTGTTTTAAAAGGACAAGAGCACAAAGTATGTCGCTTGGTCAAATCCTTGTATGGACTAAAGCAAGCTCCAAAACAATGGCATCAAAAGTTTGATGGTGTTGTATTGTCAAATGGATTTAAGATAAATCAAGCTGACAAGTGTGTCTATAGTAAGTTTAATCATACCGGTCAAGGTGTGATCATATGCTTATATGTTGATGACATGTTGATCTTTGGAACAAACCAAAGACAAGTAGATCTTACTAAGGATTTCTTGTCCACTAAGTTTTCTATGAAAGACTTAGGTGAGGCGGATGTGATTCTAGGCATAAAAATCAAACGTGATGCTAAAGGCTTAAGCCTCACG